>JAINUG010000011.1:8045000-8641072 GCA_029706075.1 Aldrovandia affinis
TGACAGGGAGAGAGGGGAGGGAGATTTGAGGAGGCTGGTTTGATTCCTGGGTGGGTCAATCTGAGCCCTATAAGAGACCAGTCTGTCACCCCTACCAGATATCTTCTGCAAATCACTTCACAGTCACAGAGAAGCCCCTCACTACAGCTGTACCATGGGAAAGCAGAAGTTCTATCTGGACAAACTGGCACGGACATTCCATATCCGCAACCTGCTCCTGCGTCAGGCCCTGGCCGAGTGTCTGGGGACCCTCATCCTGGTGGTGAGTGAATGCTGTCCTCTCTCTCCCCGACATAAGCAGTGTCACAACATACTGGCCCTCAGCTCAGCGTGTTACACACATTCTGCAAAACCGTTTAAAAACATGCACTTTTTTTACTTTATCAAACTTGTATGTCAGGTATTTTAGTTGTATATGTCGCTCACTGTGATACATGGTGTTTAACACAATTGGTTTTGCCTGCAAACATGGATGTGATGTGGATCAATGTGCTTTTTTTCATTTAACTTTCTTAACGTTTTTGACTTCTTGAGCTTTCATGAAATGGCATTGTTTAATTTATTCTGAATATTTTTACCATTATGATTTTGAGTTCATTACGATACAAATACTAAAATTAGTTGGAATTAGTTATACAGTCACTCACAATGGTTAAATGGCATCTGTGGCTGTGTTCAATGTTTAACCCAATGAAGTCTGTACAATGTTTTTACAAAACATGTGTGTCCATCTGGAGCTTGGAATTAATTCATTTTTAATGAGATATAGTATATATATATATGAATATAGTATAGTATAAAATGTAAGCGCTCAAAAATTAGTAGTATTTATTTGAACACACCATTCGCGCACCATTCACACACGAAGCCAATGACACTTACATGGTGAAAATAATTTAATTTTCTCTCAAACCAGGTCAGCGCTTATATCATTTAACAAACCCGTAGCAGAAATGGCAATGCAAGCAGTCACGCTACTCCTGTGACATTCAGTTTGATAACAGCTTGCGCCCCGCTAAGTCAGTGCAGTAAATCTAAACTGCATCGGTACAGCGACATGTTATTTCTCTCTCTCTCTTTGCACCACATTACCTGTGCTGTGGCTGTGCACACAAAGACGTGGCTTTGAGTTACTTACCTAGTTAAGGATCCCAATTGTATTCGATCTGAGGCTAAGCCCAGATGCGGTGCAGGAGTTACAGGTCTGTGCGTCAGAGCACTGAGAGACTGTGAGAGACCGGAGAATAAGCGGGATACGATATCTCCCGTCACACGGCGTGACTCATTAATGTACTCATTAATGAGCAGCATGTTGTGTTCTGGTTCTGGTCATATAATTAAACAAAGTTCAAACAAACTTGAACCTGAAACAAAAGTGCCTATTAAAAGCAACCAATAACCAATAACATATGTTGTGGAATATTTAGACAGCAGTCCCGACATCATTGCTGAAGCATGAAAAAATGAACAGGCGATATGAACTTCTCTCTCACTGATGGAACGTTGCGCTGTGGCGAACCGCGCTGGTCCTGAACAGGTGAAGCCGGTGGAGGCTGAGGCTGTTTACACAGTAATCTGATTCCAGCAGAGCCACTAAATCTTAGATGAACTATTGCTCAGCCATTCGGTTTGTGCAACCTAAGAGGCACGAACAGGGTGTGTGAAGCCAGATTACGTTGATGACGGAGCCGCCACATTTTCCCTGGGGCAATTTGATTGTGAGAGCATTATTGGATAAAAAAATCTCCCTTCTGTCTTAAAATAAATAAATCCACACTCCCAACCTTTCACCATGAAAAAAGCAACACATTTTGTGTTTTTTTTCTTCACCGTGAAAATGACAAATTACACTGACCTAAAATATGGTTGCTGTAATTTTCCTGATCCCTTTGATTCTAGAATGAAGAGAGAATCCCTTTGATTCTAGAATTCATTCAGGATCCTCATTAACCCCAGTTAACCTGAGCTCACTTTAGCTTCAGTAAATGACTTAACATGCCCACAAGCTGCAGAGGAAACATCACATGCAATGCCTAAAAGACAATTGTTTCTCATTAAAAACTTTGCACTATCCCACAAGTGTGTTGGGGCGAATGACTCACCCCATGATCCCTCTTTTGCCCCGACAGAAACTCCACCCTATGATTAATACAAAGTTCTGGGCAGGGTACATTCAAGGAGTTTCGTGCAATATTGCAAATGCTTCTGCCTGACTGAGCCGATTACAATTTGCATGTAAAGCGACGTAGCTTTGGGTGTGTGTTTGCTGACTCATGCTCTTAGGCAGTTCTGCTGGCTGGTAGAATATTCAAATGTCCTTACATGTTACGCGGTCCTGATGCCCCATGTGACAACCACTTTCAAGGTGTGACGTTAGTCATTGGTATTTATCAAATAGTTTAAACACATCTGATAAATACCAATGCCCTCTTAGGAAAAACACAGAGGAATAACTCCTCCTGTTCATTCAAGGCTGGACCATTTCACCATATTCCACTCTCCACCACTGTGGAGAGTGGCAGCCAAAACGTGTGTAGCCAGCTGCCCCATTGACTTGGTGTGTGGGGATAATACAATTTTTGTTATGTTTTTATTCCTGTTCTTCGTAGTTTTTCTTGTTTAAAAAAAACATTAGCTCAACAGTATTAGCACACATGCATATGCAACAGGTGACATAACATTCCCAAAACACCCTTTCATGTTATAATTTTTTTTTTTAGAATGTTTATGATTGACACGAATGGGTAGTGGAAGTAGTAGGAAAATTGTAGAATCATAGGTCATGCAGGCCGCTTGTGTAGGGTGTGCTTACGGGCCCGGCTTCGGCAGGTCAGCGCCCCTGTGTGTGGATGGTGGTCGTCATTCATGGTACACTTTTATACTATATATTTTATACTATACGATGGTGTTCATTTTCATGGAATTTTTCAAAACGGGAAACAGATAGTGAAGGTAACCATGACAGGTATAAGCTAACATAGGGCCCGGTTACCTCCACTATCTGTTTCCCAAAACCTCCACTACACTATCTGCTTCCCAAAACAGATAGTGTAGTGGAGGTAACTGGGCACTATGTTACCTAATCTCTGTCACGAATAAGACTAATCACGGGGTGCGATGTGTCTGAACCAGAGGGGCCCGTTTAGGGGACCGTTTAGGCCGAACGACTAATACAGCTGTTAACACAAGAAAGAGGACATAGCTAATGCATGATATTTGCACATGTTTAATGGTGTACCTTTTGGTTTTAACAATCTTGCCACAATGTTCATGCAATGCAAGTACATTTCTTCAAAAATTGCAGGGATCTATAGAGTAGAGATTTATTTAGAGAGTAGAGCAAGCTGTTTGTAAGGAGGTGATTTTCCAGGAATCTTTGCTCTTAAATTAAAGACGTGAAACCATTGCAGGATTAACCTTGAGTTGTAAGCCAAAATGTTAAATTCTGTATGGTGTTGCAGGTATTCAGTCAAAAAATGCCAGTGACATTCAAAGTTTGAGGTTAGCGGACAAATGGTTTCCCTTTGTAAGGTCAAGACCACCTGCAGAACCACACTGCCGACAGAAACGCATGCCCAGGTTTTACAAAGGACAAGGCCATCTGTTATTTTTATAGCCAGAAATGCAAAGCCTGCTAGTCCACCCTCAACCAGTCCTACCTACCGCTATTGAAACCCTGCCAACTGGCATTCTGAGGCGTTCTGACTGTACAGGCTTCCACATGTGTTGTGAGATTGATTTGGAATGTGACCAGTTTGGAGGGTTCAGGAATGGATGCCTTTGTGAAGATAACTGATCTGCTCTGCTGTTTGATCAGGCAAAACATGAACACACTGGTGCTGGCACACTATGGTCACTTAACTCGCCTCATTTAACTATTTACATTTCTTTCTGATTGATGACAGCACGCAAAGGCAATCTGTCCAGCTGCCCAAAAAGGGACCGCTCAATCTACTTCAGAGTTGTGTGTCTTGAAGCTTGTTCAGATGCAATTGAAGACCTCATGCATGCTGTAAACTCTGCATATAAAAACCCCACAGTCAAGTGTTAGCAATGGGCAGTCCTCACATGGTTTTGGGGCTCTTATCTCTCTGCAGATGTTTGGTTGTGGAGCAGTGGCCCAACTGGTGCTGAGCGGCGGCTCTCACGGCATGTTCCTCACGGTCAACTTCGCTTTTGGCTTTTCGGCCACCCTGGGCATCCTGGTTTGTGGACAGGTTTCAGGTGAGTCATCTCCCGCTACAGGTACCACCCAAGATGGCTCTAAGATACAGATGTGCACATTAGAAGAGCAGACCATGGCAGCACAAGCTGATGCTTTACATTATAGGTACCCTGATTGAGTCATGAAAGTAAATTAAACCACAGTTGCGCTTTCAGCCTCTACCACAAAACAGCTAGTTCCACAGAAGCCACTAAAACAGTCTCTATCTTCATCCCCTGTTACATGTCCGCAGCATCCCTAGCACAACTCTTCAGTGAGAGCAGATGGCACCGTTTGAGTCATTTCCTCACTTTTCTGGTCGTAGCATTATTAAACCATTGTTTTTATATCTGTCTTACAGGGGGCCATTTGAACCCTGCCGTGACCTTTGCCCTGTGCCTACTCGGGAGGGAAAAATGGAGGAAGTTTCCAGTGTTCTTCTTATTTCAAACCCTGGGGGCCTTCCTGGGCGCTGGAGTCATTTTTGGTCTGTACTATGGTGAGTGCATTTGGGATGATCATCACTGCTGTTACACAGCATGTACCAAACGAGGTGGGGGCATGGGGAGAAGCAGTCAATTAGCTGATCACAGGGCTTCAGTCTGATTAACAGCCATGTTAAATGCTGTTAAATGGTCCATGTGAGGTGGCGCGAAAGGAAAATAACCAAAGAAATTGAAATTGTGCTGACCCATGTGTGCTTGTGTTCATGTGTTTCCTGCAGATGCATTATGGGACTTTGCTGGCAGCAAGAACGATCTCATCGTTGTAGGGGAAAAAGCCACAGCTGGGATCTTTGCCACCTATCCATCAAAACACCTCACGATCGTAAACGGATTCTTTGACCAGGTCAGTTTCACAAGCCTCACTGGCTTTCTTCCAGATGCAAAGACAAACCAAATAATGCATGGGCTTCAAAGCCAGATTTGCACTGGCTCCTGTGCTGGATACCTTAAAACACGATAATTTAATCATTTCTGACTAAATGTGGACCTGCTCTTAAATTTTTCATTTTTGTGAAGTAATATTTGTGGTAGATTGTATCTGTTTAAAAAATATATATATATTTACGGTATATATATTTATCCCATTTGCAATTTGGGTGTTTGTATCTGAGGCTAAGCCAAGATGCAGTCCATATTCTAAATATAAATATATTTATTTAGATATGAGTTTTATATATAATGTAGCTTTACTGATCTCTAGCTCTATTCTTGCCATTTAAATGTACTTATTGTCACTCTGGATAAGAGCTAACTGCCTAAAATGTGTGTATATACAGTGCCCCTTTAAAGTCTACACCTCATCTCAAAAATGTTACATTTTGTTGCCTTACAGCCTGGAATTAAAACATTAAATCAGACTTTTTCCACTTTTATTTACTCAGTTTACCCTACAACTTCCAGGTGAAAATAAAATTATCCAAAGTCTGAACATTAATTAAAAATTAAAAACTAGAATAACTTGGCACTGAATGTGGACTTTTTTGAGTAGTGGCGTCCTTCTTGCCACCCTACCATGCAAACTAGAATTATGGAGAGCTTTCACTATTGTTGACACATGCACACATTGACCACTCTTTGCCATAAGGTCCTGTAGCTCCTTCATAGGCTCAGAGTGGGGAACAATGTGTGTGTCGGAAATCCAGATTCACTGGCTCTTCGAGTTTTGTAGAAATCGTAATGCTTGGCTTGTGGGTGCAGATGATCGGTACAGCGGCCCTGATCGTGTGCATCCTGGCCATTGTGGATCCCTACAACAACCCCATCCCTCGGGGGCTGGAGGCCTTCACTGTGGGCTTTGTGGTGCTGGTCATTGGCCTGTCCATGGGCTTCAACTCCGGATATGCTGTTAACCCCGCCAGAGACCTGGGCCCCCGTCTCTTCACTGCGATGGCAGGCTGGGGCAGTGAGGTGTTCACGTGAGTGTGCCCAGCCCTCTGTTAGCCCCCTGGACCCCCCACCCTCTGCTCCTTCCACACTGAGCCATACTCTGCCATCTACACCCCCCACCCCTCCCACACACTGAGCTATTATCTACACTCTGCCGGCTATCTCCTATAATCAGCCACAGCCATCACAATGCATTGTAATTCGCACTGTAACCCCTCCCTCCCTATACTCAGTAACACACACTGTTATCAGGCCCTCTATATACTCACCTGCAATGAGAAATACATGGTTATCTAAACCATTCTCTCTCTCTCTCTCTCTCTGTCTCTTTCTCTTTCCTTACAAAGGGCCAAATCATACTGGTTTTTCGTGCCCATCTTTGCCCCCTTCCTGGGCGCAATCGTCGGGGTGCTGGTATACCAGCTGATGGTTGGCTTCCACGTTGAGGGAGAGGCACGAGAGAAGGAAGAAGAGCAGGAGGAGGAGCGAATCAAGCTGTCCAATGTCACCTCTAAAGACACGGCGTGAGCGAACCCACAGCCCCAACCCCCACCCCTGGTCTGACTCCATCTCCGATCCCAAGCAGGTTTACCACTGGACCGGGCAGTGCCCCTATCCTGACAAGATTTGGGCTGCAGTACTAGGACAGTTACAGCACATGGCCCCTGCCACCTTACATTAAATGTGCAGTAAACAGATCCGTCATTTCCTCCAGCATCTTTACCTCTGAGCAGCTCTCCTGTTTTGGGGGGTTTTCCATCAATGGAAAAATAGCTTAATGTCTGCTTTAACACAGAATTATATTAATTCTCCTATATCTTATCCTCCTCTTAAAACAAGGAAATCATATAGCCTAGTTTGTTTAAAGCCTCTCTGCAGACAGATTCTATGTTTTATACCGATGTAGATTTCTATATATTTATACAGATAATACATTTCTTGACAAAATTGTGTGAGCAGCCCAAAAAAAAGTATAATTATTTTAAATAATTGTTTCTAATTGTGTTTGAATATTTTGAGAAGAATCCTTAAATTTCAGTTGGCAGCGCTTGAAAGAGGGATTTATGGTGCTGTGTAAATGATTACTGAAGGCAGTTCAAACACATTGGTATGGGTTTTTGCAATGTACCCTGATCAAGACAGAAAACACATCAGGATCTTCAAATGTCTACTTAAAATCACAACAAATGCACAAATATAGATTCATATATATATATATATATATATATATATATATATACATATGAATACACATTCATTTGAAAAAAGTCAGCATTAATAAAAAAATCCAGCTCAGATACATCCAGGACATCCAGCTCAGATTTCCGAATAGCAGTATGACTGATGGCAGTATATCAATAAGTATTTCTCGTTGTTCTGCCATGGCTGAAATAAACAAATGGCAGGAATAAATAATTGCACATACGATAAGTTCTAAAGTTTGTATTAAATTCCTTCCTTGCTTGCTCTCCATACTTGCAATGGAATTCAGGAGGGTGAAGAACCTTTGGGAGAGTCATGGTGGTCTCATTTCGAAAAGGTTCTAAATATGTGTGAAACAAAACACCCTGACACAGTTGTAAATATAGCTATCAGCTTTTAATCTCAGAACTTGTATACAGGGCATTTATGAGCCCTATTGTGTTGTAATGCATTTTTGTTTTGTATGCTATTAAATGTTTTGTATGTTTTATAGGCCAGGGAAAATGTTTTTGTGTGTACCTGTTACAATAAAGGCCTTTTTTGTCTTGTAAAGGTGGGTTGAGTTTTGAGTTTTGGATAAGGTTTCAGGCTTGTTTTGTATGGCTGTTCTGTTCCCATGTGTCTCAGCTTTCATCATATTAAGAATGCTTTGCTTTCAGGAGACCTTGGAGCTACTGATCAAGATAAGACCTTTTCCTTATAATTTAACCTTCATTATTGAGCATGTTGTATGCCAGCAATGCCCCTACTATCTAGTTATGTCATACATAAATAAGTATTCATCACTTCATCATCCTCATCTTCACCATCATGATCATTGTCATCATGTATACAAAGTACTTCCATTAATGTAGTTACATTTTACAGTTATCCAGGTGACTGGAGTAACATGAGAGTATCCAAAGGAATACAATAAAAGTGGGTCCAAAATTATAATTCGGTTTAGGTTAGGGGCTCTTTGATTGAAGGCTAATATGATGTAATTCGGGTTAGGTTAGGGCAGTGGTTCCAAAGCTTTTTCAGTCAGGCCCCCCTTGGGGAAATGGAAATATTTTGGGCCCCCCCCCTATACCCCACTCCCCATTTAGCTAAAAATAGAATGAATTGCAATCAATACATATTTGCATATGCATACGCATATGTCATTTCTGTCTAAAAATAATGATGCAACTATAGTTCAACTAGTTCATACCATTTTATTGTATTGAACATACAAAACAAGTGCAATTCATATGGCAAATGATCCCCTGCCACAGTGAAATAATGAAATTATTAATTATTAATAAAAACTATTATTAAATGAAGAGTACTAGTGAATAAAAAGCTAAACAAGGAACTATTGAATTTAGCAAACTGACTCCCCCATCCCTCCGGGCGCCTGGCAGCCGCTCCTCGTGGTCTCGTCTCTTCGCTGTCCTGACCCCTCGCTGGTGGAACGACCTTTCACATTCGGTCAGGATCGTGGAATCACTTGCAATCTTCCGCAAGAGACTCAAAACCCACCTTTTCAGACTCCACTACCACTGAATTCTGAACATCTAGCGAATTGTCACCACCACTGCCTATTTGTCCAACACTATATACCCCTGCTTACTTAATTTAATAATACAAAAATATATATTTTTTAAATAAAAAATAACGAAAAAAATAAATACATTTATGTTGCCGATTAAACCCTCTATTTACTTCCCCACCCCACGAGTCCATCGCCCATCCGGGATCGAGACACACATTCCTGGTTGAGTGTTCTCGCCTCTTTAGAGACGGGAAATCTTCCACGGACTCCTTAACCTTCTCCTCGACGAACTCGTGCCGGCTCTCCCTCCCCCCTCCCCCGGAGGCAGACAGCCAAATGCCGCCTCCAATCGGGCTGACGACCAGGGCCGGTCTGGTAGAGACGCGGGTTTCGATCCGCGTCCCTGACGGGCAGCGCACACTACTCCAAAGCATGGTGCATTAGACCGCTGCGCCATCCGCCAGGCCTCTAAACGCCCTTTTTAAAGGAGTACAAACACCACACTAAATACATTATGTGGTTAATGACTACACACTGCTGCTGAAGTAAACACACTAGTGGTGTACGTTTGGTGCTAGCTATTATAGGGATTATTGCAAAAACATATAAAATCCACCTAATGCTGTACAGCATCAACAGGCTTGACAGGTGAGTCTGAACATACCCTCATAACTATTGTATTTGAGCTTTGCTACTGGCTCTGCAGGTTTACAAAATAATGGAAACACCAAATGAAAAATGACTCATTTTGAAGTAACTAAATTGCAATTAAAAAGGTCTACACACAATAATAACTTTATTTATTAGCGCTTTTCAAACATGGCACTCAGTGCTTTCCAGATAAATCAAAGGAGTAAAACAAAAGGATTAAAGGCAGATATAAAAAAAAGTACAAGACAAAACACTAAGAATAACTACCATGGGGATAAAAAGAGATTAAAACTAAAAAACAGGAATAAACATTATACCCAGCTAAAGGCAAGTCTATGACCTAAGAGCACGATCTGGTAGGTAGGGATTCCACAGTTTTGCTAAGTAATCTGGGACTACCATGTAGTGCTTTAAAGATGATCAATAAAATCTTGAAATCTATTCTAAAAGCCACTGGGAGCCAATGTAAGGCCAGCATTGGGGTAATATGTGACCTCTTGTTTGTTATGGTAAGCAGAGTGTAAAACTGAATTTAGCTGAGATTTTAATATAATTCAGACAATGAGGTAAGATTGACTAGTATCGCCAGGTCTTACTGATAGATACAGTTGATTATCGTTAGCCTAAAAGTGAAAGGGAATGTTTTGAAAATGATTGTAAATGATATGGCCAAGAGGCAACATGTAAATAGAAAACAACACAGGCCCTAAGAAAGACCCATGAGGAACTCCACAGGTAACCGGAGCAATAGAAACAGAACATTTTGCAAGAGAGGTATGATATAAATCAACTCAAAGTATTTCCTGCAAGACACACCCAACTACTAAGGCAATTTGGTAAGATAGCATGGTCAACTGTGTCAAATGCAGCACTGATGTCCAAGAGAACTAGAATTGAGCACTCACCAGTCTGCATTTATCAGTAGCTCATTTGCCAATCTAAAAAGAGCAGTTTCTGTGCTGAAGCCAGATTGACAGATTATCACTTAAAAAGGAAATGTCCTGCTTATAAACTACTTTTCAAAAATGTTAGCAAGGAAGGGTGACTTTGAAATTGGTCTATAGTTATTTAGGATGGAACAATCAAGGTTAGGCTTCTTCAGAAATGGTTGAGCCACAGAACATTTTAAATCAGCAGGAACAATCACAGTGGCAAGAGTTAATCATTTACTATGAATAATTGAGAGAATTGATTAATGTCATGACACACAGTTAAAAACACTTATTTGAGTAGCCTGGTAGGAATTACATCCAGAACACAGGTAAAGGATTTAATATACTTCATTACAGTTTCAGATAATTAATCAAAGGTTATGTAAAATTATTCCAATTTTATAGTGCTTTGATATTGTGAAACAAGGACGTCATCAGGGCAAGGGGGTATCTGCAACTGCAACTGGACTACTGCAACTCCCTTCTGGCTGGAGCTCCCCTATGTGCCATCAGACCCCTGCAACTCTTCCAGAATGCTGCAGCCCTTCTGATGTTCAACCTTCCCAAGTTTTCCCACAACAGTCCACTTCTCCGCAACCTACAATGGCTCCCCGTAGCAACTTGCATCAGATTTAAGACACTGGTGCTAGCCTACCCCTTCCTACCTCAAGGCTATTGTTAAACCCTATACCCTAGCCCGACTGCTGCATCTAGGCGATTGGCCACTCCCTCCCTCCTTCCCTCTTAGTGGCTCATCCGGGTTGTGGTGGCTCAAAATAAGCCCACTCCGGTAATTCTCTGATAAGTATTCGCCAAACCAAAGCAAATAAACCAAAATTTCCAACAAGCACCAACAGTAATATGATTATGCAAGAACATAAGAATACATAATAATGAGAACAGGCCATTCCACCCATATAGGCTTGTCATGTCCTTAATCTAAAGAATATCCAGTACTGCATCTAGCCTGGACTTGAATAGCCTAAGGGTTTCTGCCTCAACTGCCTAACCTGGCAAGCTGTTCCAGGCATTGACAACTACACGTATCTATGTGAAAAAAGTATTCATGCAGAATTTGCCTTTAACTCATTTATACTTGCATGTGACCTCTTGTTCTGCTATCCAAATGTATCTTTAAAAATCTTTGGTAGTTCACTTTGTTAATCCCTTTTAGGAATTTCAAAACCTCAATCAAATCACACCTAAGTCTCAGTCGGCTATGTTTGAATAGAGTGAGTGCTATCCTCATAACTTTTACCTTTCATACCAGGTATCAGTTTAGTTGCCCTTCTTTGCACTTTTTCAAGAGCTTCTATATCTTTCTTGTAGCGTGGTGCCCAGAACTGCTCTAAGTGAGGTCTGACAAAGGTATTATATAACATTAATTTAACCTACCCACCCCTAATAATACATTTAAAAAAACAGGTATTACTTGCCGTATTTATTGTAGTTTAGTTTAGTTTATTTCGATCCCCATTAGCTACTGCAAAAACAGTAGCTATTCTTCCTGGGGTCATCAAACAGCTTCAAGTGACAAGGCAACATGACATTCCAACATTGCACATGACAAACATCACATTGTACAGACAAAACTGAAACAAACATATACAATATTACAACATAAGAATAAAACAAGAGACAAGCAAAACTAGCAAATTACAAAACAGACAAAACTAAAACAACATTACATACATATATATAGTCAACTTGCTTTAGCACTAATGTTGTATATATAAGTCACTTTGGATAAAAGCGTTTGCCAAATGACTGTAATGTAATGCAATGTGTCTGATTTTGCTGATAAAAAATCTGAACTTGATTAATCAAGTTTCACATTTGTGGAAGGATTTGCAATTCAATGAATAGTGCTAAATATGACCCTTTGAGTTTTTACTATTCTTGGCTATGAGAGTTGAGATGTAAGTTGTTCTGGCTTTCTTTATAGCATTGTTTAATTTGAGCATTTGGTCTTTCATTATACAATAGTGGACATGTAGCTTAGAGGACTTCCACTTACATTGTGATTTTCTGCTTACATTTCTTCTAATTTGGTATCTGCTCATTCATCCATGGGGTAATGGTATTTTTGGAGAGAAATTTGACCTTGAATGGAGCTACTTGTAACCTTACACCTTTTGTTAAAAATGTGAACTAGTTTTGTGTACCTGTAATGGCAGTGCGTCAACAGAAAGGAATGCGCTTGGTGACATTTCTGCTATGGTGCATGTAATAATGCGAGAGCACACAGCGCACACAGAGTGCTCAACACTAAATGTAATGCTGTGTGAGCAGTGACAGTGACAGTGGAATTCCTTTTCACAAGGATAATTAATGAAAGACCACGAGTCAGGACCAGATCTTAAGTCTGTGAATGAGTGGTGTCCGAGACATGTTGAACAAAACTAAAAGTTTCTAAAAGATTTTAAAATTCTACCATAAAGTAATTTGAATTTATCAATACGGATACTAAACTGAGCAAAAATTAGAATTATGTCATGCCTCATCACAACTATGGACAGCAAGTCTTGATTTGGTTTTGGGGGTCCATAAACAACCAAGCAGTTGATGTTACTTACACACATACAAAGTTAGTAAGTCAAATAAGGAAAACTCTCCAAAATGTTGCTGGTTGGACTGAAAATTATTCTTATGGATTATAGCTAAACCGGTTAGTCTAGGACTATTGAGGAGAAACTGGCCATGAGTTTTTAGCCATGTTTCAGTTAACAGAAGGAAATCAAGGTTCTGAGATTTAAGAAAATCATCTGCTAAATGCTTAAAATGTAAATGTAAATGTCATTAACAATAAACGTTTTTTGGCAGAGATCTGGGCCCGTATTCACAAAGCATTTTAAGGGTAAAAGTTGGTCCTAACTCCGCGATTTAGGAGCAAGTCCGAAAAATAATGGGTGTGTCACTCATAAATTTAGGAGTCCTAAATTTTTGGGATAAGAGTATTTCACAAAGGGTTTGAGAGCTAAAAACAGCTCCTAAGTCCAGGAGAAGTTAAAAGCAGCCAAGAGGACTTCTAAGTCGCTAAAGACCTACTCACGGCGATCCGAAAATCTGCTGCGGCCGGCAATCGTTGTCGCAATCACGTCAACACTGGAGATATTGAATGATACAGAGCTCATAAAAAGGTACCGCCTCAATCGTGAGGGTATTATACATATTATATTATATATATTATATATAGATACCCGCTGATGTTTATTAGATGCAGACATGTAACCAATTGACTAGTCAGTATTCTTGGTTTCATGTTAAATCAGTGACACGTAGCCTACATTTGTATTTTAGAATCTTTATTAGAATATAATAGGGGTGCATCGGATCATTTTTCGGATCAGCAAAAAAAAAAATAACGGGACCAAAGGCGCGTTTCCACCAAAAATTGCCAGGAACTACTCTCAAGGAATTGAATGAATGATAATTTCAGTTTTTCAATTTAAGTTATTTCACTAAATCTTTATTCAAAAATTTCACAAAATACATTTTTAGATTCAGTACACCTTAGGCGATTTAACTAGGGTGATCTTATGCCTGAATTAATTAAATAAAAAAATAAAAGATCGCTAATGTTTCAATTATATTTAATTGGGTCGCGTTTCTAAAAACATGCCTCCCAGAAAGGCATTTAGTATCAAAAACAAAGCAAACCAAAACATACATGGTCTATCTCTTCACTGTAACTCTGCATCGAGATTTAGGGAATTGTTACTGTAAAAATAGCTCTATGATGACCCATCCCCTATATCAGCCAATCACTGTGGGCATTCTGAGTAAGCTCGTTCATGAGAAACAACGTCATGCCTAGCAACGTCAACCCCGCCCTCACTCTTAGTAGGAATTCCTTAGTATGAGTTTGTCTTTGCAGCTTTGTGAATAGGTTTTAAGGTGGGACTCCTAACTAAAAGGTTTTAGTGCGATTTAGAAGTACTCCTAGTGGTAAGATAAAATGCTTTGTGAATACGGGCCCTGGTATTTAGCCAACCAAAATGAACCTTTTCAACACCATTGAAAATTTTAAAAGCATATTGCCTTACAAGCCTCTTCTATCCCGCTAAGACCATAAAGAAAGAAAGCTAGTCTTTCCCAAAATGTGCCCCAATTATCAATGTATATCAATCAATGTGTTTCATATTAATGTCAATATTAATTACCAATATGTTTCTGTTCTAAAATACATTTTAAAATCAACACTTTAATATGTAAGTTTAATATGCAAGAAGCATGATCTAACAGATTTTGAAAGTGGTCAAATATTTGGTGCAGGTGTGTCAGTCACAGAAATGTGAATTTCTGAACTGAATTTATATCTCTGTGACACAGTCTCAAGAAAGGCTGTACATTGTGAACTTCACAAAGCTTGTATTTATGGTTTACAGCTTCACCTTGGGAGGAAGGGTTTCAGTTTCCATAGAATCCTCTGCTTCACATAAGCAACATCCCTGGTTGATTGAAAGGCAGTACATGAGCTTTCTGAGGTTAGATTCTCTGCAACAATGGAGGGCATATAGCACTGATGGGGCGAACTTACAATTGCGTTTGGGCATTAAAAATTGAGAAAAAGGAAAATAAGGAAAAAAAGGTTGCTAAAAAAGAAAAGGCCCCATGTAAACCAGGAAGCACACCCTGTTAACTGTGATAGGAAGCAGTAGACCGCAGGGCTGTGAGAGGAAGCAATGCAGCGCAGGGCTGTGAGAGGAAGCAATGCATCGCATAGCGATAATCACCCAGACCTGCAGACATCAGGAGGATCTGTCCCTTCCTCACCCAAGAGGCCACACATGCCTGGACAACTGCAATGCCTTACTGGCTGGCCTACGGTATCAAGCCACTACAACCCATCCAGAATTCTGCCGCATGACTGGTGTCCAAGATTCTAAAATTCTCACACATCACACCACCCCTCAACAGTCTTAATTGGCTCCCGGTTGCAGCCCGCATTCAATTCAAGTCATTGGTGCTGGCATACCGGGACATGAGGGGTACTGCTCCCTCCTACTTCTAGTCCTCTTCTCTGCCCTTATCCCTGGATGGTGGAATGACCTTTTCAACTCAATTTATATTTTAAAAAAAGCTTTCTTATCCCTTTGTATGACAGATTTTGTGGCAAGAACTTTGGCAATGTCATGGCTTGTCTATAATTTTCTGTTCGATGGCTTTAGTGATGATTTATAGCCATGCTAATGCACTCTTGTAAGTCACATTTGAGTTTACAGAGCTTTTCCAGCCTTGGAGTGCCCCCTTCAAAGGTTTCTGGGAAGAAATCCTTGAAGTCAGCTTTAAATTAATGTGAGGCCTATTTCTTATAAAATATATTTTTCTTTGACCTTGAGCTTGAAGAACAGGACCTGTGGTTGAAAAGACTCACTGGCATATTTAAAATGTACTGACTATGTGGACTTTAAATTAAGGAACATGCGTAGAAAATAAGGAACTGAGAGTAGGAGCTAGACCAGGGGTGGGCAAACTTTTTGACTCAGGGGCCACAATGGGTTTTAAAATTTACAGACGGGCCGGGCCAGTAGCAGATGGATGGAGAGTGTTTGTGTGAACTAATATAAATTACATGTAAAAGCCATTACATAAAAAGTTTCGCCATGCCATGGTTAAAGGGTAGCCATGTCAAGCCATGTCATGTCATGCAGACCTGCCAACCTTGGGAATTTTTTTTGAGTACAACCAGCGGCGTAGGTTTCGTTTGAACATTGGGGGCAACCAGTGGCGTAGCGTGGGTTGCCAGCACCCGGTGCGTGGCACGTAACGGCGCCCCATGTACTGTCGATGGGGGGGGGGTGCTACGCGAAAAAAAGCTGAGACCAGATCATTTATTTGATCGCGAAAAATAGCTACACGGGGGGTGCGCGAGGAAATAATTGCGCCCCTCGGAACCGGTCCGTGCAAAATTTTTTTTTTTTAACGTTTTATTAAATTTTGCGCCCCTCAGAATTTTTTCTTTTTTGGCGTAGTTTCAGCGGACATTTGCGTACATGCGTATTTTGACCAAGAATTGCGTGCTTTGTACGCAAAATGCGTACAGGTTGGTAGGTCTGTGTCATGTCAAGCGCCATCTAGTGAGATCAACTGAAACGCCGGGCATTGCAGGAAAAAGGCAAAATGAATGCGGTCTTTACTATAATTTGGTACTGATATTCGACGGGCCGGAGTAAAAAGCCCAACGGGCCGTATGTGGCCCGCGGGCCGTAGTTTGCCCATGCCTGAGCTAGACAGTGCCTCTGTCCACTTTACAACAGTCAAAACAGGGACATGGGGGGCAAGGTTCAGCCATAAAGAATGTTAATATAATGCAATAGTAATTTTTTCATAATTAAAACCTGCTGACCATAACCAAGGGTATCACTGCTTCATTCATGGCCTGACAACCATACAGTTACTGAAGAAGCATCCAGGAAAAAGGACAAGGGACAATACCAGCAGAAAGTTCTTACATTAAAAATAGAAGAAACGGGACATTGGCCAGTACTCTGGATCAGGGCCCGTATTCACAAAGCATTTTTTTAAATTTTTTTTTTGGTTTTTTTTTGTTTCTGATTTTATCCCATTTTTCTCCCAATTTGGTAGCCAATTAGACCCGCTATTTTTACGTCAATCCCCCCCTAGTAATGTGAGTTCGCTGCCGTAGTCCTGCGACCGGTAGTGACGAAGCGAAGTGACGCCTCTTACGAGACGGCACCCGCAGGCCGTCGACCGTAACCCGGTACTACAGGGCCACTCTACGCAGCGAACGTCACGTCGGCTCCCCTCCCTGGGGCGGACAGCCAATCGCCGCCCCCTGGTGGCACTCCCGGCCAGAGCCGACACTTGGCGAGACGGGGAATTGAACCCCGGTCTCCGTGGCCAGCGTCGGACGTTGTAACCACTGGACCACGCGGGAGGCCCTCACAAAGCATTTTAAGGGTAAAAGTTGGTCCTAACTCCGCAATTTAGGAGCAACTCCAAAAAATAATGGGCGTGTCACTCATAAATTTAGGACTCCTAAAAGAGTATTTCACAAAGGGTTTGAGAGCTAAAAACAGCTCCTAAGTCCAGGAGAAGTTAGAAGCAGGCAAGAGGACTTCTAAGTCGCTAAAGACCTACTCACGGCGAACCGAAAATCTGCTGCTGCCGGCAATCGTTGTCGCAATCGCGTCAACACTGGAGATATTGAATGATACAGAGCTCATAAAAAGGTACCGCCTCAATCGCGAGGGTATTATGTACAGTATATAATATTATATATATTATATATAGATACACGCTGATTGTTTACGAGATGCAGACATGTAACCAATTGACTAGTCAGTATTTTTGGTTTCATGTTAAATCAGTGACACATAGCCTACATTTGTATTTTAGAATCTTTATGAGAATATAATAGGGGTGCATCGGATCATTTTTCGGATCAGCAAAAATAATAATAACGGGACCATGAATGATAATTTTAGTTTTTCAATTTAAGTTATTTCACTAAATCTTTATTCGAAAATTTCACAAAATATATTTTTAGATTCAGTACGCCTTAGGCGATTTAACTAGGGTGGTTTTATGCCTGAATTAATGTAATACAAAATTAAAAGATCACTAATGTTTCTATTTTATTTAATTCGGTTGCGTTTCTAAAAACATGCCTCCCAGAAAGGCATTTAGTATGAAAAACAAAGCAAACCAAAACATACATGGTTGTCTATCTCTTCGCTGTAACTCTGCATCGAGATTTAGGTAATTGTTACTTTAAAACGTGACAGCGGCAGAAAAACTGTATTTCTCTATGATGGTTCAATTTAGCTATTAATCCGTCCCATCCCCTATATCAGCCAATCGCTGTGGGCATTCTGAGTAAGCTCGTTCATGAGAAACAACGTCATCCATAGCAACAACGTCAACCCCGCCCTCACTCAATTGAAAATTCTAGGAATTCCTTAGTATGAGTTTGTCTTTGCAGCTTTGTGAATAGGTTTTAAGGTGGGACTCCTAACTAAAAGGTTTTAGTGCGATTTAGAAGTACTCCTAGTCGTAAGATAAAATTCTTTGTGAATACGGGCCCAGGTTCTTATGTGTAGGAAGGGAATGTGAGTCTGAATTATTCTCAGCTTCCAACAATGCACACCACAAGAGGAGCAAAGGAGAGAGACAATCAAAACGCAAAAAAAGTTTTAATCAAACTGTAAAACTGCTGTGCTCCTCGGGGTGAACACAAATTGATGTCATGTCTTTCATAATTCATATTCATAAATACTTTTTCAGAATCATTGGTGACTCCTAAAACAGGCGCCTGTCTTTTTGGAAGGATGCTGATTGATTAAAAAGTAGTAATAATAAGTATTGTACTAATAAATATATAAACAAATAGACAGACACTAAATAAATATATACAGGTAACTGCCAAAATATAGGAAACACTTAGTCAAGTGTTTCTGGTATTGGCAGCTCTGTTATGGTGTGGGGTGCATTTTCCTGGCATGGTTTAGGTCCACTCAACTCCTTAGAGGGCAAGGTATATGCTATGTTTATCTCAGTCACCAGATCTCAACCCAATTGAACACTTATGGGAGATTCTGGAGCAGCACCTGAGACAGCATTTTCCACCCCATCAACAAAACATCAAATGATGTAATTTACTGTTGCATTCCTCCACTAGAGTTCCAGACACTTGTAGAATCTATTTCAAGGCACAGTGAAGTGGGTTGTGGTGGCCCAAAGCCCTACTTTATGTTGGTGTTTCCTTGATTTTGACAGTTACCTGTATATTAAAGTGATGAAAGTGCACGAATTGCACTCTGTGACAAGTGCCGTAACTATCTCAACAGAGAGTACCAACTGAATTTTTCCAGACAGCCCAGAGGTAGACAATGAGGTGATTATCACAGCATCTCATTTTTTTCCTTTGTCTCAACAGGCCTGCAGGGTGTGCAGTCAGAGGATTACACAGCTTTAGGTATGTGTAACTTCCTCTGCCCCCCAGTTTCAAGACCTAATCATCCATTGCTCAATCTTGACCATTTCAACAATTTCAGACTACAGAATACCAAAACTCACAAATCCAGGAAGGTAGCCATTTTTGCATTGCACTGCCAAAGCCTTGTATCAGTTTGGAGGGTAGTGTGAGCGGTACACAGTCACCCTTTTTGATTACTCTGGTATATAGTTGTCTGAACATTTTATCGATTTCCATGGCTGCTACCCGCATAGTGTTCAGATATACATTGCACATACATGTATTTATGTAGGCTAATTTGGCAGTGATTACCTCTATTAGTTTAGTTTACAGAGCATTCCTTACTAGAAAGTAACAAGACACATAATTGGTCAATTTTAAGTACATATAGCAACCAAATATTTACCTCATTGTTTTCTAGAAATTAATCAATCAATCCCAGTGGCAGGACGTGGATCCAGTTGAACTTGCATCTCTGGGTGTCACTCGAGGGATGACAGGATAAGTTGTGGGTTGGGAGGTTAGGCCTTTTAACTCAGCAGGGGGAAACCATGAAAGACAGCACTGCATATAGCAGAGGCTATCAGTCCATTAAAAGAGGAACTTTCAAGAGACATCACAGTGCATAGAATGACCAGTACATGAGTAATTCAGACACATTAACAGTGCAGACATGTCCATGGGTTCAGCAAGCAGTCAATGAGGAGGCATGCAAAAAGGAATTTTACAGGACATAGTAGTTTAATGATCTATAGTGGTAAGGAGGAGATGAGGGGACTTTCCAGTTTTAACCTCATAGCAGAAATGTATGAGGGTGTGAGAGAGAGAGAGAGAGAGAGAGAGAGAGAGAGAGAGAGAGAGAGAGAGCGCGAGCTGCTAGTTCATAAAGGCCTATTCTCTCTTGGCCGAAGCATCAAAATGGGGTGCAATGTGCTTATAGAAATAAACAAAAACACCAAATTCAGGTCAAATCTGTCCAACATAATACAAGGGTTAAACCACAAAAGAGTCCTGGTAAGCAAACAAACGCTGGCAGTAACTCTGGGCAAGAGAGACTCAAGACTGAGCACTGATCTCAAAAAGCAGACAACTTAAATAGTGAATGCAGATGAGACACAGGTGAAAACAATCATTCAATAAGGCAATTAGGGAAAAATCAAGTGTCCAATGCCGTCCTCTGGCGGCGAACAGCGGGATGTGCCGTCACAGTGTGGTCGAACATCAGTGAAAGAAAGGGGTACAGTCCTGATCTGTCTACCTCTGTGTCCACTTGCAGTGGGGTCCATAGTTTTGTGAGTAGTCAGCGCTTCAATACCTCCATATCACGGTATTAACCATGTTACACCCGTCTGCCAGGGAGTACAGAATTCAGATTGGTGTCCAGTCAAGCTTTTGCACCCATTGAAGTACTCTGTTGAGACCTGGGTAGAACTGGAGGAATGGCTTCCGACTCAGTTCAGAAACATCCAAAGCAAGGCTCTTCTGTGTCCGGGGACGGTAGGTCTGTTATGTCTGACACTGGGTTACGACAACACTGGGTTACGACAGTGTTGGGATCATTGTTGCATTGTTATGAGTCAGGTTTTATGACTGTAACTAGCATGCTTTACGTGTGCCTCGCAAGGAGATGTTGAATATTACAATTAAATGGAGTAAGCTCCAAGTCTAGTTCCCACTACCTTGTTTATCTGGTATGTACTGGCCCGCGTTAACCTATTGGGCAACATGGGCTGCAGCCCAGGGCCTCGGCCACTAGGGGGCCCCGGGAATAGCAAATTACTGTAGGCCTAAATTGAATTTTTGAATGCGAGTTTATGGTGTTTTGACTGTTACTGTACATTTTGGTCCACTTTCCCACCTGTAGTTGTCCACATTGTCCTGTCGCAACAATCAGTGTCAGTGAGAGTGTGTTTGTATAGTCTGTTCCCTTTTGCTTAACCCCGCATTCTAACAGGGGGCGATTCGGCGACGAGCTGCCGGAAATGCATTGATTCTCTATGAGAGTGAGCGACTTCCGGTGCCTGACCGATTGTCTGATTTATGGGCGTGGCGGTGGCCCAGAAAAGTTGAAAATTCTGAACTTTCGGGCAATGTTGCCCGGTAAGAGCCAATCAAATTCATGTCTTGCTCTTTTTTACCTCCCACGCGGAAACCAACACAACACCAAAATTTTGTTCCTAGTTCCGACACTTCAACATGAATTAGGAGAAACTCATAACAGCCGTCTGCAGTACCGCCATACGTTATTTAATCCTAAAAGCATAAATATTTATAGCTAGCTAAACTTATATGGCCTACATACATCTTATTTAATGTTTGTGTTGGTTAAAAGGCAATTTTGTATCGCATGGGTACGTTTGGAAAAACGTACCAGAGACAAGTAAATGGCCGCAATTGATCCTTCGCTAAACCACGCCCCCCTTAGTTATTGTTGCTATGTACGTCAAGCTTTCGGAGCCAGCATGGCGCTCCCACTGTCACTAACTGCACTCCCTGGAGAAATATTGTCCAATTTTTGGAAAATAGAAAAGCGATTTCATATAGAAGCAGACAGAAGGGTATACAATATGCATTTGAAGGTTATATTCAAGATATCACACTGACTCAGCAACAAAATGACAGATAGAAGCGAAAGCCTACAGATCAGAGTAAAACTGAACCACCGCATCACCGGGCGATTGAGACAGAGGACAACGACATTAAGTTACGCTGTTCCTGTAAAGCTGGGTAGGTCTCTATTCACTATTCGTCTGTATTGCCTTTTCCCTTGTGCAACTTTTATGTATTGTATGTGTTCATGTGAAATTGTTTATGTGAAACTTTTTATTTTTTTTCTATTTTTATGTGTTAACTGCTGCTGCCGTCTTGACCAGGACTCCCTGGAAGAAGAGATCTTGTATCTCAATGGGACCTTCCTGTATAAATAAAGGATAAATAAAAAAAATAAAAAATTACAATCATTAAAAAGCAAAAGCAGTAGGCCTATATAACGTTACATTCAGTAGTAAGTTAGCTAGCATTAGCTAACTAACGTAACATTAGTCGCCTATAGTGTGCTGTAACGACATTACTCTGGTTAGCTCCACAGGTAGCTCCATACCCTGACCTCTGTAAAGCAAAAATATCAGCAGTGTGTCAGCCCAGTCTTCCACAAGATTTGGGTACTCGGGACTGGGCTTCCCATTTGACAAAGTGCTGAAATAGTAATGAAAAAATAGTATTACATTTTGACATCAAGGTAACGTTACCCACTTGGTTTTCTAGAGCTTGACTGTAACATCTTAACGTTAGCAAGCTGTCTGGATCACGAATAACAAAGCTAACATTTAGTCTAACTTTACCAACGTTGCAACCCGGAGCTGTATATCCAGACCGTAGCCACGTTAGCTTAGCTGGCTAACACTTTTCAGGATTTTATTTAGGTTTTATAAAGGGAAAAAAACGTATATCTCCTTCAAACCTCTCTGGGTAACGAGTGTCACTGTTACACGTGCCCCAGGCACAACGTTTAACCATAATTTGCTAAAAATCCACAAAACCAGCTCAAAAATGAAGAAAATTTCTAATTTTTGCGTGTAATTCAATGGAAGGCAGCCAAACACTGTCGGAGGCTCTGTCGGAGTATGTAAAACACGGCGCTGTGATTGGCCAGTTTGCGTTTTTGGGCGTGGTTTAGTGAAGGGTCAATTGTAAAAAGCCTTCTGAGTTTGAGTTTACATTACATTTTACATTTTAAGCATTTAGCAGACGCTCTTATCCAGAGCGACTTACAAGATGTGCATTAATACAAGGTAAGAACAATCAAAGTTAGCGTACAAGATCAGTGCAGTAAAACGGCAAAAGACATCATTGCAGGCGTCTGCGTATCATACCTGTAACATTGGGATAGAAAAGGTTAGTGGGGGTTTTTTTTTGGTTTTTTTTCTCACAAGTAAACAGTGGTGACAACAGATTGGCTAGAAGGACAGTGTTCAGTGGTAGTGGAGTCTGAAGAGGTGGGTTTTGAGTCTCTTGCGGAAGATTGGGAGTGATTCCGCAGTCCTGACCGGTGCGGGAGGTCGTTCCACCAACGAGGGACCAGGACAGAGAAGAGGCGAGACCGCGACGCAGCGGCTGCCAGGCGTCCGGAGGGATGGGGCAGTCAGTCTGCCAGCGGAGGCGGAGGGGGAGCAGTACCTCTGGCCGCTTGAAAAGCAAGCACCAGTGACTTGAATCTGATGCGTGCTGCGATGGGGAGCCAATGCAGAGAGGAGAGTAGAGGGGTGACGTGGGTGAACTTCGGCTGGTTGAACACCAGGCGAGCAGCAGCGTTCTGGACTAGTTGCAGTGGCTTGATGGCACAGGCCGGACGGCGTGCCAGCAAGGAATTGCAGTAGTCCAGACGTGAGATCACCAGGGCCTGGACCAGAAGTTGAGTGGCCTCTTGGGTGAGGAACGGTCTGATCCTCCGGATGTTGTGGAGGGAGAAACGGCAGGTCCGAGTGATCGCTGCAATATGGCTCGAGAAGCACAGCTGGTTGTCCAGGGTTACCCCAAGACTCCTGGCAGACTGGGACGGAGACACTATGGAGCCTTCCACGGTGATTGACGCATCAATCATCGGGAGCCCTTCGCTGGGAGGAAGAGCAGCTCTGTCTTCCCCAGGTTCAGCTTCAGGTGGTGGGTGGACATCCATGCGGAGATGTCAGCCAGGCATGCAGAGATCCGTGCCGGGACCTGGGTATCAGATGTGGGTTTCATCAGTTTGCGGTTCATGATTGAAGGAAACAATACTGCTAGCCAACTAATATTTATAATAAAGATTCTCAAAATCTATGATGAACTATTCGTTTACCATGCACAAATTTTGTAAGCACGTCGGAAGCATTTTTGAGGAAGCCATTCAAACGTGGGGAACACCCACTGGGCGATTTCTTCGCCTAGTATCGCCCCCTGTTAGAATGCGGGGTTAGGATGGCTTTGTCTCGGGAGTGGAAATCGCCGTCGGTCCAACTTGGTGTGTCGGAGGACTTTCATCTGTTGCTGTAGCATCACGAGCAGAGGTAAACCTCTCGCGCGGCGCAATCACGTCGTTACAGGTATGCGCGCTGTCGTTCTTCTTTAGTGAAATTAGAAAATGACCTATGCCAATTTCACGTGCGATAACATTTTGATACTTTAGTTGCTAAAATTGGCGCGAGAAATGCACTTAGCTAGAGCTATAACCTGAGATGTCTAAACAGAAAGTAATAAATTACTATTTATAACGGGTTTCACTGCAAAAAAAACTATGTTGTAGCCTATTCCCCCCCAAGCAACCACCATTTTATAACTGTCAACAAACTATTTCAGATAAATTCATCTTAATTCGAGTTCGACTGAAGAAAACGAAGTGGGCTAATTTTGCATGACCGAATAGCTTAGTTGTGTTGCTAAGTGAGTAATGTTAGCTAGCTGAACAACAAAAACGCAATTTAATAGCCTAATGTTCTCTATACTAGCAAGTTGGCCTGTAATTTGTAGCAATGTTTGGACAAAAGTATTTTTAAAAAGCCAGTATAAACTTAAATTATGTCAAGTTTGCTGTATACATTCGCATTTATTGTATAATTAGATGCAGGTTTTAATGCTACGTGTTGAAATTAAAACGGTAGCTCAATTAACTTACACAAAGTATGATACTTTGTCCTATAGGTGAGTAACATTAAATAATTTATATCAATGCTTGTTTTGTTGGTGCTAGTGGTAGAACGGGAAGTGTATTGTTTTGTGCATTGTCATTTGTGGTCAAATTTCTGGTTTGTAGGCCTACTTTGTACACTAGGCTACTACTCCCTTTCATTATCCTGCCATGCTGGGCAAGGTTGGTCATGACTTGAACTTGAACTCATGCGTTCGGGTCACAGACGTGAATATTTCGAGAGCACTGTAATATAAGAGTCGGTACTCTTTGACGGCTTTTAATACATTACAACGTTCAACGTTTTCAATTGGAGGTCTCATTCTGTAACATATTCACTATCTACTTCTGATATCCTTTGTCATAGGCCTATTTGTCGAATTTGCGGCATGTCTTTATCGTTGCCAGGCCTGGTCGCGTTAATGTGCTTTTACTTTTCCAGTAAAAAATCGTGGACATAGGGCCCCAGGAGGTGTGTTAGCCCTGGGCCCTGGGGAGGCATAACGCGGCCCTGGGTATGTACACCAGTGATTGACCTTGATGGACACCAGTGGTTCTGAGATAAACACGGTCACCACCCCCTGACAGCAACAGTGGCCGGCGTTGTTCAACGGCTTGGGCTGTCTCACTTTTTGTGTAGTGGCTTCCTTCTTGCCACCCTACCATACAGACCAAAATTGCAGAGAGCTAATGTTATATCTGAAAATCATTTATAAGTTCTAGTAAACAATATGTATGCTTTATACGTCTGTTATATACAGGGTGTCCGCGGATCGTTAAAAAGTATTAAAAAGTATTACATTTGTTTATCAACAATAAAGGCCTTAATTGGTCTTAAAATGTCTTAAATCCATCTTTCAGAGGTCTTAAAAATGCCATAGACAGGAAAGATAAAAATGTGGATTTGTCATTTTATGTTTCATTGTGAAATCTGGGGGAAAAACGGGTAACGGGAGATAAAGTCGGAGATTTTTATTTACCGTTTTGTAGCGTCACGCAGACCGGAATGAGCGGAACCAACAGAGGTCCTTATGTTTGCGGGGAACTATTTCAGCAACGGAGTCGACTCTCTCGAGCACAATATTAAAGTTCAACAAGCTAAGTTAGCTAACTTAACTTAAGCATTTGCACTCGTTATGGGAAAGTGCAAATTTGATGAGAACTGGCTCGATAACCCAGTGTTTGCGCCATGGTTGGTCCCAGTCAAAGACGACCATGAGGCCCGCTGCAAACTGCAAAAAAGATTTTAAACTCGGGACGATGGGGGTGAAAGCAGTCGAATTGCACATGCAGAGCGCCAAGCATAAATCGGTTGATAAGACCCGCCTGCAAACGACTAGTATTTCGCATTTCTGTTCGGCCCCTGCCTCCACTTCAGCTGCGCCATCTCAGATAGGACTACCTGCAACACCAACAACATCTGCACGAACAGATGTCCGGACAACATTCGGCTCCACGCCGACGCTTGAAGCTGAAGTACGGTGGGTTCTGAACACTGTCACGAAGCACCAGTCCTACAATGGCAATGACGGGGTAGGAGAGGTATTCCGTGCTATGTTCCCTGACTCGGAAATCGCTAAGACATTCACATGCGGCAAAGAAAACGGCCTACATAGCAAGGTTTGGATTGGCCGCTTATCTCCTAAATAATCTAATCGCGGATGTAAACAAGGACACGTTTGTGTTGATGTTCGATAAGAGCCTCAACCAAAGCACGAAAACAAAACAACTGGACCTTCATGTGCGCTACTGGGACCATAGGCGCCGATTTATGTTTCTGCCCGTGGGTGCTGCGCAGCGTATGCTAGGTGGAGTTTGCTATCAAATCAATGTAAATTTGGCTCCGTGCATAATTTTCCCCGTGGGTGCTCGGCCTTCTCCGTGGGTGCTCGGGCCCCGGAGCACCCACGGAATCGGCGCCTATGACTGGGACAAAGATCAAGTTCGGTCCAGATACCTGGGTTCGCAGTTCATGGGGCATGGAACAGCTCGAGATCTACTGCACCATTTCAAAGTAAGTAGTGAGAAATTATCTAACGTTAGCTAAAATATTGGAGCACTTTAAGCTTGTAAAAAGACAGTATATAAAGTGCTATAAATACGATCAGTGTATTATTAAGATGTTATATGCTTCATATATTATTCTCATTTAATCTTCAGGAATGTGCAGAGCAGATGGACATGCGAAAGCTCCTGTCAGTCTCAATGGACGGCCCAAATGTGAACTTTAAGTTTCTGGAACTATTGCAGCAGGAGCAATCTGAGAGAATTGGAGAAGAGGGCCACAGAACTGAGATACATGCCCCCCAAGTGACTACACATATTTTTTTGCAGGGGCAGCAGGCCAGACACTGGTGAAATTCCTGCCCTGGATGACACTGAATGTATTTGGATGTTTTAATTTATTATTTTCTATTTTTGTTATTTATGTTTGTGTCACCCCTTTGTTTCATCCAATCCAGTTACCCCTTTATGTTTTAATAAACATCTTTGGACAAATTTGTCCCTAAACCTAAACTAATTGGTGTCGTTGCTTGATTTTTGCCATTTTGTTATCGTGAAATTGGTATTAAATTTCATTCTGAGTGGCATTAAAAAAGTATTAAAAAGCCTTAAATCTGACTTGGCTAAACCTGCAGATACCCTGTATATAGGATATATATTTACAATATATAACTATACATTCAAGGCCCTACCTAACAGCTAGGTTTCTCCGTAGTCCCTCCCCTTTGCTTAGCTGTCTGTAGACACAGATATTCATTCAAATAAAGCTGCCGTGACAAATGACCTGTTCTTGTTATTATGTATTCTGATGTCCTTATATATATATCTAAAAGGAATGAACCACAACATGCCATGCATTCTCAGGATATAAACTGGTATACTCGGTTACCTAGGCTTTCATAATAAAATAAAAGGATAAAAGGACACCCAGATGGCGGAGATATTCATTGTTGCTCCGTTGGAAAGGTTTTTTTCGGACGTTTTGAACCTGCTAGCTAGACGGAGAACTAGCTAAACTAAGGACATTAGCTAAGGACGGCAGCAGACATTAGCTAACTGTTGAAGTTTTTTTTACTGCTAACAGGATTAATAATGGTGGCATTATGAAGTCCGTTCTGCTCAGTTGCATGGGTAGCTAAAGCTACAGCCTGATGAGAAATAATCTCAGTCCGGAGAAACCAGGTCGTTCAAGGACATAGTGAAATTACTGAAGGCACACTTCAACCCCAGGCCAAGTGAGATCATGCAGCGTTTTAAATGCAACTCGAGGGTGAGACCATTATGGGCTATGTTACTGTGTTGAGCAAGCTGGCTCAAGATTGCAACCACGGGGACAATCTGAAACAAATGCTAAGAGATGGATGCGGGGTGAATGATGACCGCATCCAGCGTAGATTATTATCCGAGACTGAGCTTACTTTTGAGAAACGTTGACTCTTGCTCAAGCCATTGAGACTGCAAACAAAGATGTACTGGAATTACCTGGAAAAGGTTTGGACAGGGCTAATGGAAGTTGGAAGCATGGGTCGGGTCAGGCCAGGCTAACGTGCACAAGTTAAACATGCGTCAGTCCAGGGAGGAACAAAGGAGTACATGCTACAGATGCAAGGGAGACCACATGGCAAGTGAGTGTTGCTTTGCAAATAAAATGTATCATAACTGTGGCAAACAAAGGCACATCATGAGGACATGTAGGGCTAAATCACCTCCAGAGAAGCCCAAATTTAAAAGGGGAGGAAAGCAAAAGGAAGTAAAAAAGGGGGTTGGGGCACACCACATCAGCGAACAAGCTGAAACAGAGGAAGAGGAAGAAGAGAATGTGTTCACCATGTACAGTGTCTCAGGGAAGATACCAAAAGTGGCCCCCATCACATTACAGTTGCAAGTAAATGAGGCTAAAGTGAACGTTGAGGTGGACACTGGGTGCAGTGTAACTATCCTAATGAGGTCAGAGTACTATAAACTGTGGGACAATGCAAAAGTGCCTGAATTATAGTACTGTTCTTTAAAGCTCAAAACGTACACAGGAGAAAGAGTAGACATATTAGGCATTGCTAGTGTCAATGTACAGCACCGAGTGGCAACACAACAACTTACAATAGTTGTAATATCAGGCTCAGGACCAAACCTATTAGGCAGGGGCTGGATAAAAGAGCTTAACATAGACTGGAGAATGTCAGTTAATAAGATCCATGAGAGTAACCAGTTGACATTACAGGATGTTCAAACATGAAAATGTGTTCAAGGAGGAACTTGGAACATTTAAGGGCTTAAGATCTACTGTATGTAGAGAAAGATGCAACACCAAGGTTTTTTCAACCAAGACCTGTGCCATATGCCATGAAACCGATAGTTGAGGCAGAGTTAGACCGTCTCTTAAAAGAGAACATTATCAAGCCAGTGAAGTTTGCTGAATTTGCTGCATCCATATAATCGGACAACTCTGTGAATATATGCAGAGTCTACAAACTGAACATGAATATAGTATGCAAGCTAGAGCAATATCCGATTCCAAAGACAGAGGATCTTTTTGCAAATCTGGTGTAGAAAAATTCACAAAGCTGAACATTACATTTACATTTTATCCATTTAGCAGACACTCTTACCCAGAACGACTTACACAGTTTACATTTGTTTTACATACAATCCATTTATAGAGCTGGATTTTTTACTAAAGCAATTCAGGTTAAGCACCTTGCTCAAGGGTACAACGGCAGTGTTCCACCTGGGAATTGAACCAGCAACCTTTGAGTTACAAATCTAGTTTCCTAACCACTACACTACCCTGCCGGTCCACCATCAGCTACGCATATCTGCAAATCCCATTGGACAAAGGAGCAAAGAAGCTGGTAATTATAAACACACAAGGGTCTGTTTACCTACACACGCTTACCTTTCAGAGTGTTGTCTAGCCCAGCTATCTTCCAGAGAACAATCGAGGCAGTGCTTCAGGGGGTTCCAAACGTGGCAGTGTCTTTGGATGATATCTTCCTGACAGGCTGTAATGACCAAAAACACCTGGAGACGTTAGCAGAGGTTGAAGAGGCTGGACAGTGTAAGCCTGTGCCTAAAGAGGACCAAATGCACCTTCATGGGAACAGAGGCGGAATTCCTGGGCCAAAGAGTGAACGCAACAGGATTCCATTCACTCAAAAACAAAGTGGAAGCAATCCAGAAAGCACCGGCACCAACTAACATGACAGAATTAAGGGCTTAACTGGGACTGTTTAATTATTACAACTTTTTTGCCAAACTTGTCAATAGCGTTAGCACCACTCCACTTACTCCTGAGGAAAGAGACAAAGTGGGAGTGGGGAAAATAGTAAGAGGACTCATTTGAACTGTCAAAGAAACTCATACAGTCATCCAGTGTACTAGTACACTACGACAGAGATAACGAACTAATTCTGTCATGCGACGTATCACCCTACAGTGTTGGGGAAGTTCTGTCACACAAAATGAGAAATGGGACAGAGACCAATAGGGTTTATTTCCAGAACTCTGACACCACAGAAAGGAACTATTCCCAGTTAGACAAAGAGGGCTTAGCAGTAATGTTTGGTGTGCAGAGGTTCAAGAAATGCATCTATGACCAGACATTTCCCATCTGCACTGACTATAAACCACTTCTTTCTCAGTGAAATGAAGACTGTGCCGCACATGGTGTCACCGTGAGTACTGAGGTGTGCAGTGACTCTGAGGGCACACGAGTACATCATTGTCTGCAAGTCAGGGAAAGATCACAGCAACGTGGATACTTTGAGTCGACTGCCCCACCAGACACACACCACAACGCCATGATAATGTTCGAGGAAATGGACACAACACCTGTGAGGGCTGAACAGGTCAAGTCACTGACAAGTAAGGATCCAGTACTACTTTAAGACTTTACACCATAGAAGGTCAGGAAGTCATAACTCAGTTTTCAGGGTGGGTGCGTGTTGTGGGAAGCATGGGTGGTTATTCCACAGCCAGCCAGGAAGTCTGTCTTAGAGCAGCTTCATGAATGCTACGCTGTGGTCTCTCGCATGAAAGCACTTGCACAGTTATACATGGTGGCCAAAGCTAAATGAGGAAATAGAAAATCTAGTCAAAACATGCCCTACATGTCAGGCACACAGAAAGGCACCAGCAGCCACTCCTCTCCACCTGTGGGAGTAGCCCAACAAGCCATGGAGGAGAATGCATTTGGATTATGCGGGACCATTCATGGAGAAAATGTTCTTCATAGTAATCGATGAACATTCCAAATGGATGAATATTTATCCTGTTAACAGTGCCACTTCCACCACTACCATAGACTGCCTACACCAGAGCACCAGAGCATCCAGAGAATGCTGAACTTTATAATGAGTACATCACCATGTTCGAATCTGATCCCTTCTCTGAAGAAACAATAACAACAGGAGAGCAGCTGATGACCAGTATCTTCCAAGAGCGCCAAAACACCTGGAATACTCTGATAGAGACAACGGACATGTCAAAGAACAGCAAAAAAGCATGGGCCCTTATTCGCAAACTCGGAGGCGATCCAAAGACAACTAAAGAACACTGCAATACCACAGCTGACCAAGTCGCCCACCAACTGCTGCTGAATGGAAAAGGCCCTAGGAAATGACAAAAAGCCAAACTAGACAGGAAAAGGTATCATGCGAACACAGGCTTCACAAAACCTTTTACTATGATTGAACTGGAAACAGGAATACATAGCTTGAAATCAGGGAAAGCAGTTAGTCTGGATAACATCGCAACAGAACAGATCAAGTACCTGGGAGGACAAACAAAGTTATGGCTCCTCAATCTATTCAATAACTGTATGGCTACACATAAGCTACCAAACATCTGGCTCAAGGCACGAGTACTAGCACTCCTGAAACCTGGAAAGGACCCGTCTGATGCTAAGAGTTTCCGGCCAATCTTACTTCTATGTCATACAGTCCTGGCCAAAAGTTTTGTCGCATGAGTGGACAAAAGTGACAATTGCTAATTACCCAACTCTTAATTAGCTAATAAAGTTAGGAAACAACACAAATTAATCATAAGTGTCTAAAGTTTATTTAGATACCATCAAAACAAAAATGTAATAGATGCTTATAAGGTTTATTGCTTGATAATGATGAACAAGCCAGTTTCTACCTGGACAAAAGTCTTGTCTCAAATCAAATTATAATCAAGAAATTTTATCTTTCTCAAAAAGTAAATAAAATAACAAATGAAAAATCAGTCTAGTATTTCATCATGGACTATAAGTTAAGAAATTAATATCTTGTATGGGTTCCTTTGGCCTGCAGAACAGTTGCCATCCGGTTTGGCAGAGAGTCGTAGAGCTTGTTGATGAAGTCGTCGGGGATGGCATGGAAGGCCACCTTGCAGGCAAGAGACAGCTAAGAAATTGTGTTGCGTACGCCAAGGCCCATAGCCTGACGGAAGGGTGGACAGCAGAAAAGTGGCGAAAAATAGATTTTTCAGATGAATCGTCAGTTGAGCTCCATCCCAAGCACCACCAATATTGTCGACGACCCTCTGGGGCCCGTCTGGACCCACGGTTCACCCAGAAGACAGTCAAATTTGGAGGTGGAAAGATTATGGTTTGGGGTTACATCCAATACGGAGGTGCCAGGGAGATCTGTAAGGTGGATGGTAACATTGACAGTGCCAAATATCAACAGATTCTTGCCTCCCAGTACATTCCCAACTACAAAAGGGGTCAGATTTTTCAACAGGATGGAGCTCCTTGCCATGCCTCAGGTTCCACTATGAAGTTTCTCAGGGGGAAGAAGATCAATGTCCTTCAGGGATGGCCAGCACAGTCTCCAGATATGAATATTATTGAGCATATCTGTGGAAGAATAAAGGAGGAAGCTTGGAGGATCAAGCCAAAGAACTTGGAGGAGCTTTGGGATGCCTGCAAGGTGGCCTTCCATGCCATCCCCGACGACTTCATCAACAAGCTCTACGACTCTCTGCCAAACCGGATGGCAACTGTTCTGCAGGCCAAAGGAACCCATACAAGATATTAATTTCTTAACTTATAGTCCATGATGAAATACTAGACTGATTTTTCATTTGTTATTTTATTTACTTTTTGAGAAAGATACAATTTCTTGATTATAATTTGATTTGCGACAAGACTTTTGTCCAGGTAGAAACTGGCTTGTTCATCATTATCAAGCAATAAACCTTATAAGCATCTATGAAATGTTTGTTTTGATGGTATCTAAATAAACTTTAGACACTTATGATTAATTTGTGTTGTTTCCTAACTTTATTAGCTAATTAAGAGTTGGGTAATTAGCAATTGTCACTTTTGTCCACTCATGCGACAAAACCTTTGGCCGGGACTGTACATACAAGCTGTTTGAGCGCCTGATACTGAACAGGATTGCACCATCCATAGATGAGAAGATCATTCCAGAACAAACAGGGTTCCATCCAGGCAAATCAACAACTAGCCAACTCGTCAACCTCACACAACATATTGAGGAGGATTTGAGAGAGGAAGGATTACAGGTGCTGTCTTTGTGGACCTGTCTGCTGCTTATGACACAGTCAACCACAGACGACTCCTATGTAAGATCTTGGAGATCACAAAAGACATCCACCTAACAGAGCTAATGGAAGCCATGCTCCAGAACCGCAGATTCTATGTTGAATTAGGCGGAAAACGCAGCAGATGGCGCAACCAAAAGAATGGCCTCCCACAAGGCAGTGTGCTTGCCCCACTGCAGTACAATATCTATACAAACGATCAACCCAGAGATGATGCCACCCGTCGCTTTGCATATGCAGATGACCTGTGCATCACCGCCCAAGGCACAGACTTCATTAGTATCGAGGAAACTCTCAAAGACGCCCTCTCAGGATTAACAACCTACTATGAGGTGAACCATCTACGTGCCAACCCAGCAAAGACACAAGTATGCGCTTTCCACCTGAGAAACAAGGAAGCTAAGCGCCAACTGAATGTGTCCTGGTGTGGAACACCACTGTCACACTCCGAGCATCCTGTCTACCTCGGAGTCACACTCGACAGATGTCTCACTTTCAAGACACACATCACAAAGACAAAGGCAAAAGTGAGCACCCGCAACAACATCCTGCGCAAACTCACTAACACCAGATGGGGTGCATGCCCCAAAACACTACGTGCCACAGCCCTTGCCCTCTGCTTCTCTACTGCAGAATATGCCTGCCCAGCGTGGGAAAGATCCACTCATGCCAAAAAGCTGGATCCCGCCCTTAACGAAAGCTGTAGATGCATCACTGGGTGCCTGAAGCCAACCAACACCAACAACCTGTACATCCTGGCAGGTATTGCCCCTCCAGACATCAGAAGAGTGGTAGCCAGCAGGACAGAGCGGCGCAGGCAAACCACAGATGAGAGGCACCCCCTACATGGCCACGTACCTGCCCCCAGTCGATTAAAATCACGGAAAAGTTTCCTGACCAGCACTGCTCCACTGGAGACAACACCATCTGAAGCTCGCCTCGCAATGTGGAAGGAAAAGCTGAACAACCACCCACACAGCCCGACCATGCACATCCCCGCCGCCGAAAGCCTCCCACCAGGAGATAACAACTGGGCAAAGTGGAAATGCCTGAACCGGCTCCGCTCAGGTGTGGGCCGTTCCAGGGAAGCCCTAAGCAGATGGGGGTACCTGAGTGGTCCAACAACGTGTGACTGTGGCACAGAACCCCAGACCATGGAACATCTCCTCCGATGTCCTCTACTAGGCGGACCCTGCACAGCAAAGGACCTAGCACTATACAACACCAAGGCACAGCAATGTACCAATCACTAGCTGGACATCATATAACCTGAATAGCGACTTCTGTATATGGACACGAAAAGAAGAAGAACCAGAGCTTCAGCATCCATGGCATTCCTGAAATGGTTGTGAGTGACATGTGAATGCCACATGTATCATTAGTACTGAAACTAAAGAGTTCATGAGAAACAACAGAATAGTGCATGTGACAGCCATCTTCAAATGGACTGACAAAGCGGGCTGTACAAACATTCAAGGAGATAATGAAAAAGAGTGCAGAGGGCAGCTTGTCAGTCAAAGTGTCACGTGTAATTTTCAGCTACAGAATAACACCTCAGTCCACAACAGGACTCTCTCCTGCTGAGATGCTGTTAGGGAGAAAGCTGTGCTCCACTCTGGACTTATTACACCCAGACTTAAAAAGGAAAATAGAAATCAGACAAAGCAAACAGAAAGACAGCCATGAAAAAACAACAAAGAGCAGAGGTTTCACAGAAGGAGACGCTGTTGGGACTAGAAACTTCAGCCATGGACCGAAGTGGATCCCTGGATTAATTGTAACGGTAACAGGCCCAGTCTCATATAAGGTCATGCTGGGAGATGGTAGGGTAGTGATGGAGATTTTTATTTTTACTGTTCAATATATTCTGAACTATGGCCCCATTACAAATAAAGGCCACTTGTGGTAACATGTGCTTGTAAGCTCAGACAATGGACATTTCCATTGTCCTGTGCATGCCCCTGTGTGTGTGTAATTTATGACATGAAGTGTGAAAAGTTGCAACTTCCGCAGACTTGTGGTTAAGTATGCAGTCTGGAGAGCGGCAAGCAAGATCTGCAAAGTTCTGGTCAAGAACACCTGTGCTCTGTATGTGGCCCTGCCACAGGAAACAGGGCGGGGGTGTACAAGACCTGATTGGGTGAAGACAGGAACAGCTGCTGAACCTTCCCCTGCAACAAAGGCCGTATAAATTGTGACAGCTCCATGTGCGGAGTTGTTCTTTGCTTGTTTGCATTGAACCCTTTATGCATATGGAATAAAGAGACGTGAATCTTATAACTGTGTTCAGAGTGTATTTGTGTTGCAGAGAAATTATCTAACAGTAGTCTGTCGACTTGTAGACCAGGTACTGTCGAGATATGAAGAGACTGCAGAAGTGCCTGATGTGCTCGATGAGCATAACAGGAACTCTCCCAGTACTCCCATTGTGCCATCACAACCAGAGGCCCTTCCTGAGAAACCACATATCAGTGAGGGAAACTCAAGTTCAGGTCAGACACTCAGGTCAGTGCCCAGAGGCAATAACACCACTCCAAGTGTCCGCCACAGTGCAAGGCTTACAAAGCTACCAAGCCACCTGAAAAAGTTGAAGTTGACAGGAGAATATTATGTTGAAATACTTACCTGTGAATGTTATGTTGAATTTGACGAGAATATTTTGAGATACCAGTGAATGTTGTGTTTGTATACAGACCGGTTAATACAAAGTTATAGCATTTCTGTTGTTATTTTATGATGCAGTTAATTACAGGGCATTAGATGAGTAAGTACAAACCAGAAAAATATTTTTTTACTTACTAGAGTTCTGGAAAAGTTTAAGGGAAGTTTTGTTTACAAATTTCATGTTGAAATCTTAAGAGGGAGGAGATGTGGTATACTCGGTTTGTCCACTAGGTAGAGCCCTAAGCTTTCATCCAGTGTAGTACACTACCAATATAGGATGGCCGTTCTGGAACTAGTTAGAGTTGATGTAACCATGATGAGATGTACCACATGCCTTCTTAGTTCTCTCAGTAAAATATCATTGGTTAAGCCCTTAAAACGGCCTCCACATTCGCTTCTCTTGGATTATCATATAAACGCACGCCTGGGGTGGTGCTGTTGCCATTCCCACCTCAGAAGTGCGTATATATCCTGAAAACGCACGGCTTGTAGCATAGGCATGAGGTGGTTTATTCCGCTTATACCATGGCTACTTCCCAGAAATAATATTAAAATGTAAAAGTATTAAACATTTTAACCATTATCATGTAGAAATTATTATATTTTGTAAATACATACAATAAATACAGTTCCTCTTTTGCCCAGGTTCAGGAAGAGATGAAAGCATTCATTACTTGTACAGTAGATGGTGATAGTTGATATGTAGATACAGAAATATTTGTAAAACTGTGCTGGTAACGGACATTTATTACAGTCACATCCTTGTTGTCAAGAACACTGTTAGCTTGATTCAAGATTAGCTCAAATAATGTTAGCAATGAAGGGTAAGATAAAATAAAATATGTACTGTAAGTTGTTACGTCCCTTCGTGTTTCCTTTTGGATTTGCGTGCTGCTGTTTCCTTGATTTCTCCCCTTTAGGTGGAGATGACGTCACTGCCCTGCTGGAAGCTGCTTGAGGACGCACATGGTTTCCAGGGGAACCCTCCAAACAACGTGACGAGAGAAGATGCGGCTGGACATCGCTTGGCTACATCACTGAGATTTTTCAAAAGATGCGGGACAATATATAGTGGTTGCCACCTGAATGCCATCAGTTCCCTGCATGGCATTGTTAATTACAGCTATGTTCATATACCCATATTGTATGTGTATATGAACATATTTACAATCAAGGTCTGAACGTGATAATTTATTTATTGTAACATTCGTACGTCCGGGACAAGGCATCGGTGACTACATTATCCCATCCGTGGATGAGTTGAATATCTAGATCATAACCCTGTAAAAATAAACTCCACCGCATGAGATGCTGATTGTTGTTTCGCATGCGGTTAAGATAAACAAGTGGGTTATGATCAGTCAACACCACTAAGGGACGAAAAGTGGAGCCTACGTACACATCAAAATGCTGTAATGCAAGAATCAGAGCCAGTGTCTCTTTCTCAATTGTGGAGTATACCCGTTGATGTCGATTAAACTTCTTCGAGAAGTAGCAACCGGGATGATCAACCCCAAAAGTGTCTTCCTGTAAGAGGACAGCACCAGCACCGCACTCACTTGCATTGACGGCAAGTTTAAATAGCCATGTAAAGTCAGGTGCAGAGAGAACAGGCGTGCTGACCAGCAGAGCTTTAACATTGTCAAATGACCGTTGACATGTCTCCGTCCAATAGAAGGTGTTTTTAGGACTGAGGAGGTCTGTCATTGGAGAGGCAACTGCGGAAAAGTTTCTGCAGAAATTGCGATAGTAGCCTACCATCCTGAGAAATCTTCTTGTTTATGCAGCGTTTATGCTTTGTGCAAATTAATATGGAACTTTTGGGAAGGATTTACCCGTGCGTATATGCCAACCAGAATCGAGTATTCATAGACTAATTTATCAACAACTTGGATTGAGGTTTAGATTGGCGCAACTCTGGTAACACATCTAACTCTGGCTACTATAGCCAGGGGCGTTGCTAGAGTCTGGTGGGGCCCTAGGCAAAAATTCCCAGGGGGCCCCTCCAACCAGCGTTCATCGCCATTATGTTATAAATAATGTGACACCAATGAAAAAATGTACGCTTGGTCCAGCCCTAATCTATCTGAGTTCTGTGTACACATGTAAGGTCAGTGTGTAAGTAACAACCACTAGGCTGAGGACTCAATCGCACGACTCAGAGACAGGATCACAGTTCAAATATTTTACTGGTGATGTGGTGAATACAAAACAGCTCAGAACAAGATACGTTAAAGTGAGACTTTTAAAAATAAAACCTGACCATCATAAACAAGACAAAACAAAACTTAAAGGTGAGGTGTGACACAGTGACCTCCAGAACCAAATCCTCAGAATCTATGTCGTGTAGTGTCTTCTCCAGTTTCTTACAGTTGTCTGCAAGTTTGCCACTCAGAATGGCCTTTGACATATTTTCTTTTGAGAACAGAAAACCATAAAGGACATAAACATCTTCCAGTTTTGAAAACCTGTCATTCAAGCTGTTGAGGGCTGTGCCCACTAGGGGCAGAAAAACTCCGTTAAAGTGCTCATCTGGAGTGGATTGAGTTTCTTCCCTGCCCTCATACAGGAACTGCCGGGTTGCTTTCCGCTGTCTTTTTTCAGGAAATGTCCTGTCAATCTCTAGGTTTTCTGCTATCTCTCTAGCATCAGTTTAAGAGGTAGCAAGTCCACTTTCTCTGAAATTGTCCAGATATACTCTCACTGCGCTTGTTTCTCTTTTAAGTGTTTCAAGAGAAACACTGGGGCTCTGCAGAATCTTGCTGATGTGGTTGATCTGATACAATATGTTGTACCAGATTACAGTGCACAGTACAAACCTCCATGTCATGAGTTCACCCTTTATGCTGGTAGCTGTGGACATTGTCTCCAAGTCCTTCTTCTGCACTGAGAGGGTTTGGAGAGCAGACAATGCTTGTATGATCTCTGGCAGGTAGTAACGCACCACTTTCACACTGTCAATCCTGGCCTCCCATCTGGTCGCTGACAGAGGTTTTACTGTTAAGTGCTTAACATGTTCCTGTAAAACTTGATTTAAGTTATTTTCTCCAAAGGCTGTGCTACCAAATATTAAATCTAGGGTGTCAATAATTTTGTCAGTGCCATTTCTGTGTATTTTATCATTTAAAAGGATATGTTAAGTTTTGAATCAAAAACAAAGTTTCTGTACTATTAACAGTTAAATACAATTTTGTCAATTTCAACTTATTTGAGAGAAAATTGTGAGTTTTTTGAGGTAAGGTCTAGGTAAGGAGGTAGGTCAGGGACAGGTGTGTCCTGTGGAGGCTAGGATTTTATCCATTACTGAATTCAGCGCTCCTGTGACCAAACAGCGCAGTTCATGTTTTCTTGGAATGGCCGGGCAGTATTGTGTAAGAACCTTACTACTGTTGTGACTCCGCTGACTGACCTCCTTAGCCTTGCTATTAATTTTGACTTTTGATTTGATCGAAACACTGCTGTGTGACGCTCCAGTACTCTGCTCCTGATTTCGCTCTGCCGCTTAAATTGGAGGTATATGTGAGTGCGATGGGAGCTACAGCTGTACTGTTACAGGAAGATGGCTTAGGAATCGATTACTAAGTTATTTTTCAGAAAAATACATTAAACACCAACATAACTACAGTACCATCGAGAACGAGGCTTTGGCGTTGTTGTTGGCCCTGCAACATTTTGAAGTATACCAGTGATTGTGTTTACTGACCACAATCCTCTCTTGTTTTTCAATCAGATGTGCAACTCGCGTTTGATGCATTGGTCTCTGTTGGTGCAGGGAATCAACCTGGAAATACACCACTGATTTGTGTATTTAAACGCTCCCGATTGCATTGGTGTCGAGGGGACATGACGACCATAAAGGAAGCCATGGCTCACTGATCCGGAGCTGTTGTTCTTTTTTTCTTTTGGCTCTTCCTGCCTGCTACTTGACCGGACTGGGTAGTTGAGTAGTTGTTTGTTTGTACCCGAATATGTTATTCCTATGAATAGCATGGTCGTTTATGTAAAGGAATTTGTGGAAAAATCTGGTATGATATCTTTGTTGTTAGATCCTGTATATGGGCCATTCTACCGAATTGGTTCAAAGTCAGGTTGGAAATATTTTCACATTTTGTATGTTTTATTCCCAAAACTTTGTCCGTATATATATTGTACCATATCTAAAGTACATATATCTAGTAAAAGTACCGTCAATTTTTATATTGTATTTTCAGACTCTTTTGGAATGTTTTTCCTCTCCCAAAAATTGTCACTACCGAAACATAGTAATACACTACAGTAAAAAAGTATTATATTAACCTGTTAAGATTGTGTTTCCTTCCCTTCTCTAAAGATTATTTTTACAAATTTTTCTTAAAGGTTTTCACAATTAAATCAATAAAAATGAAATGTTTACCAAATTTCAAAGTTCAATTTATACAATTCATCAAAATCTAAATGCAATCTTTCTCTGTAAAATGCATAACACTGATCATATTGATTTCAGAGTTAATGATTGATGCAATTGAACATACATTTAACCAATCAGTATCATAACATTTTAGTTTATAACTCAATATACTTCATTTTTTACAAAACACCCAGTGTTTCGGTAGTGACTGCACTGTTTCGGTAGTGACCACAGTATTTTGTTTGCAAGGTTGTATCATATTCCCTCAACCTTATTGCTTAATCTTAACTCATAACATGCCTTATGTTGGGAATATTACAAACACAAATGTTTTGTGGTCAATAAAATAATTTTATTTTTGAAGACATAACAATTGTTCATCCATAACCATTTAAAGTACAAACATTACTCATCAATGGAAAATAATTACCCAAGTGGGTTCAGTAAAAGAGAAGGAGAAGAAAACATTGACAAATAACATTGATATTATGCTGTTGCTGTCAGGCTTCTCAACGCTAACTAATGTATCCTCGAAAGGTCTGTAACAAATAGATTCCGCTAGCCGCGATGCTAATTTTCGCTATGTTAAACTCCATTGACTTATGCTAAGAATGTTAGCGATCTAAAAGTCCGCTATTTTTTTGCTTTTGGGGTCTTTCAGGATGGACGGGAGGTCCCTTACCATTGCGTTGGAGGGACCTCCCGTCCATCCTGAAAGACCCCAAAAGCTAACTAACTAAAGAATGCTAGCAAGCACATGGCTAGCAAACAGCTTTGAAAACATCATATTTTGCATAAAACCCCAAAAAGTTTACTTTATTGAAGAGAATATGTGTTCCATTCTTAAAGTTACACACTGATTTTCAGACTTTGGAACACATTTATTTAAAAATGATGGGATTTAACTACTTACCGTTCCATTTTGTCACTACCAAAATGATCACGTCACTACCGAAACTTTTCGGTTTCGGTAGTGACGGTTTCGGTAGTGACAATTCGAGCTAATTTTGAGCATAACTAAAGAATGCTAGCAAGCACATGGCTAGCATACACGTCTTTGAAGAGGTGTACACACATAAAAACATAATATTTTGCATAAAACCCCCAAAAGTTTACTTAATTGAAGAGAATATGTGTTCGGTAGTGACGATTTTTAAAGTTACACACCGATTTTCAGACTTTGGAACTCATTTATTTCAAAAGTATGGGACTTAGCTACTTAAAATGCAGCCGTGAGGGACAGGGAGGCAGTGTCACTGCCTGGTCAAAAATGCAGGGGTGTGGCTAAAAACCAGGCTCAGCCAATGGACTAAAACTATGGGGTTTCGGTAGTGACATGAAAACGGGGGACAAGATTTTTTAGTATAGTTTTTTAATTTAAAAATTAAACCCACAATAAATCTAAATCTTTCAACTTGTGTTTAAACTTAATCATAAAGATCTTTGAAATTACACCATTGAACAAAATCTAAAAAATCTTTTAAGTGTTATTTACATACATTTAAATTTAGGGGTCAGGGTTTGGGACAGCTACTTCCCAAAAGTACCCTATAAATGATGTTTTTTTTTTAATTTACCTTATCACTATCTCATTTAATGCCTTGGGTTTAAATAGATCATAACATATTCTTAGTAAATATCTATGTCTGAATACTTAATTGTTTTGTTAAATAGTTTTTCTTGTTGTGGGACCGCACTTTGAACTAATTCAGTAGAATGCCCCATATATGTAAATAGTTTAACGGAATTACTAGCCCGTAAGGAAGCTGTAAGGTGCCCTTTTCTTTACATTTTCTTTCTCCTGTTTTTGTTTAGTTAGGGACTTAGCATATAAATGTTTGTTCTCTTTTGGTAGTTTAGTTTTATTTTATTTTGGTGTATTAGCCAGTGTGTTTAGTTTGTTATTCTGGACCAGGCTCACCTCTGAAGCCCTTTGCCTCCCTTAAAAAAATATATACACTACCGTTCAAAAGTTTGGGGTCACCTTCCATCTGGACTATGGCTAATCGGGCACTCCTTCATTCTTCAGCAAGATAACGACCCGAAACACACCTTGAAGTTGTGCAAGAACTATCTGGTGAAGGAGGAATGTGAACAACAACTCAAACTAAAGACCTGGCCTGCCCAGTGTCCAGACCTCAATCCCATAGAACTTGTATGGGACAAACTGGAAAGGAAAAGTCAAAGCAAAGCAACCCACAAGTTTCTCTGGGAATTGTTGCAGGATAGCTGGGAAAACATGTCGGGTGATTTCCTGCTAAAACTTATTAACCGAATGGCCACTGTTTGTGAGGCTATTCTCACGCCAAAGGGTGACTATTTTGAGGAATCCAAGATTCAACTTTCAATATAATTTTCTTGAACATTTCTTTGATGTTCATTTTGTTCATTGTTACATGTGTTTTTTGTCATTTTAAAGTATTTACAGAAATGTATACGGTGTAAAGCATTGTCAATTATGAGATAAAAATAGTTTCCAGCAGGTGACCCCAAACTTTTGAACGGTAGTGTATACATATTGTGTGTTGGTAAATGTTGTCTGAAGAGTTTATATGTTGTGTACCCTTTACCCCTAGAAGGGGTGCGTAACAGTGTATATTCATATATTTGTTATTTGCCAAATATTTATATAATGTTTTAGTATCAATCAATCAGCTTGGTATATTCTTCTGCGCAGAGTAAGGATCAAGTTAAGAGAAAAAGTAGTGCATGAGGGCTGGCTACCTGCCTGTAATAGCCCCCATAGCTAGCTCCATTTCCTCTTTCTACTCCTTCGCTTAGATTGGTAAGCATGTAAGGTAAACACACTAGCTTTGCTAGTTTGGTTTCGTCTTGTTAAACCTTTCAATGACGACACGTGGTATTGCCAACCATCGGGATCCACGCCTTTGCGGTCTGGCCATACTTGGCATGTGCAGTCCTAGCTTGCCCTGAAATCTGTCATAGTCACTCCTTTCCCCCCTCCTCCAATTTAAATGTGAAATAAACAAAAATGTTGATTTTCTCAAAATTAGTCAAAGTGGACTGAGTGAGTTTTGGAAAAACACTATTCAAAAGGTTAACTAACCACAAAAGGTGGTGTACTGCACAGACCATACATTCTGTATGGAGGAATGGTAAAAGATGCCCTCAATATGTTCACTAACCTCATAAAACACTAAAGAAGATGACTTGTTAGTGCAGATTTATTTTTGTTGGATTTTATTTAACATAATTATTAGGGGTGTGAATAATTGTGACATTTGGGGGGGGATATGAGAGCATACAATATAGCTGATAACCTGTTTTTTTTTGCTCATCTTTATCAAGGGTCTCAATGATTTCAGACTGTACAGTATTGTATAGTAATAATCTTGCTTGCTATATTGCTGGTTTCATGCAGGCCATATACTTGATTCAATCTATTATAAAGTGCCTCATTGAAAAAACAATGAAACACTCATTTCAAAAATCATTTTTTAATCAACACTTTCAGAAGGAGAAACACAAGTGTCTATAAATTATACGAAACACAGACACACACGTTTCAACCAGTCAGACTTCCTAACAAATAAAAGATAGAAAAGAACAAAAAAATAAAAACAAAACTTGTTTTGTCTCAGGTATTGTTAGTTGCAAAAGGTTTCTTACACCTTTTTAGAGAGCAGACCCCATTTTGGGTGCACCTATAAAAACATTCAGTAATAATTCAGGGCCTGATTCATTTCCTTTTGGTTTCGATTGTTATGTCTGCTGGTGTCCAGGGGAGATACAGCTGTTCCTAGTCTTGGTTCCACCTTAATTGTTTAACTGGAGGCATCAATTAAATAGGAAGTTGAATCCCTGTATATTCCAGGAGTTGGAAAGCTACCAGTTTGGAAGGCATGTCTGAAATGCCTTGGGTTTGTGGAAGCTGAGGACCAGGTTGCCGCTGTTTAAGAGAATGGCTTAATCAGGCCGAGGTCCATGGCAGAGGCCAGACAGGTGCGTGCTACGTCGATCACCTGCTGTCTCTTGGGGTTGTCCTCCGCCTTGCCAATGATCGTGAGGATCTCCAGTATCTCGCTTTCGATCAGCTTCTTAGCCAGCTCATTGTCGGAGTTCAGCATATTGTAGATGATGACCAGGCCCCTGTGCTGGATCTGTATGTTGTCATGGAGACAAAGCCTCTGTAGGATCTCCATCCATTGCACCGTCTGAAGGGAGATAGGGGTAAAAGGGCAGATAAATACTCATTCACTTATGGGCTGTTTGCACCGAGTTGTATCCACGCATTGGTGCCAAACCAAAAATAGGCAGCTCCATTTTCTTTACATGGCTAGTTTATTTATGTTTTGGTGCATACATGCATGCATGAGGAGGAGGTCATTTACACCCATTATTCATTACAATCTGGAGTATCTATCACTGTGTCAAGTCTGGACTTGAACACACAAAGGGACTCTGCATCTACTACATGGCTTGGCAAGCATTTCCAGAACTGGCACTTCCTGATCTCAGTGTGGAATTTACTCATTTCCACCTATGCAAAACTCAGCCTGAACAATCTTTTGTAGTTCACTTTGTTAATCGCTTTAATGGGGTGCCATTAAACACGTACCACCAGTGTTAACTTGGTGCAGAGCTTCTTCTGTGCGGCGGTCAGCATGGCTATAGCTCCCGCGGCCGCTCTCTGCAGCTTTTCGTCATCCTCGCTGCACAGGAGAACCAGGAGCTTCAGCTTGTCATTCCCGTCTTCCATGTACCTCTCCTGAACCTGTGACCGCACACGAGCAAAGGGTGGGCAAGGAAAACCAAATATTAACCTTCTAGTTTATAGGCTTAATGTTACTTGTGTTTCATACTGTATGCCAAAATAAAGGCTTGAGTAAATGAGGGATCAGTGTGAGGTTGCAGAACCGCAAGTGCCCGCCGGGGAGTGCCACAGCCGATTCCGGCAGATAGGCCTGGCCCTACTCATTCCAATGTAGTCTGCGGGGACTCTCCTTGCCTGGGACAGGGACATTTGAGTGCCCATGGTTTAAACAGTGTGTGTGTGGGGGGGGGTCTGCCACTCACCTCTTTGCAGATCACCAGGTTACACATGCATTCGGTGGCCGCCTGGCGGATTTGATCATGCTCCTCAAACATGTAGTTCTCGATCTCTGAAAGAGCCTTCTCCTTCAGAATCTTCACCCTGGAATTTGGTGGAGGTTGGTATTCATCATTTGTCTCTGAATCTAAATAAACAAACCCAAGCCTGCTTTTGTTTTTTTTATTTGGCCCAGATCTTTTTCTTTTCTTTTACTCCCAATTTGGAATGCCCATATTTGTATGTCATGTCTCTTCACTGCAACATCCTATGTCTAGATTAATCTCTCCTGTGTATTATGATGACACATTAAACCACATGATAACCATAATTGTGCTGCTTAATGAGCACAGATCAAGGAAATGGCAAACCTCAGTGGATTCCGTAATTACAGAGACCACTGACCACCAAATATGTTGGAGAGACACTTTCCTCTCTACTGTGTATAGGGGTGGCTAACCCTGGTCCTGGGGAACCGTAGGGTCTGCTGTCACTTGTTTACTAGTATTTCACAGTAAACTCATCAGATTTCTTGGGTCCAAATCTAAATTTGGTTCACTTTGCAGTCTTTGCTTGGTTTTCTTTGTCTTGCGGGGTGTAAATAACACAATAACTAACAGATCCTGATGTTGCTGTGCTGGAAGGGGCCAGGGCACAGGGATTAACAGTCACTCAGTGTTGTTGTGTTGGGGAGCAAGCATTAACACCTGCCAAGTGTTGTTGTACTGGAGGGGACACAATCATTAACCCTGACCTGAGTGTTGTTGTGTTCACGGTGCAGTTATTAACACTCACCCAGTGTTGTTGTATTTAAGGCGCAGTTATTAACACTCACCCAGTGTCATTGTATTTAAGGTGCAGTCATTAACACTCACCCAGTGTTGTTGTGTTGAAGGTGTAGTCATTAACACTCACCCAGTGTTGTTGTGTTGAAGGTGTAGTCGTTAACACTCACCCAGTGTTGTTGTGCTGGAGGGGACACAGTCATGATAACTCACCTCAGTTTGTCGTTCAGTCCAGCCAGGTTAGTGAGGCTCAGGAGAGCCTCGTAGTTCTGCAGGCCATCTCTCTCAGGGTTCAGCAAACTGACCAGGGGGCGAACCACTTCATAAATCTAAGACAGAGAGAGATCATTTTTAAAGATCTTTATATAACAACAATGCAAAATGGCATATTGGCTATAACGTTGAACAGTACCAAAAATAAAAGACAAACAAACTCTTTAAAAGCAACAACAAAAATCACCAAACCAAACTGCATAAATGCAGCAAACCCTGATTCTCTTTCAGTCACATGCAGTATCTCAATGCCATACTCAGGAATATACCAACAGTGTAAGAGCAGTTACAAAGAGAGAGTTAAAGTTACAGAGAGCGAGAGAGAGAGAGATTACCAGCAAACAATCAGAGTGAGCCCAACTATTAAACAAACAAAAACCTGTGGAATATCTATCTGGAATATTAGGATGATGCAACCAAAACATAAAACTGACTTGACTGCTATTGTGCCCTAAAAAGAGACAATACATGAGCTGAGTATTTCTACTCTGTCAGTGAGTACAGACTCATTGAGCACACCCTTGCAACTGAAAAAAGGCAGACGCCAGAAAATATAGCTACGAAAAGAAGAACATATCTAGTATGTGGACACTAAGACAGGAGAGGTGGAACAGTGATCCACTTCATCCTTTATGAATGTGAGAAATATTAAAATAAGAAAATATCACATTTCAACAAATGTAGCTAATTATCTTCCTCAACACCTCAGACCAGAGTTTATAGAATGTGTACTCTGTCCTAAAACTATGCTGCTTTAAAACATTCAGTACTGACTGCCCCTCCCCACCCCTATTTTTCAAGTCAACTACATGTTGTCTTGGCCTAAATTCCCTCACTCAATGACTCATCAGAAAGTACTGATTTCAGTACTCCAATGTTCAAAGAGAGTGAGATACCGATACATGATACAGATATACTTTATCTGAAACTAATGCATACACAACCAATTTTCCAGAGCTTCTTGGAAAAACTAAATCATTTGGCAGTGCTTCCAGATTTCATCCCACTTGCTGACACAATTAAATTAGCAATTGCATTAGGTGAAGGACACACACACACACAGGTGCCTTGCAAGTATTCAGACCCTTGCACAATTTTGTTGCTTGCAAGCTTTAATTTATAACATTTTCATTTAAGAACTAATATCTGTTATAAATACAACCTACTCCACACATTTGTAAAAAAAAAGTACATAGATACTTAAAATGAAATAAAAATGGAAAAATGTTGATTGTACTCTGGCAGCTGTAAGTTTATGCAGGTGCAAAACGTTACCTTAATGAGTCACACAATGAGTTGATTGGCACACACTCTGTCTGTGTGCCATAACAGCAATTGTCATGATTTCAGGATTAAAAACACCTGTCTTTGTGAGGATCATTGGTTGGGTAGTGAGTTAGAAGGAAAGACACAAAAATGAAGACCAAAGAGCTTTCTCAGGGATATGGTTATGAAAAGGCACAGAATAGGAGAGTGATACACAAAAATATCTAAGGGTTTGGATATCCCAGTGATCACTGTTGGCTCAAAAATCAAGAAGTGGAAGCTGCATCATACCACCCAGACCCTGCATACTCATACCTCCAAACTCAGTGACCAAACAAGGAGGAGACTTGTGAGGGAAGCCACTGTGAGGCCAACAATTTCTCTAAAAGAGCTACAGAGTTAATTGGCTGAGATTGGAGTAATTGGTGCATCAGTCAACAATATCAAGAGCACTGCATAATACTGGCCTGTATGGCAGGGTGTGGGAAGATGTGGGAAAAGATTTTGTGGTCAGATGAGACTAAAAATAGAGGGTTTTTTTTGCCAAAATGCAAAGCATTATGTATGGCACAAGCCTAACACTGCCTATGTCCCACATATCACCATCCCTATGGTGAAGCGTGGTGGTGGCAGTATCATGCTATGGGGATGCTTCTCTTCAGCAGGGACTGGGAAATGTGCCAGAATAGAAGGAATAATGGACAGAGCAGATGCTGCAAGAAAACCTATTTCAGTCTCCCAAAAATCTGAAGCTGCAAAAATTCACCTTGCAGCAGGACAACGATCCAAAGCACAGGGCCAAAGCTGCATTGGAGTGATTCAAGAATAAAACAGTGAATGTCCTTGAGTTGCCCAGTCAAAAGTCCTGACCTGAACCCCATCGGGAATATGAAAATTGCTGTCCATAAGCAATGTCCAAGCAACTTGAGAGAGCTGGAGCAATTCTGCTTGAAAGAATAGGTGAAAATCATCTCCAACCAGTGTGCAAAGTTGGCAGAATCTCACCCAAAATGACATAAAGCTGTTATTGCAGTGAAAGGTGCCTCCAACAAATATCAATGCGAGGGGTCTGAATGCTAATATTTGCTGACATAACTAATTACTTTATAAAAATTCAGTTTGAGCATGTGAGTTTTGAATAAAAAATATTAAATGGAAAAAAATTGAACATATAATTTGTAATCCAGCAATCCATCTGTGCTTTGGTAAGTTTTAATAGGATTGAACATTGTGTTTGCACATCAACCTTTTTTTTTTTCACAGGAAAATCCTCCACCCTCGTCAGCACAGCAAGAGGAGTCAGGCTACTAAAGTGCAGGCTTACCCTCTCCCCAGGAAAGGCTATCTCAGGATTGGAGATGGCCGCGATCCTGGCCAGGGCATGGCTGGCCCTGATCTTACCGCTCTCTGTACCCTCAAGGGCAAGAGGGATCAGAGCCTGGGGCAAAAAGAGTCAGAGATCAGAGGGTTCATAATCACAGTCATAATCATTATGCACTTTATTGATACAGCACTTTTCAAGCAGTGTGCACAAAAGTGCATCACAGAAAGAAAGTTAATTTAGTTTTAAAAACAAATAACAATACATGTAATTATAGAGACTTAAAGGTAAGGGGTGGGGAGGGAAGGACAGGGAGGGCATAGCCACTTTATGTTTATGTTCTAAAATGTGTGGGTTTTTTTTAACTGTGAATCTTCTATAGAGTAATGCTATAGCCTCTATGAGGGTTCATAAATAACAGTATCATTGTGCAATCATTAGCCAGTAATAAGAATATCAATGGGAATAAGTAAACATAAGAACTGTCAGAAATGTTAAAGTATTTGTGTAATTTACAAAAGGTGTCATTTCATTTAAATCTTCTATTTGAGTGACTGATTTGGCCCACACTGATTGTGTCTGTGTGGATATGTGTATGTCTGTGTGAGTGTGGATGTGTTGGTGAGTGTGTGTCTGTGTGAGGATGTGATTTCTGTGTGAATGAGTGTGGATGTGTGTGTCTGTGTGAGTGAGTGAGTAGTGTGGATGTCTGTATGTGTGAGTGAGTGGGGATGCATGTGTCTGTGAGTGAGTGTGGATGTGTGTGTCTATGTGTAGGTGTACATGTCTATGTGACTGGATGTGTGTGTCTGTGTGTGTGGATTCATGTTTGTGTGCATATGTGTATCAGTGTGTCTGTGCGTGTGTGGCCATGTGTGTGTGTGCCTGCATTTGTCTGTATATGTGTGTGTGGCAGTGAGTTTGTGTGCAAGGTTGTGTGTGCGGCCATGTGCATGCGTGTGTCTGTATGTGTATGTGTATGTATGTGTGTGTGTGTGTGTGTGAATGTCAGTGTGGATGCGGATGTGTGTGGATGCATGTGTGAGTATCTGTGGATGTGCATGTCTGTTTGAGTGTGGATGTGTATGTGTATTTGTGTGTGAGTGTGAGTGGGTGTATACGATTATGAAACTCTTACCTTTCCCCCTCCTTGAGCGACAATGGTACCACGATCCTTACTGTCCTCTGCCAAGGCCAGAAACACCCTGCAAGAACATGGAACATGTCCAAAATATTTTCTGGGATACTGGGGTAGTGATGAAATCTGAATCTGAGGTCATACCTAAGTTGTATTGAAGGGTCATTACTTTACCCCAGTAATCTCCCCCCTCAAAGAACAGCTTTTAAAATGGATTATAGCATGTTTAGTCTACATATTTTAATACTCGTTAATATGGATAATATGGATACTATTACTTTTGATTCTGTTAGGCAAGTCTCTCAGTCTCTCAGAAAGTGTCTCACCAAGTATCACAAAAGTTAATCCAGTAGTTTGTAAAATGATGCATGACATTCACTTGTGGTTGACATGTTTGTTCCTGGATGTGTGTGTGTAATGTGTGTTTTTAACAGTGATCTTCTGTTGAGTAATTCTACAAGCCTTGTGATGTGTGTGTGTGTGTGTGACCGAGCGAGTGTGTGCGTGTGCTGCTGGTGACTTTCTTGCTTACAGCACTCACCTAGAAAGCATCTCCTTGGTCTGATCGGTGAGGATAGAATTGTCCGCTTTGACCATGCAGGTGAGGGCAGAGATGACCCCTGCCTTCAGCAGCCGTTTGATCCGCCTATCGATGAAGTCCTTCTTGTCCTGAGGGCAGACGGTCTCTGTGTGATTACCATGGTTACCGGTTCTTTTGCCATCGCCTGACGCTCGTCATTTCAAACAAAGTTGATGCAGACTCTCAGCTTGTCTGCATGACAAGAACTGCATCCTGTTTCTTCATCGTGCCTCTTCTCCCATTGTCCTGGTGTCCTAAGTCAGACACTTCCTGTCTATTTATGGTTGCTGTGTTGCAGGGGACTGTGCAGATACCCCAGATTTATGTACAATTTCACGCACATTCTGTCTCATGGAAAAGGTCCAGTGGTGTTGGACAGTTCCTGTACAGGTTAGGTCTCACTCTCTGTCAATATGTGCCACATGCAGCAATACCCCTATGCGTCAAGAGTCTACAGGTAACTGACAAAAAGGCAAAATTTGAGTAAATGGGTGCAGTACCATGAGTGTCTTTTGGTGCCATGACCAGTACAGGCAGATAGGCCCAGCCCTCCCCTTCCTCCTGCACTCAGCTGGGACTCTCTTAGCTCGGGCCAGGGCTGTTTGAGTGTCTCCCCCCGGGTCACCAATTTGTTGTCTTTATTTTGACAGTTACCTGTATGTTATTTGTTGTTTTTGGATGAGTCATCGAAAAGATCATTGGTATGCTGTGATGCCAAGAGTTGTGGGTAATCACAAAACCACTTATGAAATCACAGCCATTCTAAGGCTCTAATATTTGGTAAGAAATGCTCTATTTCTGGGGTTGTGCGAATTATGTTTACATAGCGACCAATCATGACACTGTAATCACAGAGATTCATCATAATAATTGACAGTAGATGGAGGCACAGTCATATATATGTCACTTTGGTTTCCTGCATTTAAACAGCTTGAGTTTTGGGTTCATGTATTTAAGCAGCTCAATGTTTGACAGATTCAAGATAGAATCAAGGCTTGAAATACATTTTTAGTTCTTTGGCACAACTTAAGAACAAGTTGAAAATTAAACCCCAGACACAAACATATGCTCTGTATGTCTAAGCAAACACTTTTTTGGGGGGGGGGTTGTAATTTTGGTTCTCAAGATTGTGGCCTTCTTAAAATCCTTTTCGTATTTCCCAGAATACACTACATTTAGGAGACTGAGCCAAGCAATTGACTGAGGAAGGGCGTTACCTTTGGGTGCTGTTCCGGAACATGCTGCTTGGAGAACTTTGCCAGCTGCACAAGCTCTGGAATTATTTCCTTCTTGTCATAGCTGTTGGTGCAGTTGACTAATGTACAAGCCACTGCATACAGGATAGTTTTGTCCACCGACTGGTGAAAGGGAGAAATGGAAAGGTATTTTAAACATTCAAGTCAAATCAATCATCATTTATAGTTCCATTTACAAATAAGTTGTAATATAATGCTTCATAATTGGCCAGGTGACTATAGTAGTTGTCATTTATGAGCCATGAGTTCTAATGATATAATTAGGTGATACTGTGGTATGTGTAGACCCATCACATTGCAGGATGTTGCCCATATGTGAGGTTAAAGTGCAGTAGACCTGTTGCACATTCCATTATAGGGAGATTTATTCCTTCTTCCTCTTCCCTATTAGATTATGGATCATTATTCTCTCTTTCATAGCAGTGTTGCCCATTCTTCAGTGCAGAAATGAACCAGATTTCCCTCTAAGAGTACTTTCTTGTAGAGATGTTGAAATAGGTAATGCATTGGGTAACCAAAGGGAAAAACTGCTACTGTTCTGCTTGTTTTTTTTACATGGTTGACTTCACTTTATTGGCAGGTATTTATTTGCCATGATTTCAAAAGTGAATTTTTAACAACAGGAAGAGGCAGGTCAAATCATTGGAGAGGTGGGGTGGCATGGAACCAACACATCCCATTGTCTATACATCCTCAGATGGTATATATGGCTGATTCTTATTTCTGTTTCTGTAAACGGGTCCTCCAGTGGCATCTGAAGCAGGGGCGTAGACTCCACTGGGGACAACGCGGACATGTCCCCATCACTTTTTTAAAGGGCCAATTTTGTCCCCAACACTTTTTAAAAGTAATAAAACATTGAAAATGTCCCAAAAATAGTTTTGAACTGAAAACGCGGAAGAGACGGCACTAGGTCCATGCAGAAAGAGACGCCTGTCTTCCTAGTGCTTTGACAAGTGCCCATTTGACAAGTGTCAGGAGCACTAGAATCTTCGGATGAGTGTGTGTGCGCATCTCTGTCGTCACCAAACAGACATGCAGACAACAATACCGTTTATTGTGATAATGCTAGCTACAGTATTAATATCGTGTTGCCATTAACTAGCTAGAACATTAATATTCCCTCAGATAAATATTTGTTTACCTTCTCCCCACAACCTATGGCTGTGCTATGGATCTTTTAACTAACTGCCAGTCAGTCCATTTCTTATAAAAAATGTAGCTTGATATTTAAGTTAGCTTCCCAGAACATAGTTCTGATGTTACTAATAACGACTTTAGAGTTAACGTCAGTCATTTTAAAGGAACACTCCCATCAACATCCTGAATTTGATCTGCTAACGTTATTGTTTTCCCACCTATATGGGTGTAACCCCTGTACAATTACAAATGTATTTTGTTTGAACTGGTAAGAAGAGCAAAGGTTAATTAACTATGTGAAAAGCCATGTAAAATAACCTTAACTTCATCTAAAAATTACAGTTTTGAAAGCTTAGCTAGGCTATATTTCCACAGAATGTGATGTCCTTGAATAAGAAAGCTATGAGTTCATGTGTTACTTATTTTTGCAATCACATTTTTTATAAGCAGATATAGGCTTTTTTGCACTGATAAGAAAATCTAAGGTTGTTTAGCCTTTTAAAAAACAGCAATACCCTGAACTATGCAATACTATGTTGGCCAGCTGTTTTTTTCTTTCTTTTTGGGTCAATATTGATGCAAATGACTTTACTTTTCAAAGGGAGTGCATGTGTATCCACTCCCATATTAGCCTATAGTAGCTGTGTTGGTATGGGTTGGAGGTGGGATGGCAGTTGGGGACTGAATATTTATTGATGGACTTGATTGACAAAAAAAGATAGTAGTTGTATTGATATAAAAACATTATTTACAAGAGAAAGCAGCTTAATTTAAAACCATGGGAGTACTTATTTAAAGATGTTTAAGTTATGTTTACGTATATTAGATTCAGAACCATGTCCAAGAGGAAAAGGGTGGACATAGGGGCTTATTTCCAGCAATACAGTCTAAGTGAATTTATGTAGCTGAATCTAATATAGGTCTTATAAAACTATGCAACAGAATATTGTAGCTAGCTAGTAAGGAACACAAATGGGCTACCCCACCTAAGGCATCATACTTGTAACTTGGTTCTGAACTATTAATGTTATTATTTATATTATTCAATATTACTATCACTATAAGAATAATTGCAGTTTGCCAACCCCCCAACGAACACTAATATATACACCAACACCTGAGTTTGATATTTTGTAATTGCACAGCAGGACCAGCAGTAGGTACTGGCCACAGACAGGGGAGTAGGGATAGAATGTGGAGATGTGAGTTTTAGATTTATAAATGATGACTATGTCCAAAACAAAGAGCAAAAAGGTGGACATTCAGACATTCTTCAGAGTCTAGTAAACATGGAGTACAGGGACCGGCGGATGTTTTGCCTCTGCAACCTATTGTGGCAGCGTGGCAGGCAGAGCCAAGGGGAGTGGTTAAAATGGTGCCATCTGCTGGCCACACTCCTACCTCACAGGACCAAAACGGCTACCATCTGCGGCCAATTAACCACCAATCAACAGGGGATAAAAGGGACCAAGGAGAGAGAGCTTAGAGGTTGTGGGAGTTTTGCAGTGTGGAAAAGAAGCTACTGAAGTCTTTTGACCTGCCAGGATTTGGGGAAAGCTCAGGGTAAGGGATAACTTACCCTAGGTTATCTATCAGCATTCAGCAAAATACCATCTGCTTTCAGATGTTCTTAAAATTCCCACGCAAAGAGGAGATTAAAGTCTCCACCCTGCTTTCACCACATGTATACATATGCCTGATTTAACTATGTATCTGGCCCTTAATCTATTCAAGCTCAGCAAAAGGAGACTAAGGGGGATTGGATTGAGGGATGGCCTGCTCTCATTATTCCATATTCTTAAGAGACCTTGGACAACTCGAACATGGCTCTCAGGGCTGGCTCATCCTCCACGAAGTCGTCCTTCACGTCTGCATCATTGGTCAGGTAGGCCAGGCCCTCCACCGCCCACTTCCTGGTGCGCACGTCAATATTGGGGTTGCACAACCACCTGCGAAGCACACAGAGGGAAACAATCAACACCCACACTTATAATGCATTAGGCATCTATCTTAAGAAAGCACATGAGGCTGCCATCTTGAAATGAACAAGAAAGATCAATCAACTCATTTTCAAACCCATAAAGCTCTTTTTGAATCTTGGGGGGAGAGAGAACAAGAGAGAGAACATGGACATTTTCTCCTAGTATAGTCTGAATTGGATTTAAGTGACTCGACTACAACACTGATTGGTGCCCACAGATTTCTGAGGGTGGATTTGGTTTGCTGGGGTGTTTTATCATTTCACACTCCCACTCTATTGTGGAATTTGTCAGTAGTAATAACTAACTATAAGCATTGGTTTATCAATAAAGCATGTCCCCAAAGTTGGGCATTTTAACCTCATTGAAAAGGTTTGTAAACACAGCCAATAACCAAGAAAATAAGACTCAATTGAGACAATAGCAGGGGTCAGAGGTCAAAGGTCAGCCTTCTGTGACTACAGTCTAGGGCCATGAGAACAAGAAGAGATTACCTAATGCAGGCAGCATGGCCTGAGGAATACTCTTCCAGTGAAAACTGCAACCAATCACCCTAATTATTCTGATCCTTGACAAAGCAAGTTTTCATAAATGTTTTCATAAAGGTTTCACTAAGTTTCATAAATGCGTTTGAACTGACTTTTAGAGTGTGCTGATTTATAATGTGAATTTGACTAAGCAGACAGAGCCATAAATAGTCCAGAGATGAGAATTGCATAACCATTCAGGATAGCAATGCTGGATGCATACAAACATACATGTACTTGGGTGCACACACATGCATGTACACACACAAGCACATTCACAAATGCACATGGGCACACACGTGCATGTATATACATGAATAAATGCCCGCACATATGCACACAGACACATACACACATACACAACCCACTCATTGGTCTGTGTTCTCTCATTGCAGGCACATCTTTGGACAGAGTGTATAGTGTCTTAGACTCACTTCCTGCACTGCTTGGCCAGCTTCTCTGTGGAGCCCTCTGCAAACTGTCGCATGCTGTAATCGTCCCCTCCAGCAGAGCCTAGTTTACACAGCCCCTGCAGGAGAAACCAGGGGGTGGGGGGAGTGGGCGAGATCATGTTAATGACACATTTGTGGAGCAGTGGTAAGAGCACCAGTATTCAAACCCAGACAGCACACTGCTGTTCTGCCTATTACAGGGAGGTGTCCTATTTCCAGGCTTGACGCAGTACTGGATATTCTTTAGGCTAGGAAATGACGAGACTAGATGGGCTGAACGGCCTGTTCTTGTCATGTATTCTGATGTTCTTATATTTATATATATCTGTAAATATATATGAATGAATAAACCACAACATACTGTGCATTCTCAGGGTATATACGCATGCCTGGGGTGGTGCTGCTGCAATTCCGACCCCAGAAGTGAGTATAGTATATCCTGAGAAAGCACATCTTGAAGTGGTTTATTCTGCTTATACCAAGGCTACTTGCCAGAAATAATATTAAAATTTAAAAGTGTTTAAAATTCTAACCATTATCATGGAAAAATGATTATATTTTGGCATGTGTAAATGCAAGAAACTTTGGGGATTTGCCCATGCATATACAAATGGCTGTTAGCTATTCAGAATCGATTATTCATCCAAGACATGGTATGTATATATATATATAGTGTGTGTATTCATATATTTGTTTTTGCCAAATTCTTATTCATATATATTATTTAAAAATATATATTTTATATATTTTTATATACAGTGGAACCTCGGTTATCGAGCACCTCCGTTATCGTAAGATTCGGTTATCGATCACTTTTTTCTGCGAAAATATGTCTTGCAAATCGTACATCTCCTCGGTTATCGAGTAAGGAAATCCGTCACTTGCTGCCGCATGATTTCCCCAAGCCAAGCTCCCACACAAAGCATCACGTGAGTGCGTAACTCAGTCTGCCTTTGTCTCTCGCTAAGTGAGCATCTCCCCTAGCATTAGTCCAAAACATTTTCTTTTTAAATTGTGTTTTTGTGGTTTTTTATTTAGTTTTACTGTTAAATAAGCCACCATGGGTGCAAAGAAAGTTCCGAGTGCCAGCCCAAAGAAAAAGAAAGTGAGAACCACGATAGAATTTAAAAAAGAACTCGTAGCGAAATATGAAAGTGGTGTTCGCGTGGCTGATCTTGCTAGGATGTATGGCAAGTCGACATCAACAACAATCAGCTCCATACTGGCAAAAAAGAAATAAATTATAGAAGCTGATGTTGCGAAAGGTGTAAACGTGCTGTCGAAACAGAGATCGCAAACAATGGAAGATGTTGAAAAGTTGTTGTTGGTGTGGATAAATGAAAAACAGTGTTTCTGAGGCAGTTATTTGCGAAAAAGCAAGGCAGTTGCATGCAGACCTCTTGCATGTATTTTTTGTTAATAATTTTGGGTGTGTGGAACGGATTAATTGGATTTACATTATTTGTTATGGGAAATATTACCTCGGTTTTTGAGTATTTCGGAACAGACTTTCTGGAACGGATTATGCCCGATAACCAAGGCTCCACTGTATATTACACACAGTATATTATATTTATATTATTATATTTTAGCAATGTTTACACAATCCTTTTTTTTAAGCAGTAACCCCGATATGGGGGCCCGGCCAAAAAAACATCCACCAAAGAGCTCACCACCAGTGCACGGATCTTGATTTTCTCGTTCTTGGTCTTCTTGTAGATGTCCTTGAGCAGCGACACGCCGTTGGTGATGATGAAGGAGGCACGGCTCATCTTGGTGGAGGCGTGGATCAGGGCCTCCACGGCCACCATCTGATCCACTTCCCGCTCGGACCCGCACAGGGCCACCATCATCTCCATCACGCCCTCCCGCCCAGCCAGCATGTTGCCCACTTCGAAGGGACCCTGCAGCAGCCCCGACAGGGCGTTGATGGCGTGGATGTTCTTGTCCATGTCATTGGGGTCGAACTTACCCCTGTTTTGCAGGACAAGAGTGGGATGGGTGGGAGTTAAAAGTAGTGAGGGTTACATTTTAAAATTGTAATTCAAATTTATTTGTCATTCAATCTGAACTGAGGAAGGGATTCATTGTGATTGTGTGGATGTGCTTGTCCATGTTGTTGTTGTTGAACATACCCTTTTTGTGGGATGGTACAGGGCAGACAAGTAGGAGAAAAAAGTGAGGGGTTCTTTTTTCTTTCTAATTCAAATTCAGAAAGCTTGATTTCTGATTAAATCTGCATGGAGGGGCTGGCGGATGGCCCAGCGGTCTAGTGCACCGCGCTTTGGAGCGGTGTGCGCTGCCCGTCAGAGACGCGGATCGAAACCCGCGTTTCTACCAGACCGGCCCTGGTCGTCAGCCCGATCGGAGGCGGCATTTGGCTGTCCGCCTCGGGGGGAGGGAGGGAGAGCCGGCACGAGTCCGCCGAGGAGAAGGTTAATGGAGTCCGTGGAAGATCTCCGTCTCGAAAGAAGGCGGGAAATAGGTCAGGAATACGAATCTCTTTCCCGGAGGACGGGCGGCGGACTCGTGAGGGTGGGGAATTGAAAATAAAATAGAGGGTATAATTGGCTACTAAATTGGGAGAAAAACAGGGGAAAAATCAGAAATAAAAAAAAAAAAAAAAAAAAATCTGCATGGAGGAAGGGAATAATAGAAATGGTGCCTTCAATCACTAAGCAGGGTTACACGGTTGCTCACTTGATGTAATCATCACAGATTTCCCTGTAGTTGTCCCTCTCTGGGTCACAGCGCAGGTCGTCGTATAGCTTGTTGAGCAGGACACTGGCAATGAGCTGGGTGTTTTCTGTCATGGGAAGTTGGTCAGGCAGGTCTGGAATCTGACCACACACCTTCAGGATCTTCTTTAGGCCTGCAAAGAGACAGGGACTGAGCATACACCTACACACACGCACACGAACACACATACACAAACTACCTCATACACACACATCTATAGCACCTATCCCACTCAGGTAAATCCATTGGCCACTCCTGTTGCTTCCTAATAGAGTCACAAAATGGCAGCTGAGAGCACCTTTTGAATAAACAAAACCACCTCCCCACCTCTTGCAAAAAAATCGTAATTTCCAACACAACCAGTTACATGTACCGCCCACTGTCTGAGAGAAAATCAGTGATCCAATATGATTTTGTGTTGGATCACTGACAGTTTCCCACACCTCTGTCAAAGAACATACTGATGAGCTAGCACAGCATGCGGACACCTATTCAGTAGACTACTCTGCATAATTGTCACTTTTCATTTATTGTTTCTTTTTTTATAAAGGGTAGTTGTGCCAGACTATGTAAATGTGGAATCTGACTCCTGTTTCATAATCTGTTCAGACTGTTCGGAATTGAAAAAATTATATTATATAACAATGAAAACATGGATGGAATTAGTTATGTAACTTTGCTTTTCCTCAATGCAACAGCACTCCATAAATGCTATTATCACAATACCAAATGTTGGCCTCCCGCGTGGTCTAGTGGTAAGAGCATTCGACGCTAGCCACGGTGACCGGGGTTTGATTCCACCGGTCGTGCCATTTTTTTCAGTTCTGGCCGGGAGTGCCACTAGGGGGTGGCAATTGGCTGTCCGCCCCTGGGGTGAGGGATAAAAAGCCGAAGGAAAGTGGTTGTGCATCGGTGACAGGCTTCAGCCTAGGCGGGCACTGGCTCGAAGGAAGCAGTGCAGCGCTTGGTACTGGCCGGACTATGGCAGCAAGGTCTCATACGAGGGAGGGATAATTGGCACAAAAAAAGAGAGAGGGAATTAGATACTAAAGAGGTGGGGGGGAAAATGGGGGAAAAAAACAAAACAAAAAAACCCAATACCAAATGTTACTGGGGCATAGTGTAATGAATGGGTTAACTCATAACTCACTGCCTACTCTAGCACGCATGCGCAGAGCATGATGAGCCTACTCTAGTACGTATGCAGAGAGCATGACGAGCCTACTCTAGCACGCGTGAGCAAAGCATGATGAGCCTACTCTAGTACATGTGCGCAGAGCATGACGAGCCTACTCTAGTACGCATGCGCAGAGCATGACGAGCAGTGGGTAAAATGGTTAGGTTACAATCAGTCGCATCATGAATGTTATCCGGTGAAGTTATGATAAAAGTCTGCACACATGGCAAAGAACCTGGAGGACTGAAGTCTCATTTATGGCTATGGCCAAGCGTCATTACACATAGAAATACTGTAATTGAGGGGGAGCATTTCAAAGCCAAATGTTGGAATTAATTTGAATAATCTTGTGTGGGCTGGAATGCAGTAAGCATAATCATCAAATATGAGAAAATTAAAAAAACATACAGAGGTTGATACTGAAATTGGCATTCTGTATAAATCCAAGGGGAAATAACAGAAAGTCCATCTGCATTAAATTTGGTGGGTGTATTCCTTTGGTGGACAAGATTTGTCTCAAGATCAAGACTGCCAGGCCATGATGTCTGTCAAAGATCAAGGACAGGACCAAGACTGCTAACTGTGTGGTGTAGGGCAGTAATTCTCAAATTGTGGGTCAGGGCCCACTGGTGGGTTGTGGGTGGGGTTGAGGTGGGTTGCAAGATACACATGATTAAAACAATTTACTCCACATTCCACTGACATTCACACCAGTGAAAGTAAGCACTCCAAACTAACAAACAGAGTTGTTTCTACATAAAACATTCTAATCCCATATCTGAACATGCGTCAAGTTCCATTTTAATAGGGGTGGGGTGCTCATTAAGTAGGTGGTGGGAAAACCAGGGGCAGGGGACAGGGGCCCTGAGTGTCTGCCCGCGGGGCCACTGACCATGATCGATGGTAAAGAGGGTCTTAGAGTGGTCGGGTTCCCTCTTGTCCTTCCTGGGCACGTTCTTAGTCAGCAGGTTGAGGGCCTGGTCACGCCCGTGTCCCGACACCTTCTTGCTATTGAGCATCTCCAGCAGAGCCATAAGGATGCTCTTCAGGTCTCGGGTGGAGTCTGTCATTTGGAGATGGGAAGGGGGGGGCAGATGTTATTATCATGTTACTATTGCATTCATATTATCACACTATTCCCGCAGCGGCATACCTCGCGTGCACATTTTGTGGAATTTCATGGGAAATAAGTTCTTTAATCATTTGGCCATTCATTCAACTCATTTCATATGGCTGATTTGGCCACACTTTACATTACAGCCCAGGATAAAAGGGTAGTAATAATGTTATCTAGTAAAATAAGAGAGAAGTAGTTACACTGAAATGAACTGGCACAAGAGCTGTGAAGTACAGAGCTACCATAGTCTCCATAGTCATAAGTCACATTTAAAAATATATAATAGGGGGCCTTGGGTTGGTGTAATGGTAGAGGCACTCGCCCTCTATATTATTAAAACTATATTATGTTGTTAAAACATATGTGTTAAAATATGTATTTTAGGAGAGTTTTTGATAGATCCTCAACCAACAGGGTTGTGGGTTGGGAAAGCATTCAAATATATGAAAAACAAGTACCCAAGTAATAAAAGTGAGTAACATCTGCTTTGAACTTTTAACATGGGAAATCTGAACTGATATAGTCACAATGGTGACAGCTCAGTTCTTTGAGAAGAACAAAACGGCTCATATATCGTGGATCCTCCCAGACCAGATAAATGGAAAGGCAAGGCAAGGAGATGGCGCATGGCAAGGAGATATGGCAAAGAGATAAGGGGTCAGGCAGTGTTGATGTTTTTTTAATGCATTTACCCCTTTTTCTCCCAATTTTGTATGCCCAAACGTATTGCTCGCAGCACTCACTGCAACCTCCGCTGTCAATTCTGAAGAGTGTAGACAAGCATGCGCTCTCCATTGAAATATGTCAGCCCCACAGTCTATCATTTAAGCTCATGCAGAAAGCTGAGTCTGAGAAAGACACTTTGTGCGCAGCTTTATACCGGCAGACCATCGGCATCCGATTGACCAGCAGGGGTCGCTAGTGAGCAACAAGAACAGATTCGATACCAGACCTTGGGCCTCATAACATACAGTAACATACGTCATTTAGCAGACGCTTTTATCCAAAGCGACTTACAGTAGTGAATGTATACATTTTCAGTGTATGTGGCCCCAGTGGGGATTGAACCCACAACCTAAGTGTTGCCAACGCTGTGCTCTACCAACTGAGCCACAGAGAACCACTCATCCACACATTAGAACAGTGCCTTAACAGGATGAGCCACCCAGCAGCATGTGCAGTTGTTGTTTATGCAGCCCTAATCTGCACTGTGACACTGCAATGGGGGCAGGTCCCCATTCTCGTACCCAGAACCAGAGCCTCCTCTTTTCCATAGGCCCTCTTATCCCCCCCAGACAGGGAGTCATTGATGCACTGGAACAGGTTGCAGGTTGCCAAGACGATCTCCTCATTGTCCACTGCCATGATGCTGCAGAGCTTGTCGATTCCCATGGAGTGGATAATGGCTGTGGCCTATGACCAGGAGACCATCAAAACACGCAAAGCAAGGGATAAGAATATATCTCTATTTCACTCTCAACATCTCTTTTTCTGTTTGTTTCTGCCTCTATATCTTTGTTTCTCACTCTGCCATCTTTTTTTTTTTTTTTTTTTTTTTTTTTTCTGATTTTATCCCATTTTCTCCCAATTTGGTAGCCAATTAGACCCGCTATTTTTACGTCAATCCCCCCCTAGTAATGTTCGCTGCCGTAGTCCTGCGACCGGTAGTGACGAAGGCGAAGTGACGCCTCTTCCGAGACGTCACTCGCCAAGCCGTCGACCGAACCCCGGTACTTACAGGGCCACTCTTATACGCAGCGAACGTCACGTCGGCTTCCCTCCCCCCTCCCTGGGGCGGACAGCCAGCCCCCTGGTGGCACTCCCGGCCAAAGCCGACACTTGGCGAGACGGGGAATTAAACCCCGGTCTCCGTGGCCAGCGTCGGACGTTGTAACCACTGGACCACGCGGGAGGCCCCACTCTGCCATCTTTCTCTCTCTCTCTCTCTCTCTCTCTCTCTCTCTCTCTCTCTCTCTCTCTCTCTCTCTCTCTCTCTCCAATTCAAGTCATTTATTGGGCTTAACAAAGAAATACTTGTTCTGCCAAGGACACAATCAGAGTTACAATGTACAATTTTAATATTCATACAATTCATAATGACATGCATAAGTAAAAAGAAAATACCACTAGGAAACAAATAAATAATTATATACGGCATGTAACGGCATCTCTCTCTCTATCTCTCTCTCTCTCTCACCCGGGCCTTGTGTCCCGTGCACATTCCTGACAGAGTCCGGACAGCTGCCAGGATCATCTCCACTTTTCCTGTCTCGATTAGCGTCTGGAGTAGTTGCACACCATTGTTCTGGAATATTCTCTCTGACCCTGCGTCTTCCCTCGCCAGGACAATAAGGTTATTGACAGCCTGGAGAGACGGAAGCAGGGATGTGTGCATCAGGGTTTAGGGACGTGTGCATCAGGGTTAAGGGACATGTGCATCAGGGTGAAGGTTAAGGGACGGGTGCATCAGGGTAAAGGTTAAGGGATGTGTGCATCAGGGTTAAGGTTAAGGGATGTGTGCATCAGGGTAAATGTTAAGGGATATGTGTGAATCAGGGTTAAGGGATGTGAGCATCAGGAGAAGGGTTAAGGGACGTGTGCATCAGGATTAAGGGACATGTGCATCAGGGTGAAGGTTAGGGAACATGTGCATCAGGGTTAGGGTTAAGGGACGGGTGCATCAGGGTTAAGGTTAAGGGATGTGTGCATCAGGGTAAATGTTAAGGGATATGTGTGAATCAGGGTTAAGGGATGTTTACATTTACATTTACATTTTAGGCATTTAGCAGACGCTCTTATCCAGAGCGACTTACACAGTTTACATTTCTTTACATGCAATCCATTTATACAGCTAGATATTTTTACTGAAGCAATTCAGGTTAAGTTCCTTGCTCAAGGGTACAACGGCAGTGCCCCACCTGGGGATTGAACCTGCAACCTCTGAGTTACAAGCCCAACTCCCTAACCATTACACTACAGTGCCGGATGTGAGCATCAGGAGGAGGGTTAAGGGATGTGTGCATCAGGGTAATAACAACGCACAGCAAAATATTCATTGTTGAATCATCTAATATAGATTAATCAAGATAAAGAATCTTATAAACTCTGTTAGAGTTGGATGCCAACCTTTTCTCTCTTTTCTTTGTCCATTTCTTCATCGAGCAGGATGTCAAACATGCTCTGAACACGGGAGTCCGTGGAGAATGTTGTCTTTAGCTGCAGGAAAATGGTGAGAGTCTCGTCATTACTGAGGAACAAGCCTGTCTGCTGTCACCTATTGCTCTTGTGTTTGTGTGTGCTTGTGTATCTGTGTGTGGTTGTTCATGTGGGTGAGTGTGGGGCTCAGCCACACATTAGAACAGTGCCTTAACAGGATGAGCCATTCAGCAGCTGCATGTACCATTGCATTTTCAACAACAATAAGGACAAAGGACAACGTATTCAAAAATGTAATATGGGTAAAATTTTCCCTTTAATGTTTTATGAATAAAACACTAATGTTAACGCTCTGTGAACGGTGAGCCCTGACCTTTTGCTGGATCTCGGCCCCAAGCCTCCTGAGTGTGTCAATGAAGGTTTTGTTCTTGGGTTCAATGGTAGCACATCTCTGTACATCTTTGTAGGCCATGTCCAGCTTTCCCAACTTCTCCAGGGCCTGGCACCTCCGGTACAGGGCTTTGACATCGGAGGCATCCACATCAATTGCTACTCACGGAGGGAGGTAAGATAAGGTGAACAGTAATATAATCAGTATAAAACAAAGAAAAAGGGTGCAACACTACTTTAATAGTATTACATAGATAATATAGAATTATATAAATACAGATTTATTTATTTTTTAAACCTACCTCATTTGGGAGGTACAGTTAACTGGCAAAATAAAGGAAACACCAACATAAAGTGTCTTAATAGGGTGTTGGGCCACAACCAGCCACCAGAACAGCTTCAATGCTTGCATTGATTCTACAAGTGTCTGGAACTCTATTGGAGGATGCAACACCATTCTTCCATGAGAAATTCCATAAATTGCTGTTTTATTGATGGTGGTAGAAAATGCTGTCTCAGGCGCCGCTCCAGAATCACCCATAAGTGCTCAATTGGATTTAAATCTGGTGACTGAAATGGCCATGGCATATGGTTTGCATTGTTTTCATGCTCATCAAAACATTCAGTGACCACTCCTGTCCTGTGGATGGTTCATTGTCATCCTGGAAGAGATCACTCCCATCAGGATATCAATGCTTCACCATAAGATGAAGGTGATCACTCAGAGTGGCTTTGTATTTATTGGCATTTACCTTGCCCTCTAAGGGGTTGTGTGGACCTAAACCATGCCAGGAAAATGCACCCCACACCATAACAGAGCTGCCAGAACCCTTCACTTACTCAAGTGTTTCCTTTATTTTGGCAGTTACCTGTGCCTCCCTTGGGCCACATCTACATTTAAATGGTGTGCAATAAGGATTGACTCGAATTCAAAAGTAACATAATGACCCAATGGTCCTCAATGAAATGTAAGAACATAAGAACATAAGAATACATAATGAGGAGAACTGGCCTTTCAGCCCATCTAGGCTCACCATGTCTTAATCTAAAGAGTATCTATTACTGCATTTAGCCTGGACTTGAATAGCCCAAGTGTTTCTGCCTCTACTACCTGACGTTGCAAGCTGTTCCAGGCATTGACTCTCTGTGTAAAAAACGTCCTAATATCCATGCTGAATTTGCGTTAACTAATTTATACGTGTGACCTCTTGTTCTGCTAACCAAATGTATCTTTAAAAATCTTTGGTAGTTCACTTTGTTAATCCCTTTTAGAAATTAAAAAACCTCAATCAACTCCCCCCTAAGTCTCAGTTTTCTAAGTTTGAATAGATTGGGTGCCTTAAGTCTATCCTCATAACTAATATCTTTCATACCAGGTACCAATTTAGTTGCCCTTCTTTGAAGCTTTTCAAGAGCTTTTATGTCTTTCTTGTAGTGTGATACCCAGAACTGCACACAGTACTCTAAGTGATGTCTGACATTATATAACATTAATATAACCTCCTTTGATTTATACTCAATACTTTTTGCTATGTATCCCAGCATCCTGTTGGCCTTTTTCACTGCTGTAGCACACTGCTTAGATAAAAATTGACTTTGATCAACTACAATTCCTAAGTATTTTTCTGATTCAACACCTACTCATTTGTCTCCTCACATAAAACACTCCTGTCTTATATTTTTATTTACCTGGTTCAAAAACAGAAACCTGGTTCAAGTCAAAACACTTTGTAGCCTCTTCAAAAAAGTTCAAGAGGTTTGTTAGGCATAACCTCCCCTTGAGAAAACCATGTTGGCTCTCCCTTAAAATCCTAGTATGTTTCAAGAATGATTCCAACTTATCCCTAATAATACATTCCAGTATTTCACGTGAGATGCAAGTTAAACTGACAGGCCTATAGTTCTGTGGGTCAGTACGGCCCCCCTTCTTATATATTGGAATTATACTACCCTTCCAGTCATCTGGTATTTCTCCAGTGTCTATGGATTGCATAAGAATATCTGTAAATTGTTTATATATAATTTCCCCAAGTTCTTTGAGTACTCTGGGATATAGACAAATAAGACAGTAGGCCATCAGGCCTGTTTGTAGTTGATCTAGTATCTAGTACTTCTACATCCCTTATTTAAAATTCCTTCAAAACATTTTGTACATTCTTCTCTGGTAAAACTCTCAACAAAGTAACTGTTTACTGTGTTAGCAATATCCTTATTATTATAAACCAAAGTTCCTTCCTTATTCTTAATGCACTTCTTAATTAGCTTTCCCTTTTCTAGTACAATATTTAAAAAAATTACATTCACACATAACTGTGCCGAACCATCTCTGTTCACATTTTGGTCTAAAAGATGTTCATTAATTATATCCTCACAGTTATTATTATACTCCGCCCTGGTATCTTCCATCTGGGCAGTCCTCCTTATCCTTAATTTTCCTCCCTGCCCCCCCAGTCCCTAGTTTAAATATTCCTCTGCTACCTTAAGCATACGCTGGCCCAAAGCAGCTGTACCCTTTCGGATCAGGTGTAGCCCATCCCACTTGTACAGGTCACCCCTGTTTCAAAAGGAGTCGCAGTGCCCCATAAACCTGTTTCCTACACCAGGTTTTGTAGCCACATATTAAATCACCATATACAATTCTGCTTCTTTTTACTAGCACGTGGTATTGGCAGAATTCATGAGAAGATCACAGTAGAGGTTCTGCTCCTGATCTTTGATCCTAATTCTATAAATTTGTCCTGCAGAACCCCAAACCTACCCTTACCTATGTCATTGGCTCCAACATGGACTATGACCACTGGAGCTTGTCTGCGTGTTCCAGGAAGTTTTCAGACCTGGGCACCAGGCAGGCAACATGCTATTCGAGACTCCTTTTCCTGCAAACAGACTATACTGTCTACCCCTCTAATAATTGAGTCCCCCACTATGGTTCCCTTTTCCTGTGTGGCATGGCACCGCCAGGGTGCCCTGGGGCTCATCAGTCCTCCCACTTACAGATGGCTGGGCCAGATCCTCTTCCTGCAAGGGCTGGAATTGGTTGGACACTACAAACTCTGGAGATGCCGTGCCTGCATGTGCACGCCTTTTTCTACACTTATGCCCTACCGTCACCCAACTCTCTCTCCCTATCCGCTCTAGAGGCTCCCCTCTATCCAGCTTTGGCATGCATGCTAACTTTCTAAAGGGCATACTTTCTAAAGTTCCACAGGGTAGTTGAGACTAACATGTTGGGCTCCAAGATCAAGAATCTTGCTCTGGAGATGCTTCACATTTGACATTTTAAGCATTTAGCAGACAAGCTGACAACCGTCGCAGATGGAAGCCTCCCGGAAGTCTCCCTACAGAAACGGAATCATTCTACAACACTCACACTGCGCTGCTGATGGCCACATTTTAACGACTAAGTATATTAACCTGACTCCCCCTGTAACTGAATCAATTACTGCCAAGACAGAGACAGCAAGTCAATAAAATTGCAACCACCTTCCGAACAGACAGGTTCAAAATGGCAACAAAATCCCTTCTTATAGCTAACTTAGCAACCGTAAGGTCCGGTTCATTGTAGCAAACAAGCTAGCAGCAGCCAACCGAAACGGTTACCTCTTTGTGTTTAAAGTTAAATGGTTAAAGTTAAACAAAAGCTAGATAGTTATCTAATATTTGCCTGCTCTTTTGCTCCAAGAACCCTTCATTGTAGGCCAAATTAAATGAAGGGTTCTTGAGCCACATGCTCAGACCAGAAACAGCAGATCTACTACAAATATCAGCTTTGGATAAAACCCTAACCCTTGGGTGGAGAAAATAATTTCAAAGAAAAACCTTTACATTTCCACACAGACTCAAATGACCAAATCTAACATGCAGTGTATGAGAAATGTACTATTTTTGTTGATGATTTGCATTAATGCTGTGACTTGTATTCAAGTATCTCAAAATCCTTTTAGAGTGGAAATAAGTACCATCATCCACCACAAATGAATGATGCCTAGCATGTTTGTATGAAACTGCTTGGGAAATACTGGTTTCCAGAGGGGGGTGATTTTTTTTTAAACTACTTAAAACTGGGGGGGGGGGTTGATAAGAAGGTCAAACCCCTCAGGGAGAGAACACCCTGCTCTTCTTTATAACACAACACAGGACTCATAGTAACCACAATGGGTTGGGACCTTGGTATAATGTTTCATCTGAAAGAAGGCACCCCCAGCAGCACAGAGTTCTCATCATCTCAATGAGGCATTGAGTTCATTTTAGGCCGAGGAAAACATCCCCTCTACTGGCACGCTAACACAGCTTTTAACAGGAAATAGAATTTTGTTGGGTTCATGCATGCCCGTACAATAAAATAGCCAGAATTTTCCTGGGAATTCTCTGACACATTAACTGAGCAGGTGATTTGTGATGGTTAATGGAATTTTAACCCCTGTGCAGGTTCATACAGTGGGGTTGTTTATTTTTTGTGTGCAGGTGTTTTGCAACGCTGCAGTGTTTTGTAATACCTACCTCTGGAGGCATCAGAAGCAGCATTGACATAGTTCTCCTGCGATAGAGAGCGATAGAGAGAGGCATGAGATTAAAAGGTTGAAGGAGGAAAAGAGAGAAAGAGAGACATATTGGAGAGAATGAGAGAAGGAGAGAGGGAAGATACATTTTGAGAACAAAAGAGAGAGAGAGAGGAGAGAGCTCACAGAATTAACAGGGAAATCAGGATCAATGGAATGTGGCGGTGGACAGGGCAAAAGTAGCTCTTTCAAATGTGGCGCCTCTGCCAAGAGGCAGTAAAGCTGATCCAATCAAAGTGCCTCAATAAATACAGCAGCCCCTGTGGTACTTTACAAACTAGCTGTCACTCTCATTAATAACTTCATTAATAATGAACCATTGGAGGGAGTATTGAATTGCATCCAACTGTTGTTCACATTTACTTTATTTATTTAAAAAAACACTTTTGTACAGTAGTATAAGGCAGCAGTCACACAGAGATGGACAACATGTATGAAAATTGAATATGAACACTCTGTTTTGTCGTCGTGTTATTGAATTAAGGCAGGTTTTCCGATTTGATGCTGGGAAGGGAGAGGAATCAGAAAGGCTATTGGCATTCCTAATTGGCTATTGGGTAACAGTTAAAGAATGTTTACATACACTGTGGTCCCATCAAAAGTTCAACTCCTTTCCAAAAAAATATGGGAAAGGGTGCTTAAAATGTAATAGAAACCCTCCACTGTCAACATATGAGCCCCATTGAAAGTACATTAGTTCAAAGAATTTTTGACGGATTCAAAATCTCTGTGTGACCGTGGCCTAATTTGGACTCTTGGAGGTGGGGATGCAGGCTTAGGAATGGCAAAGGACAACCACTTCAAGGACACAAACACCCACACACACTCACACACACAAAGATTCAAATAAGTGTTTTTAACGAATGCTTATACATAACTAATGGGATATTGCACTGGTCTGCATTCAGGGCATTGTCTCTCCCATATGAACAGTCTTACAGTCATTTCTGAGAGTAGTATAATATAAATAATATAATATAATAAGCTGTTTGGCTTTTATCTTAGGCAGACATCCATAATAAAAAATTGTCTGACACACAAAGTCAGATGTATTTGCGTGTATCTACGTGTACATCCATGCATATGTATATTCACAGTTTTACCTGTTTCAGGTAGCAGGCTGATCTGTTCCTGTGGATCACAGCCAGTAGCTTCTTGTCTTTGCACACCTTCATAGCATTGGTGTAGCATTTGATGGCCTTGTCGATTTCGCCCTCCTGAAAATGCTTATTTCCTTCATCTTTCAACTGGATTGGGTCATCCATCTGGAGAAAAGAAGAAAGATTAAGATATAAACATGCACACACAAACACACACACTCACACACACACACACACACACACACACACACACACACAAACACACACAGATACACACACTCGCATGGAAACGCACACTCACACACACACACAGACAGACACATACAGACACACACAAACACACACACAATTAAACAAATGCGCACACACACACACAAAGACATAAACATGTACAAACACACACAGATGAACAAACACAAACATGCACACACAAACATGTACCAAAACAACCCCCGGACACAAACACGCACACACTCAAAACACACAAATACATGCACACACGTACACCCTTTTCAAGTTATCAAATAATTATTGAAACCATTTTTAATGGCTGTCCCGAGTCCTGAGAAGCCACTGGAAATCTCTAGAAGCCTGAAGCCACGGATTGACCTTAGTTTCATTGTTCTTAACCCCAGCTCCCATGTGGCGGGATAATTCAATAACGTACACTGACTGCATTGATATCTTTGCCTACTAGATTATTGAGAATATTATTATAAAATGTTTTGTTAGCAACAATGAATTTCATCACCTAATAAATTGACCAAATCCCCCCGCCCTCAAATTTATGCAACTTATTAAATTAGGGAATAGGTCAATGGTTAGAACTGTTCAGCCACAAATTGACCATCAAACCTAACCTTGTAATATTAGTTACTTTTCATTAATTTAGATTATTATAAATCGTTATATAATTTCCTCAAATTGTTGGCAACACAAAAATACAGTCACAATACCAAAAAAAGCAGTCAGTACTACAATAAAAGATCCTGCCCTACAGCAACAACAAAAAGGTTTGTAAAACCATTACATTCTTACCTCTCTGAATTCTCTACAGCAAATGGCCTGGCACATGGTATCTCAGGCTTTAAATCCCCTGCTCCCAAACCTTATTTGGGCAACATTTTGTCCCCCCTGCGGGGGCCTACCACTGACAAGATATGTGGACACCCCCCATTCCAGCTTTGATAACGTGGAATCACCACGGGTGAAGCTGATACATTAGAACACAAGTAAAGTAGGCATAGAGTACCTTGTCAGTGCTGAGTTGCTTTTTCCTTTTTGCTTCAGTAGTTGCTTTCTCCTTTTTACTTCATAGGTCGGCTACTTATCACTTGTCTCAGTGACCGCTGTGTGGTATAAATTATTTTCTAGCTTGCCTGACCACCATGAACTATATGTACCTAAGAGATATGGGCAAGAGCCAGGGGGGTGGGAACTCACCTCAAATGTGGGGGGTGGATGTGTGTGTTTAGGGGGAAGGGGGGGAAGGGGGTTGCCCAGCACACCTGTTCAAGAACTGATTTACAAAACTCTAAAAATCTCACATCAAAACTGTCTTGATCGACCATGCCAGTTGGCCAGCCATGTCTTCTGAATGTAGACAGATAGAGGTGATTTAAGTGGTAAAATGTTTACACAAGTGCAGAAGACAACCGGTCACCCCCATTTTGTTGAAGTGGATTGACCCATGGTGCAGTCTATTTAAGGGATATATATGACAGCTGAACGCTTGGCAGCAAATGTCTGCTCTGCCTAAAGGATGGTTGGGAGGACAGGGGTGGTGGGGGTTTGGGGTGGTGGAGACAGCCGCTGACAGCTGCGACAGCACCCAGAAGGCCTGGCAGGTTCTAGAAAGAGGAGAGAGAGTGCTGGATGTGTGTATGGGTGGGGTGGAAGGGAGTGGGGGGAGGTTGTAGTCTCACCTCTGCCAACTCTTTCCACAACAATCTGGATCTTTCTCACGGATGTCATGTGACCGAACACCCCCTAAATTGTTTGCATTTGAGGGGAATAGCAATACACTAATAACTAATAATATATTAGTAAAATAACTATATGAATACACAGCACCTTTCATTCATAGTTAGGTAGCCCAAAGTGCATCGAGAAAGAGTGTTGTTTAGTTGGCAATGGCCTCTCTGATCAGCTTGGGTAGGGCATTCCATAGTTTTGGCACATAAAAAATAAAAGGACCCCCCATATCTCCTGTAATGTATTATAGGGAGGCCAGCATCTGCAGATCTGATGGATGCAAGCTTGGGAGGGGGAACAGATGTTGGGGGTGCTGTGAATGAATGGAGTGACTGAATGGAGGAAAGGACAGGGTCAGGGTCAAACGTGAATTTTCGACGAAGTATGTTACTAACAAAAATGTATGAAAACTAAAATGTCACATGAAAGAAGGCTTCTGTCCCAAATATTGGTGAAAATACATCAGAAATCTGAAGGAATTTTACTGGTGTCTGAAATGTTAAGTATTTTAAATAATTATATATATATACTGTATATATATATATATATTACTGTATATATATATATATTATATATATATATATATTCTTTAATAACTGAAAATATATATATTCTCTGTGCTGCATTTAAAAATCAATAATAATAATTCAGTTGGAGATCCCTATAACCTGCTTTCACAGGTCAGCTGACCCAGAGACCAGTGGTTCTGAGATGGAGGACAGCATAGGAAAGACTGAGGGACAGGTTTTTGGTCACATCTTAATGGCCTATTTAGGACTGTTAATAAATACATTACTTTGGCGCTGCTGGGTGGCTCATCCTGTCAAGGCAAGTCTTTTCTAGTGGGTGGATGAGCCCCATGGACTGCAAGCTGTTAGAGTACTGTTCTAGTGTGTGGATGAGCCCCACAGTCATCCCGCATCCTGTTAACCCCTTAACCTTCACCCCCTCTTTTTGAATTTATTTATTTATTTATTTAGATATAACCAAATATAACAGTTCATAGCTCAAGAATATAATGTTTATGAGGATGTGCATGTGGACATAAAGTACCAAATAGGTGTTTTATTGCTTTCTTGTGTAGAAAGTAATGTTTGAAATGCAATAAAGGGGTCACATTTTATGATATACCTATATAATTTTGTGCATGCCTTGTACAACGTGTCAACTTCACCTTCACCTATCTGCTTCGTGCCTTGTGGCACATAAGGCCTCCACAGAGCATCTCCACTTCTCCCGGTCCGCAGCAGCCACTCTAGCTTCGGCCCATGATCTCCATCCCGCTCCATCTCTTTCCTTCTCCACTGTGCATCTCCAGGTGGTCTTTGGTCTTCCTCTTTTTCTTTTTCCTTCTGGTGCCCAGGTCATTGCTATGTTGCAATCGTTGTTTTGGTCCTGCCTTAGTATGTGGCCGATTGTCTTCCATCTCCTTCGCTTCACTTCCTCGCTCAGTGGTCTCATGCTGCCTCTTTCTAGTAGTTCTTCAGTGCTGATGTGGTCTTGCCATTGGATTTGTAGGATTCTTCTTAAACACTTGTTGTGAAACACATCAACTGCCTTGTTGTCTCCTTTGTTCATTTTCCATGTTTCACATCCATATACCAGCACTGGTACTACCAGTGTTTTATACAGCCTGAGCTTTGTTCTTCTTGTGATGCTCTTGGAGTTCCAGATCTTCTTTAGTCTGACGAATGCACCTCTTGCTTTTGAGATTCTGTTCTTCAGGTCTTTCATTCCTCCCCCTTCTTTACTCACTGTAGCTCCCAGGTAAGTGAATTCTTCTACGTCTTCAATATCTTCTCCATTGATCTTGATCTTATCTTGGTTTTTGTTTTCTCTGTGTTGATCTTGAGTCCAGTCCGTTTGGCTTCTTTTTCCATCCTTGATGTTTTTTCTTGCATATGCTGTTTAGTGTGGGAGAATAATGCTACATCATCTGCAAAATCTAGGTCATCAAGCTTTGATGTAAACTTCCACCTGATTCCATTCTCGCCGTGTTCAACTGTTCTTTTCATTATCCAGTCCATGATGATCAGGAACAAGAATCCTGACATATTGCACCCCTGTTTGACGCCACTTTTGATGTTAAACCACTCACATATTTCTCCTTGATCTATAACTGCGCACTGAAAGTCTTCATAGAATGTTCTCACCATTCTGATAATCTTCTCTGGGATTCCGTACTTCTTCATAATGAGCCATAGACTTTCCTGATGGACAGAGTCGAACGCTTTTTCAAAATCTACAAAGTTCAGATATAGTGTTGCTTGCCATTCGTCAACCTGCTCGATGATGTTCCGTAGTATGAACACTTGTTCTGTTGTTCCTCTGCCCCTCCTGTAACCTGCTTGTTCCTTCCTTAACCTGGAGTCAATTCCACCTCTGATCCGGTCTATGATGATCCTGCCAAGTATCTTACCCACAATGGGGAGCAGGGTGATGCCTCTTTCCTTTCTTGGCTAGTTTTATGATGAGCCCTCTCTTCCAGTTCTTTGGGATCTTTTCGTTTCTCCATATTTTCTCCAGCAGCTGGTGTATCTTCATTGTTGAGAAATCTATGTCGGCTTTTAGTATCTCTGCAGTAATGGAGTCTATTCCTGGTGCTTTTCCATTCTGTAGTCCTTTTATCACTTCTTTTACTTCTCCTAGTGTTGGTTCGTGTACAGCGATCTCTTCAATCATGTCAGTGAGTTCACATTCTTCCTCCTCGGTTATTGGATGTTCCGGTTCTTCTCTGTTAAGTACTTCTTTGAAGTGCTCTGTCCACCTTGCCTGTACTTCCTCTTTTCCACTGATCAGGATACCTTTCTTGTCAAGGACTGCTGTGCTTTGCCTGGGTCTCTCGTTGCAGTGTCTTTGTGAGTGCGTATAGTGTCCTCATGTGTTGTTTTCTTGCGGCGTCTTCTGCCCTGTTTGCAATGCTCTGCATTGTCTGTTTTTATACTTCTCTTGGTTTCTCTGTCTTTCTCTGCATACTGTAATTTGATCCATTTCTTGATTCTCTCTGAGTGGGTGCTCAGAATCTTCCTATTTATTTCTGCTCTTTGGTCAACAAGTCTCCAGGATTCTTCACTGATCCATGGTTTTTTCTTCTTTCGTGGTCTACCTAGGACTGCTTCAGCCGCCTCTGTGTAGGCTTTCTCCATTACCTGAGAGTCATGCTCAACCTCGTCACCTTCTTCCACTTCTGTCTCTTCACTTTCTAGCACTAAGTATCTGTTTCTCAGACTGATGGTAAATGTCTTCAAGATGTTTTCATTCTTCAGCTTTGCTGTATCATAATTGACTCTGGGATTTTTCTTTTCTTTTGGATGTGTTTTCAGTTTTAGCTTGACTGTTGTGCATACAAGGTGATGGTCGCTCCCAATATCTGCAGACCTGTATACTCTTGTATCTTCCACTGAGTTCCTGAATCTTTTGTTAATTATCACATGGTCTATTTGATTCCTGGTCTTTCCGTCTGGGGATATCCATGTTGCTTTGTGTATGTCCTTGTGTGGGAATAGCGTTCCAGTGACAACTAGTTCATTGAAGTCACATAAATTGCACAGCCTTTCTCCATTGTTGTTTCTCTTCCCAAGCCCGTGCCTGCCCATTACTCGCTCGTACCCTTCATTTTCGTCTCCTACTTTGGCATTCATGTCTCCAGTGATGATCAGCATGTCATGTGTGTTCCTCTTGTCTAGTATATCTTGCAGTCTTTGGTAGAATTCGTTCTTTGTTTGCTCTTCTGCATCTTCAGTGGGTGCATAGATGTGCACAACCGTCATCTTGATGTGTTGGGAATAGTATCGGGCTTGAATGATTCTTTCGCTGACTGGCGTCCAATCAATCAGGGCTCTTGCTGCCCTTTTTGACATCAATATGCCCACTCCCTGTTGGTGGTCGTCATCGTCTCTTCCTGAGTAGATGATGGTTTGTCCTTCCATGAGTTCCACTTTTCCTTGTCCCGTCCAGTGTGTCTCGCTGATGCCCATGATGTCAATATTTTTGCTGCTCATTACCTTTGCCACCATGGTGATGTTTCCACTTCTGTACAGCGTTCTTACATTCCAATTTCCAAGCTTCATAGCTTCTTTCGGGTGCACTAATGACCTAATCGGCCCAAAGGCGTCCTCGCGGCTTTGGTCTTTGGGCGTCATGGTGTCTCTCTTGCTAGGAGGACTGGCTATGGTGTCCCGTGGGTTCCGTGAATTTGCTCTGTTTCTAGTTTCTGTAATAATATTTTTTTTTCCAGGAGTGGGTTATTGGCCCGCAGCCCAACCCCCAACCTGGAGGGCCAGTGGGATCACTCTTTGTCTGTCCTCTACCTTTCGACCTGTTCGGCATGGGTAACCCTGCCAGGAGTACGAGACTCCGGCCGACATAGCTCTAGAGGTCATCGAGGTGCGCAAACTGCCCCACCACGATAAGGTGGTGATCCCGTCGGGGCAGACAACGTGTCAACTACGTCTGTGTAAACATTAGTCTCCTAGACCCAAGGGCTAGTGAACTAGAGGGCTTTTAGTGAGTGGTGTTCCAAAACCTTTCCAAGGTGGCCAAATTGGCCCAATGATTCATATTCACTTCTGTGGCATTAAACATTACAAGCCACGCTGTACTACACAGTACTGTAAGGGAACTAGTGCAAATGGGAGGAGAGGTGCATCTCTCATTGACTACTGGTAACCTGTAGGTGCCTGGTGAGTAGCTAGGGGGTGCTCATGCAGCAGGAAGCTGTGGCCTAAAAACAGCCAGAGTTGCACATTACTACACTCATATCTTAGCACTTATATGTTTCTCAGCATTGACTCTTTAACACTGATAAGTTACTGCACTTGTCATTCTGTATCTGAACTCTTCCATGTTTGTGTATCAGGTTTTTAAACTTCTTGCTGAATATTTTAAACTGTTCTGGGCTCTGTATAAAAGACACTGCCATCCTCACTCAGTAGGCCCGCCAGCCTCATTAGCACCTATTCTGGTTGATCAGGTGCCTGCTGCCTGCTGCTAACAACACTTAAGGTTGTGGGACCACATATACTGAAAATGTATGCATTCATTACTGTAAGTCACTTTGGATACAAACTGTTGCAGGAATGGGACAGGCCTTGAAATGTGATTGGGCCTTCCAAATCAAGAGAATTGGAAGAACACTTTTTTAAATGGGATAATAACTAGAAAAGAAAAGTAAGAGGATTTTAAAAATTCATATACATTTTTAAAGCAGAATTCACCTGTATATTTCCACCCTGGCCTGGAAAATTCTCCCACAGGAGTGCACTGTTGGAGAGAAAATACTGGCATAGGCGCAAATCCGCCCTGACTAATGAGTCCATGTTGCTTCCCTGAAAGAAAGCAGAAGGGTATTTGTGTGAAACTCATCCACAGTGCAAACAGCCTTGTGTCAAGAAGACATTGAGACCTACCCAGTACTCCGTTTCCTGACTGAGCTGTTGCTAGGAGACCATACCCCGGATTAGCAAAGGTTCCATAAGGTGTTGCCATATGTGAGGAAATTATGAAAACATGGAACACAGAACATGGAACACAGAACATGGATTTAAATGAGGAAAATGTACGGGTGCCAGTGAGGTGAGTCACCAAAGTTTCTGGATCCATATTTTACATTTATGCATTGGTGCCTTCACTTTTAAGGTGAACTCCAGTCAAAAATACAGTTAATAAAAATTTAATATTAGCAGGGGTAAATGTAAACACAACCCCATTTTCCTACACATTTGCAATCACAGACCACATGTGAAGAATACCCTTTGACGTGATGGTCTCCTTAAAGCAACTGAAACAGGATCGAAGGTTCCTATGCATTGGTAATGATGTGCTAAAGGTCACATCCACACAAGGATGCACCACTCCAGTTTTCAGCGCACATACGTACTCTTGGGTCAGAGTCCGTTTCCATGGAGATTATGATCTAATGTATTTTCCTTCTTGGTCCTGCCACAGACCTGAATTATCCAGGTTCAAATAGGTGAATGAAAAGGTTCTAGTGATGTAATAGCCAGTTCAACAGTAGACATGTTCTTAATGGAATATTTATGAATATTTATTAGAGCAACTCCGGTTTGGAATAGTCTCTTTTCAGATGGTCCTTGGTTTACCGTGTGATTAAATTAATTTAAAAAAGGGTGATGGCTTTCCATTTTGGCTTCAGGATTTCTGAAGTACTTTTCAGTGGTTGGCTGTTAGAGTACTCAGTAAGTACTTCTTCCTGTGTCTCACTTCCCGAAGGTGTTCATGCACCTTTATCACGATTCTCTCCTCTAAGCGATCCTGATTGGTCATATTAAATCATTGATAGGGGGGATCAACAGGGTTCCTCCCCTGTAATATGGGCAGGGCTTATCACCAAACAAAGTTCATTTACAGCCAGGTGTTATAAAATGCAAGGATATAAAAAAGGCTGGGTTGCGAGACACAACTCCTTTAACCACTACACACTAGTAGCGATGCAAGTGTGAAGTTTCATTAAACTAAAATTGGGCAGCACTAACACATGCTTTCAGTGACACACTGATTTGAACTGATCATTGTGTTTTGCTGTGTGGACAACACTTTTTGATTTGTTCCATGCCAGTGATTGAATCACTGTAGTTCAACCCATCATGAGGTTCAGGAAGCCTCACTATACAGTACCACCCCACAAGTATAGATAGATAACAGTTCTTGTTTGATATGGGGCCTCCTTGAAAAAGCAATAACTCCTTTAGATATATATAGACAAATATAGCAAGGTTATTATTGTTTTAAGAATTGTGTAATTTACCCTTGAGTCACATTCTCTGTCTTGTTTTATAACTATGATTTACAAGTTTAAATGTGAATGAGGGATAATAATAATAATAATAATAATAATAATAATAATAATAATAATAATGAACACTGTTGTGTTTTGTATTATGTTGACCTTGTGTTATGGAGAGTTGTATTACAATGTCTAATCTATAGCAATAGTGAAATTGCATATATCAATTATTCTTGTGTAGCCTAATATAAAATATTTATAAATAAAATGCAAGAAATAAAAATATTCCCCCACTAATATTTACTTATTTATTAATTTAATGAGATTGCGAAAACAATAATGAAGAATCCGTCATAGGTCAAAACAATAACAGCGACGCACATTCATTTGTCTACGACACATTCTTCTCCAACCAGTTCATTCAACCGACCGTCTGCCCAGGTGTACGGCAGCCTCAGCTGCTACAACCCGCCAGTAGATGGCCTCGAGGTCCATTTTATTCTAATGCTACTTAGGTGTATGCCTATATGCTTTGAAACCGTGGGCTGACAGACCTACAGAGGAGGTTGGAGAGAGCTAATGCGTACAAAGAGGCGGAGACTATGCTGTATCCCTACCAAGGACTGAAGGTTCCTCCGAACTGATACGGCGAATGGGACTGCGTTGGTTCTTCCCTTCTGTCCAAACAACTATAAGCCCAGAGATATACCTATTGCTGGAATAACGCCCAGAAACCAGAAAAGGGAAAAAATCACTTACGAATCGAGGACGCGTTTATGTCGCCCACACATAAACGAAACGTTGCCAAGGTAAGCGTTTCAAGAATCTTACGGACGGAATCTATGAGCCAATACCTGCCCGTATCACCTGTCCACTGACTATGTAGCTGGCACGCTACATTTGACTTGAAAACTTTCACGCAAGATTGAATGCTAAATGGTCGTTCCTGGTTAGGATATCTAGCTATTCACTTTACAACAGTCGGCGACCTGGCTCTTCGGTTAGTATGGACTTGTTCCGAGTCAGGAGTGTCGGCTGCACCAAAAATATTCATTTTACCTATATACTATAAAACACACACTTTGACCATCTATCAACGTATCATATGAGGCGGGTGGTCTGTTGTGTGATCAATTACAGCAACCGTTGAATCCGTATTAGCCTCAGTTAAAATAAGAAATGTACGTTTACGTTAGCGGTGTACTGTATTACCCAGTGCTTGCCAATGTGTCTCAACGCACATTACTCAGTCTAATTTCGAAAATGAAATGTCGTGTGCAATTACGTAATATTGCAGGGAACTGATGCCATGTGTATTATTTGGAAGTATAGCCCACTCTACCTGATCAGTTGACCCATGTATTACTGTTGCGATACATCTGCTTTGTTTTTTTGGTTCAATGAATCTGATATTGTTACATCGAATAGTTCTTGAGTTGACTTTCATTTTGATTTTGCAGTGACTGTTCTCCCAGGTTATTTACACACGCTATTTGAATGTTTCTTTTCCCTTAAGTGCCGCCAGGTACAACGCCAGGGAAAGGTCGGGGGCTTCTGCAGTCAAAGTGCTCGGACAGTGTCTCGTGACCCGTTCCGCATGGTTAGGTGTTCTTTGGTCCTCAAAGAACTACATCTGTAGCCTATCGTATTTCAAAAGTTAATATTGTGTCTTTGTAGCAGAGTTAATGGAGTTTCTCGGTATGACATTTGGAATGTACCAGAACTTTTTCTATTTCTAACTCCAAAACTAGTGATTAAAACAGTCTTGTACCCGTTTGTGTGGTAATAACGTCTCCCCTCTCAGCCTAACTTGTCATTCATCCAAACTTTGTAGAAGTTCTTGAAAGCCTGAACACGACCCACCCCTTCACATTAGTCAAGGCGAATTGAGTTTACTTGATTAGTCTAATGGAACTTAACCCCGCATGCATATTGAAGTCAGCCCAAACAAACAGGGAGAACCCATTTGAACAGGATGAAAAATTCAACGCAGTACACTCAAGAATGCGGCGACTTATTTTCGCGTTACAACCACAAAATAACCTGCGTTTCTTTTATATCTTCACACAAAAGAACCTGGCAGATTACATTCAGTAGCCGAAGATAAACACCCCTAGTCTTACAATTGCGGTTGGTGGAAAATGAAGTCCAGAAATATTTGCTCAAGTTTTTAAGCATGTCCTTTAGGCGTGTTGTGGCCAAGCTGTCCAACCCTTGACCTGCAGTGCAATAATATAGTTTAGTTTATTATTGTAATGTAGCAGTGATATCAATGAAATGTATATAATAGCAAAATAAATGGGTGGATGAAAGAATTCCCCAGGGGCTTGAAAATACCCCACATTTATTAGTCAAGATCAACAAGATCAATTTGATGTATGTACAGAGAAATGACTAATACAAATCAGGTCTGAAGTGTCCCCCAATCTCTTATCTGATTTGATTCATGTGGAGATGAAGGGTGAGTTCACCAGGCAAAATGTGTTGTGGTTTTTCCCTTTCTGTGGCAGATGTCATTCAGATCTAAACATGCTCCCAAGCCCCAACTACATTTCCAGGAAACAACAGATTGTTAGATCCCATTCAGGTCTTGTTGACAAACTGCCAAGGCATCAGAGACAAATGTTTGGGGACTTGTTAGTTTGTTTTTATTTGTTTCCCAAACTTGTTTGTGACCGCTGTGATTTTCACCTTGGGCTTCCGCACCTTGGGCTTTTGGCATGGCTGCTTGGGTTGGTTCGCTCAGCTCCTGAATTGATTCATAACCTGGTGAGGGTGCCAAGTGATAAGACAAAAATTGCACCAAACTGTATTATTGTGCAAAGGTTTTGTGGTGACAGCAGGGGTGGAATGATTGTATCCCTTTAATTAATGCCCAAGAGCCATAATTTGCTGGTATGGAAGGTTTATGATGCAGTTTCCTGGTACGTTTTTAGGAGGAAGTTTGTAGGCAATCATAGCAATCTCTGAAAACACCACGATGTTATATTGAACATGACAAGGATTTTGCATGGGACTTAGCAGGGGGGAAAGTGCTTTAGCACCCTGTTTAGTGTATACCATTTTAATTTGATTGAATTAGATTTAAATGTTCTGTTTTTCCACTGCACAGGAAATTCCAAGAGTGTCCTTTTTCTATCTCGCCCCAACCCCACCCCACTCCCACTCCCACTCCACAGCAGTTGCTAACTTTTTAAAATTGAGGTAACTTATCTTTTCAGGTGTTTTTGTACTATTATGTATTTTGTTGTCAGATGTATCTAGGTAGTTACAAATTTGGGCATGGTTACAGGATTGACATAGATATCTTGCAGTAGCGGTTTAGTGATGTTGCTCTTACATTCACTGATGTGGGAGTGTTGTTAGTCAGATCACTTGCTCATAAAGCTCATGTGGATGCACTTATGTTCTCGTGTTGTAAGTCGCTCTGGATAAGGGCGTCTGCTAAATGACTGTAATGTAATGTAATGTAATGTTTGTCAGGGTAGGAAGAGCAAAGATAACTGAATGTGCTCCAGAAGTCAGGCTCTATCTACTGTTTTTTTTTAGTTTGCCACAATGAATGGACACACATAGGCTGAACCTGACGAAGACTGCCCACATTAGATCTAAACTAAATTTAGGTCTAAACATTTGTTTTAAAGCAGTTTATTTGGCAGGGACTGTACACATCAATCAACATTTCAGTTTACATATGAAATGTTTATTTATTTATATTTTGATTATATTTTCTTTAAATAATTTGGCTTCAATTAAAGGTTAGATTTCGCTCATATTTTGAGTGTAAGACCAAGCTGATGAACAGCAACAAAAAAGATTTCATAGATTATTGCTTATCTTTACCAAGGGTGCCAATAATTCTGGAGGGTACAGTATCACTTCAAAACACAACTCGGCCTTAACCAGGCTCACCTCTACTGGTTTCTTGATTTGCCATTTTGTTACCCTGCACCTGTACACATGACTAGATGAATGTATTTTCTTATTTTTCCTTGCATGCAGTCTGGTGTATTTGTCTTTCCCACCAGTGTACTGTCCAGGGTAGAGAGCGATGATGATACTCTGCTTCACTTTGATTGGATGAGCATTGATCATGTCACTTTGTCACTTTGCTTGCTGGAAATCAGCATGTCCATGGTGTGACATCATGCTAAATCAACACTTTCCAGGCCAACCTTAATGCCATCCCCCCTGGATAAAGGTTTTTAGCTTTTTGTTCCCGTTCAGTTAAACTAATCTGAGGTAGAGAAATTGAAGGTGCTCTGCTAGGAGAGCACATGGATACACATTTTTCCTGCCCTGGGTCAGGTGTTTAAATAGATAATTACCTTGAGGTGAGGTATATTTAGGGTGTTCCTTTGCTTGGTCTTTGGAGTACAGTAGGGAGAAGAAAAAGGAGCTGTCCTACCTCCGTGTCCCTCGTGTGTATTGTTGTTTCATTGGCTCAGTTGTCACATCCAGAGGATGTGCTTCAAAGTCACATGTCTGAATCATCAGCAGTTTCTGTAAGCACTGTTTCTCCAGCTGTCGTAAAGCAAAGGCGCACTGCCCCGTCAACAATCCCCCCACACCCGACCACCCCCTTCTTTTTCCAACACTTCCAAGAGGAAACTCTGGCAATCCTTGTGATCAAAGTGCCCCTCCTCTCCCCCTCAACTACCAACACCACCACCACAAAAATAAGTTACTCCAATTCAGTTAGTTTTGATTTTATTTGGTCATGTTCTTCTGGGTTTGCAACCAATTAATAATTTGTTTTCTCCAGTCGGAGCTATTCGCATGATTTAATGTAAATCAGGATGACTTGCAGAGTGCTGTTTGGACATGGTGTGTCCAGCGCTGTCTTGCCCCGCACCGCCCCCAGCTCCTTCATTGCCATCTCCCCTGTGACGTGTCACATTCCTACCCTGTCCTCCCAATCTTGGCCCGGCTGGCAGACTGCCCCCTCCTCTCTAGCCATGTTATCTTCCGGGGAGAGGGGGCATTTTGTATTAGGCTGCAGATGTGAAATATCTTTCCTGGAGCTCCTGCGCCCGCCCCCCCCCGGCATGTTCGCTGATATATATCAGGCTGTCCCTAAACAAGTCTGCTGCTGCCTGCTGCTTCGTGAGTAAGAGCGCTCGCACAGGGAGACCGTCACGTAAACAGCATGAAGTATTCATACAAAATGATGGCCATTTTTCACATAATGAATTGAATTTCAGTTTAGTTCCATAGTTCACTGAATTGAAACGGAACTGACCCCAGTCCTGGTACACTATATCGGACAGAGATGGGACACAGTGGGGCGGGTGCTGGGGAAAACATCATTTTGGGGTGCTTTATGGGACACCAGCAGCCTGCCCTTTACCTACAGGTTTTTTTTTTGTTGCTCATTCCTGCTCCCTTTCTGCCAGACTGGTGCAGACTATGGAGCACTGTGCCACCTCTGCTGGCTTGGCCCATCCCATCAAGTGCTGGCTTGATCAAAGCAACTTTGATCCCCCCTGCAAATAAACACCATTTGAGCCATAAAACCCCCTGAAAAAACAAGCATCAACCCTTACACAGAACCAGTAGCTGTCAGGTGGAATGGTGGATTCAAATCTGACTACTGTATGGTCACATACGTATGCACGCCATATTGGTCAATTTATTTGCCCTGCCCTTCACTTCACTTCAAGTATCTGCTTTCTTCCAGAAGGAGATTAGAAGGTTCCAGGATGTTCTGTGAGGTGGAGACAGGAGACTTGGAGACCCTGACAGATATGGGTGTTCTGGCTTTGACCATGCCCCATCACATGAATACTCTAAACCGGCTTCAGAAATTCAGAACAATTTTGGGTTATGTTTAGGTTCTGTGTGGCTCAGTAGGTAGAGCATAGCATTGGCAACGCATAGGTTGTGAGTTCAATTCCCACTGGGACCACATATACTTAAAAATATATGCATTCACTACTGTAAGTCGCTTTGGATAAAAAGCATCTGCTAAATGGCATAAAAGGAAAAAAAATAAAAAGGTTATACAGTGGTAGAACTTTTAATATTGACCACAATAAGCCGAACATAGATAGACAAAAATATCTATGGCGACGAGGAGGGGAAAGCAGTGGAAAGCAGTGGAAAGGAAGGCTGAGAAAGTCATGGAGGCGGGAGGAAGGCTGTGGAAGCTATGTGAGTTTTGAGGAAGGTTCAGGAAGGTATGAGTATGACATGGAAGTTCCTGCTCCCGTAGATTTGCTTGTTGTTTTTCCATGGGCACAAAGGCCACGGTGGCCATGCGTTTTTGAATGGGAAAGCAACAGATGCAAATATCCACAGCTTTGGAGGAAAAAAAAGAGAGCGAGAGAGAGAGGGCTGAAATCAGCAGGCACAGAGTGGCGCGTGTGTGAGATATCAGCTGTGTTGAAGTGCCAGCCGTGGTTATATAACAGCACAGATTAACTATCCAGCCAATGACGACACCTCCTTTTATGGATATGGGCCTTTAGGGGTTTTTCTTAACACTTCTTTGGTTTTCCAGTGTTTCTTCTTCTTCTTCATCATCTTCTTCTTATTCTTCATCATCTTCTTAATAATATTGTTGTAGTTTTCTTTATTATGAGCATTACTAGTACTATGACACAGAATGTCATGCACGAGTGTTACGACGTCCTCGTGAATGCAAAATTGCAAACGCATCTGACCACAGGCGTTATCCTGTTTGAAGCTTGGTTCAAGGTCATGACTGCAACCAAGCGTGTGTCTCAGTATGACTCTGGATTTCTCTGGATGTGAAGTGCAGGAGTGCGATAGTGTGATCACAAAATAGAAGAAGAAAAAAACGTGACCTTAATTTGGAGTTGCAGAGTTACATAATGACTTTAGCTACTGCAGAACCCAGTGATTTGTTCCACACCCTTCAGATAACCCCCTCTGTGTCTGAATGTTGGGATTTACGTGCCTTGGCCTTGATTGAAGTCCTGGTGGCATGTTGTTTTAAGATTTTCTGATGTCTTTGTTTTGTTGAGTTTTTCCTGTGAAATTAGCCACCACCTTATTTTAACTTCCTGGTTGCATCACTCTCTCCTCTCTGTCTCATGCCACAGAGGCTTATTTATTATGATTAGGATGATTTTTGCAAATAAGTACGTACTCGATGATGATGATAATGAGGATTGTTATTAGTATTAGAAATGTGTGTATTTATTTGCAGTAGCAAAATAATAATGATGACAACAACAGCAATAATAATAATAACAACAATAATATCATTATTATTATCATCATCATCATAAAAACCTCCATTAATACTATAGTATGCTTTCAGAAAAATGACAGTGATTGATTTAAGGGCTTTATTTCAGGCAGATGGGGTGGAGTGGAGGCGTTTGTGGGTGAGATGATTTTACGGAAGGAAGTGCAGTTTTCCACAGGATGCTGTCCTGTTTGTATAGGCAGAGGGAGGCCTTTTTAAATTGCTTTCTTTGAAGAGGAGGTAAAGAGTCAGCTCTCACCCTTGGCAACCACTGCTTATTTGTTTTTTGTTTGTTTGCTTTTTTTCTTACTCACATTTTTCTCCAGCTGAGCTAACAGGATTGGCCCGGCTGGGATTCCGCAAACAGTGGTGGGGTATAGTAATGGGATGGTCACGGGCCCTGTGTGCCCAGTCCTCATACGTGTGTGTGTGTGTGTGTGTGTGTGTGTGCGTGCGTGCGTGCGTGCGTGCGTGCGTGCGCGCGTTAGTGCCCAGTTCTCGTACGTTCACACAGTGTGTGTGTGTGCGTTTTGTGCAGTTTGCTCGTTAGTGCCCATATGTCGTTTCAGTTTCTGTTTTAAGTGCATCCTGCTTACGCGCACCATCCGGTGCTCGTTGGCGCACAGGTGGCCTCTGTTCAATGTGCAATGCATGTGGCGTGTGTCGTGTGTGTGTATAGCGGAGTTCAGAGATAGGAGTTAACACGTGAAAATCAGACCCTACCCTCCAGGTGTCTCCCCTGGGGCTGGACCAGATGTTGGTGAAGAGAAAGAAAGAGAGAGGGAGGGAGAGAGAGAGAGAGAGAGAGACAGAAAATAATGAGTAACAGACTGAGAGAGGGACAGAAAACCTTTGGTCTGTTGCCTTGAGCAGTGGGAGAATGCTTTATGTATGACGTGAGACACATTTTAGTTCTTCCACTGGTCCTAACTCCTTAAATAGGTGGAGGTTAATTCACAGAAGCTCCCCGTACACGCACGCACGCACACACACACACACACACACACACACACACACACACACACACACACACACACACACACACACACACATACACACACATACACACCCTGACTCAACTCTTCTCCCCCATATCATTAGCAAGACAAATATCAAATGCCTCTGATTCTACTTATGCAACAAGTTTCCGTTCTTTTGAGGTGACACAGACGAGCACGCACTCGACCCCAAAACATGCAATGTCAAGCTGCTACTTCTTTTCACGCCACGATCTACTGGTTAAACTGAGGTGGACCGTGATGCACAGACAGTTGGAGGAGGACACTTCATGTCCAGCTTGTGAAGGCAGACTGTGGGCGCCTGATTGAGGGGGTGTTGGTGCGTGATGAGAAGTGGATATTCCGCCAACTGTTCCCTCCAAACTTGTGCAATGCTATGGCCAATTATGGACTGCCTAGTGGGGCTGCTGACCCCTGGCATGGTCCAGACTCAACACAAGACCATGTGGCCCGTCCACACACTAGGGCAGTACGAGCCACCCAGCAGCCCACATTTTTATTAACCTTAATTGGCACACCTGGGGTTAGGGACTTTCCTCAAAAGCCACAAACAGTTGGTCACACTCTCTGAGGAGCACAGGATTGCACCTGGATTGCACATGGATTGGCCGGAAGGATGTTAGCCACACATGGATTGGATGAAGTGTATTCAGCCAGCTTGCTCATTGGCCAGAGGAGGGAGATTAAGTAGAACCAGGGAGCTTGGGTCATTTCTTGGTTACATTTTCCCCAGTGTGAAAAATGAATTGAATCGGGCCTACAAGCCACTTCATTTGTGCAGTATTTCATATGTTCTCATTTTGGACTTACAGAAGATTCACATTGTAGCAGAAGCTGCTTTGTAGTCTCAGCTTTGTGTTTTAAAACATCTCGGGTGAGAGGCTGATCTGTTCACACCCGTAGGTGTATCTGTCCCTGATCTTTGTCACATGATGAGTATTGGCCAATCAGAGGTGACTGTGTATCGCTTGTTCAGAGAGATTTCACATTGTGTGCTTGTCGGTTGTTTGCACTGTTTGGCATTCTGCATTGTTCTCACCACCTTCTACAGTGACGTTTGATCCTTAACAAGCTATCAGCAGGATTACGGAGTGTGAGATTAGTGGGAAGGTTGTACATGTTCAGTTGACCGTGACGCACGCACCAGGAATTGCAAGGAAAAAGTTGAGTCACACACTCACAAAATATATCGCTCTCACTCTCTCCTTCTTAAATATTTTTTATTAGTTTATCTGAAAGGTACAAATGACATTGGCAGCATCTGATGCACTCTACATGTGTGTATAGCTAAAGCTTTTCTTGTCTTCTCTCGGTCTGTGTCCTTTGGTTCCTTTTTCTCTTTCTGCCTGTCTGCACCCTTCTCATTTTTTTCTCTCTCGCTCTGTCTTTTTACACCCCGCTCTTCTTCGTTCTCTGTCTCTCTCTTTTTCTCCTCGGAGAGGCCTGCCATGGCTGGGATCACTCAGCCCTCACAAGCAGTGGGGCTGGAATGAAATCTTGACTACATAGCAAAGAACGGTGAGATGAGTCCTCTCTCCTTCTCTCTCTGCCTTTCTCTCCCTGTTTTCGTTTGGTAAAGAATGCTATTTGGATTTCTCGGATTGAAGGAGGTGGGATTTTGTTTGGGGGGGTTTGCGGTGCTCGCTGTTGTTCCTGACTCCATTCCCCTGACCCTCTATGGGTCAGGATCTAAAATTATGCAGGTGATTTATTCCCTGTTTGTCGTGACTCACAGTGGTGTGTGTGCAGTGTGCATGGCTCTTAGGGGTCTACCCATTTAGATTTCAGATTTACTCCCAATACATACTGAGCAGCCTCAGGCAGTGCGGCAGTTAACACGTACAGTATTTATTTACTTTATATTTAAACATTTTTATACTCTGGGAACCTGCTGCTAATGTCCAGTTCAATCTTCACAGGAGCCTTGCCTATGCAAACAGCAGTGTCCACCTGACCATGTTCAACACATCTGCCCTTCACTTGGCATTGTATCAACTCTATACAGCATGCACTAGTTTTAGTTACGTTTATTTATTTGCACACTGGTTTAAACAGTTCATAACAGAAAAAGAAATACTGCTACCCCTACTCAATGTCTGCACAAACTCTACTCTGCCCTATCTACATATGGATGCTCTTACCTGAGGCATTTTCTTGAACACTTTACTAGAATTTTGAAATTATGATGATAGTTATGATTTTCTGGCAGTGCTGCAAACTCACAGTGGTGTGCCCACGTCAAGGTTTTCAGCAAACACTTCAATCACTTCGGGCTGCAGGTGTACTATGGGTTTGACTTGAAACTGAATGTCTGTATTAGCAATTCAATGCCGCTATTATTTTTTATCTCCAGAAGGATTACAGTTCATTCTTAAACCCCTGCTGGTTCCAAAGGGTTTGTTGTGTAACAGGATGTTAAGTGACCCAAGAAGTTGGGCACATGATGCAACATTTCACACTTCAGCCTAGTAAGGGAAGTCCTAGCTTCTGATGAGGAACACAGCGCCTGCACAATGCGCAAGGCACTGTTTTAAACTGACCGAATTCACAGAGTTCATAAGCCTCTTCTCGGTTTTTTGTTTGTTGCTAATGTGATAGGCCTAGTGACATTAGCCAAGAAATCAAGAACAGAGTGTTTAATGTCAGTGTCTGAAATGGAAGGGACACCATTGTTAACGTCAACTCTCCCCTCTTAGTAAAATAAACACCAATCCAGGGCCCTCAGGTGGCTTGACCAGTAAAGGCCCCCGAGTAAAGGCCCTTGTTCTAATTGCAGGTTGCCCACTGCAGCCAAGGTTTGAGTCTTTATTCTAAGTGCAGGTTGTCTACTGCAACCTAGGTTCGAGCCCTTGTTCTAAGTGCAGGTTGCCCACTGCAACCTGGGTTCGAGAATCCCATTCAGGGCTTGCGATTGGCTGTCTGTCCCTAGGGGGAGGGGGGAAGGGGGAGGGAAGCCAGCCTGAGTTTGGATTCAGGAGAACAAAGTAACGGGGAAGGAGCAGAGGGAAAAAGAAAGACACGAGCATCAAGACGTATTTACACATTAGAAAGATCCAGAGCTTTTTGTATTGTGGTGAGAACAGGAGTATTCCACTGTCTATTTGGTGCCAATCATATTTCTCATAAATCTCAACCACGCCGTAAGCTGGTGACACACACTGTACCAAGACGCATTGATTTCAAAAGTTGTGTGGCTTTCAAAAATAGCTATGCCAGCCCCAAAATGCAGACGAATATGCAGGAAAAAATGATGAGTGTAGTGATGGGTACAGTTGGAGCTCACTCATTTGTGATTTTCAAAAATCGTGCTGGATGCTCTAGGCTTTCATTTTGCTGTGAAAGACTCATGGTCTAAAGGTCAAAAGATTCATTTGTAGTGCTTGTTCACTCCAGGCCATCACTTCTTCCAAATTTTTTCTGCCTCCTTTTACTTCTCATATTTACAGTGGTTAAGATAAGTTGAAGTAAATACAGCTTTCTCCTGCTATGAAAGGAAGTTTGACAGTTAAGCAACAGGAGCAAAGATGTGTACAACAGTGGCGATTTCTTTAAGACAACGAGGGAAGCTCGGCTTCCTCTACAATTTGTGGGGGGAAGGGAAATATTTTTTAATACAACATTAATACAAATTTTTACTTAATATCTATTTTTTTAATATACCACAGATAGAGAGTGGTATTTCAATTCCATGGTATGTCACTTAGACTTAAATGTTTTGTTTAAACCAGCACTATCTATTGCGCTTGAAGCCGTCAGTGGAAGCTCGGCTGGTGGCAGTTGTCTCTGGGTTTCTATGGACTTACCGTATTTAATGGAGTAACGTGATGGGGTTTGGAGAATTTAATTGGACAATGTTGACCCGCCTGGAGGCTGAGCTTCCGAGCCATACATCCCATCAGATTTTGACATGCCTCCGTCAATCAGGATCTGTCTGTGGCTCCATCCAATAGCTACAATATTTGCGGCGGCTTGAGCACAGGAGTTTTTGGAGAGTGATGTCTGTTACAGGTAGGATGGCAGTAGTTTGAATTATTTGGTCTTAATTCCTCTATCATTGTAATTTGGTATTTTAATTGAACTGTTAATCATTTCTATTCTAAATTGATCACTTGGAGTTTGAAAGTTAGCCACGGTAGCTGGCTAATGTTAGATAATTTGCGTTTTTGTTCTAGTTAAAGTTAACTACTAGTTAACGTTATCTAGCAAAGAATTTGTCTCATCTCCCATTTTTCAACTGAACTGGCTAGCTAGCTAACTGCTTGACATTGAGGATTGTGAAGTCACTGGAGAAAAACCCTCGCTGGTATGACCGAGTGATCAAGCACTTTGTTAGGAAAGAAGGGAGATTAGAATTTGCTTACAAGGTAAGGGGACAGCCCATAATATAAATTTTGATATGTTGCAAAATGAATGTGTTAGCCTTTACCTTAATTAGGGAAATTATTTAGCTACCATACCATATTGTTCTCTATAAGAGTTGACATTTAAAGATAAACAATTTCTTTGTGAGGCTAGTATTACCAAGTGTACCAAAATGTATTTACTGTTATGTTGAATAACATTTGCATTACCTATGTTCCAAGTCTTTAATAAACTTGCCAATTTATCTCTTTATTTGTTCCTAATGTTTCATCAAAGTACTAATTTGTTATTGAATGAAGATGGTAGGATTGTCTTAAATGATATGGTATCGGCCGTTTAATATGAGGATGATCACTATTTTGTGGTAGTGAGGCTGGCAGGCAGTATCAGGGGCAGTGAGTACATCATCATCATCATCATCACCATCGTCATAACATCATCAGAGCACCAGGGGCAGTAAGCATTATCACCAGGGTGTCAGAGACGGTCAAGGTCAGATCAGCCCCCGGCCCTCAGCTTCACCTGTTGTGGAGTCGCCACTGGTGTACAAGCATGCTCAGGTATATGCAGATACATCGAATATGTCGTATACAGGAGCATACAAGGTGTGTGCCAAGATAATGTAGATAATCCATCTTCAGATACATTCAGCAATGTGTTTAGTGCAGGGACTACATGCTTGTATATATTTCGCTTATTGTTGGGTATGTCGCAATCCCATAATAAAAAAAAAAAGTCGGTTATCAGTTTTTTTGAGGACGCTCACCCCCTCAGATATGTTGTCTGTGTGGTGCCTGAATGTTTTTGGTCAGTTACAGTACATACCGTCAGTAACATTAATCTAAGGACAGTTTTAGTGTGTAGAGTTGGGGGTGGGAGTGGGGGCTGACCTCAGAATGCGTAAACACATTGATGTTGCGCACTGGGCCAGCCAAACAGACCGTTGCTGAAATGTTGTTTTTCCCACGGCCGGGGAGCTCTATTACATGTTGGTTCTGCTCTGCCTTGCTCTTGGGGTCAAACGTCAGAGCTGCACAAGACCCTGCTGCTGCTGTGGATCTCTGGAGTTTCATCTCTTCTCTTCCAACTGGAAGGAAAAATGATAACCCTCTTAATTTCATTCCCTATATTTTCATTTCTATACAATTTCTGTATTTTTACTTTTGACTGCTTTTCCTGGGAGATGCAGTGTGTCTGAACTCCATTGGTTAGACCTTCATGGTGCATGTGTTTACATATGTGTAAGTGTGAGTTTGTTTGTGCATGCACGTGTGTCTGTATTAGTGTGCATGTGTGGTTGTGTGCCCGTGTGTGCATCGAAGAGGGAGGCTAGGTAAAACACACAGAGGAGCTGCCTCTCCCTATGGCCTCACTTAAATGACATTACACAGTTTATCATTTTCCACAGTCTCTCCTAATTTGGGTCAGGGGTCAGAGTCAGCAGCGGTGAAGAATAGTTCTCGAGGGAGAGGTTTCCCCTAAGCACTGATACAGGACTAGCTAACTCGACCTCAATTCTAACCATTTGGAAGAAAATACGCCAAACTGACTTCATACCAGCACTTACAGGCAGCTTCCGCCTATACCTAGAAGAGTAGAGTGGGGTGTGTGCAAGTGGATTCTGTACCCTGTACCACCCTGCCTTGTCCTGCCCCGCCCCGCCCCACCAAACCCCACCCCGCCCCACCCCGCCCTGCCCTAGCCTCCACTGAACGTGCTCCATAAAGGCTTAGCCCTCTCAAACAGATAATGAGCAGAGTCAGGTGACCCTGGCAGCTCTGCTCCATATTCACTAAGAGGGTCCCCGAGGCTATGGATGTCAGTACAGTGTCCTCACGCTGGGAAGGGTAGTGTTTCAGAACAGAATAACACCTCACCACATCTCTTCCTGTTTCACACCGAGGATCATTCCCAACCCCCCCCATGGTAAAATAAAAGTCACTTTTTTGCACTTTTCTAACCTGAAAGCTTTTGACTGATGCATGCAGACATGCCATTCGTGCCAATAAGGCCCTTTTAATTTGAACACGTTGGGAAGCTTCTGCATTGAGCTTTGCCTGAAAGGCAATTTGGCATGCCTTGCTGGTGTAAAACGTAGCCAGAAGACACATAAATCAGACAACCCAGCACTACCGCAGACACACTCCTCTATGTTTGAACCTACTGCATACTCATAAAAGCTCACAGCAAAGTCTACATACATGCTGTAAGCACTACTGTATGTGGACAGAAATTGCAACGCAAAGGTAGAGATAATGGAATATGTGAAAGTAAATGGCAGTGCTGTCTGATTTTAACAGGAGCGAGTTTTGGACCAGAGTTACTGTGGGTGTGTATGAGTTGGCAAGCTCTGTGTGTTTGAATTCCACACACTTCTGCATGTATTGCCTGCTGTTGTCTGCATCCTATTCATTCAAAAACAAGTCTTGGGTCCCTGCCACGCCATACAAGCAGGCTGTTATTTCTCTCTGGGGAATCATTAACACACACGCACACACACACACACACACACACTACCTTTCTCTTGTTTTCTGACATCGGGCTCATTGGCTGCATTTTTAGCTTGTAGCCATATAACACTGCGTTTTCCCTCCGCTGCTGAAATATTGTGGCAGCATTGTCAGAGTTGTCTTTGATGTCCATGATGGTTGCTAGATCCACTCATTGTCTCAGCAAAAGAGATAGTTAATGGTGTGAAAAAAAACATTGTTTTGTTTAGAAAGAGTTCATTCTTCCTCTTGCTGACCGGGTGACTGAAATGTAGTCCCTGTCTTTTTTTGGGTGCAGTTTGCACTCAGTACAGAAAATAATATAAAAGGTAACTTAATACTCGTAACTTGTATAAGCGAATGGCTTATATAACTGTAACTAATATGTGTAACTTGAGTAAAGGCATATAACTTTTGTTGTTTTGGACCACATTCTTGTGTGAATGCTGTGTACTGATATTTTTGTTGTTGGTTTCAAATTGTAATTCTTGGTTTCAAAGTTGTAATGCTTGTAACAGTGGTGGCTGGTGTACGACAAAGAGAGGGGGCAGACAACTTGCTTTTAAACCTCACATGGTAACTTCTCTCTTGGACCCCTTTGGTGTGATTAACAAGCCTGCCAGCCTCGGCTAGTGTTTCCCCTCAGCAGCCTCCCTCCAGTAGGTTCCTTTTAGTTAACATTATAGCATTAGAACATGAAGAAAATTAAATGACAAGAACAGGCCATTTAGACTTTCTAGGCTCGTTATTGGCCTACTGTCTGCCTGTGGCAAAGAGATTGGGTAGTAGTTTGTGAATTCCCTCCAAATTGCCCAATGTTCAAAAATATGCTCATAGTAAATTTAATCTGCAAGCATTAATGCTGTGTTTATAGTAACCAGCACATAACAGCCCTATCTGTTAATGTAGGTGCTTGTTGACCACATTCCTCGGAATGTTTTGGCATCTGCTTGTACAGATATCATGCTGGGAAAATATTTTAAGCTGTGAAGCTGTTTCACATTTTTCATTTCATTAATATGATGGGGTTCTTGTATGATGGGGCTAACTGTTCTTCTCTCAATATTCCACTGTTAGTTTTTCTAGGTGTGATATCCTAGTGTTCCCTCTAGTTTGAGAAGTGTACCACAAATCCTGATCAATGTCAAAGGTTAATGTACAAAAAAGCAGCGATGGCAAGCTGTAAAAAAAAACACAAGCCTTCAGATGAGTGGTGTGAATATCAGGGTGCTAATCCTCCCCTGAATTATGGTATTATTTATCCATGTATTATTTCTCTCTCTCTCTCGGTTTGCTCTTGGTGGGTCAGTTACAGCACATGTCAGTCCATTAGCTGCACTTTAGCAAGATTAATGCCTGCTCTGAACTAAGCCTCACTATTGGTTGTGATATATCTGGTGTAAGCAACATGTTGGTTGGTGTCGGGTAAATCTGGCTGTTGCTGTCTGACCTGTGGATGTTTCAGGTCCTGCTGCCAGGTTGGGTCCCTAGTGTAGGGTTATAGAACTGTGTGGAGGGTAGTCAGCGAGTCCTCTCTAGTGCAAGGTTATATCATTTAACAAGCTCCGTGTTGCAGGTGTGTTTGTGTGCTGGTGGTGAAGCCACCCCATGTCCAGATGTTGGCTGTCAGAAACCAGGCATCACATACACACACACACACACACATACACACACACACACACACACAAATACACACACAAATACAAACATGCAAACACATATATTCTCTCTCTCTCTCTCTCTCTCTCTCTCTCTCTCTCTCTCTCTCTCTCTCTCTCTCTCTCTCTCTCTCTCTCTCTCACACACAAATATATGCACACACATATTTCTTGTACATGCATGAACACACTTGCACACACACACACACACACACACAGTCTACATAAGCAGTCATCTCTACTATAGCAGTGTATAATGCCTCACTATAGCTCCGTAAGGTCTTCTGAAAATTAATTAAAGGATTTCTAGAATCTAGCTTTTCCTTGCCTCAAAAAATGTGTTTCGATTTTTGTGGTGGTCTCACAACTGCTCTAGTAGACAGAACTGCGATGTAGCACAAAGCAAATCTGGAAGTCCTGTCTGCTCCCTGTGAATGTATGATCTGTTCTCCTTGAGAATTGTTGTAATACAATCAAATAAAAACAAAATTGACACTATCACCACAACCTATATTTTCTTTATCGGTTCTGAATCATGGAAATGATCACCAGTCATTGTCCATGAACATACTATAGATATTTCAGAAACAGTTTGTTTCAGACAACTGTTTGAAGCAGAGGAAATCTCAACAGCATGCTTGCACATACTCTCCAGGGAAATCCCAGAAGCCCAGGGCTCTTATTTCACATCACAAAAAAGTTTATTGTGACTAAGAAAATTGTGCATCATGACTATCACTCAGTTTCTACTCTCACTGTACTTAGGGAGATATCACCCACTGCAGGGATCCCCAAGTTTAGATGTGGTTACAGTCAGCACTTTTATTACCCTTAAGGCCTCTACATGCTTCTGCGTAAGCAACGCGACTGCGACGTGACATCCTCTGCAACACGTCGCAGAGCACTCGGCAATTTATACTTCTGCGCAACCTATGCGACATGGTGTCCTTACACTTCTGTACACTAGTAGGCGTAATTGTATTGAACAAGGGTCAGTAAAGTTTTCATGAAAGCAGGGGAACTCCTGTACCGTCGAACATCTTCAGCCAATCTTTCCTGAAGCTGGTTCATTTTATACCGTGTTGAACAAATTATGCTAGCTTTCTATAGTGTTAGCTACTGTTAGCTAGCTTTATTTGGCTATGATACCAGGTTGCTAGCTAGCTAGCTAGCTAGATAGATATAGAGAGTTTTGCTTAGCTAATGTTGACATAGCAGGTATGGTATGCAGCTGCCAACAATGATGTCTATTGCTGTATTACTTCATTGACCTCTTGTGCGAACTATGGTTGTTCTTACCATGTACCATGTACGCGACATCCTCTGCAACACCCTCTGTAACATCAACGCAACCTCTGCCACGTGTTGCAGAGGATGTCGCGCGAGCATGTATAGGCCTTTACACATGCTTGGGCTGACTTCTGAGGACTACCTGTGGTGCTGGGTGAGGTTTAAAACCACCAGCAGGGTGTTTTTTAATGAATTCAGTCTCTGTATACATTGGCAGCTCCACATGAGAGAAAGTGAAAGAGGTGTGTTTCAGGGACTATCAGCTGACACATCTGCTGTAATTACAGGATTAAGCACATTTGTTGGATTTCTCTCTCCTCCCACAAGAGGACGACGTTCAATTTCAACATCAGAGACTTTGGAGAACCTTCTCTGTGTTTTATTTCTCTGTTTCCCATGAATTCTCTTCTCAGTACTGCTCTCATATGAGAATGAGCCAGGGGCTGTCAGCATGGCGTATCCAGCTAAAAAAAACATTTTTATGTTGAGTGATGTGCCCCACAGTCTGGAATTAAATCCTGAGCGTGCCAGTTCCCACTGTGGCAGGGAGTGGATGGATGACGCATTATGTCTGGAGTGTTGCCAAGGGAGGGATGGTTTCACTTGCCAGGCTATACCCAGTCTCCTTGCGTAATAGCGATAACCAGTTGAGACTACGCCACATTCAGAAGAATGTTCCTGCCCAATCACCTGTTTGTGTTAGGGATGTTATAAAGCAGCACTGTATCATAAACCCTCTGCCCCTCTTTTATTCCTCTCTCCTCAGGCTCTTCAAAGACATCACATGACACCAGGGTCACATGTCCAAACGATGCAGTGGATGACTCACAGAGCTTTGGATTAAGTCAAGGTACAGTGCAGCGATGCTGCCTATGTTCTCACATTCACTCTCACAACGGAAGCCATTCTGCTACATCAACTGGCTTTTTCAAAGGATTTTTCTCACTGCTTTCCCCTTTTCCCCCCAATTTGGAATTAGTAATGGTGCCCCTCCAGTTACCTCAATGGCACACCTGGAGCACTGCAGCTAAAGCTCAAGCACCCCTATGATGCACTTGCAGAGAGTCAGTGGCTATTTTACACCCTACAGGACACACACAGTACTACAGGAGGTCCAGTGACTATTTTACAACCTACAGGCCACATGTAGTACTACAGGAGAGCCAGTGATTATTTTACCCATTACAGGCCACACACAGTACTACAGAAGAGCCAGTGACTACAGGCCACACAATACTACAGGGGAGCCAGTGAGTTTTTTTACACCCTACAGGCCATACACAGTACTACATGAGAGCCAGTGAATATTTTACACCTTACAGGCCGCACACAGTACTACAGGAGAGCCAGTGAATATTTTACACCCTACAGTCCACACAATGCTACAGGAGAGCTAGTGCTTATTGGAGGAGAGGCGTTTCTCTCACTCACAGCAACCAGTAGCCTTTGGGCACCTGGAGCGTTGTTGGAGGAGCTAATGCAGCATTAACCCAAGGAACCCTTATTTGCCTAACCCTACCCCACCCTTGGAGGGACAAGGCCAATTGTTTCCTGCTGCTGCGGTCCTCCCATTTTGTAATGAACAAGCAACTTGCAAATTTGCACATTACATTTTTTCACTAAATTCTTTTTTTCTGTTTTTGCCCAGTAGATGTCATCAACCACTGAAAATGGGGTCGGAGGGTCCCGGAATACAAGCAGAGAGAAGACCTACAAGAAGGTAAATCGTTTTTTTTCATACAGAAATAAACATTATGTACACATACACCATAGAGATATATACAGTGTGTACACATATACCATAGAAATATACAGTAGACTCTGTTTTTATTCACACCTTTGATAAAGATTAACAAAAGAGATTGTATCAAATAAACTATAAGTAATTAGCTTTAATTTATGCTCACAAAATACAGAAAATGATATTCTTTAATAATCATGCATTGGCACGAACCACAATCGAACAGTTCACAAATTATAATTTCTTTCCCAGAAAAATCAAGAATCACAAATATTCACACCCCTGTTATCAGTACTTTGTGGTTCCTCCCTTGGCCATTATAACAGCGAGTAGTCACCTTCTGTAGTGTCGTACGAGGTTATGGAACTTCTTGGGCTTCTCAACCATTCCTCCATGCAGAATTGTTCTAGTTCCTTCAGATTATTGGGTTGATGTTTGTGGTCTGCTTTTTTATTTCAAACCACAAATGTTCAATTGGATTCAGGTCTGGAGACTGAGATGGCCATGTCAGGACATTGATATTGTGCTCTGTCAACCATTTCTTAGTTGCTTTGGACGCATGTTTGGGATCGTTGTCTTGTTGGAAGGTTCATCTGCAGCCAAGGTGTAGCTTCCTGGCAGAGGGAACAAGGTTTTTGACAATTTGTCTTGGTCCATGGTGGAGTTCATGGTTCCATGTATTATAATAAGGGCCCCAGGGCCTGTGGATGCAAAACAACCCCAAAGCATTAAAGATCCACCACCATGTTTCACCGTAAGCATGAGGTGCTTTTCAACATTACTTGCATTATTTGGACACCAAATATAATGCTGGTGTGCATGTCCAAAAAGCTAAATTTTAGTTTCATTTGACCATAAGACACAGTTCCAAATGTAGTTTGGCAAATTCAAGATGCCTTTTTTGGTGAATTGTCTTAAAAACAGGCTTCCTTCTTGCAACTCTGCCATATGTCATGTAGGCGTTGTCGAATGGTAGTTTTAGACACCTTGTAACCCCAAGATGCCAGGTTGTTTTGGAGATCTTGAACTGTGCCCCTTGGACTTCTTTTTGTCTCTCGAACCAACCATCTCCCTACACATGGGGGCAAGATAGACTTGCGTCCTCTACCTGGCAGGTTTTCCACTATTCCAGTGGCCTTAAACTTCCTAATAATTGACACAACAGTGGAAAGCAGTATCTTTACATTTTTTGTGAATTTTTTTTAGCCATCTCCTGATCTGTAGAGGTCAATAACCTTTTGTCTGATGCTTTCAGGGAGTTCTTTGCCTTTCACCATGACAATGGCTGACCACTTATTTCAAATGTGTGTTCCCTCATTTTTATACCCTCGGGAAACAGGAAACCAATGTAGGCCACTATATAGTTCAATAACCTTCCAATGAAACATAAGTTGTATATTTATGAAGATTTGTTTGTGTTGGATTGAATTTAAAAGAATACTTAGGGGTGTGAATAATTGTGATCCAGTTGTTTTCTGGGAAAATAATATTATTAACAAATAATATGCTTTTCTGAACAATTGTATTAGTATTGTAGGTTTGGAATTTTCTGCATTTTTTATAGCATAAAATATACCTCATTACTTATAGTTTATTTTATACGATTTGTTCATCTTTATCAAGGGTGTGAATAAAAATGGAGTCTACTGTATACAACGCGTGCACGTACAGTATACCATAGAGCTATATGCAGCATGTACACATACACCATAGTAAATAATACTTTTTAAAAAGCTGAGAATGTTTATTGTTGTTGCTTTGTTCATGGTGAATGTGGATAACATTTTTGCTGATACTGCGTGCTCACCTGTACTGTGTTTGGATTGAAGCAATGAGGCTTTCGGTAATCACTGTGTTCTCTCCAGGTGCAATATCTGGCCATTCAGCTGTAATTTATTTACAAAAATAAAATGATATATGAGAGTGAGAGAGAGATTGAAAGAAAAAGAGAGCGAGAGAGAGAGCGACAGAGACTAAAACTAAAACATGTTCAGTTTCATCCTAGCATAGGTTAGGGACATTGTAGCAACAATGGAGGTTGGAATTACATCTAAACATTTACCCTGCCTGCTGATTCCCCTTGTTAAAGAGGCAAATGTGCTCCACCTCCAAATAGGACAGACGTTTGCTTCTTGTTTGTGTGGTTAAGAATAGCAAATGCATTGGGAGGACTATGTGTGGGTGGGGCTGAAGTGGCTAATGTCCTTTGAGTGTTGTCAAAGACAGATGGAGTGTTAATGCCACAGTGGGGCTTGCTTTTTCAAAAAAGGGTTTATAAAAGTGCAATAACAAGAGAACAGAACACTCAAGAAAAGCACTACTTTCAGTTGCTAGCTGTTTATTTTTCTTCAAAACTGTTTTGCATGGTTTAAAAGTACCTTTTTATTAAACCATCTTTAAAATATAAAAACCTGCAGCCAGCTAATTGCAGTCCGATAGCCAGTGCACATTGTAATTTGTGCTCATTTTCTAAACGGTATGCTTCTAACACGGGTACTGCTGTTGATTTAGAGAAACCATGGGGATAATGGGACTAAAGTCTAAGTTTGACAAAACAGTAAAGATATTGTTATTGGACTAGACATCAGTTCAAAAATGTTAAATAGCTTGGAATTAGTCTGTCTCCAAGGAAGGGACAATAAGGGGAGGGAGGACAAAATGAAGATTAAAACTCGGTGTCTGTTGATTTTGATTGTGGTTCATGGTTTCAGACCACGTCATCAGCCTTGAAGGGGGCGATCCAACTGGGGATTGGTTACACGGTGGGGAACTTGACTTCCAAACCTGACAGAGATGTTCTCATGCAGGACTTCTATGTGGTGGAAAGCGTGTTTTTACCCAGGTAAGGCATTCAGAATGTTAGAAGGCAGGAGGGAAAAGGCTGACAGTGTGGTGTTTAAGGAGCTGGGATTGATATAGGTAAGGGTAGATTTGAGGTTCTGCAGGACAAATTTATAGAATTAGGATCAAAGATCTGGAGCAGAACCTCATCGGTGGTCTTCTCAGGAATTCTGCCAGTACCATGTGCTAGTAAAGGGAAGCAGAATTTTATATGGAGATTTAACACGTGGCTACAAACCTGGTGTAGGAAAGAGGGGTACAGGCCAACATGGTTTCTCAAGGGAAGGTCATGCCTAACAAAGCTCCTGAACTTTTTTTGAAGAGGCTACAAAGTGTTTTGCTTTGAACCAGACTTATGATATTATACATTTGGACTTTCAAAAAGCATTTTACAAGGTACCATGTGAATGGCTCATTGTTAAAATGAATTCAGTAGGAATTACAGGAGTTGTTTTAGAGTTGGTTCACAATTGGCTGCAAGGGCGAATACAAAGAGTATCAATAGGTGGGGTTGTATCTGGCCTAGGTGCTGTGGGCAGTGGAGCCCTGCAGGGATCGTTGCTGGGACCTCTGCTGTTCCTTATTTACATAAATGATCTTGATAGGTATGTTAGTAGCAAAATAGTTAAATTTGCAGATGATACTAAACTTGGAGGTTTAGCAGTTTGGAATCAACAAAGGTAATCCAAGATGATTTAAACAAAATCCAAGAATTGGCAGAAACATGGCAGATGATTTTCAATATTGATCAATGTAAAGTTATGCATGTGGGAATAAGACAAGAGTATGTTATGGGAGGAGATTCGGACATGACGAGCCTAGATGGGCTGAATGGCCCGTTCTCTTGCATTATAATCTATTCTTATGTTCTACCAAGCATTAAGTCAAGGGGGGTGAATACTTATGTAATCAATTATTGTCTGTTTTTTATATGTAATTAATTAACAAAAAGGTTTTTGTTGTTGTTTTTGTTAACCTATAAAATATTTTGTTGATCAGTTGCATAACATCCCAATTAAATCAATTTTGATTCCATGAAGTAAGAAAATAAAATGTGAAAAATGCCAAAGGAGGTGAATACTTATTATACCAAATGTGGGTAATATGTCCTACAAATGTAAATCTAAACTGTGAGGGATGTAAGAACCCTGGATAAAAACATCTGCTAAGCAAATATATCACATAACATGGTGCAGTTCAAGCCAGGTGGATTTACTGTTTCCTGTCAGTATTTCTTATCATGTGGCATTTGCCTTTTGTACCCAGTATTAACCTTTGGTAATATCCCCTCACTTCATTTCTCAAAAAATTTCTTATGCCTTGATGTCAATGTAGTATTTAGTACATATAGTTAAACATTTCTGAATACTGTTTAGCAGTGTCTTAACAGAGTTCACTTATTGTTATGAGATGGCAGTGCCTTGTCTATGGTTAACCGGGAATTGATAATAGCTAATAATCTGATTTACAATTATGCCTGTGTGTATGACAGCCTTTCATTTAATTGGTAAAAATATGAAGCATATTCTGCTTGATGTGCCTTTGGTTGGGGGGAATCCAAATTGTTCTCAGTTGGCTGCCAAAATTACAGATATTCGGCAAGTGTGTGAAAATAGCAGGTGACATAAGAGGCTTTCTGCGGTGTGTGTAATGTGCCATGTTGAGCCATTGGAGTAAGAAAGGCCTTGTCAGTTTTCCTCACATGCACGTCATCTTACCGAGTTAGACCTAGGCTCACAGCTTACAAAGTGTGTGTGTGTGTGTGTGTGTATGTGTGGATTCATGTACACGTGCATATGTGTGTGGGAGTGTGTGTGCACATATGCGTGTTGCCACCGGAGTGCAAGATGTACCACATTCTGTAGCCGAGGCATCAAATTACCCTCTTTATAATGACTTAAGGTGCGTTTCCACCAAAAATTGCCAGGAACTTGTAGTCGCAGGAACTATTTTCAAGGAATTAAGAGGTTCCTTCAATCCATTACGTCTGCGTTTCCACAGGGGTCTCAAGAACCGCGAAGATTATGCAAATTAGTCCACTGACGCCAAACAACGCGACGGACTGGCGTCATATTTGTGCGTCACTGCAACAACCTAGAACATGGAGGTTTGGTCATGTTAGGTACAGTTCCATCAAAAATTGCCTATATTTCACTAAACCTTTATTTGAAAATTTCACTAAATAAATTTTTAGATTCAGTATGCCTTAGGTGATTTAACTAGGGTGGTCTTAATTAACTTGATAAAACATTTAGATTGCAAATCTAAAAACCTGCCTCCCAGAAAAGCATTTTGTATGAAAAACAAAGCAAACCAAAACATACAACACAGCGCCATGTAATTCAGTCAACGCTGGAAAAGAGACGAACAGTGCTGCAAGCCACACCTCCAAAAGTTCCGCAACATTCGAAAAGACCTACCTCCTGACTGGGAACATTTTGGGGGGTAAATAAGTCCCCCGAGCTACATTCTGACGCTGGTTGCTGCTACTTCCGTTTCCTGATATGAAGATAATTACCATAAAGGTCCCAAGTTTCTGGGAAAAGTTCCTGTGGTGAAAACGCGCCTATAATCAGGTAAAATAGTTACATAATACATAACCCCCTGTCCAACACACATACCCCCCCCCCCACACACACACATAAACGACAGAAGAGTCAATTTCAGGATTTTGAATAACTTTCAAACAACTTTGAACAAACTGAATGCTTTAAGATGTTCTGTCATTAGTTATGTATAAAAATAATATAACATAATGTGCAAAACAATGTTCCTCCTTCATCCTCATGTGGAAGAACTTGCACTCTTGTCTGCATTATTATTGGCAGATGCAAAATGGTCAACATTTTAGGCATTTAGCAGACACTCTTATCCAGAGTGACTTACAGTGTTTACATTTTTCTTCACATACAATCCATGTATAAATACAGCTGGATATTTACTGAAGCAATTCAGGTTAAGTACCTTGCTAAAGGATTCAATGGCAGTGTCCCACCTGGGAATCCAACCTACAACCTTTGTGTTACAAGCCCAGTTCCCTAACCATTATACTACACTGCCACTGCATTGTAATGGAAATATTATTTACAAAGATGCCGTGTATGATGTCAATGTTTGTAATTGGGGTTGCGTAAGTTAGCTTGTATACCACTTAAAATCATGTCAAATGCATAAGAGACTTAAGGCCGAGAGCACAATAATAAATCGTTTATTAATTAGGACAAAGGGAAACATTGCTCAGGTGCACAATGCAAAAAGGAAAAGGGATAAGCAAACGCTTCAGTCAAGACTTTCATTAGCAATAGAAAAAGCAATACAAATGCTTCAGTGCATTGCCTGCTCATCTGTGTCATGGAACATGCAAAATAGATGCACTGGTGTGCATGAGTGCAGCAAGAATGCAATGTGCAAATCAGCGGAGAGCCGCCAGCATTTTAACTTTTTAACGTCTGCTTTCCGCAGTGGAAAAGGCCCTCATGTCTGCGTTCACTGCTGACCGTCAGTACCTGAGGGTTTTTGTACATTTGTTTTAAACTAAAAAAACTCTTTGTAGCTTTGTGGTAAGAATTTGTTTTCATTGGACCGCATGTAAGTGGCTGTAATTCCAGAACCCCTTAAATGTTTTCTCTTTTTTTTAACCAGTTTGTATCCTGTTTTATGTTTGTTTTGACAATTATGAAAGCCCATTCGTGTTTGCAGGCTTGGTCCATCACTCCAACAGCCTCTGTCAATTTGGGAGAGTGCAGACGAGCAGGCATCTCCTGCTTGAAGTGCTGCAAGCCGATGACGCTACAGCCGATTACGAGCTGCACTAGAATGGTCTGGATACCATTCCAGACGTGGGTGTAACACAGAACCACCTGATAATGGCCAGTTGTACTGTTCAATATCATTTAATCTAAAATAACTCTTAAACGCTTTATGGTGTCCCTTGGTGCTACCGTTGGCCTCAACTGAAAGCCTATGTTTTAGAGAGAAAGGTGTGAGTGTGATTTTAGTGGCCTGGTGGCAATGACTGGGCAAATGAAGCTATTGAAGGTTAAATAAATAAATAAACAAACAAACAAATAGATCTGCCAGCACTTTAGCATGACTTTCTGATTTAGTGCCAACATGTCATATTAATTAGGGCTTGTGCCCAGAGAGCAACTGTGCACGTGCAGTCTTGCCTTAAACTGCCTACGCGAGCTGCTGTGAGCTTTCCTCTTCTCCAAAAATCACCAATCCTCTTCTCCAAAAGACACTTTTCATGTGCAGTTTCATCCTAAATGCCGGAAGCTACCCCCAGGCAGTCGTGGACCCGAGGAAACGGAATGGAAAATGAACGTCTCCTGGGATTGTCTTTCACCACTGTTGAAGCGATGACTGACAAAACACGGCTGAAGTCCCTTCACCATACACGCTTTTGCAGTAATTATCTGTCACAACATGCAGTCTGGCAGACCTCGGGCGAATGGAATACGCACGATTTGCTTTTGTGTCACAGTGGACCTTTTTCTTTTTCTCAAGTAGGTTTTAATTTTTCTCCCTTTTTGATTTTTGTCAGTGTAATTACTGTAGGCGAGTGACTTGCCTTTTTGCTCATGCGGGTGGTTCATTTTTCTTTAATGTTAGTATTTAGTATTTCTTTAATAATAGTACTTCTTAAGTTAGTATTTCTTTAATAATGGTTAGTTTCTGAGAAAGATAACCATGGCACTAGGCTGTTCCCCATTCAAAGATGAAGGGTATTTTTTATTGTTGCTGTTATGGATGAAGTCACTCTGTCTTTTGGGAGGTGATTTGAGTCCCCAGGTGACAATAACTTAATTGTCCACACAAAAGTAAATGTTCTGTAAATAAAGGGCTTTTATTGTGACAGTTTTTAAAAATCCCAATTCAGTTATGCTGTTCAATATGTTGGTAATGGATTTAAAGATCTCAATATGACTTCCACATAATATGTATTCTCAAAATTAGCCTAGCCCTTAGCCATACCTCTAGTGAGCTACCTATAACAATGATTAAAGGGTATGGAAATGATCCTTTGAACTTGTGACATGTTGAGTCAGTAATGAAGGGGTTGTGGTTTACATATTAAAGCAATCATAACTCTCATTTTTCTTGCAAGACCAAGACTGCCACATCATATTTCTTGTTATTCAGACTGAGAGATCTCGTCTCATTCCACTGTATGATTGACCATTTACAATGGGTTTCAATGGGAACACAAAAAAGAGCATTTTTGGATCTTGTAGGTACTGTACTTAGCCATGATAACATAACACAGGTCTGGGTCCCAGGCTAATGGGGTTAGCCAAAATACAAAAAAATGTGGATTGTCAAGTTTTTTTTTTAGGTCACCCCTCATTTCGTTCGTCTACACAGCGTATTGCTGTATTAATTTCTGTGACACAATAGGATGTATTGTTCAGAGTAAAACCTCCAGATAGGGATATTCTATACACTGTACAGTATACACTCTGTAGTGAACTGTATCCTGCACAGAAGAATGAGGTTCGAGTTCCCACAGTTATGGGCAGTTATGAGTTCATAAAAAATAAAAATAAAATGTTTTGCTCCAATTTTTCATTCCTAAGCACGACTGTAAGCCTGTCCCATCACTGCCACATCTTCTGTCAATTCGGAAGAACTATCACGCCAACACTAGCTTCCTCCAGAACACGTGCAAACAGCCAGAGTTAATGTAATAGTTGTACAGTAGTGCTATTACATGTTAAAAGTGTAATAACTCATGCCTTTCATTGCTGGATGTGTGGGATTTCTGATACTATGAATTCTGTCTATCTGAGCCAACTTATCAAAATACATAAATGGACTCCCAACAGGCAATGGAATATGCATGTATTATAAGTACAGTTATTCTTATTAATGGTATTATTTACATCACTGTTTGTCCATTTTACAGCTGCCCCCATCCATTAATTAGCATTAATACAGACAGAATCTACTGTAAACAATAAAATAGTTCTTGTAAAATAGTTATTGTACAGTTTTTGGCCTGTTTGGGTATACAGTGCTGAGAATTTTAATGGCCATGATTATGTTGCCGCTGTGAGCAGATGCTAACTGCTGGGTTTCCCTTGTCTCTGCTGGGACGTGTTTATTTTATTTGTATGATATTTTTTCCCCATCATTCAGTGAGGGGAGTAACCTGACACCCGCACACCACTACCCGGACTTCCGCTTCAAAACCTACGCCCCGCTGGCCTTCCGCTACTTCCGCGAGCTCTTTGGGATCAAGCCTGATGACTACCTGGTGAGCCCTCTATCCTTCTGTACCAGAGGTGTCCAACCCAGATCCTGGAGCGGCGCAGTGTCTGCAGGTTTAACTCCAGTCCTGGAGGGCCGCAGTGTCTGCAGGTTTAACTCCGGTCCTGGAGGGGCGCAGTTTCTGCAGGTTTAACTCCAGTCCTGGAAGGCCGCAGTGTCTGCAGGTTTAACTCCAGTCCTGGAGGGCCGCAGTGTCTGCAGGTTTAACTCCGGTCCTGGAGGGGCGCAGTTTCTGCAGGTTTAACTCCAGTCCTGGAAGGCCGCAGTGTCTGCAGGTTTAACTCCAGTCCTGGAGGGCCGCAGTGTCTGCAGGTTTAACTCCAGTCCTGGCTGGCCGCAGTGTCTGCAGGTTTAACTCCAGTCCTAGAGGGCCGCAGTGTCTGCAGGTTTAACTCCAGTCCTGGTGGGCTGCAGTGTCTGCAAGTTTCTCTGGTTTCCAGATTATTGAGGAGAACAATTGAAGCAAGCAAGGTGATGAAACTTGCACATTAGCTGATTTGTAAGGATTGTTTGGATTCTCTCCCTCTCTGTCTCTTTCTGTCTCTCTCTGTCTCTCTCTGTCTCTCTCTGTCTCTCTCTCTCGCTCTCATATATGGTGAAATGGGATCCATGTAATTACCTGTGGGAGCAGCAGTGCTCATTAAATTGTAATTGAGGGCTTTGCGGGGGGGGTGACACTCTTGGGCCAGACTTCCTATTGTGTTTCAAGTGCAGGTCAAGTGCTTCCCCTGCTCTGTGAGGGGGCAGGTGTAGCGGTCCAATCACAGAGCTGTGGGCACGATCATCCACTCCTCTCCCAATTGGCAGGACATACTTAGCATACATGATGAAAGAGGGTTCTGCTTCTCCATGTGTTTAACCCTGCTATACATGCAGACGGATCACTACTGTCATAGATCTGCCCTCTTTACATCTGGGTAAGCTCACCAGAATCTGGCACACAACCGCCTCTTCAGCCTGCATCTAGGCTCCCCAAACTTCGTCCCTCTTTCCTTGCACTTCTCCAAATCCTAGCCTTTCATTTATTGACAGATATGTCTTGAGACCAAATGATGGTCGTTGACAGGATAGTTATACATGCTTCTCAGGGTAGCCAAATAAGGCTACTGCTCTAATAGTGCTAACTATCCTCATCTGTAATGGTCTAAATGGATGTATTGTAATGCAAGCATAACAAATCTTCTTGAAACTTCTTTCTCCCTACTGTTGAAGCTGGAAAATTCCAATTGGACGCATCTTCTGAAAATTTATAAAGGGGCATGGTCAAGGATAATACCGTGGAGATTGACATTCTGTTCTGTAATATAGCACCAGAACCTCCTGTGGTTGAGAAGCAGAGAGAAACAGGAGCTGAATATTTGGTTAGAATCTGTGCCATGGGGCCCTGCTCCACACAGCCTGAGGATGGAGCATGTGTGTCCACTCCCCTAAGAGCTAATCTGGTCTGATCAGATGCTTTGGGTCTGCAGATCACCATCATCTCTCTCTCTCTCTCTGGCCCAAATATACCATGCTCGCCTTACATTTGAGTTAGTTTCTTTCTGTTTATGGAGGAACCATGCTAATCACTCGGTATTGAGTTAGTGTCACGGTGATTGTGCTGATACCACAGAGGTGATAAAGGCAGCCATGCTCTTAGTGTGGTTTGTAAATGTTTAATGGATTCAGCTGCAGGGATGGCCAGATAGGCAGTTGGCCATCAATCTAACATGTCTGGTATACAAAACATGGCTGGCTGTGTTCTGCCTCTGTGGGTGTGTGTGGGTGTGTGTGGGTGTGTGTGGGGTGTGTGGGGGTGTGTGTGGGGTGTGTGTGGTGTGTGTGTGTTTTGGCTGTGTTCTGCCTGTGTGTGGATGTTTTGAGTGTTTGTGTAAAGCAGAGGCTGAAAGGGAACTCACTCAATCAATCAATTAATCTTTATTTTAGGTTGGTTCTCAATTTTCCTGGTAAAATTCCCAACCTGGCTCTCCCAACCTATCCCCTAATCATCCCCCAGTTTAATTGGCTCAATAATTCCCTCCCTCTCCACCTCAGCTGATAAGGGGGAGCATTCTGGCACAAAATGGCTGCTGTGTATCACCCAGGGTGCTACTCATTGGTGATGGTTGGGATGAGTTTCTCCCCTCCACTGTAGTGCTTTGAGTGTCATGAAAAGGGGTATATTATTATTATTATTATTATTATTATTATTAAGCAACATCCTTTACAAGATGTTTAAAAAATATTTATATTTATCTCAAATGGAGCTTTTTCTCCCAATGTGGAATGCCAAATCATATTCCTTGGCTGGCAGTGTAGTGTAATGGTTAAGGAGCTGGGCTTGTAACTCAGAGGTTGCAGGTTCAATTCCCAGGTGGGGCACTGCTGTTGTACCCTTGAGCAAGGTACTTAACCTGCGCTCTGGATAAATGCTAAATGCCTAAGATGTAAATGTCAAATGTAATGTCCTTGGCACATCCCATCACTAAGAAGTCCTAAGGTCATTGGGGAGAACTCACTCCCTCCTTGGTCAATGTTATGGCCAATTATGCTCCACCCTGTTGGCCTGCCGGCCACAGTGTGCCAGGTTTGAGACCAGAACTTGGAGTGCCTGAAATCCTGTGTTTTAACACAGTGGTCCCCAAAATGTGGGTCATGAGAGTGGTGTTGGTGGATGGCAGGAAAAATATGTACATATATCATACACTTTCATCTGACATTCACGACAGTCAAATTAAACCCTGCCCCTGTCACATGCACTGCATATGCAGTTGTTTCAACATAAATTCATTTGAATTACAAAGGAGATGCTGTCGATCATTTTGCAAAGCGCTTTAAAGAGCCAACAGCTGCCATGTCTCTGCATGCAGCCTGTGTTTATTTATTTATAGTGCACAGGGAGGAATTGAAAGGAAACAATACAAATATAATTACCACCTCTTTGTTTCCTCCACAGTACTCCATATGTAAGGAGCCGCTTATTGAGCTGTCGAACCCTGGGGCCAGTAGCTCTCTGTTCTACCTGACCAGCGACGATGAATTCATCATCAAGACTGTTCAGCACAAAGAGGCAGAATTTCTGCAGAAACTGCTTCCGGGTTACTACATGGTGAGTCACAGTTGCCTTTATAGCGTCTTATAGCACTCACACACATACACACCCAGACTCTCACATACACACACGCATACACAAATGCAAGCATACACACACACACACACACACACACGCACTGACACACATATTCACATACACATATTCACATACTCGCGCGCACACACACACACGCACATACACGCATGCACACATACATGCACCCATTTGAGCAGCCAACACACACAATGTCATCCAAGCTCTCGCCCTCTTTTTAACTTTTTTTGGGGGTTTAAAAACACTTATTTAATGAAAATTCCCTTTCTCTTGCCATCGGAGCAGAACTTGAACCAGAACCCCAGAACCCTCCTGCCGAAGTTTTACGGGCTGTACTGTGTGCAGTCAGGCGGGGTGAACATCCGTATAGTGGTCATGAACAACGTCCTGCCCCGCTCCCTGAAGATGCACTACAAGTATGACCTGAAGGGCTCCACGTACAAGCGGCGGGCCTCGCGTAAGGAGCGGGAGAAGAGCTGCCCCACCTACAAGGACCTGGACTTCCAGGACATGCACGAGGGCCTGTACTTCGACACCGAGACCTACAACGCCCTTATGAAGACGCTGCAGAGAGACTGCCGAGTGAGTGGTTTATTACCGTCAGGTTTATGTATATCAGGTGTATAAGCCGACTGGGTGAGTGGCTCCTTACCGTAATGTCAGGTGTATAAGCTCTATTGAGTGAACGGTTCCTTCACATAAGGTCAGGTGTCGAAGCTCTACCCATGCTTCACTCACTTCTCCTTTCCATTTGAGGTGACTTGATTGATTTTAGAGTATTGTACAATATCGTAGAAACGTCCTGCTCTGTAACTCACTGGATGCAGGAATAGACCGAGGAAATGTACAAGATTTTACAGCCAGTCATGAGTGTACATCATGAATTTAATGCAGTATTTTGATGTTCCATTGTACATTGGATTGTAGTTCTAGTTTAGACAATATTTTTCTTATTTGATGTACTGTAGTATATTTAAATATTGCGATAGCTTTGGAAACATTCTTCTGCACAATTTTGTGTAGAAGTGACGTTGACATATACTGTTGTTGATGGTGCAGTATTTGCATTTTTTATTGTGTATTTTTATGACCACGTGTATCCACCTGATGTGGGTTGGTCATCACCGTACAATCAGAGGACACCGGCACCGCAAGGCGTTTAGCAAACAAGATGTTTCCTTGTAGCGGGCGCCTTCACCACTGTGTGAACAAGGAAATACCAGCTTGAGTGTGGTTTTACAAAAAGAGGGAAATACCAGCTGAAATATGTTTTTTTACAGGAAAGAGGGAAGTACCAGCTTGAGTATGTATTTACAGGAAGAGGGAAATGCCAGCTTGAGTGTGGTTTTACAAAAAGAGGAACATACCAGTTTGAGTATGGTTTTACAGAAAGAGAGAAATACCAACTTTGGTGTGGTTTTACAGGAAGAGGGAAATGCCAGCTTGAGTGTGGTTTTACATAAAGAGAGAAATACCAATTTGAGTGTGATTTTACAGAAAGAGGGAAATGCCAGCTTGAGTGTGGTTTTACAGAAAGAGGGAAGTACCAGATTGAGTATGGTTTTACAGAAAGGGAAATACCAGATCGAATCGAATCAGATTCAAAGTCTGATCAAATCTGTGTTGAAGCGGAAAGAGACACTCACAACAGCTGACACGTGGAGAGGTTTCTCCAAGTTAATCTCTCGAGTTCTGTCCTCAACTTCGGAATGTATTCCACATGATGGCTCTCGGAGCACCACATGTTATTCAAAAATGTTCCCAATGTGACTGGGAATGAAGAATGCAGTCTAAACATAGGACTTTAACACTGCACAACTCTTCAGACAGACAGCAGGCAGGATCTTGAGTATGTTTGCTTTTTTTTTTTTTTTTTTGGTCTGGATGACATGCCATATTACTGCTTCTACAGCTTATTGATGTCCTTGGCACCCTTGAGGGAATCCCCACCAGCAATATGATTAAACAATATCCATATTTCACATTTGAAAAATGTTTTGAGACTGCAGTACTACATTTTTTTGTAAGATCTCTGCTGTCACGTTCTGTAGAGAATAATACACATTGTATGACCAGGGTATCCCAATTTCCCTTGTATAATATGAGATTTATTTTGGTGAGGAAACCTTTTGTTGTGATGCGTGACAGGCAGTATTTGCAATGCATTGTGGGTGACATTAACAGACTGACTCATGCATTGTCGTCTCCCTCTGAACGAGGGTTTGATGTGTGACAGATAATCTTCATTTCCTGGACTGAGAGACTTGGGGCGTTCCCTCATAGTGATGTGGAAACAGGATATAAGAAGAAAAAAAAGATAAAAAACAAACAAAACCATGTCAGGAATTCATAAGGAAGGAACACAGGGGCTGTTGGCAGGACTTTGCAAACGTTGTGCAATGCAAGAGCAGATTGTTTCACTATATTGACCTGAAGAAGCTTTAAATAGAATGGAATGACAGAAAAGGGGGAAAAGCAAGCTGTGTTTTAATCACCAGCTGTAAGTTTCTGTTTCTGTCCAACGAAAATGAATAGCTCCTCCAAATGCGAAGCACGATGCCAGATGCAAAACTGTTAGGTAACAGGCGAGACTGAAGCGGCCTTGTGTTTTCTTGAGACCTACTGGAGTGTATGTCTGGATCGCTCAGGGTCACATTCAAGGGCCTTCAACTTTAACACATAAACAAGTACACAAACACACAAGCACATACACATTCACACATACACAATCACAAACACGTTCACACACACACACACACACACACACACACAAACACATACACACAATCATAAACACAAACCCATTGTGTCAGTTTACCCGTTCATATTTCATACTCTTTCATAGTATGGGGGCTCTCTCCCTCTGAAACCTCCCCTCCTGGATGGATTTCGTTTTTTCCCCCCTTCTTCCTCCCTTCCTCCCAGTGGCTAATGTAATCCGTCTTTAACAGTCATAAGCGCAGGGTTCACCAAAAGCACACGCCCTCGTATCGGAGCGGGCGTGGACAGGGTCACTCAGCTGGGGACTGGTGGGATCCAGTCACTCTGGTCAGGACTTTTTGCTGTAGTTCCTCAACAGAATGAAAAAAGATGAGTCTTTATGCCTCAGGCATTCTGCAAAATGGGAGGAGACTGGCTCACCTATGTTCACTGCACCACACAGCCTCTATATTTAGTATAAGTTATTTTCCGCTTCTGTCTGTGCCTTTGTTGCATTCTTTGTTTTGAAGTGGGAGCAGCGTGTCTGTAATAATAAGGGATTGTTTTCACTGGTACATTATAGAAGAAAGACTTCAGCTCATTAGCTAATTGCTTTGGATTTGGATTTGGATCCAAATTTGGATTAACAACAGTACAGTGTTGAATGTGCATAAACACACACACACACACACACCCATGCTTGCAAGTACACATACACACAGCCACAAAGTAACACAGATACACACATGCACACATAGACACGCACTATTTTTACACATGTTTGCACACACACACACACACACACACGCACCCATAGACACACAGACACGCACACACGCACCTATACATCTACATACGTTAGCACACACATACACAGTGGTTTTGAGGGACTGTGAACTTTGAGTCTTGCTATTGTGGCTGTTTCCTGTCCCTCTCTCTCATTGCTCACATAGTAGAAATGTCCCTCAATATTCCCCAAGAATAAGCAGGATCTCCTCTGTCCCAGACAGCTCCCTGCTCCCACCTGGAAAGAAGAGGGGGTGGTGGGGGTCTGCTGAGTATGTGGCTCATGAGGAGAAATTTTGATGCACGGCAGCTCCGTGCAGCAGGTCACATGATGTGGCAGTGGTGAAGGAGCCGCATGTATTAATAATGCGGCCAAAGCATCGCAAGTGCGGCGGGCGAGATAATGAAATGGGGACCTGTCTCCCAGCTGTATTTAAGCTGCCTATACACCAGCCTTCAGTCCCCTTCCCAACCCCCCCCCACCATTGCTGAATAAAGCCTCTGACCACTCAGCCATTGTTATATTAATAGATGGCAAATTCGCAAAGTACAGACCAAATCAAGATCAGAGTGCATTTTACTTAACATTTATGGTAAAGAAATGTAGTAGTAACAGTAATAGTATAGTAGTAACTTGGGTCAACGCTCTGCAACTTGCAGGTAGTCAATCCTCCAACCTGGTGAACCTGGATACTTGAGAAAGGGGGACATGGGGAGGAGGGATGCGGAAATTGCATCACACAAGGAAGGCACTTATCACAAAGAGTTGGGAGGCTGGTATCCTGGCACAATTCCCAACTCTCAACCGAATCATCCACCTGCTTAATTGGCTCAATTGGGTGCTACACATTGGTGGTGGTTGAGGTGAATTTTCCCTCTTCACTGTAAAGCCCCTTGAGATCATGAGATGAAAGGCGCTACTTTAACGCAGTCCTCATTATCCTCATCATCATCATCAAGAGAGGTCAGTGATTGCATTATAATCACTGAGTTGTAACGGAGAGCTGTGAGGTGTGGTCCTTCCTCCCAAAGTTATCAAACTGAAGCACGTCTGAAAGACTGACAGACTGGTACAGCTGCACAAAAAAGGCAAATCCCTTTTATCGTTGTGGAATTAGTCGCCCACATAAGCTGTACTGATGTGTGAACTAGGCTTGTAACCAGTAGGGCCTTTCAACCTGAGCTGCCTCAGGGAATATCCGACTGTATTTTAGGGATAGCAAGTAAGTGAATAAATAAATTGTGCAAATAAAAGTGTGCCGCTGGCTAGCTCAGTCATGGAAACTCAGCAACCTCTTGCGACCTCCTCGCTAAGCGTATGCCTAATCATGCACTACCTGGCGCTACATTATGGCACCCAGATTTTCCCATCATGCCTCTATTCTCCCGGGGAGGAACAGACTGGGACGCTTGCTGCTAGAACCCGGTCATGGTTCATTTGGAGATCTCCCCAACACGTGGCTCTCCGCACTGAACTTTTTTTTTTGCTGAGTGCTTAGGAAAGTGCTGACACTGAGAGGAGAGTGAAGCGTCTCTCTGTCTCTCTCTCTTTCCTTCTTCTGACATCATCAGTGTTACTGTGCAACGATGTCAGTACAGAAGGTCAGATTCTAAAGAACAGTTTGAGAAAACCTTTTTTTTTTTAATTGTTCCAACTTTAAAGGGTAGTTTGGGCCATTTCTTTCCCATGCATATGTGTTTTCTTTAGATTTTTACTGGGGTCAAAATTGAGTCTTAACCATAATAATAATAATAATAATATATGCCATTTAGCAGACGCTTTTATCCAAAGCGACTTACAGTAGAATCAATGCATACATGCATACATGTGACTACTGATACTGATAAGTTGCAATGAAATAAACTGTAGCTTCATGCAACACTGTGTATTTTTGATGCAGTTTCTTTTATCTGAAAGTTTAGAGCTGTTAACACACAGACGATTTTAACACAGGCATATACACTCAATATACACTCACGATTTAACGGTACATCATACGGATGATCACTTTCTTGATTTTTGCTATGGATTACATTTTTCATTCCGCAGTTTCATGGCTACCATAAATTGTTTTAGAGAAATGACCTCCAGCATACTCTGGGTGATCTTTGGCATCACACTTCCTGGTTTGCCGACATTTATAAAAAAAGTTTATCATTTTCATTTTGCAATGTGAGTTTTTATCACTTCACTATGTCTGTGGTCAACAGAGGCCATTTGAAATCACTATAAAACCTTACTGTCTGAAGATTTGCTTAGAATGCCTTGATTGCAATGTAATTAGCCATTAGCCACCAACCCACAGTTGAGTGGGTTCTGACATGAGTCACATCTAATTTTATAATTATGGGTATAATGCTGCAATTCAGTCACTAAAATTCAGCGAACTCCTCTTCATAAGCTCAAAGTGCATGAGAATTAAGCAGAGTAGTAACAAAAGCTCTAGCTTTCTGTAAAACATTACCAGAAATCTCAACCATGGAGCTCTATTTTTAAAGATAGGGCACTTCACATGATCCGATATCTCTAAGACACGTTGCGACCCCTTTGTTTTATTTATATTGCCTCTGCTTTCCGCTTCACCTTGTCTGTGCCTAATCGTGGTATCCTTTCTGCTTCACCCTGTCTGTGCCTAATTGTGGTATCCTTTCTGCTTCACCTTGTCTGTGCCTAATTGTGGTATCCTTTCTGCTTCACCTTGTCTGTGCCTAATTGCGGTGTCTTTATGGCGGTGGGGTCAGTGAGGGGGAGGCTCTGTGGAATCTGCTGGGCTTGGCTTTATTGGATTTCCCCAGTACAGTGGGGCTGATAATGCGCAGGTGGTAAAGGCACCACACCTGAAAATGGGGGTGTATATAATAGAACTGGTTATATAATAGAACTTGGATGTCAAAAAATAAGGACCTGTTATTGTGTCCTTTATCCCATCATGAGGTTCCTAAATTTAATTAAATTGGGAGCAGAGGGGTAGTACCATCTTTCAGACTGTGTGTATGTGTTTGGGTGCGTGTTTGGGTGCGGTTGCAGGTGTGTGTGTGTGTGTGTGTGTGCTTGCGTGTGTGCGTGCGTGTGTGTGTACTAATCCCAGTGTGCAGGCAACAGTCTCGTGTGAGAGATAGAGATTCTGCAGAGCTGCAGATGGGATGGAGCCTCAGCTTAGCCCTGTATTCATTCAGAAGATGAATATTTGCATGAGCTGGGTATTTCTGGGAAAAGAGCAAATGCAAATTAGATGTTGGGGAAAACATTGAGGCATCTTTCATACACAAAATGAAGCCTAATCTGTTACCTGTGAGCATGTGCATATGCCTACATGAGAGTCACAGTGGTGTCACACGCTTAAGCAAATCTGGAGAATACTACAACAAGTCCAAAGAGGGCACCTGGATTATCTATTTTTGTTCGAGAAGTGAATGTACATTGGCTGTATGATTAATGCTTGAACAGCCAGTGGGAAGTCATTAAGTTTATTTTTTCCCTTGTATTTCCATGATTTCTGTGCTCTGCTGCATATTCAATCAATGAATCAATCAATCTTTATGGTGTTTGGCCCCATTAACAAGCAGGTTGTCACACAGCAATAATTAGCTTAGTCCTGTTGTGTTTATTTTAGCAGTATCATAATTAATTCTCGTGTTTTCATAGCGTCATACAACACCTGTCTGTGCTGAACAGTGGAGGACAGACCCTTGAGGTTTCCGTGACGATAAGGATGACCAATTTGGTGCGGTGAATGTCCGCATTTCAAGATGTTCTAGAACCTGACTTATGAGTCAGTGACTCGCACTGCAGATGCTGCTGTTGCACCACATGTGCAGCTTTGCGTGTTGACCATAGAAAGTTCTGCTTCTGCCATTGAAGTTCTCATTGTACTGGTTTGCTGTTGAAACTGAACCATTGAGGCTCAAACTGTTATAATTTACTTGTAACGATTATGATATCTGTTTACTTATAGTCATTACAGGCACATAGACATAAGTACTTGGGTTACAGGCACATAGACATAAGTTCTTGGGTTGTTAACAATACAGCTCATGTGTTTTTGAGTGCGTGTTGGTGTGTGTGAGTGGCTGTAAGGTATGTGTATCATATCTCTGTGTGTATAAAGGACTGTAGGATTAGTTTACATTATGGGCCTGGCATAGTAATGCCGTCAGACCACAGGTACACAAATGATCTCATAGGGCCAGGCATTGTGTGGCCACATTTTTCCACGCGATGCGATGGGCGTGTTTGTAAGTGAAACGTGCTGTAGCTCCTTCGTACTGTACATGTCCGATATCCAGCCTTGTTGTTAGGAGGATATTTCTAAACATGAAATATTATATAACATAAACAAGACATAGCCATTGGATATTATTATCTCAAAACACAGAGGGAGGGAAAAGAATGTGCCCCATTGGACTTTTGTGCCTCCGCCTGAGGTTTTCCGTATTTAGATCCGGAAATACTTGAATTCCTGTTCAGGTAGCAGCTAAAACATTATACATTTTTTTGGTTGAAAAAAAAACACACTCACGGGGCCGTGACAGGTGCACCTGAGAGGAGCTAATTTGCCAGTCAAATATTCGCATGAGGAGGAAGTCTGCGCTCATATGCGGTTTGTCTGTTCCAGCCTTCACTTCCAGCATTTGGACAGTCTGGTCTCCTTCAGCATGTACTGCTGCCCAAATTTATCTAACCTATTTTAAATTAAATTATGTAATTAAAGAAAAACATCAAGCAAGTCTGTGTGGGTGTAAGGATTTGTAAAGAAATACCTGTGTTGACAAAAGCCTAGAGCCAAAATGTTCAATAATCTAACCAAACCATGGAAGGACCTTATTTCGTAATTATTATTATTATTTTTAAGTGAACTCACCGAAAACAACAAGTGCGTCCTCATGCCTGCCATATATTCAGCCTCCATTACCCACAACTCTCCCCATTCAGCAGTCTGAGATGTCTTGCATTATGAAAGCGTTTTAACATGGCCGTAAGACATTGGACAATTGAGAGCAGTTTGTCAGAGGGCGATGGGTGTTGTAATTTGTACTTAAATGTATTTTTAATTGACTATGATCCTGTGTAAATGAATAGGTAACTCCTGTATCAAACATGATGTATGACTTATTTTTTTGCAATAACACAAATCAACATTTTGTCCAAGAGGCCTTTTTCAAGCTTGCTCAACATAAGACAACATAATTCCCACAGTGTTTATGTAGGGCCTGATCCACGGCCCAGATTTCCTCAGTGTATTCAACTCTAATACTCAGCCTCCCTTACCCACAATTCCCCCCATTTCACTTACACTGAGTTATGAAACCTTTTAACACATCGGTAAGCAATTGAAGAGCAGTTTGACAGACAGAGAATGATAGACCTTTGTACTTAGCTGTGCAATTTGTACTTAAATTAGTTTGACTTTCATAAAAATGTTTCCTACAGTCCATATTTCCTCAAGGTTAGTAGAGCTTGCTGACCAAACTACTGAACGAAAACGTGCACACGCACACACACATTTTAGGAACTACAGTGGTAGAATGAATGCAGTCTTTGGTATGGACTGTGCAGTCTTTGTCAGGCAGCCTGTGAATCTGAGCACACGTTTTGGGCTGAACGATTTTTGAGAGTTATTGTGCCTGTGCAGGTCAAACGGACAGTCTGGGAACTGCAGTGTCTGAGGTGCCTCAATGGAAGATCAGTGGGGATGGAAGTTGACTCTGGTTCAAAACAGAATGGTACAATAAAAAATTCGATTTTACAAACGTAAACTAACAGACCATTTCTCTTGACCAGGCTTCTGACCAGCTGCTAGAAAGCTTTAAGCCGTATATTGCCAGGAGATAATGGAGTGTGTTTGATCAGGTGATCATGGTGTGATTTTGGTCCATGATTTCTGTGCTCTGCTGCATATTCAATCAATCAATCAATCAATCTTTATGGTGTTTGGCCCCATTAACAAGCAGGTTGTCACACAGCAATAATTAGCTTAGTCCTGTTGTGTTTATTTTAGCAGTATCATAATTAATTCTCGTATTTTCATGCGTCATACAACACCTGTCTGTGCTGAACAGTGGAGGACAGACCCTTGAGGTTTCCGTGACGATAAGGATGACCAATTTGGTGCGGTGAATGTCCGCATTTCAAGATGTTCTAGAACCTGACTTATGACTCAGTGACTCACACTGCAGATGCTGCTGTTGCACCACATGTGCAGCTTTGTGTGTTGACCATAGAAAGTTCTGCTTCTGCCATTGAAGTTCTCATTGTACTGGTTTGCTGTTGAAACTGAACCATTGAGGCTCAAACTGTTATAATTTACTTGTAATGATTATGATATCTGTGTGCGGGTGATAATGGTGTTTTTGCCATGGTCAGGTGGTAATGGTGTGTTTTTGGTCAGGTGATAACGGAGTGTTTTTGCCTTGGCCAGGTGCTGGAGAGCTTTAAGATCATGGACTACAGTTTGCTGCTGGGGGTCCATGTGCTGGAGCAGGGTCAGAGGGACGAGGAGACGTTCCTGGCAGGTGGAGACGGACGGCGGCCGGTGGGGCAGAAAGTGCTCTACTCCACCGCCATGGAGTCCATCCAGGGGGACGGCAGGGCGGGTGAAGTCACCAACACTGACGACACGTAAGTCTGGCCCTGCCCCTCACATGACACAGCCGTGACAACATTCTGTACAGATATCATGGCAGCGCACATACTGTGTGAGTACCCTTACAGCTGTAGCTTGGGTCATGTACAGGTACCAGTACAGCACAGATTCAATCAGCACATTATAGCACAGCACAGAACAGTTCAACAGATCACAGTACAGCACAGTTCTGTATAGCACAACAGAGAGTAGCAGAGTACAGAGCAGCACAGCACAGATATCGTAGTGACTACTACTCCAGCAGTTGCACACACAGCATCAGCCCCAGTCCACAAAATGCAGACATACACACACACACACATACACACACACACGTGTGTACACACATACACGCAAAAAGCATTGGCCCAACTCCACAACCTCTAGCGCCCTCTGTTGGTGTAGAGTGAGCGTTGTTGGCAGATGCACTCCTTTCAGCCTGTATATATCAAGTTTAGTCAAGTGCAGTAGGATATAGTTTTTTTCATGATTTCATATAACAGATAATCCACAGCCCTTGCCTCTAATGCACAGAATGCAGTGGTGTGGTAGTCACAGCCTTTCTGCAGCAGGTGAACCCCATAGCATTTGGAGGAAGACTCTCCTCCAAGTGACTGGTGTAGAATTAGATGATTTGCCACAAATATCATTGCTGAGGTGGAGAGGTACCCAAGGGATTCCAACAGCCTTGCTGTGTGTGTTAGGATTTAATGGATGAATGGTACAGTATGTTCCAACAGATGTTCATTAGCACTGTTCATCACTGCAGGATAAGGCTATCTGTACAACAGCTGTCCATTCTCACACTCCGGTGTTCTCAGGCGCCCGGTCGATTGATACCTGTTAAGGTTAGTCGTGTGCAGCAACACTATGATTGTTCTTCTTTCAAATTTTTCCGTTTTTTGTTTGTTTGTTTCTGTTCACAGAATGGGAGGAATTCCTGCTAAAACACACAAAGACGAGAAGTTGCTCATATTTCTGGGGATTATCGACATCCTGCAGTCATACAGGTATGGGGAAAAAGTGCGATAAGACTCGCTGCATTTTTACAGACATTTTTCAAACTTCCCAAACTGTGTTTGGGAGTTTGAAACGCCTAGGGTCATTATGTCAAGTTAACAATAGAAGTCAGGTACAGGCCATTCAGCCCATCTAGGCTCGTCGTTTTGCCTGCAGTCTAGACAGTATCAAACCTGGACTTCAACACCCCAAGAGTCTCTACTTATGATGCATACCTGGGTAAGCTGCTCCATGCATCAACATTAATAGTTTTTTGCTGATACAGAAGAGATGAAGGGTGTTAAGCGTTTCTCCGTAGCTCTCTGTTCATAGTCGATACAGGTGGAAGGTACGGGATATCATTCATGTTGTAGCGGCCGAGGAGAAACCAAGACTGTGTTTCCGGAAAGCCCCTGCCATGGGAAGGAAGTGTAGTCTGCTCGCTCTCAGGACCACTGAGCCTGTGCAGGGTTTCTGTGGCTCCACAGATGCAAAGCATCAGAAGCGAGATTCGTGGAATGAGAGGAAGGAAGTGGCCACGTCTAAGGTGACCGCAACAAGCGTCCCGTCAGTCAGGAAACCTACGTCTGCAAGTTCTGTACTCAGCCATTTCCGTCTGTTCAAGTTTCTTATTAAACCTCACTGCAGTGAATTATTAACGGGAATAGAACCGGAGGCAGGCTTAGCTGCATAACATTCTGTTGAATATTAACTCTTGTTGGTATGTTTGTTGTCAGGGGGAAAAACGATTTTAGGTTTTGTATTTTGTGATATGAGTTGGTCGCATTAAAACTATGCTCAGGGGAAGGGATTTAGTCGGGATTTAAGTATTTAAAATTGTAAAGTTTCTTCATAACAGAGCCCAGGAGTACAAATTGTAAAGAAGTTCAAAGGTAATTCCTTACCGATGCTGGAAAGAGTGAAGCCATTATTGCCTGGATTAACTTTGTCTGGAATTTGTTGAAGTCAAGAGGGATCCTTTAGTACCAAACTTCATGCAGTGGAAGATTCAGTCTAGATCATAGGCAACTGAGGAGCCAAGATGGGCTTAAATGGGCATAAATATTTATGATTTTATAATTACGATGCTGATGAGGTCTTTTGCCTTTAAGGTTCATTAAGAAGTTGGAACACTCCTGGAAAGCTCTCGTATATGATGGTGTAAGTTGACGATCCCTCAAATGTGCACATTTTACAATATTTAAAAGAGAAAAGATACTTTTACTCAACTGCAATATTGAATTAGAAAAGCCCCCTTTTGCTTTATGTTTCAGGATTCTGTCTCCGTCCACCGACCTGGTTTCTATGCCAACAGGTTCCTGAAGTTCATGAGCACCAGAGTGTTCCGGAAGATTCAAAGTAAGTACACCAGTTTGCTGCCTCAGGAAGGCTAAAGGCGAAATGTTTTTGCCATAGGACACACTTTGATTTGAATAGTCATAAAAAGCCACCACAAATGCTACTTTGGTCAGGTCTATCTCTTTAAGCACCAATATTAAAATGGTTATCAACACTTCTCCTCGTTGTTCCAGAGAGCTGCTTTATGTCCACCCAGTGTTTGGTTTTTGTGAGGACCCAAACCCTTTCGTAGGGGGTCTCCCATTATGCTCATCTCTGATCTTTCTGCAGTGTATTGTACCTGGGGCAGTGTTACACAGTCATCAGGATCATTAAGGCCATTGTTTTTGCATTTCAAAATCCCTTTTCCAAAAGTTTTGTTATTGTTTGTTTGTCTCATTTGTCTCAAGATTGTTATCTCATGGGTCCCCTCTGGTCGAACTACCTTTGGATCATTAGACCCCCCCTCCTTTATCTGACAGTTTTATGTAAGGCTGGAATCCTGGTTTGAACTCTCTTTTCCTGATCTAGTTGGGAGGTATATGAAGGTGTTACTGTTAGAAGTTGTCGTGTACTGTCACTTTAAAAGAAATGGAGTTTTGGAGCATTCAGTTTATTTCTGTTTATGATGCAATCAATGCAAAGTATCACAGTGGTAATTGTCTACAATATCAGGGAGTAGGGGAGGGCTCTTCCCTGTGTCTCTCTTTCTCTCCCTCCCTCCCTCTCTTTAACTCTCTCTCTCTCTCTCTCTCTCCCTCCCTCCCTCTCTTTCTCTTTCTCTGCTCCAAAAGCAATCCGGTTCTCCCCCTCCCGGAGAACGCGGAGCTCCATTCCAGCCCTGAAGTCATCCTCGCAGGAGATCCTGTCGTCCCAGAGCGAGGACACGAACGAGGACAGGAAGGACCGGCTCGGAGCGGCTCGCAGCCTGGCCAGTCTGGATGGACAAGGTAGAGCTGACTACATTTCCCACAATACAATGCTGTCTTCCCCATAAAGTTCACCACTATTGAGTGGGTCGATCTACCTCACCCAGGCAATGTCCTGGTATGTAACCAAAGAAACCAGTAAGGGCGGAGTTTGCCACTCAATTCGAAGAAAAATCTGACCAGCCGGCAATCATTACCAACAAAGAACCAGATATTAAATGTTATGTTATTAGTTACTAGTGTTCTATTTCTTTTTGGTAGACATAAATCACACATACGTGTACATGTTATTCTGACAATGTGTGTGTGTGTGTGTGTGTGTGTGTGTGTGTGTGTGTTGTGTGTGTGTTGTGTGTGTGTGTGTGTGTTGTGTGTGGGGGTGGGGGTGGGGGTGGGGGTGGGTGTTTGGGTGTCTGTGTATGTGCCTGTGTACGTGCCTCCTATGTATGCATGTGTGTGTGTGTGTATGTGTACCTGCCTGTTTGTGTGTGTGTGTGTGTGTATATATGTGACTGTGCCTGAGAGAACTAAAGGAGGAGAAGATGCATGTGCATATCTTATCAGTATTTACTCTAAAAGAGCAGACTGCTGGTAACATTGTGTGCAGGTACACTACCGGTCAAAAGTTTTAGAACACCCCCATTTTCCAGTTTTTACTGAAATTTAAGCAGTTCAAGTCCAGTGAATAACCTGAAATGGTACAAAAGTAGCGGTAAACTGCCAGAGGGTTTAAAAAAAAAAAAAAGTATAGGTTACCAAAAACTGAAAGGCCCTTTTCGGGGGAACAAGTAATGGGTTAACGTGGGTTAACAGTCACTCTGTGCAAGTCGCCGACTGTGGATCCAGCAAAAGATCCCCAGACCACCACGCTTCCTCCTCCATGTTTGACAGTTGGTGTCACACACTGAGGAATCATCCTTTCACCTACTCGACGGCGTACAAAAACCCTGCGTGAAGATTTTACATTTTGATTCATCGGTCCATAAGACCTTCTTCCAGTCTTCAGTAGTCTACTGGTGGTGCTTTATGGCTCAGGCAAGCCTCTTTTTCTGATTTTGCCATCTTAGCAATGGCTTTCTTACTGCCACTCGACCTGTCAAACCACCTATCACGCAAGCTGTTGACTCTCAGAAACTTGTCTTTTGATTTTGTTGTGGCTTTGGGTCTGCCAGACCTCTTCCTGTCAGTTTCCAAGTGCCTTTTGATGGTGTAGGAAACTACTCACTGCCAAAAAATGTACATTATTTTTCCATTTTAATTTTTTTTTTTTTGACCTCTGGCAGTTTACGGCTTACCTTCTCTTATTGGTGTGTACTCCGGCTGTGCAAGTGTTGGTAAACGGTGTGTGTTTTTGCACATGTTTGTGTGTGTTTGTTTTGTGTGTTTGTTTTCATCAGCACACTCTCTTGTGGACACAATATTCCTCTCCAAGTCCTGTCTCTCTCAGCCGTGGCATGTGTGCAGTGTTTAAAACCAGAAATGAGAAGATGTGAGATGTGGCCAAATCAGCGCCTTTACATGGAGGTGACTGGGTGTGAGGCCGTTACAGGCCATGAGACATCAAACCTCAACTCCTTGCGAATTATTTGAGAAGAAAATGCTATTCTCTGTCTCGCAGATTGTAATAGATGCCCTAAAGCCTGCATCATCCCATGCCTTCTTCTGCTTTGACTGATGCAGCCAGCTTTTCAAAAATTTGTCTCCAATTTAGTGTCCCAATTTCAATTTTAGTTTTCCGTGAATTCACCGCTTGTCCTCCAGGTCAAGCTATTCCCCGAGGCCGGCGATGATCCGCCTCCTCCGAGACGGAACTTGCCTATTTTTAGTCCACAAGGAAGTCCTCCACGCTCCTTGGCGAGCTCGTGCCGGCTCACCCTCCCCCTCCCCCTCCCCTTGGGGTGGACAGGCAAATGCCGCCCCCGATCAGGACTCCCGGCCAGGGCCAGTCTGGCACAGTCAGGTTTCAAACTGTGACTGCAATAGGCAGCTCACATTCACAAAGCACCGGTCAAAGCGAGTGCGTTAGACCGCTACGCTATCCGAGATGCAGCCAGCTTTACTGTCATCTGGTTTGCTTGTGAGGGGAAGCAGAGAGGCTTGCAGTTTTCCATTTTTCTGACAGGGAGACAAGATCTTATAGGTGCATTTATGCTTTACTGGCGTTAGCCGCAGTAGTGACATAAACCAACTGCGCCGCGATTCCTGGAGATTTAAAAGCTGTTTGGGAACATGGTAAGTTCACAGATTTCTCATGGTTGTTGGTACCATAGAGGAAGAGCCTGCCAGAATGTGCCACTGCTCAGGATCTAACAGTGTTTGCTACAGACACTCCACAACAGCAGCTTATAGAGTCCTTCGGGGAGAAGGGCAGCCATAATAAGAAGTCAACAATGTTTTTTTTATTCTCCTATGGTCAGCTTTGGGTTTGTACAGCCTAGTTATGGCTTTGGTGGCTGTGAAATTGACTGGAAAAATAGCACTTTTTTCCACTAATGTGTGGGGAAATTCAGTGTGTAATGGTTAATGACTTAAATGTAGGTGGCATTTTACAAGCTGTTATTTGATATATAACTAAAACCGCAGGGTTGGGATGAACACATTGACAAATTGGGGTAATTTAGTCTCAGATATCTAGTGTGCCATAGCCATGGAAGAGAAACAAGCAAGTGATAGAAAACTTGCGATCTTTACAATTTATTTTTGGCCTCCGGCACTAAGACGCAGGGCGGATGTGCTGAACACAGATGGAAATCTGTGGATTGTTAACCTGTCGTCCTGCCGCATGAGATAATAAAGACAGAAACTGCGAACAGAATCGAGCTGAATGGGAACTCTTTCAGAGTTCAGGCCCCTGTCTGCCTGTCAGTGTATCTGCACTGTTTGACAAGTTTAAAGCCAAGTCAGGCAGCAGTGTAGTATAATGGTTAGGGAAATGGGCTTGTAACTCAGAGGTTGTTAGATTCCCAGTGGGGCATAGCCATTTATACTCTTGAGCAAAGATATTAAATTGAATTGCTTAAGTAAATATCCCCACTGTATAAATGGATTGTATGTAAACAGTAAGGTAATCTGTATAAATTGATCTGGATGAGGGCTAAATTGCAAAATGTATCTCATCTCGGGTGAGTGATGTCCATTGTGTTTTTCCTGCAACAGTGTTGGGCTCCTACTTGCGCCCCGACCTAGTCCCACCCCAGCCGTCCCTCCGTGAGGCCGCGTCCATGGCAACCACCATCTCCACTTCCTCCCTCTTCACCAATGACCAGTACCTTGAGGCCCACTCTGAGGACAGGTAATATTGACACCTGGCCACTTCCATGTGCCCTCTCAAACTCTGAGACTGTGAATTCATTACAAAGTTCAGATGACCCCATCTGACTCACACCTGTGACTCACACCTGGCCATTAAGTTAACGCTCTCCTGTGTCCCAAATACAGTTGCACCTAAATGTATCTATTAATATCACAGACTTCCTTCCCATCCCTCACACTCATATACCCACTTATTCATTTGATTTATTTTTACACAGTAAAAAAAACACCTGCAACTAGGGAGTAATAGATGGCCGGCTTCTTGGCATAGCTGATTTGTGGTGAGTTTCCTATCCTGCAGAAAGAGAGGAGAGAGACTTGGGAAAGGAGAGGGTGACTGTAGAGAGATCCAGAGTGAAAAGCGCTCTGAGTTGGTAAGAGTAGGAAAAGGAAGTGAGGTGAACAGGTGTGAACTGCAGTGACTTATATGGACTGGTTTTTTACTCGCCGTTTGTTACCGCCTCTGGGTTGATTTTTCTGAACCAGTTCCAGTGTATTACCTTGGGCGCATCAACTGCCCAACATGAGGGTTGAACCTGAAGCCTTCTGGTTTCAGGTCCAGGCTCATCCCAGTGGGCCACACTTATCACCGCTTCCCCTGCCCCTCCTTCCTCCAGCACACCTGTGCTGAAAGGTGACCTCAGTAGTCACACCTTAAACCTGCTCCTGAACCCCAGCCATACGCCCGTCTTTATCTGGGGTTCTCTGCATTGACAGTCCTGTTAAATATTTAAACAGCAGCTTACAATGCGCTGCTGTGAGCACATTGTCCCGTGAACTGAGAGCTGCAGGGGGGGTTGGGTTCCCCTGGGCAGGGCACGTGACTCACACAATGCAGGGCCGGGCTCCTCATCACCACGGTAACAAGACCCCGCCACTCCGATTGTTTGGCCGTTACGCTCGTCTCTTATAACAAATCCGTCACCTTTGTTTTAGAACATAATGAAATATTGGCCGTGTCTTTCTCAAGGTTGCCGGATGAAGGCTTGCAGCCGAATTTTCTATTGAAAATAAATACTTTTCTACTCCCAGTTCTCTCCCAAGAGTGGCTGAAAATAATGAAAGGACATGTTTATTTTTAAAATGAGGGATTCCCGCAGGTTCAGACATAATAGTTTCTTAAACATTTTAAGAAACTGCCTTTTTTTCTCCAAATTTAGTGGCCAATTCTACCCTCTATTTCTTCAACTCATCCTCCCCATGAGCCCGTCCCCCACAACTACGGGACCAGCCACTACCCCGGGACGGGCAATGAAACGCCTCCTTTGAGATGGAACTCACCTATTAGTTTTTGCCTACAGGGAAGCTTTCTGTTCTCGCGGTGAGCTCGTGCCGGCTTTCCCTCCCCTGTTCACCTGGGGCAGACAGCCAATCCCCGCCCTCGAGCAGGACTCCCAGCCAGTGCCGGGCTGATCGAACCCCGGCCGCAGTGGGCAACCTGCACTCGGGGCGAGTGCCTTTACTGGTTGTGCCACCTGGGGGCCCCATTATTACTATTCTCAATATATGTCTTGTTTTTATTTTAAGTATTCACTACTATACTTGCCTCTATTTTTCATAAGGTGTTTTAACTTTTGAAGGTACATTAGTTGTAGGACGAGCTGAGGTTTGTGATTCGAAAGGGGGGGGGGCATCTATGGTAGTTAATATAATATGTCTGAAGATTTCCAACTCTTTACTTTTCTGGTTCTTTACATGATAGAAAAGAATTGATGTTAAGAAAACTAGGGAGAACCAACTTTCCAGGGAACCTGAGGCATTCAGGACCACAGGGGCAGCCCTGCTGGTTAGGTCCACAGTAGTGGCCTGTTCGGCCTCGGCAGAATGGTCGGGGAGACGTCGGTGAGCTGGCGATCAGCTTCACTTAGAGCAGGGGTGCCCAAGTTCAGTCCTGGAGATCTACTGGGTGTGCAGGCTTTTGTTTAAGCCCTTCACTAACACACCTGATTCCATTAATCACTTCACTAACACACCTGATTCCACTAATCAACTGCTCGTCAAGGCAATGAATGTTCAAATCAGGTGTGTTAGTGAAGGGCTGGAACAAAAGCCAGCACACCCAGTAGATCTCCAGGACCGAACTTGGGCACCCCTGACTTAGAGAGACTGCCATGGGTTCCTGTCAGCAAAATAATGATTTGAAGAAAACCTTTTCTCCCAGTGAGGTTTACTCATGTTAATAAGTAGCATGGGGTAACAGAAACCGAGCAGCGTGTAACTACTGCACGAGCAGGGCTCTGAAAGGTGAGATCACCTGTCTGCCATTGGAATCTTTTCTTTCTTATTTTTAAAGCAGTGGGAACAACTGAGACTATAATTACTGGCTGTGACCTGTAAACACATTCTTGTGCTGAAGTGCGGGCACAGACTTTAGACTCATCAGATACTCCGCTCCTCCCTTCCCTCTGTCCTCTCTGCTTATTAAGTACAGGAGGTTCTGCTTGGTAACAGGAGGTTCCGGTGCTACATTACAGCACAGTACTCCACTGCCACAGTATTGTCCTTGGTCACGCCCCTTAATGAATTTTCAGACGATGCATAAAATTCAAAGGGGACACACAAGTTTCAATGTTAAGAAAGCTGTGCATCTGGTTAGTCTATGGAATCTGTGGTGCAGGCAGACGTCAGGTGGCAGCTGCCATAGAACAATAGGATCTTCAGGAAACTTGATGTTTGGTGTAATGAATTTTGTATTTTTTAATATTTTTTAATTTTTGAATGATTGTAGTACCAAATTTTGAAATTTTGGAAGGGGCTCACTTGTATATTTCTCAATTAGAAAGTTTATGTGAAGTAAATAGTTGTACCATTAGGAATAAAGGGTATATAATTGTGTCACCTATGAGACTCATGGGGCACTTTGTAAGTACATAAAATGTCATATAAATAATTATTTATCTCTCTCTCCCTTCCATCTCTCTCTCTCTCTCTCTCTCTCTCTCTCTCTCTCTCAGAGGTAACTTGGCTTCCAGTTCCACCTTCACTCTGGAGGACAGTGCAATTTGCCTGTCATCTGAGCAAAGCACACTGGATCTGGACAGAGATGATGGCTCTGTGCTGGACGTCTACTTGGTATGTCTACTTTCCCTCCCACAGGTGGTCTCGAGCCCAGACATATGCAATTTTCAGTTCAATTCAAGTTTGCTTTATTGACACAACAAAGACAGACAATATATGGCCAAAGCATAGTACATAAGGTACTCTCTCTCTCTCTCTCTAGAGTGTCTGGAAAAGGAAGTAACACAGGAGTTTGACATATTAGTTTCCTGGAATCTGATTGGTTGTAGCAGGTTTTAGCCATCGTTATGTTATAGGTCAGTTTGGTATGAGTTCTGGAATCTGATTGGTTTGAGGTTTTAGCCATCGTTATGTTATAGGTCAGTGGTTGAGTTCATTTGACTCAACGCCTCCAATTTGAGCCCCACCTACATGAGATCAATAAATCACCCCCACTGGTGACATCATCTGTACTCAATATTAGGTCTTCCCTATTCATAATTCACGCCCATGTGTGACTGAGCTAGCATTGTGCATCTCTTGTGCATGTCAGGTACTTCCACTCATTCTACTCTCCTGGTGGAGACAGTGGGGGTTGATGTCTCAGTGGAGACAGTGGGGGTTGATGTCTGGTGGAGACAGTGGGTTTGATGTCTGGTGGAGACAGTGGGGTTGATGTCTGGTGGAGACAGTGGGGGTTGATGTCTCAGCAGAGGTTGATGTCTGGTGGAGACAGTGGGGGTTGATGTCTGAGTGGAGACAGTGGGGGTTGATGTCTGAGTGGAGACAGTGGGGGTTGATGTCTGAGTGGAGACAGTGGGGGTTGATGTCTGAGTGGAGACAGTGGGGGTTGATGTCTGAGTGGAGACAGTGGGGGTTGATGTCTGAGTGGAGACAGTGAGGGTTGATGTCTGAGTGGAGACAGTGGGGGTTGATGTCTGGTGGAGACAGTGGGGGTTGATGTCTGAGTGGAGACAGTGGGGGTTGATGTCTGAGTGGAGACAGTGGGGGTTGATGTCTGGTGGAGACAGTGGGGGTTGATGTCTGAGTGGAGACAGTGGGGGTTGATGTCTGAGTGGAGACAGTGGGGGTTGATGTCTGGTGGAGACAGTGGGGGTTGATGTCTGAGTGGAGACAGTGGGGGTTGATGTCTGAGTGGAGACAGTGGGGGTTAATGCACTTTTTGCTCAGTCTTCATTTACATATGAATCCAGAAAGCCTTGCTGTGGTTGCACTGTGACTAATTCTGCTCTGAATGGGTAGAGCTTGGCTCTAGTTCTGGTGTGAATGTGTAGTGTTTGGCTCTAGTTCTGGTGTGAATGTGTAGTGTTTGGCTCTAGTTCTGGTGTGAATGTGTAGTGTTTGGCTCTAGTTCTGGTGTGAATGTGTAGTGTTTGGCTCTAGTTCTGCTGTGAGAAATGATAAAAATTATTTTTTTGAACTGCTACCGTTGTCAATATGGAATGTCCTTCATTTCCCATTGTTGCTTGCCCTATTAAGAGTTTGATGGGTTATCAAACTCTTGTCTAACTGTGCATGCCCGTGTCCATGTGCATGTGCTAATGTGTAAGTGCGTGTGATGAGAATGTGTAAGCATGTGTGTGTGTTTTTGTGTACGTAAGTGTATGTAAGCATGCACATGCCTGTGCCTGTGCCTGTGCGTGTGCGTGTGCGTGTGCGTGTGCGTGTGCGTGTGCGTGTGTGTGTGTGTGTGTGTGTGTGTGTGTGTGTGTGTGTGTGTGTGTGTGTGTGTGTGTGTAGGGGTGCACATAAGTGGTACGCCAGTATGCAGTTTGCGTCCTCATACGCGTCCTCCTGTTAATTGCGTACCAAGCAAGACGACAAACTTTTGAAACATACGCGATTTTAAGTTTGATCAGTTCATCACTGGTAAGTCAACTAAGTTAATTACCTTACCAGTGTTGGACTGATCAAACTTCAAGTCGCGTATGTTTCAAAGGTCCATAAATATTTGGCGTTCATTGAAAGGTTATTGTTATTTTAGCTGTCTATCACAGCATATTGGAGGTGAAATTAAATAATGAATATGAGCGGTGAACGGTATAGAAATTACAGCACTTTTTATACATGGTCCCCCCATTTTTAAGGCGCCAAAAGTAATTGGACAATTGGCTGCTCAGCTGTTCCATGGCCAGATGTGTGTTATTCCCTCATTATTTTATTTACAAGTAAGCAGATAAAAGGTCTAGAGTTGATTTCAAATGTGGAATTTGCATTTGGAATCTGTTGCTGTTAACTCTCAGTATGAAGTCCAAAGAGCTGTCACTACCAGTGAAGCAAACCATCATTAGGCTGAAAAATCAAAACAAACCCATCCGAGAGATAGTAAAAACATTAGGTGTGGCCAAATCAACTATTTGATACATTCTTTAAAAGAAAGAACGTACTGGTGAGCTCAGGAACACCGAAAAACCACGGAAAACAACTGTGGTGAATGACAGAAGAATTATTTCCCTGGTAAAGAAAAAAGAAAAAACATTTTTAAAAGCCTGTACCATTCTGGAACAACATCCTATGGACAGATCAACTTGTACCAGAATGATAGGAAGAGAAGAATATGGAGAAGGGAAGGAACTGCTCATGATCCAAAGCATACCACCTCATCTGTGAGGCATGGTGGAGGTAGTGTTATGGCGTGGGCATGTATGGCTGCCAATGGAACTGGTTCCCTTGTATTTATTGATGATGTGACTGCTGACAAAAGCAGCAGGATGAATTCTGAAGTGTATAGGGTTATATTATCTGCTCAGATTCAGCCAAATGCTTCAAAAGTCATTGGACGGCGCTTCACAGTGCAGATGGACAATGACCCGAAGAATACTGCAAAAGCAACCCAATACTTTTTTCAGGCAAAGAAGTGGAATGTTCTGCAATGGCCAAGTCAATCATCTGACCTGAATCCAATTGAGCATGCATTTCACTTGCTGAAGGCAAAACGCCCCAAGAACAAGCAGGAACTGAAGGCAGTGGCAGTAAAGGCCTGGCAGAGCATCACCAGGGAAGAAACCCAGCGTCTGGTGATGTCTATGGGTTCCAGACTTGAGGCAGTCATTGACTGCAAAGGATTTGCAACCAAGTATTATGATTATGTTAGTTTGTCCAATTACTTTTGGGGGGGCTATGTATAAAAATGGTTGTAATTCCTACACGGTTCATACAATATTTTTGACAAAACCCTTAAATTAAAGCTGAAAGTCTACACTTAAAGCACATCTTGATTGTTTCATTTTCAAATCCATCTTTGTGCTGGCATACAGAGCCAAAATGTAAAAATGTAAATCCACTGTGCTGGCACTGTCCAAATGACTTATGGACACTGTCTAAATGTGGACCTGACTGTGTGTGTGTGTGTGTGTTTGAACGAGGCACTTGTGTTTTATATCATATTTGAGTATTTCCCCTCATATTTATTCTTTCATTTATTTCATTCTGGTGGATGTGCAGTAGTGGGTGGGTCATGGCTGGTGTGTGTGTGTGAGCGCGAGTGTGTGTGTGTGTGCACAAGTGCATGTGTGTGTATGTGTGTGTGAGTGTGTGCGTTTGAGGCTTCAGCCTATGCACTGTCACTGTTTCAGTGCTACAGGATCTGGCAGTCTGACACCATCTTTCACCTGGCTCCCTTCCTGTCCTTTTTCACACTCTCCCCTGCCCAATCTCCCCCAATTATATGATAGTACGGACCCTGATGGTTACTGTGGTCTCTTTGGTAATGCTGAGCTGTACGATATATGATGCAGTTAGTGGGGCTCTTTTTCTCCCCTTCTCTCTCAGTGCGGACTATGCTCCTTCCTTTGTTTCACAGGGTCTCTGTGAGTCACACCTGTGTTGTGATGTTTTTCCATTCAGACTCCAGAGTCCAAATTATCCTTCACCTTGCCTCGTTGCTCTCCGTCCGGGTTCTGAGAATCCAGCACTCAAGCAACAGTTGAGTTGGGTGGGATAAAATCAGAAACAAAATCTTTTAAAAAAAAATTTAAAAAAATATTAACAACGCAGTATTTTTTACAAACCCGTTCAGTATTCTATCCTATCTTTTCACACAAGCCCCTGCACTGTTGTTTGCGGTCTTTTGCGTCATTTGATGCATTCTAGTCATTCTAATGAGGCAGTGTGTTGACCTTGGCTGTCAGGAAAAGAAGAATATGCATTCCTTTCACGGCTCCTGTCTTGGTAGCGGCAGGAAACACAAGCTGGCTCCCGGCGTGTGAGCCACTGCAGGGTCCACACTATGTGAAAATATTGAGTGTATGCTATTACTGCACCTGAACATTCCAGATCATTACTGACTTACCTTACGTATGCACATTTACTCTGATGTCATGCTACCCTTCCAATTAATTCTGTTTTGTGTGGGAGGATTTTTGTGCGTTTTGCTTAGTTATTTTCTTCAGTCAATATTTTTTCACTCAGAGAGTGAATATATGTCAATGTGTGGGGCAGCTTGCCAGGGTATGTAGGTCAGGCAAAGACCCTGGGGGTGTTCAAGCCCAGGCTTGACGTAGTGCTGGATATTTTCTAGACTAGTGTAAATGATGACCCTAGATGGGCTGAAGGGCCTGTTCTTGTCATCATATATTCTTTTGTTCTCATGAAGTCACTCCACACTTGAGCCCCGATTGTCCCCATCGATGTTTCACCGGCCTTCTGCCTGGACGTGTACTGTCATTTGGTTGCTGTGGCAACCCAAAAGCCCAGCCAACAGAATGCAGTCCCCAAGGCCTCAGCTAGAAGGAGGAAAGTGTCAAGCAGAAATAAAAACAAAAATTAAATTAAAGTCCTGTTTATCTGCAAAAATATTTCTTTTGGTTGAAACGTCGTCCTTGTTAACAATATTTTGTCTTGTTTTTGTTTGTACTTGCTTGCACCTGGTATATATGGGACTTTAGTGACCTGACATTGCTCCAAACTATAGTTCCCATAATGCCTTGAGGTTGGTGGAGATGCCCTTTGGCCTGGAGGTAGTTCCCACCCCCCTTCTCTGCAGTCTTCATTTATGTTCATAGGAAGTACAATGCACAGGTTGATGAATGCAGCCCTTTTACTCCCCCCACCAGAAACCCAAGCCTTGAGTTATTACATTTTCACTCATTGATTCGATGAGTGGATTCCCATAAACCAGGCAAAATTAAATCAGTAATCAATTTTTACAGCTGAACGTCTCTTGGAGCTTTGCTCAAGGTTACATTGCACAGTCCCTCTGTTGTTTCCTGGCAGTTCTGTGGTCACTCGCACAACATGTCCAGCCTTTTGTGCAATACCAGATTCATCTTAATTCAGAAAGCATCAGCTGCTGTTATCCTTCCAGCCCCACCCTTGCATACCAGATGGGAGATAAGAATTGTTGTTTTTAGGAATACAAAAACCTTTCCCACTGAGTAAGAGTACAATGTTGTGGTAAAGGAAATACTGTGTTATCGGCAATTACTTAAATTTTCTCTCCTGTGTTAGTTGACACACCCATACCCTCCCATACCAGCAGGAAAAAACTGAATAAAAATAAATTGACATACTGTATATTTTATATTGATGAATAATTTTACAAATATAAAAATGTTTGTGGTTTAGACTGAGTAAGACTACAGTTCTACAGTGTCAGCACTGACTTTAACCTTCACTCCTGTCTTAATTGACCGACTGTATATTCACCATGTAGGAGGCATGATATCAGGACACACTGTCACATCATTAATAAAGCACTCTATTAGAGGACCCTCTTTGACCTCATTATTAGATGTTGTGCATGGATACAGAATTACTAGATACTTCCAGAGAAAAATGTAATGTGCATTGCATCATTCTGACTATTACTGCATCCCGAATAGCCACGTACAGTATTGTGACATAACTATCATAACTGATAATGGCCTCCTCTGCTGTGTTCCAGTAAAGAGGATGTAGCAATGATGATGGCATCAGCATCTTCTCCACCAGCTCTCTCCTGTCAATCATCCGACAATCACCATGCTTCACTGGACCAGCCGAGGGCTACATCGTGCGGTCGGGGGGCAGGTCAAGGGTTGCCGTTACCCCCAATCTTCTGTTGCCAATTCACACAGTTCTGGGCCACTTGCACACAACAGACTGGACGAATGTACCCAGTTGCTCCAAAGGAAAACAGAGTTACATAGCATTTCATTTGATTGTTTTCTTGTTGGGATTGAGTGTTGCTTCTTAGAGCATGTCAGATTGATCCTATGTACTTTTTTGGTAGAATATTCCCTGTTAATTACATATATGAAGATAATATATAAATATAGAAATATATATATTTATGTTTGACTGAATGTTTCCTGTTTTCCCTGGTAATCGGAGCAGATTCCTGCGATCCAAAGTTATTGCACTTGGCTTTGTAGTGGCTTGGCGATGGCTTGCATCGAAAAAAAAAGAAAATGTTTACAGCGATCGCTTCTTTTATTCATGCTGAAGAACCAGGAGGCCATTTAAATGACCCCATTCCTCTCTGAAGGACAGTGCAGCTGGGCAAAGTTTCCAGTTTCAAAAACACTCCAATCACTGCTATGCCACCTGGACACCAGCTACGCCACAATCAAAGAGAAGGGCAGAGTGGTGGCTTTTAGGAGTGAGGCATTGACACTTGTGTGTGTGCTGTATGGATACGTTAAGCACACCTTTTCCTCAGCAGTCAGGAAAAAAAAACCAGACCTTCAAGAGTGATCGACCCTGCTGACGTGACCGGTCGTAGTCTTTGTGACCAGATACGGACTTACGTTATATGTGAAACATTGCCCTCTGGTGGCGAAATTGAGCACAGCACCCAGGGGAGAGACTGCCTAAGGCCCAGGAAATGACACTAGATGAACGTAATAAATAATAAATGTATGTAATAAATGCATACGGTCATACTCTTTGGTTTAGGTCAGTTTCCAGACCTAAATATGTGTTGATCGGTGAATATGCACATTTTTTAATGTACTTGCACACATTCTGTGCATTGTGTGTATGTGGACAGATGCACAAACAGAAAAAGGTGAGCAGTGCTGTTCTGATGCACATAGAAACCGTTTTTGAGGACCATGTCTGAAAATGAGTTTTCTCAGGATATCCTTTTCACATAAGAATGTGTATTTCACAGGGAGTGTTGAAAAATGCTGGGCGGCTGGGTATTTTGAAAATCACACAGAAGCTGGCCAATGATTCCTTGCAGATAATATCAACATATCTTGTATTTTCATGATTGCACCTTTTGTTGGTTTGGAGACCATACTTTATTGAATCATCAATAAACATAGGGTTTGCTGAAGGAGAAAATATTTTAATCTCTGAATGTAAAGAAAATATGTATTTATAGAGAATGGATACAACTGTATGTAAAATAATTAAAAAAACACTTCTGCTGCATGTTGGTGGTCAGCTCTTTCTCAGAACTTACTGTGCCTAAGAATTTTTCATAAATCATTCACATGTACATTGTAACTAATGCATAAACACATTGTGCAGTTAACAGAAGTTATAACTGTAAAATGTATAACAACAGAAAGCCATAAGGAGACAATATTTACATTCTATTTCAATAATTTATAACTCAGAGGTAACTCCGAGTTAATGAACCAACTGAAAACCAGAGCTTAAACAATCCGCACACAGGAATATGTGGACAACTATATCATAAACTCTTATTATTCAATCTTGACTAAAAACACTGATGGTTCTAAAGAGAATAGGGTCTACACTGTGTGTCTGATCTTGATGTCCAAATAAACCATATAAAAGATTGACAGACTGTCTGTATGCTATAATTGCTAAAGAGGCACTGCACAACAGGGTTGATATTGAGGAACGAATCAAATGAGAAGATAATTGTATAATAATCAAAAGAGCAGAAGTAGAGATTCAATTATATTCACCAGGAATATTAAAAATGTTAATAACTGCTATGCTATGGGCATGCAGGGTAGCAGGAAAATAGACCAGCGGGTTCTGAGGTTTAAAAAAATAAAAGCCAAGAGGATCCCAGAAGATGATCTTCATGTCACAAAAGCTCTTTCAACTTCAGGCAGCAGTCCTGACTCAAAACCATTTCCTGTGGGAGCTCTACCAAGACTACCCTACTCAAGGTACCCTTGCAGCGGCAGCTTAGTCAAATGCATTAGTGAGCAAACAAAGACGTTAAAACATGTCAGGTTAACCCGCTGCCAGACACCATCCAACTTGTATATTTAAAAAAGAAAAGAAAAATAAGAGTTATCATAAACTCTAATTTATTGGAAATAATGCACGTTATTCATTATTTGTCTATGTAACGGCATTACCCGAAAGCACGGGGACAGACCTGCCTCAAGACAACCTGCAATGCAGATTGCTTAACCCTAGGCCTAACCTTAACCTCCATAGGCCCGCCCATAACCATGTTGACTGGTGCTCGTGGACACAATGTACACCCCCGTGTGGTCTAGCACTAGCCCATAAGGATTCAGCTGTCACTCACAAAAAGAAGGCGGCAAAACATTTTCTTGTCCACACTCCAATGCAGTAGGTGGCGGTATGCACCTAAAACAAGGGTGTGAACCACGCCATAAATCCACTGATGAAGTAAATTGCAAATATACGAACATGTCGAGGATGACAGCTACGAGACTTTTTATTAATCAATGTATTCGTAACCTGGGAACTACACAAAAATGTCAAGCTACTCACAGCAGCAATAGGACGGCCAGATTGCAATCGCATAAAGTGAGTATACGAAAATATCAATACATCCTCCTTACTAGCTGGCTAAGTGAAAATGACAACGTGAGCTGACCTACCTTGCTCGCTAGCCAGGTTAAAAAGCTATTACATTAGCTAGATAGCTAGCCTTATAGACATACCGATCAGCTTTTCTTAGGACAAAATGTATTGCATATCGTAACGTCTGACTTTAGCATCATAATTGCATGTCATGCTGACTTGCTGTCTTCATTCTAACTCAACTACGTTCTATGCACTAGAACCACGTCCGGCCCCGGAATCTGTCCGCTGTTTGTTCGCTACGAAATGGCAAACCGACAACACAATCAACAACCAAACGTAGGATCCTGGAATCGTTCAAGGTATTTGTTTGTACTATATAGCTAGCTAACAGATATGATGTATGGTATGGAACAAATAACGAGTTGGCGGCGTGTAACACTGCTGTTAATAACAACACACCATGACTCACTGGCTTGAAGTACGTTGTCGTTTAATTATATTAATTTCTAAGATGCTCTGCTGTCATTTTCAGTTGGTTGAAGAGGGGAAGACGCTAAGTAGAAATATCCATTCAAGTGTGGATGGTGCAGAACAAGTAACCCCGACGAAGTAAGTATTCAATGTTTTCGTTTATTGAGAATAATTCAGAACTGTGCTTGACTAAATAGTTTATTTTGTTTATCGAGTCGTTCCAACTATCGTCTGAAATAATGAAATATAGTAATTGCCCAATCCCAAATTCAGTTAGCTAACTACATTGTATAGTAAAATGACAAATTGACTTGCAATCGATGTAGCCACGCGTTGTAATGTGAAGAGTCATGCTTGAGAGTTTGGAGCACTGAACCAGCCAACTACCGTACTTCAAGTTGTACCGCGCCTGGTTTAGTAGTGGGGAAAGTGTCTGGATACAGAATTCTCCCCGTAGGCTTCAAGCCACAGCTGGTTGTTCACGCACCGGCATAGGTTAACCAGATGGGACTAGCTAACTACCAAGTAATGTTGTCGTCTAACTTATTAGAACATAATCGTTCTCAATGTGTTCCTTACCAGATCAAAGACGGCAGCCCCAGTGTTCATTATAAATGCTGCCTTCACGTGCTGTCGGAAATATCGTAAATGCGAGTTGCAATGACCAAATCGACCACTCAAGTGGGAGCTTCGGGGGAGAAAAATATTGTGACATTTTACTGACATTTCAACTGTCCATCATGGCAGAGGGAAGCGTTGCTTCAGTGATTGATGAACAAAATTTTGTTTTAGAAAATGTACTTTTACATCTGTGAAGTAAGACATTCACTTAAACCTGTAACCGTTGCTTGCATTGTGTAGCCTTGATTTTTACAAACGTTTTTTTAATCTGTATTAAGCTGTGGAAGGTTCATCATGCTGTCTAAATGTTTTTTTAGCAGATACACGCACAACAATGTATGTATCCGCTCCATGTTTGCGAATCCGAAGGACAATTACTTGCTTCGTAATTACGCATGGGAAATACGAGCTTCCGATGAGCACATGAAGGCAGCAAAAGCGCAGTGCCAATGCAGACAGCTTTCAAATCTGGTTGGGCTTTGTAAGGTGTTTAGGTCTATGCTCGTAATCTTTATTCACTGCAAAGCCGCTGATACCATGCTTTAATTGCAACAGTGAGCTATCGGAAGCTTGTTATGAGAAACTAGCGGAGGAGACTCTGGACGCACTGGCAGATTACTTTGAGGATCTGATGGAAGAGTCCTTTACGTCATCAGAGTTCGACGTGCTGTTTTCGGTAAGTAAACACGCAAAGGGCACTGTAGAGGCTAGGTGCCACCCATGCAGAGGACGAGATGTGATTGGCCTGTTGTTTTTTTATTTTACAGTGCGCGTGACCGAACCCTAACCCAAAACATACCCCTAAACCTAACCATAACCCGTGATTTAGGATGGCCAATTTCGCGCATTTTACATCACGTGTATACTTCGCAACTCTGTCCTCTGCATCGGGAGCATCTAGCCTCTACCCAAGGGGAACCGCTATGAGATATTGAGTGAAGCAAGCATGGAAATCTGCCCTCTACTGGTAGGTGCGCAGTACACCGTTATCCCCATTAAAGTGAATGGGAAGAACACGACTTTTTAGCGGATAAATAAATTACATTTTAAACTTTTGTCTGCCTCCAGCATAGAGTTGCTGGCTGCAAAACACTAAGAGCTATACAGCCATTTGTGAAGGTGGAAATACTTAATGTCACGAGAAAGCTTCAGTTTGATCAAATATATTATTCAAATTTTGTGCATATGAAATTTAAAATAATCACTGGATTATTAAGGCTGTGTAGCAAAATAGGGTTATTTTTTGTTGATGTTATTGAATTGGTACCTTTAGTACACTAAATTATGTAATGAACCTAGCCATGAGAGAACTGTGTGAACAATGGTGCTGGCCAAAGTCTGCGAGCTTTTCCCCCGGGATTCGCATTTCAACTCCCGGCTCTGTTATGTCCTGTCCTTACACCGTCCCCATAGCCCCATGCCACCATAATAAGAATAAGATGGGGCGGGTGGATCGCCCCAGGGAGGTGGGAGAGAAGCCGACAAGACGTTTGCTGCGCACAGGAGTGGCTATGTGTAACTGAGTTGGTTCTGCCCGCAGCGAGTTTCGAACTAACGATCTTTGACGCGACAAGATAGCGATTTAGCTCGCCGAGCTAAAGACTCAAGTCCCTAACTCCGGGAACTAATCGTATACGATGGTCAGCTTGGCGAGTGCCGTCTAGCAGGAGACAATACTTTGCCTTCGTCGCCGCTGGTCACAGGGCTACGGCAGCGAAATGTGAGGGAGGGATTGACCTGAAAATCGCGGGTGTAACTGGCTACCAAATAGGGAGAGAAACTGGATAAAATCAGAAGACATTTTTTTTTTTAATCATCACGTCCAGCTGTTCCAATTAAAAACGAAGCTTGTAAAAGTATGGATATGATGCATGATGGCCTGCTAATTTATATAGACCGTTTAAAGCGAATATGCATGTGCAGCAAGTCACGTCATCTGTTCCTAGAAAGTTTACTGTTGGCGGTAAACAACACTAAAAATAAAGGCGGCAAACTGGACTACATTTCTGTAAGTAGCAGCTTCGCTAATATGTCAAAGTTAAAATTAGGACAGTGTTCTTCGGTTGTTGGGTTCTCCCTTACGCCAGGCACAAACTTGCTTTCAGAAATTAAAGTGTATCACTTCCCAAAACTAGACAAAGCACAACGAATCGCTTGGATTGCTGCAGTAAAACGAGATGGCTGGATATCTACTAGCAACTCCAGCATCTACAGCACCCATTTAATCGCGGGTGAATTATATGGAATGTAATTTAAATATCTTAACTTGTACACATGCGCTTTAAAGATTACTACAGGTCATCTAACAGCTTGTTAAGTGAGGAATACTTCTAGCCAAGATTATCCCCCAATATTCAGGTCAAAATGTCAATAATAGCCTTGATATAAAAATATAAATAAATTGATTTGGTCCCCCCCAATGTTGAATACTTCTAGCAGTAGGATTACTGTTTCAAACATAAGGTTGTGTTTTGAATGTCTATATATTTTTTTCCATGCAAAATATGTGCTCATAGTAGGAATCCAACTCTGCTCATGCTTGTGGTGTTGTTTCAAATCTGTTAATGTCGATGTGTATTGAACAAGTTGTTGCAAGTCATTAGCCACGGTTACATGCCCACCAATAACGTTAGGCTACTCCGGCGAAAATGCGATTAGAACAATACTCTTGTCATTCCAAGACTGGTGTCCGGCTAGCATTTTTTGATGAAGCTCACGATTGTAGTAAACTTAAACTTATTATTTTGATTGTGCGCAACCACGTCTAGGGCTCAGATGTCACAGACGGAGCATTTAAATCATTTTGAACACATCGCCCCACTGCAACAAGAATAGCAGCGACATGGCTACAAACATTTACATTTACATTTTAAGCATTTAGCAGACGCTCTTATCCAGAGCGACTTACAAGATGTGCATTAATACATGGTAAGAACAATCATAGTTAGCGCACAAGATCAGTGCAGTAAAACAGCAATAGACATCATTGCAGGTGTGTAGAACCTGTAAACTGGGAAAGAACAGTTGTTGTTGTTTTTTTAAACAGTGTAGAACAAGTAAACAGTGGTGACGACAGATTGACTACTAGATGGACAGTGTTCAGTGGTAGTGGAGTCTGAAGAGGTGGGTTTTGAGTCTCTTGCGGAAGATTGGAAGTGATTCCGCAGTCCTGACCGATTGCGGGAGGTCGTTCCACCAGCGAGGGATCAGGACAGAGAAGAGGCGAGACGGCGAGGAGCGGCTGCCAGGCGCCCGGAGGGATGGGGCAGTTAGTTTGCCAGCGGAGGCGGAGCGGAGGGGTCTGGGCGGGGTGTAGGGAGTGATGAGTGACTGCAGGTATGGGGGAGCAGTACCTCTGGCGGCTTGAAAAGCAAGCACCAGTGACTTGAATCTGATGCGTGCTGCGATGGGGAGCCAGTGCAGAGAGGAGAGTAGAGGGGTGACGTGGGTGAACTTCGGCTGGTTGAACACCAGGCGAGCAGCAGCCTAACCTCACCTAACCTAAACATCAAACGCATAACAATTCAGACTTGAGTTCAGTATGGACTGCATGTCGTATCATTACTAGTAGCTACTACATGTATTCATTGACTAAACAAGCTAACTCACCCAGCCATGCATGGGCGGTGTCCACTAACGACATCCCCTTACTTTTTAAAATAGGTGTAAACGTCCAAGCTGAGGTAAGCCTTCACTGCCTCTAGTGTAAATACTACGTATCCACAAGGTAATGATAAACAGTCACCTCTGGTCAAAGCTGGCGGAGAAACGATGTTGTCTTAAGACTTTGTTCAACGGATCTGGTAATGACAATTGACCATTTATAGATCATTTTTGCACATATTGCATGTTCACTCTTTGGGAGACTCCAGAAGTACGAGCTAGCTAGTCATTTTTTATTTTGTTTATGGCGCCACCGGAAATGTTATAGTAACGGACATGCGCAGTAGCTTTGTTATTGTTTACCTCATTGAACGGTCTATAGCAGTGATTCTCAAACTGTTTACACCGCATACCATTTCAGAAAATACTAGGGTCTCCACGTACCACTATCAACGACCGACATTTAAATACACCCCCGCAAAATAAACAATATGAAAAACACCTACACATTCGTAAAATAAACAATATTAAAATAGAAAAGAATATGACTATGTGAATATAGTCATTCATATATAAATATTGAATTCATATTGAAAACGTATTCAATAACTGAAATATGTGCTCTGCCGTAGTTCTTGTTTCCAGTGGCTTACAGAACAAAAAGTCCTCATGAGATGCACCATCATATTCGTATCTGATTTAAACGAGCAAATTAGCTAAATCTGCTAATCTCAGTAGGCTCGTCTAGTTTGAGTGAATAATACCTACTCCCTTTGATGCGCTCGATCAGTATGTTTTTAGCGTCATCTGCCATGTCGACTATTCTCAGCGATACAGTGTAATTTAAAAGGGGAACTGTTTAGCAGCCTTTTTCCCACGCATAATATGTGTAATCTCTTTTGCTATACACGGTTCCTCGCCAATCGTGTGTGCCTTGCCGGCTTTGGCTATGCGGAGGCTGGCACGATAGGAGGCTTTCTGTGCTTTGGCTACGGGTGTAGCGCTGGACATAATGATGGACTTTGACTGCTTCAGTTCATTCAGTTTCCTCTTAAAGAATGCAACCAGGTTGTCTTTGAATACTGCGTGTCTGGTTATAAGGTGCCATTTGAGATGCGCAGGTTTCATGCTTTCATTACTGAGAACATCGCCGCACACCACACACTGTGGCCTCGGCTCCTCCGGCCCAATCCAAAACTGAGATAACTCTGATCATATTTTCTTGTCATTTGCCGTTTGCTGCTAATGTTAGCTGCCATGCTGACTTCACTCACGCTGCTACTAGTGCTCGGTCCACTGATAACGTTTATCCACTTCAGGATGTCCGAAATGTCACTGTGCTCTCGACCCTCATTTCTGTTCCTTATGGTCCCTGTTTTGAGCCACGATGTAAGGGCATTTTTTTGAACCATGCATTTTCAGTTTCACTGTGCTAGCTATCTAGTTAATCTGGCAGTTTACTGACAGGATGAAAGTCAAGTATGGAGGTACCGCGCGCGCTACGACCACCGCTCGTCCTGAACGTGGCTACGTAGCCTGCTGTCAATCAAAATACTGTATTACAGGAAAGGCAAAAACTCGAACAGTATTGAAATGTTTTTAATTTCTATTTTAATTATATTTTTAATATTTTTTAAACAAAATGAGATACCTCGCGTACCAGTTTGAGAATCACTGATCTATAGAGATGAAACCGGTTTGCAATGCTGACCTGTACGTCCAATGGCATTGACTACTTGGTGAACGTGACCGATTTACGCGTGGCCCACGATACAAATAATGTATTAGCTTTTAGGCTAAAAAGACAGTGTCAATATACTCTTTATGGACATGTAGCCTTCCTGAGGAAAGACGGACGACTTTGCACCCTAACGATTATTACAACCAAAAGATGCACATGACGGATTTTTTGCAGATAAAAAGAGAGGAATTCATTTACGTAGCCTTTTGTAAAGCCCAATGCGTCACAATTCACAAAATGAAGTAGAGTCGGGAAATGGGAGTCCCATCAATTACTATTACGTGAAATGACTGACGTCAACGGAAGTTTTCCGATGAAAGTCAGCAGACCAGTTTCGACCAATGGTAAGGCAGCGAGTTCTGTTTATCAAATTATAATTATATAGTCCTAATAGTAACGAATGACAACTACCAACAAAAAGGAAAAAGTCCGGTATGTTTTGGACATTATTTGCGTTAATTACGTTCCGTATGTGAAATGGCCTTGTTCGCTTGTGCATAACGACGGGAGTAGCGCTCCACTGTCCACAAAATGTACTCTACATAAACGCACTACTTTTTTGATATTTTTAATCTGTCACTGTTTGCCTACAGATGTGCATGTGTATGAAATCTCCACTAGGTGTAGCTATTGACCTAGTTTATATCTTGATTGTGCGTGTAGTGTAGGCTATATCAGGGGTTCGGGGACTGGTATGCTGGTTTCCGTTGCAACCCTAATTGCAATTCCTGAAGTATTATGAGCTGTTAATTGTTTTTAATTATACGCATTTTTCAGACATAATGTAGCATCTCTTAATGTCAGAAACAGATATTCATGTTACACAGAATTCATATTCCATATTAATTTAAGGACTTTTAATTAGTCAGACCAGCTCTCAGACAACTAATGCTTTGATTTCCTGTAATGTGCTGTATGGAAAATTATGCCTTTTGAAAGTGGTACATTTTAAATTGATTTACTGATAGGCCTACAGCTGACATCAGTGAAGTCCTAAATATTGAAAGTGCGGACACCTGGTTATTGAGACAGTTGGGGCAAAATGAAGAGTTCAAAGACAAAGAAAATCACACATTTTTTCAACAACCTTAATTAGTCAAGAGATTGGTTGGAATGAAAACCAATATACACGGGAGTACCCCAGGATTGAGTTTAGGAATCCCTGGTCTATTTCACTGTTTATCTTTAAAAATATATTTAGGCTGATCCAAGAAATTTGTACTGCAGATAATGAATGACAATATCCTTTACTTTCCCATTTTAGTAAACCTAAAGGGCAGAATTTTAAGCATCATCTTAGTCCCCCAGCACGTATTATGCAACATTTTAAGCAATTTTGAACTGCAGCACTAAATAAAATCGAATGCAGTACAACATTTGTAACTTAATCCAGTAACAAAAATTGTTATTTCAAGAGTTTCTTCTGAAAACAGAACTAAATATTTAGACAACCTACTTCAGAATGAATGAATGAATAATAAAGTGTGCATTAGTCATTGTATTTTATGACCGATGATTGAAGATGTTGATGGAAATTATACCCGTATACGTCATTAATAAATTGCATTTTTTTTAACCACTTGTGATTAATCAACTTGAAAATGAAGTGCTGTTTCTGTAAATATAAATCTTGTGTGTCATTGGAACCGTCGGGTGGCGACGTGAGGGCCATTACAGCAGCCAAACAGCCTGATGAAGTAATCAGGCACCACACTATTTATCCATGACATGCTCAGGGCAGAAAACACCTAATCAATAGCCAGCTGTTATCCGCTCACAGAGACGGAGGGAGGGTAAGCGGGAGAGAGAGAGGAAGAGCGTGCTCTGTGTGTCTGTCACTGTCAAGTCAATTGAGTTGAATCCCCTGTGGTTTATTGCCATGCAATATGTAAAGTAAATATTGCTAAAATGTAACATACAAGTAGTAGTGTAGAAAACCAAGTATACATGTTGACCAATGTGTGGAGTGTGGAGGGTTTTACTGTTGTGGTGGTAGAGCAGCCTGCTGTTTATGCTCAACCGTTTAAAATGAAGGAATTAAATCATAATAAAATAGGACTTCAAGCTTGTCGCCATTCCAAGCTGTGACAGATACGAATGTTTTCCCATATCAATTACTGAGCAGCAAGCACGGGCCTTCCCGTTCTACCAAGTCCTTGACACGAGGCTTTTTTTTTCTTTTTTTTTTCTCCCAGGCCCTGTTTTGGTATTGATTTTTGTCCTAGTTCAGCGCACGCAACTAGGGCTGCACAGGGGGTGCATGCATCAGCACACCACAACGCTTTCCTGCCTAGTTATGACCCATAACTTAGCATTGAGTTTTCAACACGTTTCCCCCCAAACGAGGGGATAAAAAGTCGTTCAAGTGGGTTGTCCACCCTAGCACACTCCCAAAGTGTGCCACGCATCTGCTCTCAGTTACTTCCAGGAGAATAAAATAGACTTCTTTTTTTTTTTTCTTCCAAGGGAAATTAGTGTCTCACCAGCGTGTCACTGAAGCCACAACTATGTAGCAGCAGAATGTGTTGAATGATCAAACCAGCGAAAGTGTGCTGGAAATAGATTTGTTTTATACACCTTTCACATTCACAAACCGAGTAGTGAGTGGTGGCATAGGTGTGAAACTAAAGGTAATTGGCCTACGCCTCCTTTCGTCACCTGTCCACATCTCCAGCACACCCTTTCAGGATGTCTAGAACAGGAAGTCTCTTGTGGCCTGCTGCTTTCCAAAGGCAGGAGCTATTGCAAGGCTATTTCCAATTGTTGTACTTCCGAGGTTATTCAAGCAGTGTTTTGGATTTCTGTGACACATCCACTTATTGCTGCCAGAAGTAGCAGTAAGTAAATGGAGCTGCATTTTATTGAGGGCCAAACAGGATCTGAGAAACTCTTCTAAATAAATATTTTTACATTTACATTTCATTTCAGGGGTAACACGATTACAGAATGGAGTGTGCTCTTCCACAATGTGCAGAACATAAATAACAAAATTTAGCAGAGGAAATGCTAGTATTCCCCTTGCCCTGGCTAATTTTCTGTGAACAATATGGCAATTTCTTTTACAAAAGATGATTTATAATTAGTGAATTATAACATAAATTTCATTTTACCTTTGATGCTGAAGATAAGAATCCCTCTGTTTCTGATAGTTCAGTTCTAAATCTTCTCTTTTACAAATTATATCATACAACTGCAAAGTTTGAGGTATTTTTAAAAAGTGTAGTCTACCTTAAATTGTACAAATATCAAAGATTTGCATTTTCCCACTTGTATGAAATAAATCATTATTTACATCAATATATTATACAGCTCTGGAAAAAATTAAGAGACCATTGCAAAATGATCAGTTTCTCTGGTTTTACTATTTATAGGTATGTGTTTGAGTAAAAATGAACATTTTTGTTTTATTCTATAAACTACTGACAACATTTCTCCCAAATTCCAAATAAAAATATTGTCATTTAGAGCATTTATTTGCAAAAAATGACAACTGGTCAAAATAACAAAAAAGATGCAGTGTTTTCAGACTTTTAATAATGCAAAGAAAACAAGTTCATATTCATTTTTAAACAACACCATACTAATGTTTTCAGAAATATATACAAATATTTGGTGGAATAACCCTGATTTGCAATCACAGCTTTCATGCATCTTGGCATGCTCTCCACCAGTCTTTCACATGGCTGTTGGGTGACTTTATGCCACTCTTGGCACAAAAATTCAAGCAGCTCAGCTTTGTTTAATGGCTTGTGACCATCCATCTTCCTCTTGATCACATTCCAGAGGTTTTCAATGGAGTTCAGGTCTGGAGATTGGGCTGGCCATGACAGGGTCTTGATCTGGTGGTCCTCCATCTACACCTTGATTGACCTGGCTGTGTGGCATGGAGCATTGTCCTGCTAGAAAAAACAATCCTCAGAGTTGGGGAACATTGTCAGAGCAGAAGGAAGCAAGTTTTATTCCAGGATAACCTTGTACGTGGCTTGATTCATGTGTCCTTCACAAAGACAAATCTGCCCGATTCCAGCCTTGGTGAAGCACCCCCAGATCATCACCGATCCTCCACCAAATTTCGCAGTGGGTGCGAGACACTGTTGCTTGTAGGCCTCTCCAGGTCTCCGTCTAACCATTAGACAACCATGACAGCATACATGCTAATGTGTTATACATGCTGAAATGTCTGTTTATGACACCAACGTCACAGAAATTAGTGACAAATATGATACATTTCAGAAACACTTAGATTATATGATAGGTATGTGTGCTGTGGTGTCCCTTGGGGTTGGGCGACACTCACAGATCTTTGCAGAGGGCTTAGGCAGTTGAATAACCCAGAGGAGGCAGTATTACAAATAAAACAATAATTTATTAAACAAATTTTGACACACAAAAAGGGTGGGGTCTTTGGGGGAATTCAAACGCATAAAGTCCACAATCCTTATCTTTGTCGTTATCCGTGATCCGTAGTCCAAGTCAAATCCAGTCCAGCTCCTCAATCCAGTCCAAAAGTCGGTACACAAGCGGGGTCCTGAAAACAATCCAATTCCAAAACACAATCAGCAATCTCAAAAGCACTCTTCACAACACTCTCCAAAACCACCAACCCACTGCCATGGCTGGCAGTGTAGTGCAGTGGCGTAGCGTGGGTTGCCAACACCCGGGGCGAGGCACGTAACGGTAATCGGTTAGCATTCCCTGAGTCCCTTCCACCAGTTAGGGCAGCGGTCCCCAACCTTTTTTGCACCACGGACCGGTTTCATTCAAGACCATTTTCCGCGGACCGGGGGAGGGGATTGAATGGGGGGGAAAATTTGCGCCCCTCGGAATTTTACACCCGGTGCATGAAACTGGTCCGTGGTGCAAGAAAAGGTTGGGGACCGCTGCCCTGACTGTGTTTTTTTTTTTCTTCTTCTGATATTTTGCGCCCCTCTGAATTTTACGCCTCTGGTGTAGTGTAATGGTTAGGGAGCTGGGCTTGTAACTCAGAGGTTGCAGGTTCAATTCCCAGGTGGGGGCACTGCTGTTGTACCCTTGAGCAAGGTACTTAACCTGAATTGCTTCAGTAAAATATCTAGCTGTATAAATGGATTGTATGTAAAGAAATGTAAACTATGTAAGTCGCTCAGGATAGATAAGAGCGTCTGCTAAATGCCTAAAAATGTAAAAAATGTCCCTCCCAGTGTGACACACAAGAGTCCTTTAAATAGGCCTCCAGCTGTCCGTAGTCCCAATCGCTTGACTTCATTCAGGTGCGGGACTGCGGCTGGTGGGAAATGTAGTCTTTCCGGCTCCAGTGGCTCCAATGTGTTGGAAGGGGCAGGCAGCCATTTCCTTGGGCTGCCACAGTGTGTACTGTAATAATGTTTTTTAATTAATTGGACTTGCATGCATAGCAATGAGCAAAAAGTGGAGCTGACTGAGCAATTGTTCTTGGTCAGAGAGGAGAGGAGGTAAATGTGTAAGAACCTCAGTGAGAAGACAGTGCTGTTCTAATAAAGCCCACGACCCCACCCAATGACATCTCTATCACTAATCACATGGTGGAGAATGCTTTTTCACTTTTCACAGGCTAACAGGAAGGCGTCTCATGCTGTGAAATAACATTGAGTGAGTGCCGCCCACCCCACCCCACCCTCACGAGAGGGAGGGAGGGAGGAGGGCTGATTGGTGGTGAGGTCATTCACGCTGTCAGGTCCTCGTCCAATCACCAGTAACCTTAGTGTCAGACTGGATCAGTCTGTGCTCCAGTGGAGGTGCAGGGATCTGTTTGGGGGGGGCTCTGGCTTTTAGATTTCCTCAGGGATAAAAGTGCCAGTGAGATCTATAATGGTTGCGGCAGACACAGATCTCTCCTGGTGGCCCATGGGATGGGGAGTAAGGGGGGAGTGATTAATGCTGCTGCAGTTTTTTTAAATTACTCCGCGGGACAGGTCCTGCCCATTGCAGACGGATTGGGAGATGCTCCCGGCTTGGCAGATAACCTTTCCTCTTGGCGGCCGCCGCCAGAGAGCTCCAAGCACATAACTGTAAACAGCACACCCCATGCCCCTTTTCCCGCTGAGTGTGTAGACCGCCACCAAACACTGCTGAGGAAACTGACAGGAAAGCATGACGTGGGCGTCTTCACCCCTTCGTATTTGTGAGGGACTCCTCAGACTGCCCATTCATCTGGACAATTTGGCATATTTTTGCAATTAAAAATGGGCATATTATATCTGCCGACACAGTTCCAATGGGTCTGAGTCTGGGGGAGCAGAAGATTTCTTATTTTTTATTTCATTTTTGACTGTAAGATGAAGCATTGGTTTTGATTCTGTTAGAAGCTAAGATAACAGCTATTCCATCTTAGAAAACGGGTTTTCCTCTCTCCGGCCAACTTCTCTTCCTTATCAGCCCTCCAAATGTCTATTCCCAGCTGCCCAATTACACTGACCAGTCAGGTCCTGACAGCCCAGACATTGATTTTCTGGTTTAAGGGGCTTTGAACTAGCGATGAGAAATTGAAATCGTTTTGTTTGTCAGCAGAAGTAGAATACTCAGAAAGGGCACCAAGAGGAATTCTCATAAATATGATTATGCACGGTTTGCATGGTTTATAGTGTAATTATCATTTGAACAGCTACAGTATGTTAGACATGGAACTTGTCAGCTGGAAGTTAATTTTTAATTCAGTAAATGCTTGGACAGGGACCCAGGGCAAGGTTCTGTATAGAGCACACAACAAGCCTGTACCACATAGGTCCTATGAAGAACTGTTCTCTGAATGTTGTTTTCTTGTAGAATTGTAAATGAATTTGACTTTTCATCTGTACCACACTGTATGAGGGGGGGTCATGATTTAGTCTTTTTGGTACTTTTTTTCCCAGTATGTGAAAGGGTTTCTACATGAAAATCAGCAACCATTTCCGACCCAAGAAATCTTCGAAATGGCTGAGTAGAGTAACAATGACAACCTACAGATCCTGAACAATCATGCACCAGAGAATGATATAGAAATGGAAAGAGGCACTGGGCTACTGACACAGGCCTGGCTGGCCCTCTTAGGTCAGATTCAGTTTGGTTTACTCTATTTGGGCACTTGGCAGGCAACCTTAAACTCCCTGTGCTACTCATGACATTTGTTACAGTCCACATAGCCTCATTGTCAGGCTCATAACCTTACAGTACCATGTGTTTGATTAGGTTGACTCTGATGTGAGATAAGTCAGCCCAACTCCTGGTGATGTGCTCTGACGAATCGTGATCTCATGTAGTTGGTGCTCCAATTGGAGATGGGGATTCTGGACCATGGACCATGGACCATTGACCTATAATATAATGCTGGATAAAACCAATAAGAGTGTAGGAAACCGACTTCACAAACTAACTTCCCTTTCTAGACATTCTAGAGAGAGTGTCTGAGGTTCAGACTACAGTACCCATAACAAATGCGGCAATGTGATTGAGGAACCAGAGTTGCAACCGGAAGGTTTCAGGGTTGAATCCCAGCCGCATTTGAGGACTGTTGTACCTTTTAAGTAAGGCACCTGAATTTTACCAAGGGTTTCCAGCTTTGAATGAGTAATTTAAGAAAAAGGAGGCTGGCCAAGTCGCCCCAGTCCGGTTAAGGGCATCTGCTAAGCAAGTGTATATTGTTATGTAATTGGGTTTTTATGTTGTTTTCGAAATAATTTATGCAGCTAGACTTATACAATATATTTTTTTTTAGCTCAGCCATTTATCGAGGGCACAAGCACTATCCCAGCTGGGAATTTAACCCACGGCCCCCTGGTTCAAAGGTCCAGTTTGCCTAACCGCTGCCTGTAATGGCTCAGTCCTAATCTAGTTTAACGCAGAAATGGATAATAGTTTAGGGTTTAATGACTCCGTTCATAGGGATGAGAGGCAGCAACAGGGAGGGGGGGGAGTTGGGGCTCAGTGGAAATGTAAATCGTGTTTAAAAAATAAAAAAAAAAAAATTTAAAAGAGAAATTAATTTAGTGGGAGTGGTCCAGCAGGGTCGGTTACTGGTTACTGGAAGCACAGTATTAAAAGTATTTATTGTTAAGGGAAACTGAAATGGATTCCAAAGGCCAGATGCCAGCGTTCTCTCTGCTTAAAAAACAGAGTGCAACGTGCTTGGCATAATTCATACCGTATGAGCGGGCAGCGATGGCACACCTGGGACCGCTGTTGCAGTCAACATTGTTATGAAGTTCCTATTCAAGCCGAATGAGGGTAGCTCGCTAATGTTATCGCATGCACGGTAATAACCCTTTGTATGCAGCACAACCATCTTTTTTATTTTTTTATTTTAATTTTATGTTTCATAAAATGAACTTTGAGCAATTACAGTAGGCAGTATTGGGCCATTAATGAGCATTGTTTGAGAATATTGATTACAGACATTTATACATTGGTTTAATGTTTAATGACGTGGGGTAGTAATTATTTACATGCAATAACTAGAACAGAGTGACTACCAATGTGTCTACTGCATTCTGTATGTTAACTGTTTTTGCAAAGGAAAAGTTTAAATGTAAACTTTGGTACACCCATTAGAAACCCATTGGAAATGCTGTGGTGGCAAATGTGCCACAAGTTTTTTAGTATTTTAAAGACTGGAAAAAAAGATCATTGTTATTATTTTATTTATAAAATGTTTTGCTTGTTATTAGCAGAATCTTGTTCCAGCATGAGACATATGGTGTAATTCAGTGTGTTCCAGTCTTGCTGCTCGGCCACTTTAGCAGTGTTGGAGATGTGAGGATGAGCTTTAATCATGTGTTTGTCTGTGTGTGCGTGCGTTTGTGCATGCGTGCGCGTATGTTTTTTCTTCTGGCAGAGTGGAGTGCTAACGGTGACCGTGGGCGGAACCCATGGGACCTACGTCATCAACAAGCAGACGCCAAATCGGCAGATCTGGCTCTCCTCCCCGACAAGGTTTGTTGAGTGCACACCAAATGTGTAAACCACTTTTCGTCCAATTCTCTTCTGAAATGTTCAATATTTATTTATTCATATATATAAAGAAATGCATACATATTTAAAACATATTTAAAACATCAAAACACAAGCAGGCATCATAAAGGAGTGCTGTAGCTAAAGCCATGGGCTGAAATGGGGTGCGATTCCAGAACCTCTTATCTAGCTGATCGATGTCATCATCTGACTCAAAACAAAGAACATTTAATTTTAAAAATGTTTAATAATGGTAATCATTTCAGTGGTTAGTATTTGGGTGATTGACCTTGTCCATTGGGGGTACAATGTGATGCTTACGTGCTCTTCTTTCTGTCTCCAGTGGGCCGAAGCGCTACAGCTGGACGGGCAAACGCTGGGTATACGCACATGACGGTATCTGCCTGCACGAGCTGCTCACCAAAGAGTTCTCTGCCATTTTCAACTCCAGCATGGACCTGTCACACTTGATTCATTCCTGACCAGGAGGATTAAAGATTATATATAAAAATAAAGGGTCTATTAATCTATTTGGGATTTGCAAAGAACAATTAAATGGTGGTAAAGGACCAGTGATTTACACTTTTTGATCTACCTAATATTTATGAACAGATCATATTTCTTGACTTGCAGTAACTGATAGGGTATCTTCAGTATTTCAGTAAGTTCATGTTGACACTTTGAATGAGACGTGCAGTATTTTCTTCTCCATTACATAATTGCACGTGCGGCCTGTTAATGCACACCACATTACTGCAGAGGAATTCTGAAAATATTTTGTTCTTTAAACTGGTTTATCCTGGTTTCATCCTACATTTTTCACGTTTCATTGTGAGGAAAATATGAAGATGTTTCTGAAACTCTTTCCACTTGTCAAGTTCCTGTGCATACCTTGAACTAAAATAAAACCTATGCCCAAAACTCTGGTTTACCCTTTGTGTAGGTGAACACTGCATAGTTATTTACATCACTGAAAATGTGTCAGTTATTTTAATGATCACTCAAATTACATTTCCAGTGGGGTTTACATTGAAAATGTGTCACGGTGGTGCAGTATTTTCACAGCAAGAATGATCCAGGCCGGGGCCTTTCTGTGTGAGTTTCATGTTCTCCCGTGTCCGCGTGGGTTTCCTTACATTCCCACAGTCCAAAGACATGGGGCTTTGAGAGTTAAATTGCCCATAGGTATGAGTGTGTGAGTGAATGGTGTGTGTTGAACACCTGTCCACATTCGCCCGGAACGTGCTCTTGACCATAGATAATGGATGGATGGACACATTAGTGTCTTCATTAAAGATATAGTAAGAGTCATGCAAGGGGTTTGTAGAGTGCATTCCAGAACACAAATTTACTTAGTGGACAATTACATAGTCTCAAAATTAAGTTACACCTTATAACCATCCAATAAATTAATTTAGCGCATATCAATGCAATCCACACGTATGAAATACATTTTATTTTTTTGTCTTTATTCAACATTGGTGTAATTACAGTGCCCCACACCCCTCAAACTTCGTTTGGGACTGACACTGGATACCACTGGGCTATGCCTTTGAGGTAAGCAACGGCTATAAACGTGGAAGCCGTAACATAAGAACATTCCCGAAACCGGCCAAACCGGCTTTCCTCGAATTTGACTTGAAAACAGGCCTCTGCTAGTATTGTTACAACGCAACAACCTTTAGGTAACTCGGCTGCAGGCCTGAGTTAATTTTCATTAGAAGCGAACGACCACTTAGCTAGCCTAGCTACTTCGAAGGCTGATTTAATTTGAAAAGATAAACGTCTGGAAACATCGACTGGGGTTGCTAGATTACTTCAAATAGTTGCAGTCGCTGCTGTGAGTAAAATAATATTTGGCAGAAATGTCACATGTAGCCTATTGACGTTAACCAATATCGGCTGGCGTTCTGGGCCCGTATTCATAGATTCTTCTTAAGAGTAGGAGTGCTGATCTAGGATCCAGTTTCCCCTAACCATACCCATTATTAGCTGAAAGGCTAAACTGTTAGAATGTTTGTGCATACGGCCCCTGGTTAAATAAACGCTACAACCTAAATGCTCACACCTGTCGGCAAGAGGAACCCCACCCCCGCGCGTTCACGAGGAATAGGACACCTGTGCTCGCCTGTGTTTCAAGGGCACGCCCATATACCTGATACAGGAAAACCGGGGATGGTTTCCTATCAAATCAAGATGATGCTCGTGGTATCTTGTTTTGGGATCCTACCGATAACTTTTTCGTGAAAGAGGAATAGTTTGGACCTAGGCTGTAACTCAAAGGTAAACTTTCTTACACTAATTTGCTTACACTAATCCATATTGTCACTCGTTTGTCTGGGTTAAAAGGTTAACAGAATTTCCGGGGTTGTGACGTTATTTGTGTGTTCTGAGGCTTTAGCTTTTCTGTTGTTTTGTTGGATGTGTTGTTTTGGCTACAGTGGGAATAGGGTTATGTCAACTATACCGGACCAGTAAAGGCCGCTAGTTCACTAAACTGTAGGCTCTTGTGATGTTTTGGAGAGTAGATGTAGGTATTTAGTTTGTATGCTACGCTTACGATTTAAGTCTAGTTCAGTCAAGTTCAATTTGTAAAAAAAGGAAATAAAAAAACATTCAACAGCACATTCACTACAAATAGCCTGACCTAGCTTCTTGCTTTCGGGGAATTTAGACATGTTCAGCGGTTACTGAACATCCCTTTATCCATCATTTTACCTGCCCCCGTAAACATATTCGCTCGCTATTGCCGTTCAAAATATGCACTCAGGGAATTTTATACAAGGGTAAGTTTTAAGGCGAGTCTCAAAAAAGGAGATACCGAAACTAGGCACTTAAACATGATCTCTCGGTTTAAAATAGACCGCATTTTACCTACCGTGAATGCCAGATTTGACTTATAACACGGCCAATAAAAAAAATGAGTAAGTCCTCGTGAAGAAATACAAATCATATTATTAGTACAACCTATAAGTACGTTGTTGTTATCATGCCAATATGAATTCGATTACATTATCTTAGTATGAGAATCGCAAACGGTGGTTGTGGATGAAGCCAAGATACATTTTGACATGTTCATTCCGCTAGGCTAGGGCATGAGATAACGAACTGCGGCCCATATGGCTGTGTGTGGCTCACAATGTGAGCTGTATTTCACTGAGGGAAAGATGTGGTACTGGCATGTTTCAATTTGCACTATAATTTTGTATTGTAGTAGATGAAGATGAAAAGCATGTACCATGACAACGGTAATGCTCACTTTCATTAGGCCCACTGAATGGGCCCTCCTCTGCTCTTAGGGTGCACTTCTAATTCATAGTTGCCTATAAATCAGTATTCATTGTTTTCATTCCTTGTAGTCTCACCACTCACTGACAGTATTGTTCATCTGCTATAGTCTGAGTAGGTCTGCGCTTATTCAGATTGGCAAATAAATAACAAATTTTTACCTGATCTGAACTATCATGTACAGGGTCCAAACACAGTAGGCAACCCAGAATACACTTTGCATAAAATTATCATTCAAAGCTTCCAGACCTGTGGTAGAAATGCTAATTATTTGTCCAACAAGCTTATTTTGCCCCAGCGTTTATTGTAAGGCAGCCGGGCAATGCCCTAGACTCATTGTGTCTTCCCTCTAATGAGGTATTGGATATCTGTATCTATAATTCAACTGAATGGGTCCTCCACTTTTTACATTTTGACAATTGAAGCTGGTTAAAGTTTTTGGCAGGAGACCAGAAGAAAGCCAACCTCCAGGCTTACAGATGGGAATGTCGGCTACACATCTGAAATGCATGCACACTGCTCTAACTGAACGTCTGTCGTACCCACTGTAAGACAACGCAGGAGCTTGGGCTGATGTAAACTAAGCTCAGCTAAGCAACTTGTTAACAGTAGTACGAGAGGTCTGTGTCAATCATTGTGGCATAAAATAATGTCAGCAACTATGTGATCTGTATACAGATTTTTTTTTTTCAAGTAGTTAATGAGGGAAGGAACATTTCTCAAGGATATGTCTTTATCTTGTTGTGTTTGGCCTGGAAACTCTTGTGGTCATCAGGCCAATTTATGAAGTGCTGTGTGATAGCTTGTATAGCTGTATAGCACCATTTACAAACAAAGCCTGATTGATTGATTCCCACCCTGGATATTCCCCCCACCATCATACAAATATTCAGGTAATAATTACTCAGGTTTTCCACAAACGGCTAATATTTATATATGTATTTTGTGAATCCTCCTGTGTCGGCACTAGGCTGGCCTTGCAGTGAGTGTGGCTGTGAATCGCCGAACTGGACTCCCGTGGGTCTGACACTCCGACAGCAGATCTGCCGCAGTCTCCTCTTATGGCTGCCTCAGGCCCAGCTGTCGCTGGCTGATGATGATTAAGCGCCCAGTAGGGGGCACACGGGCCTATTGATTGGCTATCGCCTGTTTCTTGTTTTTGCGGAACAATAAGTGCAGCTTATTTATGGAAGGGAGTCCCAAGAGGCTGCTGCTTTTGGCATGGAAATTAAGGATGGGTGGGGAAGAGTCGCAGAGGGCGTGAGGTTGTGACGGAGACTGTTTGGTATCTTGACTTACGTGAGCGTTGACATAGCCAGTGTTTACTGCTGACATATCGATCTCGTCGCGTTACGGCAAACAAACAGCACTGTCATCACAGCATGGAGACCCGCGAGGGTTTACTAAGGCTTTATTTTCAGATAACACATTGGGGGGAATAACGTTTACACAGCCTTTGAGTAAGAATGCGGCGATGACGCTGTCAAACGCGGCCAACTTAATCTGCAGTTCTTGGCAAACGAAGCAGTTTGTCTTAATTTATGCAGCTTTATAGCATCACTGAACCTAGCTGTCATGTGAGATTTAATTATTTGACTCTTGGAAAAAGGACAACTTTGCTGTCGTAGCCTGCGAACGGAAGTCTGTATCGTTGTAATGAAGAGGTATTGTGAGGGGCCACAATGTGTCTCAGTATGCTTTTGTTACAGTTTTAAAACTGTTTTTAAGACTTGTTCAGCCTGCTAAAAAAGGTTGTGACCCTCGTTACTGGCCTGTTTCCGTTGTAGGCGAATGCATGTGTGAATGGCTTTCACTTCCAGCTCAGTGCTGCTAAAAAGAAAAATCTTCATAGCAGCTGACAAGACTCTGTTTTGCATAGACTTGCACAACATTTTGTATTTTTGGGAGATGTGCTATAAAGTTGAAGTCTGCCGGGGCCACAGCACGTTTATCATTTGAAGCAAACCGTGACTTGAAATTATTATATCGTCACATTCATGTTATTAAAACATTAGTCACAACTTCATTGTGTGGAACAGTACACTTTAATTTAAGTTGTCATGATTACTCTGGCTGGTAGAGGTAAGGGTTGTGCTGTTAATTTGCTTCAAATAAACCTGGCTGTTAATTATGGATATAATGGGTTTATTGAAATTAATGAGAAATTTAGCAGACAGGAAAACTGCATTATAGCCTATCAGACTCGAACACCATATTGTAGTGGTGGACGCCATGGAATCATCAGTCGAGAGACTTTGCTTTTCTATTTCAGTAGGCTACTACTTTACTAGAATAAAGTGTGTAGCACAGGCGAAGTACAATCAATGTATCGGAATCACACAGGGGTCATTCAACACGCATACGCAGCCAGTGACGGTGCACATACACTCAAACATCATTTGTACGAGGGGAAAACGTTTTTTTTCACTCAAACAAGATCTTAGTTTCCATATTTGAACATGTACAAACATAACTAGCTAAACAATCCAGGTTTAGCTGGCCGGCCCCTGGGACATGTGATGCCCCTGGGACATGCCACCTGATGACCTCGAACTAAATAATATAATAATAATAGCCCGCCATTTGGCCTTACAGTAGGAATGCATACATTTATGTAGCCACCTAAGCATGATACAGCCACAGAGAAACTAAATGGCGGGCAGTATTTTTTTTCACTAATTTATTTAAAAATATATATTCGGACACAGTTGACACTTTAAGCTTTTTTTAATTCTAAAGAAAGCAATGAAATAATGTAATTAATTATAATTCAAATACGCAGCGAACCATTTATTCTCTTGGCTGCAGTGCGCAACAGAGGCAAAACCAATGTGTAACACCTGAAAGCGTGAATGATCGATTTCAGCTCAAAGAGCATGACAGGGAAATGTGCATGTGATGTGTAATTGATAATTGACGGTTAAAAAAATTATTTTTATGTATATGTTGCATCTGCAACAAGCCGTTAGGATTACTGTGATCTGATTAGTTTCTTCGACTGTGTTCATTGTGATTGATTATTTGATTGACCAAATATCTGCTCTTTTCTAGGATTGTCTGTTTATTGATATTAATGCCCTATATAACATGGGATGTGGATTAGGAATGTGGTTTTTGTATTGGTTTGCTTATATTTTGATCAACAGTCCATTATGTTGTGTAGGTCATGGAAAAACAAATGTCATGATTCACAGCTTACGACCAATAGCAACCTGGCTGTATTAAGTTTGGGCCTAGATAACATTTTGGGCAATATAGAATGATATATTTAAGGGGAAATAAATTGAGTTTTTAAGTACATCCATATTTGCAGTCAATTTTATCCTGGTGGGGAACTCACAGTGATGTAATAAAACTGTCACAGGGGGTTGTGACCTTTTATTTTAATGGCTGTGACCTCCAATCATACGAAGTAACCCAGAGTTATTAGTGTAATTGATTACACAGGGGAGCCGGTGACAGGATGTAATATTCTGCTTAAATCGTATACTCAGGATTTACACAAGGTTGCACAGGTTTTGCCTGTAAGTTGTTGGTCTGATGCTGTGCACAACAACCTTCTTTGTGTATGCTCCAGCTGCGCATGAAACGTACTCTGACACAGTGACTGCGCAGCTCTGTGAAAATAAGCAGTGGCTGACCACACACTTCAGAGGAGAGCGCATGCCTGCCTGCCCTCTGCTGAACGGATATAGGATTTTGCAGTACTGGGACATGCCTAAAAATATAATTTGAAATTCCAAATTGGGAGAGGCAAAAAAATCCTCTTCAGAAGGTCTGTTTGCCACAGAGAAATGGTCAGAAAACAGGCCAACACTGTAGGTTTTATTCTGTTTCTTTTTGGAAATATTGTGACGACCAGAACAAACTGCTGTAAATTATCAGAAGCTTACAAACGTTCAGTTTCCTACATGTGAGCATATTTCAGCAATGCGATTGGGCAGGGGAGCGGTTCAGTTTGGTCCAGTGTAATAGAATAGAATCCATGAGCCAGGACAGGGAGAATGAATGGTGCTCCATCCCCCCGTCAGGGGACTCTGCCCTGCTGCTGGAGAGCTGGACCTGAGAACACTCCTACACAGCATTATGCATCCCCCTCCTCCTCTGACCTAAACCTCTGCCCTTGTGTCTGCACCCTTCTCTCATGCCCTTTCACCCCCACACACAAATACATGTGTAACATGCACACGCACTCTCTCGCATGTATAACACGCACAAATGCATGCACTCTCACACATATTCAATCCACACTCGTAAGCAACCTGGGCGCAGATGGGCTCACACGTAATCGTAAACACACACGCATATGCATACACACACAGCCTTGTTTTGGTACCCTGTGCTGACACTGTCTCCAGCCTCGCTGTAGTCCTTTCTCATGGCCCTCTCGTCTCCTTTCGTCTGGGCCTGCAGCTTTTAGATTACCCCAGAGAGCACTGTAGAGTTGGAGCGAGGGCCGCGGTCGGTCGGCGGGAGGCGCATGCAGAAGCGCCGTGTTTACCAGTTACACACCAGCATCAGGGCAATGTAGAAGGCAAAAACAAGAAGGGCCTTTAAGTGTCGAGTTATGCAAAGGTGCTTACACTCAGATCTAATGGTGATGCATGGAATGACTCCTCTGTGTGGCAGAACACTCCAGATACAAGACATGCCTCAGCAGAATTGACTCACTAAGATTAATGGAACAGTGCTGGTCTCTCTTGCACATACACACAGTAAGGGGTCCCCATATTTGTGTGTGCGCACGTGCGTGCATGCCCATATTTGTGTGCGTGCGCGTGTGTGTGCATGCCTGTGAGAACAGCAGTGCAGTGTCAAACAAATTGCTCATTTACGATGAGAGGAAAAATGTTAAATCCCCAGGTGAAGTTGATTAAAATCCTTGCAGCTACATATTGACGGTTTGTTGATGTCTTTCAGGCATTAACGTGGAGAATAGGCTGATTTATTAATGCGCATGCACACACAGTCGTCCTGTTTCTCTTGAACCTAATTGTGTGCCATGTCGCTGTTACTGAAAATGTGGACATGAAAAGTTCTGGTCAAGAAACTGAAACTTTATTTCTAAAATGGAGTGTATGGCTTTTTTTCCCTTATTCCTGGTCTTTTGGAATTCAAATATGTGTAAATGTATTGTTGGAATTGCAATAGAATGGTACTTTGCAGGAATTAAGTAAATGTGACATTTAGTGTTAACTTTGTATGCCTTACATTGTACTTATGTCTGTGTCAACCATATTGATTGAGTTTTTATTGTATTTTCTACTGGTGGGAATATTGTCACCTTCTTAAAATAATAATACTTTTTTGAGGAAAATGATTTTTTTGCCTAAATCATCTCTTCATGATGCTGGCCACCTCTGGTAAAATTGCCTACATCCTTAATTGAAAAGATCATGCTGTTCCTACCCCGGTAGTATAATTTTCCCATGTCAAGAGTGTGACTTAGGCCGTTTCATTTTTTGCCTAAGTCACAAGACAATGTGACTTAGGCAATTGCCCAAGTCATTTACTCCAGAAGTAATTTGGCCTACGTCAGGTTTAAAATTGCCTAAGTCACAATGGCATGTTCGTAAATTGGCCTAAGTAATTGAATCCTCTTATGTTACATAATTGACAGACAGCGTTATTTGTATGTCAATAGTCATATATTGTCATAACCTTTTTGTGTGAAATGATTAATAAATATCATATATTCTATATTTGGTTCAGTTTATTCAGTTTTTTGAAAAGCTTGAAAATATGACTTAGGCCATTATTTTTTAAGAAGGTGACGATATTCATTCTGTTCCGTTGTTTTATTGTATCCTAAGCATGTTCTACAGTATTTTATTATGTTTTATGTTCTGTCAAAAAGGCTGTTTTGCTCAGTTAACCTGCAGTTCTGTTTTCTCTGTGGAGCTGTATCTTGTGTAAGGCTTTGTAGCTGACAGTAGGTTACACTGGCATCACAGACGGTCAAATTGAATGCAATTATTGGATCTTTAAACTTGATTGGTTGCCCTGTCTGATTATAGCTAGGGAACTGTAAGGTCTACAAGAGGCTTAGACTGCAAAGCTTTGTCTGTGTAAAATACAGGCCTTGGGCTCTGTACCTTTACTGGTGAAGAGCCTTGGGGACCAGCATGGAAAAACCGTTGATTGGTTCCTGTGAATTTGTCCGTTTCTGATTTGAATACATAAAGTTCATTCTTTGTGGCAGGGCAGGCTTATTACTGTTGGTAAGTTCCTGTAAGCGCAGCCTCATGAGAAATGACTCCAAAAACCCTCCTGACATTGTGTGAAGGTCCTTTCTGCCACTGCAGAATTAGGATGTAAATGTATGCGCCGTTCAATGTTTAAAATCTAATTTGTATTTGCATGACTATTGATGCTACTGTGTAAAGCGTCTAGGCCCAGGATTAGGTTTCCAAGCGATGAATGTAGGGTTAGTTTTATCCATGTACCAAGAATATATATCCTAACAAAGAATCAACAGTTCATACATAGACGTCCGACTCAAGGTGGATCTTGAAAAGGATCATGACTTGTAGCCAAATTAGGGAGATTAAACCCCTCTGTCCGTATGTGAATTCTATATTTGCATAAAGAATTTACCCAATTTTCATAATATGCCTAACATGCAAACAGAAATGACGTGCATGCATCAGATGGAAGTTATTGTCCTTGCATTTTTTGTGGCACCTATAATAGATTTTAAAACTGGTGGCTTTGTTATTAAGATTTCTTCTGGAATGGGATGTGGGGGGTGGGAGGTGGGGAGTTTGAGGATGAGAAACCAGTCAGTAGAATTTGAAGTATCACTCCAAAAAATGATCTCTTGCCTCGTAAAGCTGTCAGGCCTCAAGATGAATACTCTGTGCAATCTTTGCTCAACTTGTGCATCTTGGTTTTATTTTATTTTATATTATATATTTGTTTGAAAAGTAAATGTTAATGAACGCAACCTAAAAGTCCTGATGTTGCAGATTTGGCTCGCTGTCCAACAAGCTCCCAGATTTAGTGAGAGAGTGTGTGCCATGACGTACCCCTGACAGAAGGAACCCCTGAAAACCTGGAACCAGAATCCTTAGGATACTAAGGGTTCCAAGTGTTTTAAGGCAGTGGTTCCCAAACCTCTCCTCGTTGACCCCCAGCCACTTAATGTATTTGTTCAATTCCACCACCAGTGCACCTGATTCAAATAGTTAGCTACTTAAGAAGCATTGATTAGTTGAATCATGTGTAACTGGTGATGGAATTTAACAAATATATGGACTGGCTGGAGGTACCCAAGGAGAGGTTTGGCAACCACTGTTCTAAGGCAGTGGTTCTCGACCTCTGTCCTGGAATACCCATGTGTATGCTGGTTTTTGTTCCAACCAATCTCTTAATTAATTTAGTTGAAAACATGTGTTTTGGTTTTATAATTTTGTGTGCATACCCAGGGGTACTTCAGGACTGAGGTTGAGATCCACTATTCTAAGGATTCTAAATATTCGCTGAAGGACAGTGTGCACAGGGATTCTGTTCATGGTCTTTAGAATTTAGCCTTCATGTCTCTCCTCACCAGTGGACCAATGCTCTGGCTTTCTCTCCAAGCTCTACTGTATGTTCCCCAGGCCCATCCCACACTCACTCCCACAGTCTCAAATCTGGCCCTAGGAGAACACTCTGCATGTTGTCTTTTTGTACAGACTGACTTTGATTGAACCGTTAACTGAATACCGATCTGCACTTAAAATCTCCTGACCGTATATCTGCTACTGCTGTGACCAAAGCAGCATGCTGCTGTTGCTGCTGTGTTTGTGCTCGCCAAAAAGCATACGAGACATGAGTTCTGTCATCTCCTGTGAGGAGATGAACATGATGTACATCTCATGCCATGCCCGCATCCATGTTTCTTAGTTGCAGTGACTCATTCGCGCATACACATTCAAGGAATTGTACTATACGTTATTTCCAGACAGGGAAATGGCACAAGCTCCAATGATCTTCGATGTACAGCTGTTAGGCAGCCAGTTTAAATCCATATACAAGTGTACAGCGCATATTTTTGACATGTACATCGAAGCTCAATCATATCCCGTCTCGTGGGCTGGCCCGGAACTCCAAGTGGGGAAGAACACTTGTTCTAAGTCACAGTAGTCAAACGGAGCTGAATCTTTATTTTAAGGTTTAAAATCACATACGGTGATACATTAAAATAGGTAGCATGTACACGTTACCCCTCCCGGGCATTCCCCGACCATTACTACACACCAGAAATGAACCCCCTCCCTCAGCCAATGACAAACTGCCCCCTTGTCTCGTGTATTCACATTTGGGTACACCCTTTGAAATGTGTGCTTCCCACACCTTAATTATAAATTACTCTGCATAGTAATACATCATATTAAACCAGCACCACAATACATCCCATGCTACTTACTACCCCAACACCCCTTATTAATGCACCCACATATCTCACCCATAATCAAGAATAGTCACAATAAAACATTCACAAACCAATACACAATCGCTTCAACACTTGAAGACCTCTGCAACCTTCCCCATCACACAGTTTATACACTGAAGTCGCTGAGCCAGGGGGTCTCTGCCATCACATCCCGTCTTAAATAGTTAATTCATGTGGCCAATAAAATTAATCTGATCCACGGTCTGATGCATTTGTGTACTTAACAGCCAATCAGATGGTATCTGCATTTTTTTGTGCTCTTTGCACAAAATAATTTGTAATGATGTATGCCATTTAGCAGACGCTTTTATCTGACTTACAGTAGTGAATGCATACATTTATCAGTATATGGGGTTCCAATGGGTGTCGAACCCACAACCTAAGCATTGCCAATGCCATGCTCTACCTACTGAGCCACACAGAACCACCCAATAACAACAACCATTTTAAATTTTAAATCAGTCTCCAGTTTATCATAATCAAAATAATTTCACGTGAGGTACGCAGAAGGTAATTCGGTCACATTGGATGCAACTGAACAGAAAGGAAATTGGCTGAGAATGGGCTAATCTTTACATTGGCATGCTTGTAAATCAGGACTGTTGTCCGTTTTAAAGTTCCCTGCCTCCTCTGTGTGGAGCTCCCTAGCCACCACTGCTAAACTGCAGCTGCAACACCATTTTAATGACTGGTACAAAGAGATAAAGCCCTTTGTTTATTAAGTGTTGAGGTAATATCAGGGTCAAATAATTTAAGCTTTCAGGAACCAGCAAAATTCCTGCAGATTACTCACTGTCAGAGATGGGCAAATATACATCAAAATGTATCTTGTTACAAAATACAAAATACCCCTCAAATAAATGTATCAGATCAAAATACAAAATATTGGTGCCAGAAAATGTATCAGATAAAATACATGTATTTTGTATTTTCAAAATACAGGAAAAAAAACTTTGTAGGCCAACATATGAATAGGTGGCTGCCTTTCTCTATGAATATGAGCAAAAAGCCAAAATCACATAGGCTATCGCCGTGTGTTAAGTGTTAGAGGCACAATCACATCTTTAGCATCTCCTAATTAGTTTGCCCACATTACTCCCTCCATTTTGGTTGTTTGGGCTATTGACAACCAATTTCTTATCTTTGATGCTATTTGTATATAAAAGAAAAATACTGAAAATAGTACAGTACAAACTTACAAACAAATCAGCATGAATTGTACATGCTAGCTAGTGTTTCTGGAGTCCCAAAGTGGCATTTTGAGAAATCGTCTTTTCTAACTTTTCACATCATGTCACGATTTCTCAAAATGCCACTTAGAATACTGTGAGTAGGCTTGTGTGAAAACTAGCGCCGAATTCTTAATAGCTGCCTGCGACCAGATACATGCATGCATCCACGTGTGCATGCATTCACTGCCTTGTCCAACCGACAGAGAGCGGGTCTAAAAATCACTGTGTGAGTGTGTCTAAGTGTACTGTTGTTCTTTTTTAATGTTCTTTGAATCATGGATAAAGTATTTTGAGTATTTTGAAAATACAAAATTACTCCACCCTAAAGTATCTTGTTACAAATTACATTTAAATTTTTTCAGCCCTGTCAAATACAAATTACAAAATACTCAAAAGTAATTGAAATACATATTTGAAATACAAGTAACACAAATACTGCCCATCTCTGCTCACAGTTAAGAAACATGTTTTTTTCACCAACCCCATCAACCATCATTCAGTACAAAAATACTTCTTTCATATGACTGTTCATTTTGCTGAATAACAAGTTTTGTTAAATTCTAAGAGATCTGCATGAGTATTCTTTTCTAATTTTACCAGCAGGTAAAAGTCTGGGTAATACTGCTAAATACATTTATATAAGCCCCCTTATTTAAGCCTCTACCACCTTAGGATGATTTCAATTTCCATAATGAGTTTCCCAGTTTTCTCTGTATGATCTCTGATGCATGTCTATGATGGTTTGTATTCTATATACTGTACTGTCTAATGTATTGTCTGTTGAATTTGTCATGGTTGTTGTAATGTATTGGTTATTGTACCAGTAAAGCAAATTTCTTGTTTTTTTACATGCTTAATGAAATGACGAACTCTAAAGCAATACTCTATGCTTTTAAGCGGAATGAAGATGGAATGGCATGGCACAGCTGTGAAAATGTGCCATGCAGGTGTGACATATGCTGCCTTATTGCTCCATGTGGATGATAACCGTTAAAAATAAATAAATAAAAATGTCCCAGGCTCTCAAACGTACAGTGTTTTCATCCGACGCTATAAAAATAGAAATTGTTGTTATATATAGTCTTACTAATCCTTTGTAGTTCTCCCCCCACTTCACCCACCTGATCCTGCTCTTTGATGGCAAAACCCCCCGTGCACCTTCAATGTGAAAACCGCACAGAACGTTATCTATTCTGTGAAAGCTGCCAGTGCATAATTTCATCCCCAAAGCTGGCCATTGGCTGGATGCCCCAGAGCCCGCTGTTATAACAAGCGAATGTTTGATTGGGTTTTATTTATTTTTACCTTTTTTGAATTTTTATTTTTTTAACAGGACCAAAAAACAACAACTTAAGGTCATCGATGTTGTTGTGGGACACAGTGTAGGGGTAACCCTTCTGCCATCCCTGAACTCAAGCTGATGCTGTTCAGTTTTTTTAAGGTGTATATCATGTCATTTATATTTTTTTATGGGGTGGAAAGTATCTTTGTCGAGGGTGAAATGCTAGCACTGGGACAGTCGCACGGTTAAGCTGTAGTTAAGGATTACAGGGTACGGGGGGAATCTACATTATCTCGCGCGGCTTAGTGCCACAATTATCCCTCTGGAGCACTTTCATTAGTGTAATGTTTAAAGGGTCTTTAGAATTATGTAAGCATGACGCTCATGAGATTCTCAATCGGATTCTTTTTTTTTTTTTGGTGAACTAAACGTTTGTTCTTGTGTGGTGTTTGTCATTGACCGAGGAGAAAGGCAAAAAAATTGGCACAACCACAAATGGACATTGCAATGAGACAACGGTGCTTTGCTCGATTCGTAGTTTAGTTGTACGGCAGTAGGTTGATCTTCTGTATAGCAACACGTCGCAACAACAACAACAACAACAACAACAAAAATTTAAAAAATTAAAATGAAATACAAGAAATACTTCACTATAATGCAGGCGGCCCTTGGGATCGCGCCCCTCAACAAGCGAGAGTTTCTGCCTCCACCCAGAAGATTCTGGAAGCCTCCAGAGTAAGTGACCAGGTATCAGTGTTTAGGGGGAACCAGGAGGGAGGGAGAGAACTGGGGGTCAGTAGCACGGGGAGAGATCGGATCAGTGTTGCGGGGGAACAATGAGATGATGAGATTGGATCAGTGATTTAGAAGCAAGGGACGGGGAGATGGGAGATAAATGATTTTGGGAACAAGAAGAGTCCAGGCTCAGTAGTGGGGTGAGGAAGAGAAGGGATCAGTGTCTGGGGAAACGAGGAGAGTTCAGACAGGATCTATTTCATAAATGGTTTTAAATGTTGAGGAGAACATTGTGGTTCCAATTTTTGTATTTCTCTAATGCAATTCGCCTACATTCCTCATTTTTATGGGGGTGTTCCTAAGGAACAGAAATCTTGGGTGGTTGCGGAATTTAAAAATGTGACCACTTTTTTCAGATTTTTCAATTAATATGATACAATAAAATTAGATGCTTACTATAAAACTGGATGTTTGAGTATTTGTGAGTAGCATTCAGGGGAGAATGTTGGTGTTTTTCTGTGGTAATTCAGCATTTTAAAGAGCTATGTATGTGACAGATTGTTCAACCGATTGCTTGACACCAACAATGGTTTATAATGATCTAAAATAAAACCACCATTCTCTGTGATGGGATTATACAGAACTGCGATGGTGCCCCGTCCTTTTTGAGTTTGAAACGATTAGCTGAATGCCCTGGGTTCTCCTAGACAAGGCACCCAGACATTTCTCATAAATATTATTCAGAATCCATCCTGCCATCCTACCCGGATCTAATAGATCTGTTAAGGTTCATTTTAAACAAAACCACTTGGGCTTAAAAAATGTTACCCCAAAACATCTAAAAGTGTAATTCTCTGCCTTGTTGCTTTTGGTTATTTTAGAAAGGAACATTTCAATATGCTTCTAATGGTGTTTATTCAAGGAAGGCTAAAACTATTAACCAAGAAACTACTCATTGGAAGGGTTAAATTCTGTTCAATTAATTTAATTTAAATGTATTTATTATTAATATTTGTTATTAATATTTGTTATTATTAATATTTCTGATGACTGTCATTGTTAGTGTGTCTTTCATATACTATGTAAGGTAGTATCTGTTCAATTGATAATTGTAATGTTCTGGTTTTTTTGCACCAGCAAATCAAAATGTTTTTAGCATGATTTGATATAATGACCATAACTAACTCTAGAGCAGTACTCAATGCTCTTAACTTGAATGATGACCGAATAGTATGGCACGATGAAAACCAAGTGGCTAAATGCTTTGAATGAAGAAGCCGCAGCATTTAAAAACCATTCGAGTTTACTGAGGCAAGGACAGTGCCACAGACCAGGGACCCGTAAGGTCATGCGTTCAGATCCCAAAGGAGACCATTAGACTGGGGGGGGGGGACTAAAAATAGATTTTGTGTGTGTGAGACCAAATGCATGTTAAAACATACAAAAAATACCCATTACTGTAACTCTAGGTTCTGGTAAAATGGTGACCTGTTTAACCGAAACGTATAATCATTTGAAATTGTGTTCTGAATGTTGGTAAAATATATATTATATATATATATATATTAAATATATATATTGTTGGTAATTTGCAGGAATTTTATTGGTGTCCAAAGGGTTCAAGTATTTCAAATATATTTTGTATGTGTGTATGCGTTGCTGATTTTTATCTGTGAAATTCTAGCAGTTAAAAAGCTATTTAAAACCTATACCTTTCTAATATTTACCAACACAATATTTGTCCTCTGAGCGTTGTGTATCCCCCCCCTTGAAAATAACTTTACGTGCAACATATTTCATCATTATAACAACGGTACAGTAGTGTTCACTAGGAGGAAAATTGTAATGTCTTGTCATTAGTGTTGTTTTCCCCTTCCTCATAATAAAGGGCATCCGCACACATGCACCACACACACAGAATAACCAGTCATTCTGTCTCCTCCACCTGCTGCAGCACATGCACCAAGACCAGCTCTGTATCTTTATTGGATTCTCTCATCTGCTGTGTGTGTGTGTGACGTGTGTGTGTGTGTGTTTTCGTTTGTTTGTTTTGCATATACTGTATATGAGCGCGCATGCGAGTGCATGTTTGTGAATGTGTAAATACGTTATCATGCATTTTTGTGTGTGTATATGTCTGTGTGTGAATGTGTGTGTTTGTGAGCCTGCGTGCGTGCGTGCGTGCGTGGAGGGGGGAGGGGAGGGGAGGGGAAGTGGCCACTCGTTCTCAGGCTGCACCTGTTGTCTCTGTCAGCATGTGCAGGGAGTAGCGCTCCAGCATACTGGTCCCGCAACCACGGCAACCGCAGCAGCAGCAGCACTGCTCTCCCTTCTGTCCGAACAAGGGAACCCACTCCTCTTCTCCTCCTCCTCCTCTGCTCTCTATCTCCATCTCTCCCTCCTCTCCAAATCTGTCACCATGCGGCTGGGAGTCTCGTCCTTCATTTCGGATATCCTCAGCACCTCCAGTAGCATCTGCTTCTGCTGGGCGGAGGGAAAGGTACCTCAGCTCTGTCTGGAAGAGGATGGCAACTTCACTGAGGAAAGGCTGCTGTTCGTGTGTGTGTGTGTGTGTGTGTGTGTGTGTGTGTGTGTGTGTGTGTGTGTGTATGAGTGAGGTGTGCATGCACTTGATTATTCTGCCTCTCCTGAGTGTCAGTATATATTTTTGTGGCAACGGTTTTGCCTGTTTGCTTGTCTCTCTCTGCACTGTATCCTCTGCAATGTGCACTGTGTGTGCACTGTGTGTGCGTGTGTGTGTGTTAGAGGGCACGCTTGAGGTATCCTTCCTGTGCATGTATGTGTTATTGCTGCAGCTTGACTTGGCACAAGTAAGGGTGTGTGTGCTTCTGTCTTCTCTCACACTGTGCAGACAGGCAGTGAGATGGGGAGAGGTAGAGAGAGAGAGAGAGAGAGAGAGAGAGGGAGAGAGGGGGAGAGAGAGAGAGAGAGAGAGAGAGAGAGGGACAGGGACAGACACAGACAAAGTCTGGGAAGAAGACGCTGGAGAGTCATGTTACTCACAGAGCTTTCAAACTATTTCTGGTTTCCTCAAAATGTAATGATGGCAGTTGTTTTGCACACAGGAGGTGAGAAAGTGGGGGACAGGGGCTGTGGGGCAAGGGCGGGGGGTGTCAGTAATTTGGCTCGTTAACATTTAATTAGTCTGAATACTAGGCTGCCTGCCTTTTTTTAATGTATTTTTGTATTCTTTAATAAAGGGAGTGTGGGGCAGAGTGTGTGCTAAGTTTGCCCAGCTGTGTGTTCTGTGTGATTGATGGGTATACTGGAGGGTTGGAAAGGCGTTCGTGAGGGGGGGGAGGGGATGTGCGTTTAGTGATTTGTTTGCAGCTCACCGCCTGCCGTTACCGTCTGCTTGTGACCTCCGTGGCATAACGTGAGCTTTGACAAGCACTATTTCAGGCCAGGCAGTGTGGCTGTTAAAGTGGGGGTTTTATTAGAGGTGGGTCCATATTGTGGATGTTTTATTTTAAAATAATAATAAAAAAGCAAGTAAATAATAAATGTTTTCATGGCACTGCCAGTACTCAAGCATAATTGAAAGCCTTTTATTATGTTATCCTTGCTCCGTTTCATATCTAGACTATAAATATGGCTTTGTTCTTGTTGGGACGTGTTAAACTGATATTAATGTGGGGTTTGAGGAATGTGGGTGCTGGGGGGGGGACAGGATCAAGGGTTGTCTTGTTAGTTTCTCTGTTTTCCATTCCTTGCATTAAAGACTGATCTTTACTGCGAGATGTCTGAGTCTCGTGAGCAGGCCGCAGGGCATAAATGAGTGGGCTGCTTCATTTTTATAGACATTTCTTGGACGTCAGTCTGCAGCTCCGTTGGCTGAGTGGGAAACCGTGGAGGGAGTGAAGGACTCTTTCCAATCAGGGCCTTCTGGCCCTGCGATGGGCCCACTTCTCAAGACAAATGTCCTGGTATTGATTGAACATTTTAATACTTGTATTAATATTAAATGACATGCAAAAACATCGGTCAAAGAAAGAAAGGTCACGAGAGGTCATGACAACGGTAACTGTAAATGGTTGTGCGCTCTCTTTTTATTGTTACAGCCTTATGACATCACAATTATCACGAGTTCAACTCTGGACATTTCAGGAATCTGGAACTTTTCACACAGAAGTGAGCATGTGTGTGTGTGTGTGTGTGTGTGTATGTGTGCGCACGCATACATATGTCCAGAAGACACGCCATCCCAAAACGTGATGGAGCCGTTTAAAGGCAATAAAGCGTACGCGTGTTGGTTGGGGGGCGGAAGCACTTTAATTGTTAACCTGTTTCCTTTCACATTAGTGAAACTTTGATGAGCGTTTAAATTATGCATGCTCCAGAAATGAGATTTGCAGAGATTCCATTTGGCTGCACAATTAATTGAGGCCACCCTCAATTACATTTTAAGCAGGATCCATAGTAAGAAGGCCGCTGGCCATAAAGAATCTATGGGGGACGAGTTTGTGTAGGAATGAAACGTCTGTACCTCACATCTCTGAACCTGTGACGTCTTCTTTCTTTCTCTCTCTCTTTTGGGATTTGTGAATATCCTTTCTTGCTGTAATCGTTGTTCATCATGTGGTATTTGGTACTGAGGTGTGGACTTGTGAGCGATGTGGGCCACCTGTGATGGTTGCAGAGTTTCTGGGCTGTGGGATCATTCTAAGGGGAAGATGATCTGAGCACTGTGGGCAGATTTTCCGCTGTTGGTCCTGCTCTGGGGGCAGGGTTGGGGTTATCTCAGGGCCAGCCAGCAGTGCCTTCAGACTGGGAAAATCTACCTCTGTCTGTGGGGGACATTTCTGTAATGTCTTGTGTGATTTTGAGTAATTGCAGTTGAAGTTTCTATGGTGTGTGCGTATTTGATACATATGCGAGCTCGTGCGCTTCCATGTGCATTCCACGTGCAGTCACGTGTGACCACATGTAATGGCTTTTAAGAGTCTAGGAAGGACCTTTTTTCTGCAACACTTGTACAAATGTGAACATTTTAACTTAACAGAGCAGCCCAACATTTACCACAAGGAAAGTAACATTTGTACTAGCATAGTGGGCTTATACTTCATATTATACAGCTTAAATACGTTCACTTTCATTTACATGTTTACATTTTAAGCTGAATGTACATTAATAGCAATGTAGACTAAATGTTACTGAAAAAACAAGCACCACAAGTTCAAGATTTAAGATTTCATTTGTTTACTTATTCTCAAGTTGCATGTCTCTTGACACTGCATATGGCATGTATCCATATTTTTTATGGATAATGGATTGCTTTTGTATAGTGCCTTTTGTGGATTCTAAAGCGCATGATAGTGAGCGGGTGACTCCCCTCAATTACCATCAAGGTGTAGCACCCACCTGGGTGATGCACGGCAGTCATTTTGTGTCAAATTAGCCAATAAAGCTGGGTGATGATTAGAGGCCCAGCTTTAGAAACCCCCTATGCTTTTTGATCAGTGTTATTGGATCTTTATCTCGTAAGACAGAGACAGAAATACTCCTACCTCATGACGAACATATTTAATTCAGCGATACTCACCGGGCCAGCCGTCCCAGAGAGGCTGTTTTGTCAGAAAAGCAGTTGCCATGGGCTTGAACATCTGCCCATTGTGTAACCTGAGCCAGGCAGCGAGGGCTGCATGCATGCTTGCATCCCCGCCCCATTTCTGCAGCTCATACACTTTTTAAAAATAAAGTGCATTTGCTCACCTGCAGCACAGAGGGGAGGGGGGATGCAGTGTGACTTCACTTAGTTTTATTTGTATACATTTTTGGAATTCTGTCAACCACCAGACATGTGCAAGAGGGTCGGCTCCCTCCCCTTTCCGGACACTCCCTGTCTCAGCTTCACCCTGTTTCACACTCTCCTTTGTCATAACCAACTTCTGTTCCTCCCTCCATCTCCCATCTTTTTATCTCCATTTTCATGTCTCTCTCCTTCCACCTTCCCTCCAATTTCACTTCATTGGCATGGATAAAATGCTGGCGTAAAGTTTATAAACGATTCCAAAATTAGTGGAATAGCTAAGGTAAAGCAATGCTGTATTCATAAAACCCTAACATCAATTAAAACATCAGAAACACCATCTCAACTCCCCTCCCCCTCGCTCCCTCTATCTCTCTCTTCCTCTGTGTCAGCTTGTCATGCAGAAGTGTTAATTAACTGTGGCCAGATGGAGAGCTAGCTGTGAGAAGGTCTTCACTTCAAACGCACACCTGCTGTAACGCACTGCGCACAGAGACACGCAGCCCGGACACACACACACACTGCACATCTGCAGTAAAACTGCACACAGACACACAACCCGGACACACACACACTGCACACCTACAGTAAAACTGCACATAGAGACACACAACCCGTAAACACACACGCAACTGCTGTAACACACTACACACAGGGACACAACCCAGAAATACACTCTCACACTGCACACAGAGACCCAACCCAGAAATGCATACATCACACATACAGCGTCATGCATAATCACAGAGAGCCACGCTGGACTATAATGATGAATTCATAAATTAAGCCAGAGTGACTTGCATAGTTCATGTTTGTGTATATGCATAGTGTTGTATCCATTTATGCTGTGGGGCATTTACTGATGCAATTCAGGTTTGGTGCTTCTCTCAAAGGTGCAACCGCAGCACCCCTACCAGGGATTTGAACCGGTGACCACCTGGTTAGGAGACCTGCTGTTTAACCTCTGCTGATGTATTCCCACAATCTCGGGTTGAAGACCCGTTTAAGCACAACAAAATTGAGTGTCCCTCATACCCCTTGTGAGGCAAGGTGCTCGGCGACTTTAATCAGGCCCAGAGGCAGAGATTCATCCGCCTGGGTTGTTGTCGGGTAGGCGGAAGCGAAGTCATCCATTTGACCTCAAAGGAAAATGAGGATTAGCTGAGGAACCAAGTCTGTTTCTCCCTAAAAATAATAATAAAACAAATGTAAAAATCTACTCCCGGGAGTGAAACGGGTGTATGAGGGCAGTCTTACTAACATCTTTCCTCCCTCCCTTACTTTACTTCCTGCCCACCTTCCTACCCTTTTCTGCTAGTCCCCTGTCCCCTTCAAAAAGGGTGTCATAATTGGGAATCATTAAGGTAAAATGTAAAGACTGTAATGGGATGAATTTTATTTTTTTCTTCTCCCACCACCCCGCATATTCCTGTACTGCGCTGCACACTGCGGCGTCTGAATGGTAATGCGCCCAGTGAGATGTTTGCCTCTCTCAGCATGTTGCCTTGTCCCTGCGTCGATACGTCGCCACCACCGCACTTTCAACCTTGAAGGGCCCCCCTTTCCCACTTCATCAAGAACAAGCCAGAACTTTACTGGGCCTTCACGTTCAGATTTTTTTACTGGATTTGGCCAGCTCCAAATGCCACCCATGTCATGAATGTTTAATGGGGTTTTGCACTTTAAAGTCTCTTAATTCCAAGTAGGCTGTCCTTTTTCTCTCTTTTTTTTTGAGGTTTTGCAGAAGCAAGACTGTTCTGAATATCATTGTCGACTACCGTGACCTTGTAAAGAAAGGGGGGTGGGGGGAATCGTGTGTGGGGCGACGATCGTTACTCATCACTGCAACAACCTTGACCATGTCGCGGGGGGGGAGGGGGCAGTGTTTGCCTGTTGAGGTACATTCGTGTTTTATTGACAGATTTGTAATAAAACACCCAACTGACACAGCAGTCAGAACACCCCCACTTCTCCTATCGAGGGGATTCTCAAACGGGACGGTTAATATCCTTTTCTGTTTGGGCTGTCTTCGATGTCAGATCTTCCAGCCTGCTTTGTGGGCAAGCAGTTTAACAGTTTAACACCCACAGTGGTTCTCAATCCCAGTCCTGTGGGACCCCTGTGTATGCTGGTTTTTGTTCCAGCCAAACTCTTGATCAATGAAGGTTGTTGACAACATGTGTTTCAGTTCTTAATTTTTCCTTAAAGCTATTAACACAATGCAAGTTTGGCTTGTTGCCATTTCCTCTGGTATTTTCAAGAAATCGTTTAGTTTCAGTGACTAGGTGTCCACACTTTAGCAATTTACAACACAGGTTTAATCAATCAGTCTATAATTTAATCAATTGTAACCTCTTTCTAAAGGAATAATTTACCACACAGCACACTACAGAAAATGAAATCATTAGTTGATCTGGCTGATTAAGTCTTAATGTGGGACATGAATTCTTCATAGCACAGTTATTTCTGACAGTGTGGCCTTAAGAAGGTAAACCATCCTTCAATAGATATAAAAAATGTGATTAACAACGATTAACAACTTGCTACAATTAGGGTGGTGCAAATGAAAACCAACATACACGGGTCCCCCAGGACCAGAATTGCGAACGGCTACCTTGCGCAAACATTAATTCTGTGCTCTGTCTAAATGTGCCTTGTTACCATTTTTACCTGCAGTCTTTTTTATTGGTCGTCCCTTGGGAATATGTTATTGAAGTCTGTGCTGATCTGAAAATCTGTTGTTGTTCAATTATTTTATGGGAATTTCAAGTAGAAAGGGGGAGGTCCCTCATAAGTTCACAATAGCGCATGCGTTGTACCAGAGCGCAGTACTACGTACTACGCGCAGCATTGAACTACGAGGAGAGAGCGGACTACAAACAGGAGACTCGTTGAAGCGATGCACCACAGGATATAGTCAGAGGGAGACTTAACTCCGCTCAATGGTGTTAGTTGCCCGTTACCGCTGATCTGAAGTCAGTTTCGCGTTTTTCTTCCTAGTGGTTAATGCTAGGGTTTGGGTAGAGTTGGCTGGTCCATGCCAGTGCTTAGGGGCAACTTCTTCCTTGAGCCCACCTGATACTTTGCTTGCTCAATACAAGATGAGTGCCTATCTCCTTGCGAAATTCCAATCCTTCAAGCGCACAATTTTTCCAGGAGTCATGTATGAAAATGTCCTTTATGGTGTGCATATAACGGAGGCATTGTAAGCAAATCTTATCCATTATAAATCAGGTAATTTTTCACTCCAAAAAACAAGTAATAATGAAACTAAATGGCCTAATTGCGATGGCACAAACGTTTTACTGGTTTTACTGGCGTGTGGTGTCTCCCCGCGCAGCTAGGTAGCTATCTACATTACATTTTAAAAAGGCAAGTTATAGACTGCCGTGTTTGTACCTTTAAACACAACTACATAAATAATAATTAGTTGGAGGCAGAGCTGTCATTTTTAGGATGCTTTCTTTAGTAATGATTTCAATCACCACACACAGCATGTATCATTACGCTCACTAACATAGGGGGTGTACCTACACTCTAGTTAAGTAGTGCCTGCAATCTTCCATACATAACACAGACAGACTGCTATACTGTGCTCTTCACTGAAAAACAACAAGCTGGTCAGCATCTTCAGAGGAAAGATTCTAGCTAGCGTGTTCGCCTGAAATCTGCTAAAACTCTTAATGTACATGTTTTTGTTTTTCATTGCCAACGGTTGACATTATTTAAATGTTTAAGAAAATACAAACATATAATATTAGCGTATGTGTTTAATTATTTGACAGCGTCTGTCATGCCAGATAATTAAGTTAGCCTTGTCCTTTGGCATATCCCTGTGTAATTTGTTATCCAACCCACGTGTTTGATGTCTAGCTAGATTGATAGCTGGTGCTAGCCATCATTGTCTAATGTCAAGTAAAAAATACAGCTAGCTCTTAGAAAAAGGGCACTATCCAGCTAGCTAGATATTACGCTTAACTAAGTGGTCAGAAGTTGGCAAGATGGATCTGTCAGCTAGCTAGTTTTCTGTCCAAACTGCGATCTTGCTGGCTAACTATCTAGCTAACCGATTTATTTCCTTCAGCCTACCCAGCGCCGCGCCACTGGCTTTCTAGCTACTCTCGCAAAATCACTAAAAGTCGCAATGTAGAATGTTGGCTGATATTGTATGATGCAAGCAAGCAGGTTCACATGCCCCCGTAGTCTGATGTATTCCCCATTGTGAATGCTAACAATCATGGGTCTCGTTAAGTATTGTCCGTCCTCTCCCTTTCTTTAGTTAAACACCGTTACTGCTGTAGTGGTTTATGGTGGCCATCTGAGCTTCCCCACCACTGCGCTGTTGTCAGGAGAGGTCGGCTCAGCCTGGTTCTATGGCAGGTGGAGGGTGCATGTGGCTGGGGGTTGAGGAGGTGGTTACAGTGGCCCGTCTGAGAGCCGGGACCCTGGCCTTTCTGTCACTGGGGGTCAGATGTCAAACTCGGTGCTGATAAAATCCTCCTGCGGTCCTGTGCGTTTAGGTGTCACATCACACACAATGACCCAACCACACACACATTTACACATGCACACACATACTCACATATACACACGCATACACACTGACTCACACGTGCATATTTTGTCAGTGAATGTTTCTCTGTGCAAACGTGTGCATGCAAAGCCTCTTGGTCAGACGGTTTGGGCTCCGGTTTCAAAGGATTATTGATAACACTCCAGTGTTTCTACAAACTCAATGTGACAGTGGAGGGGATGGTGGTGTTTGCTCTGTTTGTCAGTCAGTCCTCAGGGGAAACATTTTTTCCCTCCCTCTCTCTCTCATGCTGGTACACTGCTTGGGTATTTCCTCTCTCTCTTTCTCTCCCACCCTCTGTCCTTCTCCCTAATAGCTGATACAATGTTACTCTTTTCTCTCTCAGAGCTGGACTGATCCACCCTGTATCCAAACTTCTCCTGACACACTTGTCCAGTTTCTTATGCTGTGTGCATGCATGCTTGTGTGTGTGCGTGCATCTGCATGTGTGTGCATGCATGTGTGTGTACGTGTGTGTATGTGTGTGTACGTGTATTCCCGTACAGGGGGTTACTAATCTTGTCAAACCACTGAGGTGTTGGAGATGCATGTTGGATTAAATCCAGCATGTTGTTTTAATCAAAGCTTGCAGGAAATGGGACGCATCGCTGAGGCAGTGGAGTGGAGTGCAGTGTCAACCTGACCGTTTGTCAAAGTTGGCATGTCAATCAATCTGATCTTTAGTGTCTGTGTGTGTATGTGTGTGTCTGTGTGTGTGTGTGTGGAAAGTCTGCTCATCCATAAACTGTTAAGTGTAGCACAGATGCAATTGTGAGCAGTAATTTGAAGTTGGTGTAATTTGTGGTTGATGCAATTAATGAAGCGCATAATTGCAGCAAATCCTGTGGTCCAATGGGAGGTTATGGGTAATTAACACACAACTTTCTGGGTCAGGATTGATTTTTCATATCCTGTAGAGAACCCAGTTGTAGGCTTTTTGAAAAAGCAACTTGTACTAATACACACTAAAGTAAAAGATCAACTCAAATGAATATATCTATTCCAGTTTTGTAACATGAGCTTGTCTCTTAATTCAGGTATTGGAAAATGCACCATTGTATGCTATGGTACTATTAATTAGTCAGATTGCATAATTCAATACTTTTAACATTGATCAATTCATTTTATATTATTTTATTTGTTTCAGATTTTCCCTTGTTTTGGTGGCCAATTATAACCTCTTTCTTTTGATTTGCCCTCCCCCATGAGCCCACTGCCCATCACTACGGGACAAGCTAATACTCCGAGGCCGGCAATGATCCGCCTCCTCTGAGACTGAACTCGCCCTCCTACTTTCTAGGGACGCCCTTCCGCTCCTCGGAGAGCTCGTGCTAGCTCTCTCTCCCCCCTTTGGCAGAGAGCCAATTGCGCCCCCGATCAGGGTCCTGGCCAGAGCCGGACTGGGTCAGTCGGATTTTGAACCGTGGCTGCAGTGGCCAACTTGCATTCCGGGCGAATGCTTAGACCGTTACGCCACCCGAGGCCCACATTGATCAATTCATAATGCATGACCCATATTGACAGAAGAATTGCCATTATTTTTGTTTCACATATTGAAATGTAGCATTGGAAATCATGTTGGATTTCATTATGGGGAGAGTCTGCTCAGGAGACAGATTGGGGTTGATTAGTCACTCCACATCAGGAGATTATGGTGTCTCGAGACAGCAGCAGTAGCTTATCTCACCACCAGAGGGCAATAAGCCTAGAAAAAGTAGCAAGAATGAGGTATGAAGCAAAAAATGGGTGGCGCTTCCATTACAAGTGAGTGATTTGGACAACCTCTCTCTCCCATCACTTTTGCACTTGCTGTAATACACTTTACATCGATTATTCACAGCAGTCAAAATAATCACTGCACCTGTTACATGTACAGCAGTTGTTAGTGTTCATACAGTGGTTGTGATAGATGTTGAAAGCATTTAAATTAATATATGAACATATATCAGGCTACATGTAATAAGGTGTGGGGTCACAGAAAACGTATTCGCTCCAGTGTGTCCTGGGCTTGGACAGTTTGGGACCCCATGATCAGGGCTGGTGCACTGCTTGGGTATTTCTGCTTGTTTGGGTAGCGGAGTATCCGGATTAGGATTGTACTGTGGAGGGGCCAGCACAGGGTTTGGGTTAGGGTCACACTGTCGGGAGGCAGTGCAGGGTTCGGGTTTGGATTGTGCTGTGGGGGGGGGGCAGAACATGGTTTGGGTCACATACCCCCCAGCAGGGGCCCTGCCTCTTTAGGGCCTCAGGGCTGATTAGACAGGCTTTTCCAGATTGACTAACAAGGCTCTGCATGGTTGGGCTCCAGTGTGTCCTGAATAAATGCCCCCAGCCATCCATCATGTGTCACACACCCCTGGGGCTAGAAAACCAGGGACGCGTGAGGAAAGGGTGGGCGTGTTCTCAGTTACAAGGCTGCGTTCTGATGGCGTTCAGGCAGCCAAAGGGCGGCACACATCCATCAGGAACCCCCACCCCTGATTCCGGGTGACATTTAAATCTCTTGCAGGTTAAAAATCCCCTCTTATGGTTCATAAGGTGAAAAATGGCACCTTCAGCAACCTGCACTGTCGTCTTTTACATGTTTAAACATTTTATTTGCTGTTTGATGTTGCAAAGTGGTGCCCCTGAGTTTTTTTTAATTTTTTTTTTTTAAAACACGAAATTCTTCATTCTCCGATTGAGTTGGAGTGTAGTTTTAGTTTATAAGAATACGGCTTAATGCATATGAATCTGATTACAATTCTGTTTCAATTAGTAGGCTGTGTTTCAATTTCCCCGTGAAGCTGCTTTCATACAATAACCTTCACTCTTAATGCAGGGTAATGGAAACAGATTTATCATGGGTGGCATTCTGAATATAACTGCCATGTTGCTTTTACCCATACAACTTACCAAATTAAGCAAGTGTTATTGTATCTTGTATTTGCCACTCAGTTAAGGGCAAAGAAGCACAGCGGTAATATTTTACACAGCCTACCTCAGTTTATGTTTTGATGTCTTATGCAATGCAATAGTTCTGTACTGAACCCAGGTCAAAGTTCACACATAAATTGGTGTGAATTCCAAAATAAAAATAAAAACACAAACTAGAACCGTTAAGTCAAAATATAATTTAAAAAAGGGGGTGGGCGGGCGTGGTTTACAGTCCTACTGTTGTGTTAAAGCTACGTGTCACTTATTGCTTGTCCTTGACTGCCACCTCTGATGGTGCAGGGATTCTTACCGTAAATGTTTTTGATTAAATCCGTCCTTGAGGGCTCATTCCTCAGTATGTTGGGAGATTGGTCAGATGTGGGAAGACGTGTCCATGTTTCCTTGTCGGTAGATTTCTTTTAGAAACCTTATTCTCGTTTGGTGAGGCTCAATGCATCATGAGTACCCGCAAGCACCTGTACTCTCAAAACACTCAAACTCGTGCCTTGTAGTGTACCATGACAACATTGACAACCCTGACATCACAGTGAGATTGGTAGGTTCAAGCCCTGGCTGTGCCATCAGCCACCTGTAACCGTGAGTCCAGTGGCTGGACACAACTGACCACAACAAGGGTGGGGGGTGGGTTTGTCAACCAGGGTTCCTTGGGTTAACAATACTTCAGCTGCAGGGGGAATTGTTTATCTTAAACCCGTGTTCTTACATCGCTCAGTCTTGCATTAAAGAACATCATTTTACTCCCAACAGTGACCTGTTTTGTAGTGATGAGAGATCAAAGCTTCATGGACCCCAAAATGGGGTGAGCTACCATGTGGAATCATTGAATCACTGGGTTGAACCAACCAAGTGTTTTTCTGGGGGAATAAGTCATCTGATTGGTCGCAAGTGGTAGTAGCTCCACCCATTATGGTATTCATGGAGTCTTCATCGCCACCTATTTATATGGCTGAATATTTATATGTTTTATCTACATGTTTTTATTCTATGTTTGTGATTGTCTCATAAAGCCACTGAGGTAAAGAGACCTGCTTGAGGTTATGACTGCAGCATATCGCCAAAGATTCAACGCAAACAGGCCTCAGGTTTCCGAGACCAATGCTTTTGAGTTTTTAAAAAGCGCACGTCATCGAGCGTCACAGTTTGTGATCCAATTGCAGGATACAGAACATGCTTGTCACCGGCGGTGGTTCTATGGGTCAGTGTCTGTGGGCTAACTGTGCTAATGGGGCTGTTTCCTTATAGGGACCAGTACGCCACAGATTTGTTCCGCGCCAGTTGTTCCTGGGACAGCTTTTACTGGAACCGCGAACCACACTGCCTGTACCTGTATGAAAATCGACGCGTCTCAGTGCCCAATTACTCACGTCACCATCGGCAGGTATTTTCTTTTTTTTAAACAATCTGTTATTTTGTTTAATTTCATTTATTTCTTTTTGTGTATTTTTGTTTGTGGAGGTGTGTTTTCCATCAAAAGGTACCTAGGGGTGTTCTGTGGGGTAGCAAAACATGAATTAAGTCTGGTTGGGCGTAGGAAGAATTTGTAAAGTTGCCCTACATGGGCTGAGGAGTTGCAAAACACTTTATTCATTTTGAGTGAAAAATTTGTATTAATTCCTACTCAATTGTTGAATTGCAAGGCAAACTATTTGAATTGTTGCTCAAATATTTTGCCTTGCATTTACTATACCATATTGACCTTTTCAAAACCAGTCTAGGGCATTTATTTCATCTGAGATATTTGATTTGCTCTTACAGACCCGGGTGTATTGACGGTGACTGATAATGCTTAGGTTGTGGGTCCGATTCCCATTGGGGTTGCATATACTGAAAAATGTATCTTTTTAACTCTACCACTTTGACGTAACTCCAATTACAAAACTCAAAACTAGGTAACGTTCAACACAGTGTGTGGAGGAAATTCAGGTAATTGGAACATTTCAACATTTACCAAATCATGTAATATGTAATATAACGTACAACAGTAAAAACAAGTATTCAAAAGTATGCAAATTGTACTTTTTATATGTAATTTGTCCATGTGAACAAAATTATTTTTATCCGCTTTTTATTCTTTGCATTCCCCTGTCTCTTTAATTTGCTGTGGGCTGTTTGACGTCAAAGAACGAAAATAGCCTAGCACATGTTGTTGTCAATGATCTCTTCTCTGACTACATTTAATTCAAATGGTCTGGTTTTGAAAAGCTATTTCAGTCCAGAGTTTACAGGAAACCTATAACTCCCACTCACCTCAGACTGTTCTGAAAAGTCCATATTCAACCCATTTTATTAGTTATTTTAATATTTAATCAAAGAAGTGAGTTTTGTGGATTACAGTCACTTCAAGGTTCTTTGGGGTGATGGGCAGTGACAATAAAAATAATTGCTAATGTACACAAATAAAAAATGGGTTAAATTAATGGGCAGAGGCTGACCACCTGCTATGATTTGGTGATCAGCACTCCTCATCCCTTCCGAAGCCATTGGTAGTTTGGGCCCCTCTTATCTGAGAGCTGGAGTCAAGGTCAATTCGATTTTCATTTTGGGAAATTAACTGAAATTCCGTTAGTTGAAGAATCCTCATAAACATTACGTGAATTTTTCGATTCATGAATTGAATTTCAATTAATTTCCTCAATTGACTCAATTGAAATGGATTGGACCCCAGCCCTGCTGTGACCGTACAATCCTTGCTGGTTCTGCCCGCGTCTGATTCTGATCATCTGACCATTTGTTCTTTTCATCTGCATTTGGAAGGTAACTGCATGCTTTGCATGCCACACAAAGTGTAAAAACATCCACCTGTCATTAGAGATGGTTCTTAAATCGAAGTTTAAAACTGAACTTTATTAATAAATCTAAATTTAAAACTCACTATTCAGTTATACATAGTGTCCAGTTTCCAGATGTTTTTTCTCCCCTGTTCACTTCTCTCTCATGTTTGAATAAGGTGGTAGTTTTTTTGCTATGGTTGGTATGTGCAAGCTTGTGGTATATTGTGATACTTTTGTAGTGGTATGCTCCAATTTGTGCACTTTAATTGTTGATTAAAGCTTTCATTTCATCGCCAGCAGTAATCTAATATAGTAGAAGAGATGGAGAGGTAATAATATAATAAATAAAAGTAATATATTTTATTGTACTCCATCAGGAGGGAAGCAGTCATTGGTAGAATTACTATTTTTAAAGTTCAACAGGCTGAACTTTTTGGTGTCCTTCACATGACATTTTTACACAATTTTCATTCAGCTGGAAGCAGAAACAGGATCCGTGTGATTGCTTTTGTGCATTAACATTCTTCTTGGAGCCATAACTCTCGAGCAAAATAATGGATCATATTTTTTTGGGAGGTCGCATCTTCGAGTCTCCAGAGCAGATGCTCTGATTTAAAAGCCATGTCGTCAGGCATTCTGTCCACTCCATGACAGTTTAGCAGAAACAGCTCATCTGTTCCTTTTTAAAGGATTCATCTGGATTATTGCTTTTACTTATTTAACTTATTTCTAAAACACGCTAGAATTTTGCCTTGCCTAGAAACTCAATTAGTCGTAACTCTGAGTGCCCAACGTTCATTTTACATTAAGCTGATCATCGTTCAACTCATTAATCTCTGTGTCCGGCACGCGCATCTGTCGATGGCCTGAAAACGCTTCTAATTTAAAGGGGTTTGGATAAACCTGACGCGACTCCAGTCAAACTCTTTCTGACGTGGCCTGCGCCTCTGGGAAATTTGAGTTGCAATTAAGGGTTGTGTGTTCCGTTTCTCTTCTTTTTTTATGATTGACAGCAAGCTAACCTTCTAATGAATGCAATCAGTGCATGGGACTGTAGTCTGCATAGTGTGAGTCTGTATTTGGGCCACACGTTAGGACACTAAACAAATCCACCCCACTTCATCACTGTTAAGCAAATCTTTATCCTTTGGTGAGGCATGTAGTCATCACAGACATGCTAAATTACAGTTTTACAAATCTTTCCACATTCTCAATCGGATTGAGATTTGGGTGGTTATAAATATATATACAATGGTAATAAAAACTTTTTTATAATCACTGTATATTTGTGTTAACAAGAGTGTGCGACCTCAATTTGAAGTTCTTGTCTGCCTGATTTTCTCATTTTAAATTAACAGTCACCCACATTTGTGATTAGGACATTAATAACCAAAAAAAAATAAAAAATTGGACGATTAGTCCACATACTCATAACAGGATGTTTTACATTTTAGGGACTTTGTGCCAATCAGAATTCGATTCGTTAACCAGTTTTTTGGGGAGAGCCTCTTTGTAGCTGCAGTACATCTGACTACTGTAAGCTATACCCCTCCTGGGAATCCATATCTACCCATCTTATGGCACGAAGCCCGCTCCCCCCCCGACACAGTTGCCGTTTCCCTCCATTGCACTGTGCGATCTGATGTTTTTGGGCTGCAGTTAGCGGAGGGAGTTGGGGAGATCTATAGCCCTGATTGATGCCTCCGTGTAGATGAAGCACCTTCCCCCCATCGATTCCTGCATGACTCACAATTCCTCTACCTGCGGCACCCAGAGTGTGTGTGTGTGTGGGGGGGGGGTTGCGGCTGTGTGAGCTGACCCCCTCCCCTCTCCTGTCAGCAGTAATGGAAGTGTTAGTGATGATGTGCCAGAGGGGCCTGCTTTAATTTCTTTATTGCAAGTTGTTGGGAAATAATTCCACACCTGGACACTGGGTGGATCCAGCATAGACTACTGAAACGGCAGCTAGGGTTGTGTTCTGAAAGAAGGATACAAAAACCTTAATAATCTCACCTTACAACCATTGATTAACAGCCATATTTAATTAGAGCTTGATATACATTTGAAATTTCTCCTGGAATATTAAATTATTTGAAAGTTAACCCTACGGGCGAACCTGTAGTTGTCTGACCAAATGGTTTCCCCTGGTGTCCTGATGTCCTGTTTCTCACAAAACTACTTTTAAGCCATGATATGAGAGAGGCTTCATGAAACCTAAAATAGGAGGAGCTATTATATAATTATGTAATATATAATATATGATAAATATAGCTATTATTATTCGCTTACTGAATTGAACTGATCACGGTTTTTTTTTGTTGTGGAGAAGAAATTATTTGGGATTGGCTCAAACAAGTCAGCAATTGACAGCTTATTGTAGCCTGACCCCTCCCATCATGCATTTGAGCCTTTGCTGGATTGGTTAGAAGGAAGATTTGCATATGAAATGGCCAATCATGGCTCTGTCATGGAATGCATCATCATCTTATATAGACAGGATCGATTTGATATGTCCCAGCTGCAGTGTGAAAACGACTCCAGAAAAGACATATACTGAAATGCTGAAAGAAAATTGTGTAGAAAATATGCACTGTGGCCACTTTATTAGGTACACCTGTACACCTGCTCGTTAATGCAATTATCTAATCAGCCAATCATGTGGCAGCAACTCAATGCATAAAAGCATGCAGACATGGTCAAGAGGTTGTTGTTGTTCAGAATGGGGAAGAAATGTGATTTAAGTGACTGACTGTGGAATGATTGTTGGTGCCAGACAGGGTGGTGTGAGTATCTCAGAAACTGCTGATCCCATGGGATTTTCATGCACAACAGTCTCTAGAGTTTACATAGAATGGTGCAAAAAACAAAAAACATCCAGTGAGCGGCAGTTCTGTGGGCAAAAACGCCTTGTTAATGAGAGAGGTCAGAGGAGAATGGCCAGACTGGTTCAAGCTGACAGGAAGGCGACAAACTCAAATAACCACGCGTTACAACAGTGGTATGCAGAAGAGCATCTCTGAACGCACAACACGTCAAACCTTGAAGTGGATGGGCTACAGCAGCAGAAGACCACACCGGGTTCCACTCCTCTCTGCTAAGAACAGGAAAGTGAGGCTACAGTGGGGCACAGGCTTACCGAACCTGGACTGATGAAGATTGGAAAAACGTTGCCTGGTCTGCCAAATCTTGATTTCTGCTGCGCCGTGCAGATGGTAGGGTCAGAATTAGGCGTAAACAACATGAATCCATGCATCCTTCCTGCCTTGTGTCAATGGTTCAGGCTGGTGGTGGTGGTGTAATGGTGTGGGGAATGTTTTTTGGCACACATTAGGCCCCTTAATACCAATTGAGCATTGTTTAAATGCCACAACCTACCTTCTTGTCTTGTTGCTGACCATGTGCATGCCTTTATGGCCACAGTCTACCCATCTTCTAATGGCTACTTCCAGCAGGATAATGCGCCATGTCACAAAGCACACATCATCTCAAGCTGGTTCCACGAACATGACAACGAGTTCAGTGTATTCCAGTGGCCTCCACAGTTACCAGATCTCAGTCCAATAGAGCACCTTTGGGATGTGGTGGAGCGGGAGATTCGCAGCATGAATGTGCAGCAGACAAATCTGTAGCAACTGCGCGAGGCTATCATGTCAACATGGACAAGAATCTCTGAGGAATGTTTCCAGCACCTTGTTGAATCCATGCCACTAAGAAATCAGGCTGTTCTGGGGGCAAAGGGGGGTCCTACCCAGTACTAGAAAGGTGTACCCAATAAAGTGACCACTGAGTGTATGTTCTAAGACAAGAAGATGCTCTCCTGGTGTGGACTGGCAGAACTGAATCAATGCTACAGTCAATCCCGCGGTCTGCATTACTGTTACGATTTGAAGGATGTCTGCTTAATGTCGTTTACATCACGCTGTGTTGGGCAGGAATGTGTGGCAATAAGATTTCACTGATAAATTGCTCAAATGCTAATTTAAAATGGATTTTAAAAATAAATCACAGTTGAAAAGTGTGAACACCCAGGGAAAGATTCTCACTACAGAAACCAGGGATTTTCTTCAGTAATGGTACCTAAAGGACAAAGCAAGCAAAAAAGATGTCAACTGAAATTGCCTATAGGAGAAGACCCTGCAAAGATATTACAGTTTTTTTTATTGCCAAGACACATTTCTTGAAATTATGCTCCATTTCCCCAAACTCTGCACACTCATCTTCATAAACTTCCATGTCAAAACCAAACTCTCCACTCAAAACCATGTACCATCTTACCATCTTACATCTAAACGAAACTTTGCCTTCAGACATCACACAAAAGCCATGAAATACACAAACACTACAAAATAGCCATTACACACTGGTGAGATCAATTCAAAACACGACCTTAAAAACCCGTTACTGCAATGAATAATGGCGCTTATGGTTTTCCCCCAGAACAACCTCTTTACATGATGAACACAATATAAAGACACAACACATGTATAAATTTGCTACATTTTTCATTCCTCAATGTACTGTAGTAAAATAAACTGAAATTGAGTTAAAAAGTAAATGTACTGTAAAAATATGCAACTGATACATAAAGAACGTAGAATACAGTAAAATCATTTCCATGTATTTACCAATATAAACCAATTTTTTTTTTTAAACACTTTGTACATAAAGAAATAAATCACATTTATTCTGCCTCAGCATCCTGTCTCTGGTCTGGGTCAGGCCAGAGATTCTCATCAACATCACAGGCAATATTAGCCCTAGCCAGGCAGCGGGGGAGAAAAATGCCTTTGCATGCCTTATCCACCCCTGGCCAGCCTCAACTGTAATATCTAAACAAGCCTACAAAAGTAGGCCATCATATAGCCTGTACTACAGTATATACTGCTGTAATTCATAACTGTACTCAAATACTCAAAAAACCATACTTGCACCATCCTCTTCCTCTACCTTCAGGTCTTTGTGGATCCATTGTTCCAAAACAAGTGAACTGACCCATGGCCCTTTTATCCATCTATCCATCCTGAGGTTCTGATTGGTGTGTGAACAATTTTGACTCTTAGTGTTTCCTCCTGGGGAATTGTGTGTTAATTGGGTTCAAGTTGTGATCACTTGAGTTAATGATATTGAATGCCAGTGCTTTCTAAATGAGCACATGGTGCAGCCAGTGATATATGAAGGGATTTGTATGTAGAGTTTTTCCACAAAAAACAGGGGAATAGTATTTATAGTTTTGGGAAATGGGTCTGTCTTTTGGTAGATGGCGTCATGGTTTGGGATGTTTAGTTAATAGGCCCAGTTATAGTGTGTAAGCGATCGAGAAAAACAGTAAATCCTTATGTGCCATGGGGGATTGATTCCCTAGACAACAAATAAAAGAACAACAAATTTTCTAAGTATATAATTGAATAAAGAACGTATTGCTATTAATATTTGTTTGAGAATACAATAAAAATGTGTGGTAACTTAAGTCAAATTCAATTAGGAGTGTGTGGGCTGGCACTATCGGGACTGTACACCTGAGGTCAGCTTCTCCTCACTCTAACCAGAGGGCTTGGGTATAAAGTAGCAGTCCCCGAAAGATACAAGATACGAGCCCCTGGAGCAAACAGGAACCAAATATTCTGCTGTATGGCATTGTGATGTACAGGTGATCACCTTCATCCTATGGTGAAGCATTTCTATCCTGATGGGAGTGATCACTTTCGGGATGATGATACTCCATCCACAGGGCACGAGTTGTCACTGAATGATTTGATGAGCATGAAAACCATGTAAATCATATGCCATGGCCGTTTGTCTCTGCCTGAGACAGGGTTTTCCACCACCACCAACAAAACACCAAATGATGGAATTTCTCATGGAAGAATGATGCAGCATCCCCCAGTAGAGGCTGAGACACTTGTAGAATCTATGCCAGGGGTGCACGTTTGATACACGTTTCAGGATTTTGTGCCAACCTTTGTTGTTAATCATTTCATTAGCCCAATTATTTATCTGATCTGACATTTTTGATGAAGTCATGAGCTATGGGTGCAGATTGCACTGTATCTGTGCTGAAAATGTTTTTACTGTGGTCCAATATTGAAGTGAACCAGTATTGGTGTATACAGCTGGTTTGAAAATTAAGCCAGATTAATTGTTGGAACAAATAGGAGCATACACAACAGCCCTCCAGGACTGGACTTCTGCACCCCTGATCTAGGCCAAGGCACATTGAAGGTGTTCTGTTGGCTCGTGGTGGCCCAGCATTCTATTAAGACACTATGTTGGTGTTGCCTTTATTTTTGCAGCTACCTGTAGCTTGATGAGGAAGTCGGTGATGGCTACTTTAGATGGTACCTATTGTGTGGGCAAAATTGCAAGTTAAGTGACATGCTTGGCCCCTTCAATACATTTACAACAGCAGTATCTGATATCCTGGAAAAACAGACCCCAAAACCCCTTACTTTCTGTACATCAGGGCTTCCCAGACCCACACCCACCCCATGTATAAGTTCTTTCATAATTACATTTTCTTTACATTTATTTTAATGCAATGCAAGTTTGGTTCGTTGCCATTTGCTTTATCCTTGTAGTCTTCATGTTCCACACATGGCTTAGTTTAAGGGACCAGGTGTCCAAACTTTCAGAATTTAGGACCCCATTAATTTCACTGATTTCACCTGTCAGTATGTAAGTTGGCTGAGAGCTGATGTGACTGGTTAAAAGTCCTGGGATGTGAATATGGGACATTCATTCATTCATGGCCTGCATAGCTGTTTCTGACATAATGTGGTCTTAGATTGGGTAAATCATCCTTCAGTAGACTTTAAAAGTGTCTATTGAATGATGGTTAAGAAAAAGAGCCTGTTACAATTTTGCAATGATGTTTTAATGATAACCAGCATACACAAAGGGCCCAGGTTTGGTAAGCCCTGCTGTACAGAATTGTGCTTAGTCACATCCCCTAGTGTTGAAATGAAGTATTGCACATGGTTTGTATTCTTGGTCTCTCTTGAGCGTTGTAATGGTTTACTGGGCCAGAGTTGCGCAATTAAACAGTTTAAGGTTGCATGCAGAATTGGAGTGTAACCTAAGAGAAAAATATTTATTTGTTGCACTTTTTAAAAGGCATTAATCATTCATTCTAAGATGGAGCCTGTTCTAATCTTAAAGGTACTCTGTTCCTTAGTGTTGATACATATTTCAACAGCAATACCAGTTGCTTTCATGTAAAAGGTTTTTACAGCCCCGGAGTGGATGTGTACATTTCACGCGACTCTCCTGTGGAAATTTGCAAGAGTTATGAAAGACCTTTGACTGGTATGAAGCAGTAGCTTATATGCAGGGCAGGATTTTTCTTTTGTAAATGTATTTGTTTATTTACGGTTTAAGCTGTTGAGGATCTATTATATGGCATGCTATATTGTCCAATGTGAGGGCGGCATGTAACAGCCATTGAAACATTTTTATTTATTTTCAACTGTCTGATCTGCATGCACTCGTGTGTGTGTGCGAGAGCCCACCTTCTGTCGTCTCGTTCAGTGCGCTCTCCCCCTCCAACACCTTTCACCTTACGTCCAGGATTGCTGATGCATCGCTAAGGTAACAGAATCTCCTTTGTTAAGACTAAACTTATACCAGACAGTTAAACATGTTTGCTCCCTTCACTTTCTCAACCTCCAACATGCACAAATGCAGACTGTGGTCATAACGAGAGAAGAAAAAAACATTCTTCATGCTAGCCAGGGTTTTGTCTCTGAGATAGTCATAGTTTTGCATACAGGACAGTACAACATATTGCCAGTTGTACCTGAGTTCATGTTTTTGCTCAGCAGGAGGGGGGTGGGGTAAATGAACATCTGACCTACATCAGGTTTATAAGGGCTGTGAAAAACGCCAACACACACACTGATAAACACTGTGGCTTCATTACAACAGGCCATGCCATGGCATCACGCCTGTAACATTAATTGGATCAGATTGTGACATCATGCGTAGCAGTAAAGGCTACGAACCAACAAAAGAGCACTGTAGGTTTTTAGGGTGGTGGGCAGGGTTGAAGGGGTGGGTTAGGCGGGCAATGACCATATGCACTGATGATCTCAGGCTTCTGTGGTCATATGAGGTGCGCCCATGCCTCTTGCAAGCATTTACATGCTCCATTTACGTAGGCACACCTCTCTACTGATGACCACCTACATAACATGGAGCCTTTTAGGAGCCTGTATATATATTTTACCCTACTTAAGTACAGCACTAACAGAAACTGAACATACCTTTTTAATGGCATGTGAACAATGTAAGTAGTTCTGGATGAAGGAGCCTATTCAGCAGCTAAATAATGTAGTCATTTGGCAGCTATCCTTATGCAGTGCGTGAGACAATTAGTTTACATCGTAGAACACAGCATGTCGATTTTTAACTCTGTTCCACACGCCAATAACATATTAAACATTAAAAACTGCTATTTTAATTAAATCTAATGATTTTATGAAATATGATTACATTTAATTAAATAATGAAGACCAAGAAATTGGAAACCATTTTTATTGACAACCTACTAATGGACAGTACATACAAAAGAGGAAATAACCTGTATGCACTAATAGATAGTTGTATAAGATAATTTTTTAAATAATCATGAATGGAATTGAAATATGATCCAAGTAGTCATTTTATGTCTTGATTATATTTGAATGTGTTGCTTATATGTGTTATAACTGGGGTAATTGACAGTGTTTGCAACAGAATTTTCTCAGCTATTGTTAGTATGGTTGAGTCGCAATACAATGTACTCTCTTTGCTCTCTAACCATAAGGGGTTAAACACCTGAGGCTTACAACGCATACTGTAGACTTTGAACTTCTAGGTCCGATCTGAAGTTCAAGTCTTTTGTTTAGTTTAAATTCCTTTTAGTTTACAATTAGTTAATGTATGATTATTCCACCAATTGGGCGCCAATATTCAAGAGAATACCATTGCTCCATTGTGATGTTAGATGCAGCATTGCAACAACAACAAAAATATTTATTTACCTTTTTGCGAAATTACACACCTTTTCTGTCAAGGAGAACACAATGACGACCCACTTTAAACTTTCAGAACCAAGCTAAATTAAATAGAGGGTAATGGTTAAAAACGACATTTTTACAAACCGATTTGTTTCTGAGCCAGATCTCAGTCTCTCAACTCGCAAGTGTTTTCTGTATGAAGTGATACAATGAGACCATTTTCTGTATAAATAGACACTGCAATTGTTTGCTTTGGAACTTTTGGATAACAGTTAAATCGATGTCACCACGCCGGACAAACCATTGTGTTCAAAGGGGGAGTCTGGGTGGAATGTAAAACGAAAAACTACGCGTTTACGAATTTGACAAGGAAGGACGTACACCGAGGACTTCACACGGCTCCTATGTTGATCTTTGATATGATGTATAAGGAACTGGGAACCTTACGAGTTCATTATGTTTGCTTGATTGAGATGGCTCCTCCCCGCCTTGGTACAAACTGAAAGTAGGTTGGCTCGATCGAAATGTGTACTCTGTAAGAATGTTTCGTCAACCTCGACTTCACTGGGATTGTTGCTTAAGTAGCCTGTGCGAGTAGCGAGGTCCGGATCCTTCAGAGAATCTTTACAGGACCGCGGACAAGAGCCATGATTTACTTCCGAGGCTGAAGACCGTAAAGAAGAGTGTTATTCACCCCATACTTCTCTGCAGGTTGTTTTACGGTTACAGATTTATTTTTTATTCCACCACTTTGAAAGCGCAGGATGCCGGTGAAAGGGGGGCGAGTGGCTTACCCGAGCAAAAATGATCAAATCGTAAGTAGCTTCGAAATAATTTAAACTTTCCTGGTTTATCCTAAATCAGACGCAATCGCGTCCCTTTCACTTTTTCTCCCAGCACTTCCACCGTAACTCGGTTTATTAGTTGGACTGACATCGAGGCATTGGCTCAAACAGATTTGCGACTATAGGCATTGCTCAGAAGTTACAAAATTAGTCTGAAGTTTGCCACGGGGCTTTCTTTGGAATGTTGAGCCGTGCATTTCACCTGTTGTTTTCCTCTATAGTTCTCAACTTTTAAAGATGTAAAACTAAAACCACTCTCATTAACTAGCCTATATAGCCTATTCACCAAGCTCGACAACCGTAAACAATCTGATTTTCCTAAAAATTATATGGTTGCCTCTTTTATCTGATGGACGACAGCAACACACAAATCACATTTCGGCTACTTGTCAAATAATCCGAAATATACGTTATGAGGGAGGATAGACCTTTACACAAAGTGTTATGACATGCGCATTGAACTCATGAGATGTAGGCTACATAATTAAGTGATACTGTATTTCTTAGAAACTTCTATTAACATGGGCCTTTGAGCTCTAACTGGCAAAAAGTATTTGCTCGCCTCTAAACAAATCAATGTGCTGGTGTCTTCTGTTGACAACGTATTCTCTCTAATCCATTGATTAACAACCTTCTGTTGTTCATTGGTGAAATGTGCGGAAATTGAGCGCTTTTCTGAAAACGGGACTAATGCGATCCTTTCGTCCTGTGTCAGAAAACATGTAGCCTACGTAGCATTCAAGCTGCTGCTCCGAATTCCGTCGATTTACAGTAGGGGAAATTCTTTAGTTGTAATGCTCAAGGGATTTCTGTATTGAAAGAACATTCCGCTCCCTTAACCGTAGCGTCCCAGTTATCATACCTTTTATAGGGCATTTAATTAATTATACAAAATAATGGGTTGTGTGGTTCGTTGCTCTTCTGAGATGAATTCATACATGCATTTCCTTTACTATTTTAAGCACCACTTGAGATACCGCGGCCTTGAGTAGCGGTACAGACCGCGGAAAGTCAAAGTTGACGGTGTTTTGAATTGGCTTAATCGATCACCTGGAAATGTTATGGTTTACTATTACGCAACATGTTGGATTTCGCGCATGTTCATCGCGTCTCCACGACATGAAAAGACCGTGCTCTGTTTCACGTCGGACTGCAGTGGGCGTCTGTCTGCATAACTCTGTAGAGGGTGGCCACCTGCAGTTTTTGCTGTAATACCCATGTCTTAAGGTCCACTTGACTCTGGTCGTACCTTTTCCTAACACTCCCTCTCGCTTTCCCAGCATGTTGGTGGGTTGTTTTTTTAAATCCTGTGACTGCAACTTGACTACACATGGATTCAGACTGATTGATTCCATTCAGGGGTCCAATAGCTCTCTAAAAAGACTTCCCTGGTGATGCTGTCCTTTTTCAGTTATGTACCCTAGGTGTGGTCCTGTTGCAGTCAGGGGACTCAGACCAGGTCATTGCAGGGACACACCCCGACCGCTCTTCTCCGGCTCAGTATTGTCTGTCTGGCTGGTCCCAGCAGGGGTCTGTTCTGGCGGGGGATTATTTTGGCCCATGGGGGGTTTGAGTGGCAGACCAGCACAAAGCAGAGGGTGAGATTGGGGGTGGGATGAGGCTGCAGGCTCCCCTAACCCCAATCACCACTTAATCCTCCCCCTCAGTGGCTGTCTGGTTCTCTAAATCTGTATTTGCACAGCCACTGCAAAACCACAACTTTGTCTGACCACACTGTAAATCAAAACAGTGTTTCTGTTTTAGTATATATATTATACAAACACGTGTGTGTATATACAGTATGGTTTGTCCCCTACTCATCAAATAATGTCTGGTGTGTAACCGTACTGCATGTAGGGTACTTTACATTCAGAAGTAGGTTTTCCAATTATATAGGAAAAGGAAGTGAACCCTTTTTTCTGTAATTTGTGTACTCATGCAGAGCACAAGTGTAAATAAAATATTTACATTTACAAAAAGGCTAGGGACAATCGGCAGGGGTTGAGTCAGGTAATAACACTGACACCAAACTGTCTTTCCCTCTCTGTGTTCTTAACCAAATAATTAGTATGAAATATTTTGTTCACTCACAAAATGTAAAAAAAAGTATTTGATTACTGAAATTTAAAGTAAACTTTTTTTGTTTGAAGTGAAGTATCTGAAAAGTCGGTACATGGTTGAAAAGCAGGTGGCTGTATTTAAAAATACTTAAGTCCATTATTCTGTGATCCCCCTACTTTTTGTTATGTGCTGGAATGGAGGACAGGCACGACAGGGCTTTGAGTTGGTTCCCAGTGGTCTAGACCCAGAGGGTTTGCGGGTTTGAATCTAGCATGGAGAAGTGTGTGCTGCTGTGAGGTGTCTGTTTTTAGAGCCTGGCTGGACAGGAAACCAGACAGGACACCTTTGCACAGACTGGTCACGCCGAGCTGTATCCATGGCCTGGCTGCGGTTGGAAGCAGTAACTCCCAGCTGTCGAGGGCAGACCCCAGCCCCTGCCCTGCTGAAATGATCTTTCTCACTGTCTCCCCCTGAAGTGGATTTGCCTATAGAATGCGTAGGACTGTATCATACTCCTTAGTCACCCCTGGATACAGACGTTTGCTAAGCAACTGAATGACGTCACATGATTCTGGTTCTAAGTAACTGCAATCAAATGCTGGTGTTGGTGATATTGTGGGGGTCTTTATCCTGTTTTGGCCACTCCCTCAACTTTTTTCATTTAGTGGAACAGTTTCACGGCAAGGTTAGGGGGAATGCTGTACATTGCTTTATACTTTGAAGGCTAGCCCTCGAATGTCTCGTGAAAGAGAGAAGGAGGAGAGAGGGAGCAAGATGGAGAGGAAAATGCTGGGTAGCACGCAGAACACGCTTTGCTCCTTCCTCCAGCAGACTCCCACCAGTGTGGAGGGTTATAACTGGAGCAGTCGGGCTGCTGGTAATCCCCCAGAAGGCCGTTGGAGGCATCGCTCGGCTGGTGTTAATCTCCCGGGGGGGCCATTTGCTTCAGCAGCTCTCCAGTGCTGCTGCAGGCCTCTTTAATTATGCTACTCTCTGACCCTGAGATTATCCACTTTATCATTTATTTTTTATTCTGTTATTTATTTATGACATGCTCTATTTGCTGTGCTGCTTCTGCCACTGTGTACTCTCTCGCTTTCTCTCTCTCGGTGGGGCCGGGTTTTCTGTGCACTCGGGATGAAGGAGCAGTGCATGTGTGTGCTTCCCCCCCACCTTCCCACATGGTGTCATTTTCCAAGAGGTAGCTGTGCTGTACTGGGGATACCGGGGTGATTTCCTTTGCCAGGTGAATGTGAGAGAACCGCATCGCAGGCAGGTGCGCGTATGTGTGCGTGTGTCCATGTCTGCGGTTTATCAGCAGAATGTAGGCAAGGAAAATGTTTTGCAAGCTCTGCAGAAAAAAAGGGTAGGGAGAAAGGAGGACAAGAAAACAGGACTGGGGTGGGGGCCTTGATGAGAGACGAGAGATGGGCAGGTAAGGGGGGGGAGCACTGCCAGTACAGAAGTAGTGCCCTGGGACAGGGGACTGAGTTGTCTCCCCCGCCCACAGGGTGTGGCTCATGCATGCTGAGCTGGATATGTGATGTAATGTAATCTCTATTCAGGGCACTGGAGGGTGGGCCAGTCGGCTTGAGTTGCATTCCAACCTGCTCCTTCAACCCCTCCGATCAGCAACAACTGATCTCTGACTACCCGAGAGGCCAGGAGAGCTCTCACCTGCCACTGAACACAGATCTCAGATCAGTGAGGAGGGCAGGAGGAGCAGACTGAGACCTTGAGAGCCCGGTATGCTCTGGCCTTATCGCTGCTGTACTCCTCCCTGCCCCAGGCACCACCACGGCCTCCTTAATTTAGATTCCTGCCCAGTGCATAGCTGGCACTGTGGTGACGGCATGCCCTGTTTGAAGTGCTCTTGAAGTGCCCCCCGGTTCTTCAGCCTGGAGGCTTCTGAGTGTGTATGTGTCTGTCTGTCTGTCTGCCATTTCAGTGTCATTCAGCGATGGCGCAGGATATTCAACAGTCTGTGTCTGTGTCTGTGTCTGTGTCTGTGTCTGTGTCGGTGTCTGTGTCTGTGTCTGTGTCTATATTCATGAACTGATACAACACACATGGCACACAGTGCTAGCTCTCAACACTCTCCGCAATCTTGCAGCACAGTGTTACTACAGTGTCACAGAAACATTATGAGAATGTTGTGTGTTTGTTACTACAGCAACACAGAAACGTTGCGATAATGCTGTTTGTTTGCCCAGAGTACGTCAAGGCCCCCAAGCAATTCTATGTTAATAAACTTTTGCACTGTCAGGAGTATGAACCGCAGTGGAGTAGTTTCACCAGGACACAGCATGCACAATGTTACAGAAAAGAAATGGAGTAAACGTTCCTGTGTTTAACAACAACATCGCCCTGATGAAGGCTTGTAGCCAAACCTTTTTAAGGGTTTTTTTAACAATCTTTTCTAAAAAATAAAAATAAAAATAATCTTTGTTCTTTTTCCATGCACCTCAGTAGAACTGTACGGTAGTACCAGATTGTTATTTGTTCCGCGTGTGGGATATAGTTTGTCACTTAGTTTCCACATGAAGTTTTGTTTTTGTTCAGTTCATAAATAGTTCAGCGTTAATATGAATGATTTGAGTGAACTGTGGCTTGGTGTTTTTTGCTCAAAGATGATGATGGCAGTAATTTCACATCATAATTCAGTAGAATTAAATTGTGTCTCTCGAATCTCTCAATTTGCTCAGTTCCAGAGCCTGGGCAAGCGGAAGACTCCATTTCTTCTCGACATCAGTTTTCAAAAAGGCTCTTCCACCATTAGACCAGGGGGTTAGTTGGGACAGGTTGTGACCCCTGGAGGCAGGCTGAATGCGAGCTGGTCATACTAAGTTCCATCGCATGCTTTGAGCTGCTGACAGTATCGTTCCCTCTCCGCTCTGAACATGACTAATCGGACGGGTCTTATCTGGGAAATTACAGGAAGAGGATGGTTTCCTCCCTCATGCTTTCCGCTCGGCCACACCCTGGCAGCACTCTGGGGAAGCTGGTTCCAGAGCTGGGATGCAGAATGTAAACGTAGATCAGACTTTGATGTGATACCCCCCACCTTAAACCCAGGTCACCACTGTTTGTGCTCGCCATGTAGTTTCCCATGTGGTCTGAATGAAGATGGGTTTCTTCGCCAAGCCCTCTGCAGAAGAAGAAATAAAGACAACACAGGCTTTTTCACAGCTAGGTTTCACAGCTCATTTTCTTATACCGCTGTCATCTAAGATTGTTTTGGAAAACTCAGTATAGTTACAGTTGGGCAGTGGTTCCCATCCTTGGTCCTGGGGACCCACTGTGTGGTTTTTGTTACATCTCTTTAATGAAGGTTGTAAGTAGGGGATGAAGGCATCCTCCAACAGAGGGTCACTGATGCGTCTTGTTTTTCTTGAAAAGGTAACCATAGCAAAACAACAAACTGTATGTGGAGCTTTAATTAGAATATTCAAATATTCAAAACCCACAGGATGGTGAGTTTTAGGAAAAGGTAGGCCTACCAGAAGACCGGTGTAAGGGCATGTGATGATGCTTTTCAGAACAAACCCAGTGCATTTGAAAATAGGGAAAATGTGGTTTGGCATACATCCTTGATATAAACTAAACTAAAAGATTCCCCCAAGATGTTCTTCAACATGGCCCATATCTTTGTGTCTTTCAGCATGTGAATCTCAGAATATCCTTAAAACAACAGGAAGTGAAGTCCTCATGTAGTTTGATAGGTGTGGTCAGAAGGCCTTTGTCTAAGAAAAGAAGGAAGTGGGGGTTGAAACACTTTGTCCTCCCTCAAGATTTCCCAAAGTCAGAAGATTAAGGTTACGATCTTCAGTTCCACCGCAGAACTCCACAGGACTTTCACTGTTTGGATAAAGGGGAGTTGGTTCAGTGTGACACAAACAACAACAACGTTTTTTCTAGATTAAACAGTTTTCTTAGTGAAATGGAAAACTACTGCCCGGTGTCATTTAGCATCATTTGGGTCGTAGGGCACAAACACTGGTGCATTGTATTTGTCCTGACACGATTAGAGAGGGACTTCCTACAAGGGCTGCCTAGAACAATGGACGGACCCAAAAACCGTTGATCGAGAGGCCGATAGCAGAGGAGGAAGTAAGCTTATCAGGCTTAGCTGACCCCACATTGAGGAGAAATCAGGGTTCGAGGTGGATCATATTCTCCCTGGACTTTAGCACAGGGTCAGACTACTGTAGCAAGGAAAACCCGATGAACACAAATGTGAGCTTCCAGCTGGCCTTAGGTTTATCAAAAAAAGTAGTACTCACGAAAGAACATAATACAATTGAGAAGAAAATGATACACAGAGGAAACTGATTCCAGTACAGTTTGGGTCGGATTCCCCACTGATAAGGGCTGATTCCAGTTTGGGTCGGATTCCCCTGATTACTGATCAGTTTGGCTGTTTCACTGATGAGGGCTGATTCCAGTTTGGGTCAGACTCCCCACTGATCAGGGCTGATTCCAGTACAATTTGGGTCGCACTCCCCACTGATTAGGGCTGATTCCAGTACAGTTTGGGTCGGACTCCCCACTGATGGGGGCTGGTTCCAGTACAATTTGGCACAATGTCCTCTTTATAAATTACATCATGGATAATAAGTTGTTTCCAGTAATGGGATTTTTTTTTTCCAGCTCTTGCTGTGGTTTTTAATGTTTTTTTGTCTAGCTCTGTGTAGGTTATGAAAAGCTTTACTATGGAATTTATCTGGCCTGAGAATCCTCTTATTGGACTGTCACTGTAAAGGGGTGCAAAGCAAAAGAAAGAAGAACAATAAGTACAATGTGTTGTTTAACAATTAGTCCTCACAATGGCGCCAGTGCTGGAGAGATTGCTCATGTGTTTACGAAATGGTGGGGGCGCTGATACTGAGAAGCATACATTGTTTGGTTTGCATTGCGATGGCTTGGGGGGGCGGGTAGCTGAACCTGCCACAATAAACCCCTTTGTGTGTGTATGTGGGTGGGGGTTGGGGTGGGTGGCAGCTGGGACTCTTAATCTGCATGATTTAAAACATGAATATGGAACAGGCATAGTATGGATGGGACGTACTTCATCTTTTTAATTTAATGATCCGCACTAATTACAGTGGGTATAAAAAGTATTCACCCCCTTTTTTTTCACGTTGTTTTCTTTCTTCATTAAATCAAAATTGATTTAATTGGGGTTTCTTGACATGCATCAACACAAAATGCTGTCTGTCAAATAAAAAAATCAACTCAGCTTTTTCTTAATTACCAATAAATAAAATAAAAATAATAATTGATTACATAAATATTCAACCCCTTGACTTAATACTGGGTAGATGCACCCTTTGAGTAAGTCTACCAGCTTTGCACATCTAGACATTGCCATCTTTTCCCATTCTTCTTTACAAAATTGCTCAAGCTCCATCAAGTTGGATGAGGACTGGTGGTGAACAGCAATTTTCTAATCTTTCCACAGATTCTCAGTGGGATTCAGGTATAGACTTTAGCTGAGCCACTCCAGGACATAGATTGTGTTGTTTTTTTTAAACCACTGTTATATGGCTTTTGCTGTATGCTTTTGGTCATTGTCCTGCTGGAATATAAACATTTCCCCAAATCCCAGGGCTCTTGCAGACTGCAGCAGGTTTTCCTCTCAAGATTTGTCTATATCTTGCTCCATCCATTCTGCCCTGTATTTTGACAAGTTTTCCATGCCCTGAAGTAGAGAAGCATCCCTATAGCATTAGTCTCCCACCACCATGTTTCATGGTAGGGATAGTGTTCTTGGGATGATGTGCAGTGTTAGGCTTGTGCCAAACATAGTGTCTAACATTGATGCCAAAAAGTTCAATCTTAGTTTCATCAGACCATAGGATCTTCCTCTACCTGGTTTGAGAGTCTTCCACATGCCTTCTAGCAAACTCTAGGTGAGATTTCCTATGAGTTTTCTCCAACAATGGCTTTCTTTTTGCCACCCTTCCATAAAGCACAGATTTGTGAAGCGCCCAGGCTATTGTTGTCCCTTGGACCGTTTCTCCTGTCTCTACCATAGAAGACTAACTCCTTCAACGTTGCCATAGGCCTCTTGGTGTCCTCCCTAACAAATGCCCTTCTCCCACAGATGCTCAGAGGACAGCCAGTTATATGCAAATTCACAGTTGTGCCATATTCTCTCCATTTCTTTATGATTGACTTAACGGTGCTTTGGGGGATATTCAAAGTCTTTGAAATCATCTTCTATCTTTCCCTTGATTGGTGATTTTGAAAAACCTTTTCTTGGTTTGCTTTAAATGTTCTTTGGTATTTATGATGAAAATGCACTGTGGGAACTCTCACAGACAAGGTGTTTCAAATTATTTCAAATTAATTCACCTAATTGTGGACCTGGAATTGTACACAGGTTGACTCCAATCAAATAATTATGTGACCTCTGAAGACAATTGATGGGGTCTGGCTGGGGTGCAGGGTGTGATGAGTGTTTGGAGGTAGGAGGGAGCGGTTCTCCTTTGCGGCCTTATATGCCAGCACCAGTGATTTAAATTTGATACGTGCTGCTATAGGGAGCCAATACAGTGTGGTGAGTAGTAGTGAGGTAGCGTCCATTGCTTAATTATGGTTGGCTATGCAGACTTGATCAACTTACGTTTAAATCTGTGTTGGAATATTTGTAGTGTAAGAGATGCATTCCTCAAGTTAAAAACACAACAAGTCAGCCTGCCAGCATAGACCAGTGGTTCTCAAAGTGGGGTCATGACCCTGGCCGCACCAAAGTCAGCTCTGGCCGGGAGTGCCACCGGAAGCAGCAATTGGCTGTCCGCCCAAGGGAGGGAACTTCATCGCCGCCGGTCACAGGGCTACGGCAGCAAACTATTAGGGAGGAATTGACCTAAGAATAACGGGTGTAATTGGCTACCAAAATTGGGAGAAAAAATGGGAGAAAATCAGAAACAAACCAAAAAAAAGTAGAAAAAAGAGTGGGGTCACGAGATCCATTGGGGGGTCCCAAGATGATTTCAAGAATGTGAGAAAAAATTGTGATAATAAAATGCTATCTTTTTTTTTGCTGTAATTGCATTTATGCATAACATAAAAAAAATAATAGGCCTACAATTCATGTTGGCCTACCATGCATTTGAAAAAAATTGATAATTTGTTTCAATGTAGCCATGTAGTTGCGAGAGAAACAAACAAATGTGTGCACATACCTGCATGTGCATGTGCATGCATATTATTGAAAATCTTGGGGACCCCCCAAGAGCTATTAGTCATTTCGTACCATGGACCATGGATGGATGGATGGATGAATAGATAAACAGATGGATACTCGATTCCGATTGGCTAACAGCTGTGCTTATATCATGTGTATGATACCATCTCCTCACTTTTAAAATAAGTTACATGTTAATTCGCCCAAAGACACATGCTGCATAAACAAGAATCAACATTAGTTCAGCACCAGAACATCTTCTCATTTGTGCGATCAGGATTCCAAATTCAAACGAACGCAGCTCATCTACAGATCTGTCAGCTCATCTACAGATCTGTCAAGTTATGAAATTAATGTCCAGATAATTGATCAGAAAGTGAGTGGGAGTTTGCTAAAGCAACAGGACTAATTTTCTAAAATCAAAAGATTGCAATAACTTAGTGGAATTGTTTTCTAATGTAACCAGAAATGTATATTTCTAGTTAGCCAGCCAAATTCTGTAACTTCTGACTTTTTCAGCTAACTACATCGACTCCCACACCAATTTGTTAATTAGAAACCATACCGTAGAGGTATAACAAGTTTGGAGTATTTAGTACTAGCTAGATAGCTACTCTAACACTTGTCTGTCATGTACATTATCTATTAAATTAACCGTTGGCTTGCTAACGTGCCTGACTAGTAAGTGCATACAATATCTGGCAAGCTAGATAGCTAGCTAACTAACTAGCCATTGCTAACTAAAAACATTTGCAAGAAACTGTTTAATGTATGTTTAATTATATAGGCTACTAGCCAGACATAGGCAAACTATGTAATACATACATGAAAAGCTTGCTAACATTGGCTCCGGTAGGAGTCATCCGAACTCCGATTGCAAGCTGGTCTTATGCATCGCTAGCTAACTAATCTAGGTAAGTTAACTCGCTACTACAATGTACTGTACTAATGTAGTTGTACTGTACTTCTACAAGCTTGTTAAGTTCTGTCATTAATGTTAGCTAGCTAGTGCTGTTAACATACTTAAATCTGTTAAATCTTCACCTTCATTGCTACATTGCTACTTTGAGCTACTTCCTTATTTTTGTTTTTCTCCAAATTTGGGATTTCCACAGGTATTTGTAGCCTCGTCCCATTCCTGTAACCCGGTGTCCTAGCAGGATGAACCACCAGGCAGCGCCTGAGAGAGATACTTAATCACACCCGTACTTTTAAGGCTGAACTGGTCTAGAAATGTGTTGCTCACAGTTTAATGCATGCTGAAGGCCTGCAGGTGTGAGATTTTAGAGAGGAATAGTTATGAACTAGGCCTCCAGGAGAATTGTAGGTTATTTTATGTAGGGGAATACTAGCAAGGTAGAACATGTCTTTTAGGAGAAGTTGCAATGTGTCTGCACCTTGACCACAGACATTTTAGGGTCCAGTTCTCAGTGATTTAATGAGAAATGCACAAATTGGGGGACAGTGAAAAAGGGAACGGTGGGGAGAAGGACCTGTGATTAGTTTTGGAGGTTTGTTGTGGAAGTGCTTTACCGGTTACTGTGTGTATGAATCTGCCTGGGACTTGCTCTTTTTTGGAGTTGACTCCCAAACTCAAATAATCTTACACAAGAGATATGTTTTTCTGCCAATTTGATTTAATTTAAGAGCTCAACCCTGAAGCGCTGGGTGGAACCAGCTATAAATTTAAAATCAGTTTGGTTAAAGTGCATTTGGTTATCTTATTTCCTTGATGTTTCAGTTTTGGCAGCAGTTTGGTAAAAATGGTTAGGGAACTGGGCTTGTAACTTAAAAGTTGTAGGTTTGAATCCAAGGGGGGCACTGCCATTGTACCCTTGAACAAGGCACTTAGACTAGAATTGCTTCATTAAATATCCAGCTGTATAAATGGGTTGTATTCAAAGAAAATGTAAAACTAAGTTGCTCTGGATAAGGGCGTCTGCTAAATGCCTAAAAAATATTCTGTTAAAGCTTAAAAGTTGAATTGGAAAAAAAGGAACAGTGGTCACAGGTAGGCCATAATAGCTGGGTTTTTTTGTATGTTTACCTGATCACCTGTTCCCATGTTTAACTGCGGGTCCTAAGAGGAAGGCGGTGGGAAATGGCGGTGAGCTGTGGCAGTTTCATGGCACTCTTCCACATTCTTAAACTGGAAGTTTGGAACCGCTTACTTTTTAATTTTTTGCCTTAAAGTCACCGTCAGTACTGTGTTCCACCTCCTCTGTGTGTATTTTCATTTGGAGGAAGCGGCTCTTCCTGAAACAGATATTTTTTGCGCTCTGCTAGAGGGGAGAAGAGGCTCGAGTGACGCTGGTCATATTACCTTTCAACAAGGTGAGGAGGCATCTGATTGGCTGAGGGGGTAGTGTGGCCCAGCCTACAACCCTCAGGTTGCTCTTTATCACCCCCCTGCAAAGGATTGTGGGAGAAATCCAGGTTAAGAGGTAATCTTTGGGCTTGCTTATCTCTCTTGTTCTTTGAAAACGCCAACACCAAACAGAATCTTGTGTGTGATTCGCACTGAAGAGAATGGGGAGGATTGATTCCCACTCAGTGTGGATAGAACAGTGACGTGGCTACCATTTTACCAGGCCTTGCTTTGGATACATTTTTTGAATTTCCACTCTCACTCCACCGTCCCTCAAGGGACCTCTGTGTGAGTCCGGGAGGCAGGCAGAGGGGGTGCAAAATGGCTGTCCGATTCCAGGACCAGGTAGGACGGTGCACCTTCATACAACTTTTAAAGGCAGTCAGCCAACGGGTTACTTGTTCTCTTGTTACTGTGGATTGTTGTTGTTTTTGTCATTGAGGTTATTAGCCCGGCACTGATATTATAAAGAAAGCAAACCACAAAATACCAAAAGGTTGTATAAGGGACAGTTATTGCACTTTTCTGTTTTTGATGCTACTGTGTGAAGCAGGGTTTTGAGTGGGATGTGACCCAAGGTGGGGGCTGCTGTTTTGACCCTGGTAAATGGTGCAGTACATGCTCTGCTATGGAAGTTTGCTGTACACACTCTAAAGATAAGCAGGCCCATACTACAAATGAATAAATATGTTTGAATGATGATATGTGCTGTGATTGAACATGTCACTGTATCTCGCTGGTGCTTGTTTACATTACTGCGGTCTCCCACCTATAAAAAGGTGAAAGTAAATTCAGCCAGGAAGCGACAGAGCATTGCACAGTGTTGTCTTTGATTTCTTTATGATTCTTTGTTTAATGTTCTAACTTACCCATTTTAATGATTTGGCCATTGTAGCATGTTAGCATTTTTTCCACACTCTGGAGAGTTGGCTTCAAAGCTTTAATGGGAATGCAGCTCATTAGAGTGAAAACAGAGTGCATCAGAGTGAATATGAAACTTACCATTTGAAGGACATCAAGCACAGATATTATCCCTCTAAATAATTGTGCTTTTTACAAACAAAGTGCAAAACAGTTCAGCCTTTGTAGATCAGAAAATAGGATGTAGCAAGGAAGATTTGTGGTGAGGTGATTTTGGGCTCCAATTTCTGTGTAGTAATGACAAGGAAAGCTTTATAGCTTTTTACCGTCTAATTTATGTATAATTGGATATTGTATGTTATCTTCCCCAATTGAGACTTAAGACACATTTTGAAAGTTGTCTAAATGATAGATTCTCTGTGCATTCCCCCAAGTAAGCATTGTAATACTTATTCTTCATCCATTGTTTATGATGGTGTGGATGTGTTGCCATAATCTTAAAGCTTTCTTTGAAATGTTGCTGTTTTTACTGAATGCAGTGTCTATTTTCTGTAAATGAGGGTATAAATATTTTGCTAATTGCACACACTCTCTGGCATGGGTTGGGCTCAGAAAATCAGGGGGCTTGCTTTGAACATGTTTCAGTGCTGTGATTGTTTCTGTGGGTGTGGATAAGCGTTTGTGGTTTCTGGCCAATTGTCATAAACCAGACATTCTTCCCATAAATATGAGGGTGAGGCAAAAACAACTGATTAAACACACTGTAGGTTTTACATTTGTTTCATTTTGAAAAAGAATGTTATTTGGGGTGTTTTGGGCAATTTTGTGGTGGGAAATAAATAAAATGAGACTCACACACTTATTTAAATGCTCCAAAATGTAGTGTAATGGTTTATAAACATGCAGGTTGGTTAATGTTTTGACACTTAGGTCTTCATCAGAACACCGCGAAGACCTAAGAGTCAAAATGCCGACTAGCATGGTTAAATAAACCATTACACTACTTTTTAGAGCATCTAATAAGTGTGCGAGTCTCATTTTATATTTATACATTTTATACATAAGTTATATGCCACTTCGACTCTGCACCTCATGCTAAGCCTTTTTAGAGTGCACATGTTTATCATGTTAAAATTAATAAAATGGGAATGGAAAATGAGGACTGTTTTTTGTTGCAGAAGTGAGTGTGCATGTGCATGCTGTCATGTGTACACACCCATGTTTGGTGCTGATCAGACTCCATCTTTGAGAACACTTGAGTGTGATCCTCCTGATGTGCTGAAACAAAACCGCTTCAACTGCCGTAACGCATGCCGCCGCGATCTCATTACACCAGTGAAACGCCAGCCTCTACTACAAGTACAAACAGTGCAGGAATGCACTAAAAATATAAGGCCCTGCCTCAGTCTGTCCCAGCATCATCTCTGCTTTCAGATTCTCCAGTTGGCTTCTCCCATAAAGATCTGTGAGCTCTTTCTGCCAACCGTACAAGGAGAGTCCCGCCGATTCATCATTTTTACTCCCAACAACAATTTTCTGCAGTCCGCTAGTGTTTTTATTTACTATCCAGTCAAGGTCATTGGACCCTTTGCAATTAGAAAATATAAAAACTGAATTAAAAAGTCTTTGAATGTGAGTTGGCAGGTTTGTTGAAGCCGACACACCCATGTTAGATAGTTGGCTCGTGTGGTGGACAACCATGTAAGAACTGGGCGAATGGCACTCACTGTAATCGGATCACAGGACTGGCAACACAGCCAATTTTGCTGCTTTGATTCATTGATTGGTTGAAGTTGTGAAATCTTAAACATTCAGGTTTCTCACACACAGAATTCTAGCTTTTTCATACTCGATTGTTTGGTAACAAGGACACCATGCCCCAAAAACAACTGGACATCTATTTCTTTATTAGATTTTTTTCATGGTAGTGTCCTCAGCTTCACTGTTCACCATTTTTTTATGATGGTTATTTTGGATTCGCAGGACAGTGCAGTCTATCTTCCACTGTTCATCCCAGCCACCCATTGGGTGCTATATAACTGAAATCTGAGGCTGAAGGGTTGAAAGCAATAGTCTGAAAGGTCCAGAAGGCACCACTCCAAGGGTGTCAGTGTGTGTATGTTTGTCCTTGCCCATGCGTTTGGAGTGTGGGTGGGGGGGTGTAAATACAGCTCATATTTTTAACCCCCGAGAAATCCGATTGGAACGATGGGTGATGAATATTTGATTACATTCTGACGAGTGCGTCTACATTTTCCCTTAGAACCTGACCCCAACCGACGCGGGCGGAGCCGTGGCTCTATTTACGTGCTTATCAGGAGCAGCGGAATCGTGTCTGTGTGCTCAAATCCCTGACATTCGATGCCCAGCTGACCCCCTTGCTCAACAGATGCTTTGATGAAACCCATGACTGAAACCAGTGGAGCCTCTGGTCTTTGGGACGCTGGTGGAGAAGTTCTGAATGGGTGGTGTCTCCCACCTCAGTGATGTGAGAGCTGGCGCCCAGGGATATCTGAGCCACTAAAACATAATTTACATTTCCACATCTGAAGCAGTAGGCTGTCACAACAGCGATTCTGTTTACGCAACGTCTTGGTGGTCCGAATCGATCCGGGAGCGATTTACATCCCGCCCGCCCCCGCAAAAACAAAATATTTTTCCGTTTGTTGTGTTACTGAACAACTACTGTTGATCCCTGTCCTTTTATTAGAGCGTGGCTGTTTTGTATGTGCTACAGTGCAGGGACCAGGCTTCCTGTCCCAGCTGTGAGTTGCTCCAATGGCTGCAAGCCAGGTTGTGTGTGCGTGTGCGTGTGCGCGTGCGTGTGGGGTTCATTCAGGATCATGGGGCTTCATATGGAGCTTTTGGTCTGCAGACTTTTGAGAAGACCACTGTGGAAGGCGTTGGTCTCAGCAGCGGATCAGGGCGATTAGCGGCCACGCCTACTGGCAGAGCAGCCAACGCACGCACCGGTCTGGTGTTGCTAATCACATCGGTGTGCTTGAAAACTGCTCTGCTCTCTTCAGTAGGTGGCTGGAACAAGAAAGAAAAGGCGTGGGAGACCGAGGAGAAGAAAATAAAGAAAGAAAGAAAAGAGCGAAGTAAAAGGAAACCGGGAACTAGAAAGTTTCCGGTTATTGTTTGATAATTTTGTTTATTTGTTTAAAAGAACTCCCGGTCTAGTTCTCTGCCCGTGTCGGGATCAGAGAACATTTCCACAGAAATAATAAAGAATCCGGTCTGTAGACCGAAAACTCCAACCCCGTTTCCAGACTGCTCTGTTCCGTACAGGGATTGTCACGTGGCTTGTGACAAAGTGGTGCCGAAACCCAGGAGAAAAGAGCAGCACCACTGGAGAACATGGAGAGTCCACTCTCCCAGGTGATCGCCCACCTGGCTGCGATGCAGGAGGCTCAGCAGCGCGCGCTGGTACAGTCCCAGGAAGACCAACCCGACGTCGGGCATCCCTTCGCCTACGCCCAACAGCTCCTCGACTCCTGCCGGCAGTGGCTACAGCCAGAAGTCCGAACAGCGGACGAAATCGTACAAGAGGTGGCATTGGAGCAGTTCACGTCGGGGCTCCCGAAAGGGACCGCGGACTGGTTCCGATGCCACCAACCCGCCACTCTGGATGCAGCCGTCCAGCTGGCAGAGAATCAACTGGCGGTCAGTGGGGATACATGGAGACTTCCCCAGAGAGCTGAAGGGCTGAAAAGCCAATTTTATAGATACCGCCCCAACATCCCGGTTCCCCGTTTTCCCCAGTCCAGTTCCAATCCAATACCCAGCCCCAACCCCAACCCCAACCCAGGTCTACGGCCCCCTCCCCGAACCCCGTCCGGTCCCCGTTGGCATAACCCCCTCGAGATCGCATTTTTAATCGCCCTGATCCGCTGCTGAGACCGACGCCTTCCACAACCACTTTCTTTAAAAGTTCTGTTTTTGGGCCAGTGGGTGACTCATCCTGCTAAAGCCATGGGTTCGTTTGTGTGACACTAATGACCTGGTGTTGAACCCTGACACTGCTCATGTTGCGTTGTGCGTAGTTGGCTGTGGCATTGGCCAGGGAGGGAGGGTTTCAATCAGCAAGGCATGCATCTCCACATGATTGACGAAGTCTGGGGTCAGGCTGCCTGTGCAGGGAGGAAATAAAATGTTGAAATGAAAAATGTGTTTTAATACATTTTGATATTCCTTTGGTGCATTTGCCAGCCTACTGTGACACATACCTGATTGGCCGCCACCTGCTTTGCTGATACTCGCAAACTCCCATCCATTGAGACCTCTGTGTGAATGCTGGTTTATTGCTTTGGTGTTCTGAGCCCTGTGGACCTTTTTCTAATAGAAGGGGCCTGGATTGTTTTCCATACAGTAATTGTCTGTGGTATAGAAGGGAACCATTGTTGACTCATCCTTCAATTCAAAGAGATTGATTTTTCAGTAAAGGTCACATTTCTGATACCAAGTCCCCTGTGCAGCATAGCTTCTGGTGTTCTTTGAAGATTAAACTGCACTTTTAATTAAATGGATTGACAACGTTACAGTACGTTCCATTTGAGGGGCTAAATGGCTTTTATAATTGTGCCTTTGATCCATTTTTTTTGTTTGCTTTAACCCGTCAGTGGCCTTTTGGTCAAATTTTCTAATTGCTACCAACAGGGCCATTTGACTGGGTAAAATGTTTTCATCTTTACAGTAGGTATAGTATAGAGTAGTCCCAAATATTATGCAGTACCAAACTCTTGCTTTAAAAATGTTGCACACCGGATAATTGGGATAGCCTTATCCTTGATTCTGGAGGGAGTGTTTGAGTTGGAAGGCCCTCATTTCTCACTAGTATCCTCCCCTGGTCGATCAGGTGCCTGCAGCCTCACTGTGCTATCTGCACAGTTCTCAATACATTACATTCATTTAGCAGATTTATCAACACAAGAGAACATAAGTGCATCCACTTGTTGAACAACGAGTATAAACAATGAGACAGATCTGGCTACAGATCTGGCTAACACTCCCACACGGAGTGTACGTCCAACATTTACATTTTTTATTTAACCAGGAATAGGCCCGTTGAGATTAACAATCTCTTTTTCAAGGGGGTCCTGGCCAAGGTGGGCAGCAGCATTAAGTTAGACACAGTATAAAACAATTTACAAAAATGACTAATTACAACATTACAAATAAGAAATAAGTTTACATTACAACATTTACAGATATGTTACAAGGATGATTAAATAGTCAGTATGGCAAAGCCAACATTTAGCTGAAACATTTACAGCCTATTGCTCCGGCTCTACTTCCTTTATCATATTTTTAAACACCCTTAACGAGACTAGCTCCGTAACATGCAACTCACTCTGTAGCACGTTCCATGTAAAGTCTGCAGCATACTTAAAAGCTATTTTTCCCATGTCAGTACAGGCATTTGGGACCGATAGTAAATATTAGAGCCCTGGGATCATAGGCAATATCTTCCCACATTTCTCTGGTGAAATATAATTGCACAAGGAGTCCAAGAATTGCCTTATAAATAAAAATGTACCAGCAACTGAGTCTACGCGTTGTCAGAGAAGGCCAACCAACCCGAGCACACAAGGAACAGTGATGCGTGAGGGCTTTACAATTAGTGATGAATCTCAGTGCTCCATGATAAACAGTATCTAGTGTATGAAGACACTGACCGGGTGCATGCATATATACTGCATCACCATAATCCAGCACAGGCATAAACGTTGCTGCAACAAGTCTCCTTTAGCCTCAAAAGAAAAACAAGACTTATTCCTGAAATAAAAACCCAACGTCAGCTTCAGTTTTTTAAACAAGGTGCTTAATGTGTGGTTTAAAAGAGAGAGAGTCATCAATTAATATTTGTAGATATTTATATGAAGAGACAACCCAAATTTCGGTGCCCTGAAGAGTGGTAATAGATGGAAGGGTTCAGTGTGGGGGTGGGGGGTGGGGTGTTAGAAAACATTGTAAGTTTAGTTTTGTCAGCATTTAAAACAAGCTTCAGCTGACAAAGGGTGTGCTGAACAGTATTAAAAGCAAGCTGCAGTTGACAAAGAGCCTGATTCTGTGTGGGAGCTGAGCAGTAATTGACAGTATCATCAGCATAAAAGTGGAAATTTGCATTGGTTATATTTTTTTTTAATCAAGACTATAGAAATAAAGTTAATACTTAACTTAAGACTGAATATAAAAGTGGTCCTAGGACCGATCCCTGTGATACACCATTGGAGACTTTTAAGGGAGCTAGATGTGAATCCTTCAGCCTGCACACATTGAGTCCTATGTGAAAGGTAATTTTCAAACCAACAGACAGTTTGTTCTGACAGTCCCAAACTGTGAAGCCGGTGCTTCAATATTGCATGATCCACAGTATCCACAGTGTTTGGCTCTGTTAAAAGTGCTGCACAGTGGTGCTTCTTTTCCAGGGATCCATTAAAATCATTAACTACTTTTACAACTGCTGTAGTTGTGCTGTGTTTTTTTCTAAAACCTGATTGACACTCAGTTAAAATGTTGTTATTGCAGAGAAACTCTTCAGTTAGTTAGTCACTAGTTTTTCCAGCATTTTAGCAAGGACAAAAGAGATTCATTGTAATTATTTAAATTTGTGCGGTCTCCTCCTTTTAAAAGTGGAAGCACAAAGGTTGATTTCCAGATAAGGGGAATTTCATTAGAGGTTAGTGAGAGATTAAAAAGATGAGTTAAAGGTTGAGCAATAAAATCTGCCGCCAACTCTAAAAAATATGGCCGATTTTCTAAGTTTATGGGCTTTATGAACCTCCGCAGTAGTAACTGGGTTAAAACGAAAAGACTGACCAACAGTTACAGGATCATCAGAACAAACGGAACAGAGATTTCTCATGTCAGGTTGCGGGGATCAAACAAGGTACCAGAAGCAATGAAGTGATTGTTGAAGCAACCATGCATGGAGGGAGGCAGTGGATAGCATACCAGTCTAAGGCACCGTATCTTGGCTGGTCCTATACGAGGGTGGCTGCCTATCTGGGACACGGTTGAAACCCGTCTCTGCCAGACCGGCCCTGGCTGTTAGCACCGATCAGGGGTGGCATTTGGCTGTCCGCCCCAGGCGGATGGTGAGCCGGCACGAGTTTGTCGAGGAACAGGAAGGGCGTCCGTGGTCGGGTTCTGTCTCGGAGGAGGCAGATCTACCGGCCTGGAAATATTGGCTCGTTACCCGGAGGACGGGAGGCGGAGGGTGAATTGAGATTAATATAAAGTATAATTGGCAACCAAATTGGAAGAAACATTTTAAACTAACATTTTAAAAAAGTGCATGAAGGTACATCTCTAAAGTACTGTAAGTTAACTATGCCGACCCAGACCCAGACCCAAACTTACTGTGCCCTTCAGCATTGAGTAGCACAGGGAACCACAGCACAGCCCACCACAGCAGAGCATCGCATAGCAGAGCAGCACACAGTGCAGGCAGCACAGCACAGGGAACCACAGCACAGTGCAGGCAGCACACTGCATCCACATATCACAAATGTTTCATGAGATTCCATTTTGTTTTCCCTCTGACTCTCCTGCCAATACCGTTAGTGTTGCCAAAAAAAGCCCTGCGCTCTCCTGAGTTTTCACCCTTACTGTCTGAGGCACTTCCAAGAGGCAGGGTTTTTTTCTTATTTATGAGGGTGAAAAAGGGTGCCTTTAAATATTTAAAATGGAAGAAGAGCTTGCCTTGCATATGACTTCCAGGGATAGAGAAAAGTTTCTTGATGCCAAGCAGGTCACTTTCCACGTGGTAAACAGTCTGTTCTTCAGCGTGTAAATGGTCTGTTCTTGGCTGGTGGGCGGCTCATCCTGTTAAGGCACTATTCTAGTGCATGGATCAGCAACATGGTCTGCATCCTGTTAAGGCACTGTTCTAGTGTCTGGATCAGCCCCAGGGTCTGGTATTAAATCCAAACCATGCCAGTGCCGACTGTGGCCAGCAGCCCCATAGGGCAACGCATAATTTGCGGTAGCATCACCCAGGGAGGGAAGGATTCAGCTGGCCAAGGTTGTCCATGTCTTGTCACACACCAGCGACCCCTGCTGGTCAATTGGGCACCCACGGTCTACAGGTATAAATCAGCAAGAACAAAGTGTCTTCCTCCAAGTCGTCTGTGCAAGCTTAACTTGTGAACTGCAGTGTGAAAAGAAGCAGCGGCTGACATCACATGCTTTGGAGTAGAGTCTAGTGCCAGTCTCTGCTCTCCCAAATTGACAGTGTAGGTTTCAGTGAGTGTGGTAATTAGGCATTCCATATTGGGAGAAAAAGGGGAAAAAAGCATTATGAATACAAACAAAAAGCCAATGGTCTGTTCTTCAGTCATCAAAGACCAAGAGCTAGCTAAAGACCAAATTTAGTCTTTAGGGTCTAAATTTAGCTACATTGCTAAATCTGACTCAATACTCCAAAAGATGGCCATATAAATGAGTGCATTTTGCTCTCTGGCAAAGGAGGGATTGTTTGGCTGTGAACAATTTGTTAATAACCGATTACTTGGATCAGAGTTTGAAATGCTTCTCAAATTACTAAAATTAATAAACAGCATATCAAGAAATTATAACCCTGCCAAAGGTGATTGATATGTCCTTGAAATTATTCATGTTTATATCTGAAAGTGTGGTTTCAGATTTGTGTGAAGGGAATTTAATTTGAAATTTTAATAATAGTTTCATCTTGTGTATAGGCATATATGATATAAGTTGGCTTATCTTTCTTTATTTCTTATTCATATCTTATATTTTTAACATACAGATTCAGAAGCTAATGGCCAATTGTCAGATTACTAGTACCTTCTGACTGCAGAACATGTTTTACTGCATAAGGATTTTTGCCCTTTTTGCAACCTGAATGGGCTGATTGAAATGGAAGACTAATCATGGTTTCATACATGTTCAGTGACAAATTGTTTGTAGTTGAGTCAGATTATTCCTTTTTTCATACTCAGTGGGGGCCAAAGCTGATGTGTATTCTTGCATGATGTACGCAGGAATAGTTTAACTTCAAATTAGCAGGGGATCTAACTTCAATGTGGATCTAAGGCTGGTCTCTTAGAAATCATTGTGAAATGGAAACGATGCCATGGGGAACTCTGGGATTGTAAGACAACATGATGCCAGCTGTGTGTGTGTGTGTGTGTGTGTGTGTGTGTGTGTGTGTGTGTGTGTGTGTGTGTGTGTGTGTGTGTGTGTGTGTGTGTGTGTGTTGGAAATAGGCTCAGACAGGCGGGAGTGCAGGCCTGTCTAATGCAGTGAGACCACCCGCAGACACGCAGAACCAGCCTGCATGATCCCACACAGTGTGACAGAGGAGAGAGACTGCAGGCTGCTTACACGCACACACACACACACCCTTTAATCTCTCTCGCTCCCCCTTTCCCTCCCTCTGCCTCTCCTATCTCTCACATAAACACATGCGTGTGCACATACATGCGTGCAACACACACACAGTATAGGAAAAGCAAGGCTCTGTCAATTGGCCCTCAGTGGTTCAGCTCTGCTCAGTGTTACTCTGATTGGTGTCTCAGACCTCCATTTACCGCTCCCTTAAAGGAAGAAGTGTGCGTGTATCCGGTTACAGAAGTAATCGCATGACTTTAGTGTCTGAGGTGCTGGTGGGGTTTTGGGGTTGGGCAGTTTGTTGGGGGTTGCATGGTGTGACGATGCTGGTTTGGGGTGATGTACCAGTTCCTTCCAAGGTACTACGATGATGGGGGCGCTGTGTGGCAGGTGCCAATCTTTGCCTCGGAGATATGGGGCTTCTTTGGTAGGCTGCAAGGCATTGTGGGTTGGAGAGCTGAACCTGTGTGCATGTTCAAACCCAGGTGCGATGCTGTGACTGTGCCCCAGAGTGAGTCTACGTAAACCTGACCCCTGATCCCAGCCCTGGGGTAGCGGAGTTCAGAGACCTGAGTTAGAAGACCTGGATGTCACCCCTGTAGAAACTAAGAGTATGAGTAGCTCCCTTGGCAGAGCACCTTGGTCTTTAGCTCAGCAGGCTAATCATGTCTTGTTGTTCAGAGAGGCCACCAAGGGCGTGTGGTACAAAACCCACAGCAGACTTACTATTGCCTGACTGGACTGAGAAAGACTTGTGCTGCTTTTCATAACTGATAACTATTGGAATACACACTCACGCTGCCTCTAGAGACATACTGATGCAAAACTAGCACAATGTGGCTCTTGCTTATTATGTATTATGTATGTCATGCATTAAATTTTGCCTCGCATTGTTTTGTAGGCTGTTGGAATTATTTTAGCTGCAATGGGAGATCTGTTCCACTTAAGCATTTGTCTGGGACACAGAGTGCACCGTGCCCGATGTCCTTGCTTAACAAATAACTTATTGAGAATTGTGTCAAAATTCTAAAATTAACTTTGGAATGTTTTCATTGTGCGGTCAACCTTTTGGTTAAGCATTATAGAGACAAACCATGCATGCATAACGCACATTTTCATTCTCCTTAGGGGCACTGCTTAGTTGAGACAAATGGCCCACAAATTACTATTGCCTTGCCCTTCCGTGTGTGGAAGTGCAATAATTCAGTTAATTTTTAAATAAGAAAATAGCAAATGCTCCTTGAAAACAAATTGGCTTTTAACAGAATGTAAATTCAGGCCAGGCTTTTAATGCGATCATGCAATTCCAGCTGAATTCTTTTTTTGTTGTTGCCAGCAACCAGTGGCCTGTACTGTAGTTCTGTTTTAGCAGGCCTGGTCATGAAATCTGCAGGTGCCTTTGGCAGTGTTCCCAGTTATGAAAAAAAATGACCACTGCCCTAGGCAAACTCTATCATTTAATATCCCACGATAAACATTGAATATCAATTTAAATCACAGTCTGACACTAGCACTTCTTATTTGTACATTCCTGTGATGTAATGCAGGTTGAATGTCAGTCTGTAAAACCCACAGAGAACAGGCAAACGTCCCATTGAACAATGAACGCTAGACTATCTGGGCTCAAACGAGACTCCATTGTTTCCTATGGGAAATTCAGATTCAGATATCAGCAACTAAATTCCTTATTGCTATTCAAATTCAAATTGCTATTCCTGATACCAAAAACTCAATTTCCTGATAACACAAATAGCACACCCCATTTTAACATTGTTGAGTTTCTGATATCAGAGATTAGACACCCTGAGACCAGACACTTTTTTTATATCTGGAAATGCAATTCCTGATGTCAGAAACTGTTGACAAACAAAAGTTAGTTTCTGACATCAGGAATTGCAATTACTAGGTAATGAACGTGTCACACACAAACCCTCTGCTTTAGCAGGGTAAGCCACCCATTAGCCAAAAAACAGAACTTTCAAAGTATGTGGTTGTCTCTAAAGTTCTAAAGCTCCACATTACTCGCGTGCTTCCAGCTTTGATCGATGGACACATGATGACGAGTCGCGTGCAGCTCAAATCGTAATTAAACGCGCCCTCAGAATCGGATCAGATTGGATTCCAATGGCTTTTCTCCAGATTAATTTCGATCCTATACTGTCCATTTATATAGCATATATTTGCATTTCATTGCATAATTGTAATGTGATGTAGCCTATTAGCCAGTCTTTCACTTACCATCACTTTGGCAGTTATTGTTTTATAACCATTTGAAATTAATTGCTTTACTTTTCAGCTATGGAGGGAAGAGCCGTTGACCATTTGAGCGAGTTGTCCAATTCAACCGGTTTTAGAATGGCTATTCTCAGTTCTTGGAGGAGAATTTCTCAAGTCTGATTTATGTTTGGTAAATATCCAAAGGATTTGCATTTCCTGTAAAAAAATAATAAATAAAAATGTAAAAAAACTTTCTTCCCCCCGTTGTAATGTTCGATGTCAAAGATCGTCAATGAGTTAGATTTTTTATTATTTATTTAGAGGCTGTGAATATTGACATTGGGATTTGGTGCGAATGTAGGCCAGTAATGTATTAGGATTACATAAGGCTGTGGCAAAGAATGGTTGGAATGGATGAAAACCCCATCGCCGTTGTGTAGGGGGTGTAGGGAGTGATGAGCAGCACCCGCAGACAAACTCCCCGCCGCCAACATGAAGACGGTGCTGCACAGAAAATGGGTTCACGCGGTGAACTCGCTCAGGATTTTACGAGGCTACGTGAGTTATTTTTAGTACCTTGCTCACTCTAATCTCCTCTGAAGCGGCGCTTAATTAGATTGGAGGGCAAACAGTTGCGGGAGACATGAGTGTGGACTGTCTCCCCTTTAATTGTTGCGCGAGGTTCCAGCGGGCTCGGCGACTGAGGCGGCTTGGAGGGGCGTGCGGAGAGTTTGAAGAGCTGCGGGGCAGTTTTTTAGTCCTCTATTCCCAGAGCAGGAACGCGTCATGTCTGTTGAAGCTGGTGGGGAAACGCTTTTTACTCGGGGATAAGGAGGATTTGATCCGGAGGGAAGATTGACTCCTTAGTCGTCAATTGCCTCAGATTAACCTTTTCAGCCCATCATTCAGTTTCTGAGCTCCATCAGGTTTGGGGTGCTGGGGGGCTCCACTTTATGTCTTTTATAAGTGAAAAGTTGAATGGTTTGGTAATGGTGTCTAGCGCTGAATGACAGCCATGAGCTTGCCTCATTCAAGAGTTGCTCTGTGTGTACCGGAGTTACGGTCGACTGCTAAACGAGTTCCCTCTCGGAGGAGGCGGTTCATCACCTTTGTCACTGCCGGTCCTAGAGCTAGAGCAGCGAGCTTGCAGTACGAGGGGGGATAGTTGACATGAAAAAGGGTACAATTGGTTACTAAATTGGGAGAGAAATGGTGGAAAAATCTGGAACAAAATGTAATTACATTTAAAAAAATAATTTTGAAGACATTTTTGCTCTGATGGGAGAAGAGGAGCGCCTACTAATGGTAGGAATAGTACAGTGGGATTGCTTCAATTTTGTCAGAAAAGAAATCCGCAAACTCCAGAAACTCTTTTGCTGGGTTATCTGTGAATTTACTGACAGGTATGGTTTAAAAAGCCTGTCAACTGTATTAAATTGGGATGCTGGCCTATTTTTGCTGTTGTTGAGTAGTAAGCTATCTTGGCTGCTTTTAACTTTAACCTGTATTGTGCAAGGTGCAGGTTCCAAATTTCCTTATCAACATGCACCCAAGAATTTCTCCACCTCAACTCCAGCCTACATCCTTCTAGTTTAAAAGCTTTTGGGGCATCTATAAACCAAGATGGAGGCCGTAGTTGGACAGGGCATTCATTCTGAAGCCCCACTCAGAACTCGATTTCACTGAGGGTGCTGTTATAGAGAGTGACAGCATCATCAGGGGAAGATAAGCAATTGTTGAATAACGGAGAAATAGTGACCAAGTTTGAAAAGTTTACTGGATCAAGGAGATGGCGTGGACGGAACGACACCCTTTGAGGAATTAAGGTGGGCTGAGGGAGATCAATTTCAAAAGTGATCATAGAATGATCAGTGTAGACTAGGCTTGACAAGAGTATGTTATTTATTGTGAGGCCTAGAGATATGACTTGGTCCAGAGCATGACCTTTGATATGTGTTGGAGCGTGTACGTGCTGTTCCAGATTAATGGAGTCTAGCAGAATATTGAATTGTTTAGTGAGGGTGTCCCTATTGTTGTCCATATTGTTGTTGTCCATATAATGTTGAAATCTCCCAACACCAGAAATTACAGGTGTGTGGAAGCAAGGGTAGATAGGAGCTCTGGCACTTCACTAAAGGCCTCTACATGCTTCTGCGTAACTTGTGCAACATCTTCACGGTTTGCGCAATGCGACATGTCGCAAGCACTCTGCAATTTATACTTCTGCGCAACCTATGCGACATGGTGTCCTTACACTTCTGTACACTAGTAGGCGTCAATGTATTGAACAAGGTCGGTAAAAGCAAGGAAAGCAAGGAAACTCCTGTACCTTTGAACTTCTTCAGCCAATCTTTCCTGAAGCTGGTTCATTTTATACTGTGTCGAACAAATGATGCTAGCTATCTATATCGTTAGCTACTGTTTGCAAGCTTTATTTGGCTGTGATACCAGGTTGCTAGCTAGATAGATATTGATAGTTTTGCTTAGCTAACGTTAACATAGATGTATACAGGTATGGTATGCAGCTGCCAACCACAATGTCTATTGCTGTATTACTGCACTGATCTCTTGTGCGAACTATGATTGTTCTTACCATGTATTAATGCACATCTGTTAAGTCGCTCTGGATAAGAGCATCTGCTAAATGCTTAAAATGTAAAATGTAAAAAAATGATGTACTAGCTCGATGAACTATGACTATGACAGTTCCGTCTCCATTCGCTAACCAACCAATCAATGCTGTGCAACATCTACACGACGTTGCGCTGCGGTCATGAGTTTGATTTTTGTGCTAGGTATGCGACATCCACCGCAACATCAACGCAACCTCTGCGACGTGTTTTGTCTTGATTGTGTGTGCATATGTGTGTGCGTGCTTCTGTGATTTGTGTCTCTGTGTGTGCATATGTACTTGTGTCTGTGATTGTGTCTCTGTGTGCATGTGTCTATTTGTCTGTGTCTCTGTGTGTGCACGTATGTACTTTTGTCTGTGATTGTGTCTCTGTGTGTGCATATGTAGTTGTCAGTGATTGTGTGTCTGTGCATATATATGTGAGTGTGTTCGTGTGTCTGTGATTGTGTATCTCTGTGTGCATATGTACTTGTGTCTGTGATTGTGCATCTCTGTGTGTGCATATGTACTTGTGTCTGTGATTGTGTCTCTGTCAGCATACGTACGTTTGCCTGTGATTGTGTGTCTCTGTGTGCATACGTACTTATGTCTGCGTGCGTGTTCGCCGATGCAGGGTTGTTGTTTTCAGTTCTATTTCTTTGTGCTCTGTTTGCCTTAAAATGCAAGAGTGGCAAAGACCAGTGTAGGATTTTCACAATGATGGACACTCATTGTGGAAGGATAATCACACTTGGGCAACAAAACACATACACACAGCCTCAAACTTCCGATAGGACTGTTTTTTGGGTCACCTCTCTGGGGGGCCGTGCATTTCTCCTGTGCCGGAGGAGCCTTAACTACAGCTAGCGGTTAGCGCTATGCTCCTGACCTGTCCATGGCATGTGGTATTGCGCTGGAGGTGAACGTGCGTACGCGTGCTCAACACAGAGAAATATATCTTTACGAAAACCGCTGGGCCTCGTCCGGTCAGGCAGACACAAACAGTGTAAGTGCAAGTTTTTCACTTCGTTTGTTGTGCATCATTTGTCTTGTATTACTGAGTTGCGGAACACAGCATGTGGGCTTGTGAAACCAGCTTTAATGTTTTGTTTTGTTGTTGACTGTTAAGTGTGCAGTTTACCCAGTCTTGGGGAAATGAGAGAGATTGCTTTGAAGGAGAATTGAGACTAACTGTATAGTTGGTATCAGTTACATACATATTTAATCATTACGATTTTTTGTTTGTTTTGAAGTTTTGAAGTTGTGAAATTGTTGGTAATGCTTGACAGTCTGAGGCATGCTCAGTGTGTTTGTACACAGAATTGAGCAGCTGCATTAAATATGTCTGTGCACTGTGCTGTAGAGAGTCGGCAAGGGAAGGAAAGGGTGAGAGGAGGAGAGGGAGTGAGAGAGAAGGGGACAGGGAGGGAAGGAGCAGAAAGAGAGAAGGGGTGAGGGGGGTGAAATGCCCCATTCAGCATGAAGTGGTTGCACTGAATTATAGTGTTTTATGTGGTGATCTAGTGTTTGGGAGTTTTTACTTTATGAGGAATTCAGCTGTTCATGCTGACATCCCAGATATGTAGGGATATTAATTATTAATATTAATTATCATTCTTACTCTTATCACCATAAGAATTCATTTGTTTATGATAAATGTTAGTAAATTAGTTATCCTGGATGGTTCTGATGTATTTTGTCTTTCTCAAAAAATGTTTCCCCCTAATAAAGCTCCTTTATGAGAGAAATGGGGAATTTTATAATGAATGCACTAGTATGTTGCTGTCAAGTTTTCAATTTTCTTTACAATCGAAACAAATTACCATGACAACCTGAAGTGGCTGAAGAAATCACTCACAAGAGATCACAACTTAATTTGGGGCGTGGGGGCAGATAGTCCCCTTAGACTGGCAGGTCGCACTAAAACCCATTTTTTACTTCCTGTGGGTTAATGAGGTGGCGTTGTTGATAGTGTTGAGGTCAGACGTTGTCGTATAACCAGTTCTGAGTTGATCATTGAATTATCGATCCAGCGGTACGTGCGAGTGCAGTGGCATCCTAACGCTGTGTGGAAACTGAGATACTGGAGCCCTTCCCTCTCTCAAGGCCTCGAAGCCTCACTTCCACAGGTCTCTAGAGAGATCGACAAATACGGTAACGTGATTACGCTTTTTAAATAGTCGGCTGGCAATGACACGATGGCTTTAGGCAGGGCACGTTGCCGTTTAGTTCTGCGCTCTGCACTGTGAGGGCAGAGAGAGAGAATACATGCATGTAAAATGTAGCCTATACAATACTTGTGCATTTTTCCCCTACAATACATGTATGTTGCACTTTAGCGATATTCACTCTGTATTTCATGCCAGTAAAGCATGTTGAATTGAGTTGAGAGAGGAGGCTGCAGGGATGCTGTGAGAAACGGCTTGTGCACACGTTTAAAACAGTGGCAGAAAGGGAGCTCTGATTCATGAGCGGTTTCTCTGTGGGTGGGTGGGGACACGTGTGGGTGGGCGAGGATGTGTGTGGGTGTTGGTTTGACTTGTGTTTCCTGTACAATTGTCCTTTTATGCAGTTTTATTGTGTTATTTCACTTTCATGTTTAATGTGTGGAGATGTGCCTGCAGCCCAGGGGGCTGTCATTACTTATGAAAGCACCACAGCCCAGTGGCAGAAAGGACACATGGTCACAATGTCTAACCATGTGGTTGGCTGGCTGGGTGTGTGCCCCATTAACCAGTATGCCTGTGTTAATTATTCATAATTAATACCTGAATCCTGTTTTATTGATTTGTAATAACTGTGCTCCGTAATCCCTGTAGCTCCTGTGTTCAGGGTACGTAATTACCAATGGCTGTTGGGGGTCCCCCAGATTTTCAATAATGTGCATGCACATGTACACAGATGTATGTGCACACGCGCACACATTTGTTTCTCTCGTGACTATATGGCTACATTAAACAGGATTTTATGCCATTTAAATAAAAACAAAAAAACTATTGTAACAAAAAAATCTAATAAACCAAGTCTAGCAAGAATTTCTGTGGGAATACAAATGGTAAAATATATTTTTCAGAATAAACTTGCATCATGAGTGTTCGCTGACCTGGCTATCTTGTAAACATTCAGCAAAAACGTTGCAAAATCGCACAAACCAATTTAACCCTGATTATATCTAATCTATTTTTAAAATAGCTAATTAAATAATGTTTGAAACCCAAACTATTAGTTGGTGTACAAAAATGATTTAGAAATGGCTTTAATAATGTATACTTTTTAAAAAGCATGTCCTCCTGCAGAAATATGGTGAAAACTTTAAAACTACATGGACCACTGAACATTTGGCTACTTCCTGGGAACAAATTCTAGTAATAAACCCCTCGACTTTTGATTAAAAATTGAGAAATCATGTTATATTTTACACACGCTGGTGTAGCACCTTTGCACATAAACATTTCCTTTTATCGTCGATGCTGACAGGCTGGCTTGTTATGTTTTTTAACTTGGGGAATATATCTCTTACACTACAAATATTCCAACGCAAACTTAAATTCTAAATAAATTTAAACGATGGGCTATAGTAAGTTGATCAAGTCTGCATAGCTGACCATAATTTAGCAACAGACGCTAGCTGCCATTCGAATGCTGTTGTGACACAATCCAGGTGATGCAACCCAGTCACATTTTGGCAGCCGGGCACATTTTGGCCTGACAGAACCCACAGATCTTTTATTTTATTTGTATTTTTGTAAGAATTTGTTTCAGATTTTTATCCCATTTTCTTCCAATTTAGTAGCCAATTACACCCTCTATTTTTCATATCAATTCCCCAGCCTCGTATTGCGAGTTCGCTGCTGTAGCCCTGTGACCAGCAGTGACAGAGGCGAAGTATTGTTTCCTCCGAGACGGCACTCACTAAGCCTGTCGACCATAACTCCAGTACTCCAGAGCCACTCCTATACGCAGCGGACTCATGTCAGACAGGCAATTGCCGCCCCCCTAGTGGCATTCGCGGCCAGAGCTGACTCTGGCGTGGCCGGTGGAATCGAACCCTGGTCACAGTAGCCAGCACCAAACGTTGTAACCGCTAGACCACCCGGGAGGCCCCTGAACCCACAAATCTTAAATAATTCTGAAAGACCGTTTCTATGGGTTGGTTCTATACTGTTATAACGTACTGTTACGTTATACATTTGCATATGCGTATATACACTGCCCGTCCCCCCAAAAAAGTCACACACTAATATTTTGTTGGACCGCCTTCAGCTTTGATTACGGCATGCATTCACCGTGGCATCGTTTCGATAAGCTTCTGCAATGTCACAACATTTATTTCCGTCCAGAGTTGCATACATTTTTCGCCAAGATCTTGTATTGATGATGGGAGTGATGGGACTGCTGCGCAATGTCTTCTCCAGCACATCCCAAAGATTCTCAATGGGGTCTGGACTCTGGTGGCCAATCCATGTGTGAAAATGATGTCTCATGCTCCCTGAACCACTCTTTCACAATTTGAGCCCGATGAATCGTGGCATTGTCATCTTGGAATATGCCCGGCCATCAGGGAAGAAAAAATCCATTGATGGAAAAACCTGGTCATTCAGTATATTCAGGTAGTCAGCTGACCTCATTCTTTGGGCACATAACGTTGCTGAACCTAGACCTGACCAACTGCAGCAACCCCAGATCATAACACTGCCCCCACAGGCTTGTACGGTAGGCACTAGGCATGATGGATGCATCACTTCATCCACCTCTCTTCTTACCCTGATGCGCCCATCACTCTGGAACAGGGTAAATCTGGACTCATCAGACCACATTACCTTCTTCCATTGCTCCAGAGTCCAATCTTTATGCTCCCTAGCAAATTGAAGCCTTTTTTCCGATTAGCCTCACTGACAAGTGGTTTTCTTAAGGCTACACAGCTGTTTAGTCCCAATCCCTTGAGTTCCCTTCGCATTGTGCGTGTGGAAATGCTCTTACTTTCACGATTAAACATAGCCGTGAGTTCTACTGTTGATTTTTTACGATATGATTTCACCAAACGTTTAAGTGATCGCCGATCACGATCATGAAAAAAAAAATTCAGACCACATTTCTTCCTCAAAGATGATGGTTCACCACTATCCTTCCAGGTTTTAATAATGCGTTGGACAGTTCTCAACCCAATTTGAGTAGTTTCAGCAATCTCCTTAGTTGTTTTCTTTGCTTGATGCAGGCCAATAATTTGACCCTTCTGAAACAGATTAACATCTTTTCCACGACCACAGGATATGTCTTCCGACATGGTTGTTTAAGAAATGAGAAGCTACTCACTGCATCAGTTAGGGTTAAATAACTTGTTGCCAGCTAAAACATATTAATCACTGCAGTAATTATCCAATTGAAGGCTCTTACCTATTTGCTTAGTTAAATCCAGGTGGTGACACTTTTTTTGGCCAGGCAGTGTATATATATATACGCATTTGTTAAAATCAAGATGGGACCCCCAAGCGTAAAAATGTATTTCTTATGGGGGGTCCCTTGTGGTTTAAGGGTGGTCCTGGATCCCCCCAGATCCCCCTCATTTTGAACACTGCCTGTGTTATACCAGTAATGCTTGTATTTCATGTGTTATAGTTTATTACCTTTGTTATAGGGCAGATGTTAGTGCACCACCTGTCAAATACCTGTACCCCAGTAATGCCTGCACCCCCTGGGTTATAGTTCTGTAACACGCCTACCCTTTGTCATGCCTTTTAATGAAAAGTGTAACCTTTTTACTCCATAATAAGAAATGTTTTGTGTGTTGTTTGTGGGTCGTACCTGTATCTCTGCGTTAATAATATGTAATGCCTGCATATTCTGTGCTGTGGTTGCATAGCACCTGCACAGCTTGTGTTATTACTGTGTAATACACATACCCCCTCTTGTCTCCACAGACCTCAGGAATGGAGGAGACGGTGTGGGAGCAGTACACCGTGACACTGCAGCGGGTGAGTCTCCTGCCACCATGACTTTGATTAACTATTTTGTTAACCATTAAAAAAAAATAATAATCATTTTAAATCCAAATGTTGGGCTGTCCGATAGTATAGCAGTCTAACGCACTCGCTTTGAGTGGTGCTTTACGAGTTTGAGCTGCCTATCACAGTCACGGTTTAAAACCCGACTGTGCCAGACCGTCCATGGCGGGGAGCCCCGATCAGGGACGGCATTTGGCTGCCCGCCCCAGAGGGAGGGGCGATGGTGAGCCGGCACAAACTCGCCAAGAAGCGCGAAGGGTGTCTCCAGAAAGGGGGGCGAGTTCCATCTCGGAGGAGGCAGATCATTCCTGGCCTCTGGGAATTTGCTTAATCCTGGAGGACGGGTGGCGAAGGTTGTGGGGGAGGGCGAATCAAAATAAATAGAATTGGCTTCCAAATTGGGAGAAAAACAGGTAAAAATTCTGAAAAACTATAAATAAAAATAAATTAAAAAAATCCAAATGTTAGTTATGCTTATATTGTATGCTATGCTGTGTACTCTCTTAAAATGCCTTTGATTGTATGATCACATTTAGCCTCTTTTTGTGGTTTTATCACTGATGGCTGCTTGATATTCTGTACCTGAGCCCTTGTTCTGGCAGCTCTTATGGAAGGCACTGTTATGCATATTGCTGTGATGGCTCTGCATACAAGCATCTGCCAGATGAATAATAATAATAATATCTGCTTTCATATGCATGTTGTGCTTGATTAGATCAGCATGACAGCCCCGTAATCTGATTGTTTTTACTCTGTCGTTAAAAGTGTGAGGTCTATGAGAATGTCGCACACCCGTACCCATACTATGAGTGGTATTTTGCAAGGGTAATGATGTGTTACTATATTGATTAGCCACAGGTACTGTGTGGTTGTTAATAGGGGTACACCTATATATCGGTGGACCATCAGTATTGGCCGATAATATAATGCCAACAAGGGTTTCTCCACCAAGTACTAAGTCATGTTTTGCTAGGGGATCAAATACTTATTTCACTCAATCAAATGCAAATCAATTTATATCTTTTATATAATGTGATTTTCTGGAAAAAAATATATATTCTGTCTCTCACTGTTAAAATAAACCTACCATTAAAATTATAGACCGTTCGTTTCTTTGTCAGTGGGCAAACTTACAAAATCGGCAAGGGATCAAATAATTATTTCCTTCACTGTATATAGCTGCCTTTTCGCGTCTGCATGTGATTTTTTTGCTTGCCTCTGCCTCTCTTTTTTCACCATACATTCTTCATATTCCTTTACGTGATAACTTCTCAAATGATGGAACAGATTAAACATATTCCCGTCTGCTGTCGTGACTGCTTTGTTACAGTCCTTGCAGAACATGTTTTGTTTCTGATCTTTGTCAGCTCGTTTGTAACCAAAGTGACCCCACGCAATTTATGTGCAGCCTTTCTTAGGACAAATAGGACAATAAATAACAAATTATTGGTATCGGTATTGGCCGATTGTGTTATTTGAATTGTCGGTATCGATGCCTTCCTAGCTGTTAATGATTATTTAGGTATGTCGTTTTTATTATGGTAGATTTAATCAGTAGCAGGTCCTGACTAACAATCAGTAATAATGAATACATTTTGATTGAATGCAAGCAGTTTATCTTTGTCTTCAACTTTTGAGGTAGTTGCTACTTTTTCCAGTCTGGTCAAAGTTTGGGACAAATGTTGATTTGGGGGTATCACCAGGTACAGCTAGATATATTGGACTGTGTAGTTGCAGGCCTCTCAGTCCACTTTTTAATGAGAGAACATAAAGATCGGCCTCTGCAGTGTGGACTGTGTGTTGCAGAGCTAAGACACTTTGAACCCAAGCACCCCGTCTCTACACTGTCTAACATGAAACACAAGTAGCACAGAGGACAAAGCAGACCGGGCCTGTCGAGCTCTTTCTGTTCCTCTTCATTTATTTATTTCATTTTTTGACGTTTGATGTCAATTTGTAGGAAATAAAAAGACGGGCTATTTACAGTGCCATGCTGTAAATTGTCACTGTGCTTCACACGCAAGTCTGAAGCTATGAACTCAATTTCTGCTGTCAAAGATTAACCAAATAAGCCACGGGAAGTTGGATGACTGGAACCGATGATGAATGATTCATCGAATAGCCGATTGCATGGAGCAGATGAACGGAATGCAGAAAGCATGGAAAGGCCAGCCTCATCTCCTCCTCCTCCTCCTCCTCCTCCTCCTCCTGTGTCCGGTCCTCAAGAGTTTGAGGGAGTTGGCCTTTGTGGTGCTGATGTGGTGGTCACGTGACTCGATGGGTTGGCTCATCTGGAGGTGAAAAGGCAGCAGAATAGAAATAGAGAATCTATCAGATGGAATCGTTTCGAGTGCAGAAGGAAGCGGCAGGGAGTGTGGAGGGATCGGGGAAGGACGTGGAGGGAAGGAGGAGGCCTACTCAAATAGATATCCATATCCTGGCAGTCATCCCGAAACCTGATGGGAGGGCATGCAGACCTGCGGGGGGCCCCGACTCAGACCTGTCACTCTACTTTAACATCACAGCACCAACAAGAATCCTCTCTGTCCTTCTCTCTCCTTCTCTTCACTGGCAATACCACCCAGATACTGCTCTCTCTTTCTCAGTCACTCGCTCACACTCACTCTCTCTCTCTCTCTCTCTCTCTCTCCCTACTGGCAAAATGTGACTGAGATACTTCTCTCTTTTCTCTCATACATCACTCTCTCTCACTCTCTCATTCAAAACACACACTCGCATACATTCAGACACACACACACACACACACACACACACACACACAGTAACCCTGAACATACAAGACAATTAATGATCAACCAAATTGTGAAGCACAGTGTTGTGCTGTGGAAGCTGATTTGTAAATGGTGATAAGACTGATTTATCTAATGAAACGTGCATTTATTGAAACAGGAATTATAGATGGCGCTTGCATGTTTAGACCACAGAGGGCTGTGTGATTCCCCAGGGCCTGGGCCACAGAACCTAAACCCTAAATCTCAGGAAGCCTTAATGACTGTGTTTGTGCTGATTGCCTGTTTATCAGATGGACATGAAAGGGCGGTTAGCAGGAAAGCTCCTCTGTGCCTAGGAATGGCGTAATGGCAGGAAAGTCAGAGTTTACCCAAGGAAAACAGCGCCACGCCTTTGGCTGCTGTGCCCTTACCGGACGCAGCAGCCATCCCTGCCCTCACCATACGGGCAGTAGAGAAACCTGCTTTTTTACACTTTTCTCCATTTGGAAAGTGAGTCCCTGGCCTTCCTACAGTTCACGGTCCTGATGCGTCTTCATTTAGGCAGATGCGTGACCATGCGATTCTCTGCAGTGGTGTCAGGCACGTGGTGTTAGTGTTCTAAGGTTGCCACGTTCCTGCGATGTTGGGAAATTTATCACGTAGGATACTGGGCAGCTGTGAGCATGTGTGCATTTTTGAAGTGCAGTGGTGGCCTCCCTCTTTTTCTGTCTTTCTCTCATGGTGTCTTTCCCTTTTCCCCATCTCTCTTGCTGTCTTCTTTGTCTTCTCATGCTCTCTCCTGCTCTTTCTTTTGATCTTTTTATCCCTTTCCTTCTCTCTCTTCCTGTGTATAGTGATGTATGACATCATCACAGCGAGGTGTATTGCAGGCCCTGTGGATCATAATCAATCAGTCCTCTCTTTCTCTCTCTCTCTTCTTGTCCTGGGCCCTGACCCCATAGGACTCCAAGATGGGGTTTGGAATCGCTGTGTCGGGGGGGAGGGACAACCCCAACGTTGAAAATGGAGAGACGTCCATCATCGTGTCGGATGTCTTGCCAGGAGGCCCAGCCGACGGTCTGCTCTTGTACGTAGAATTTGCCACCCGCCTGTCTCGTTTCAAATACATTTTCCTCTTCTCTCGCAGTTCAATGTTCACTTCCGGTCAGCCTCTCTCACTTCCTGCAGACTTCCTATAAGTCTCCTGCACTTCCTGTCACTCCTGCACTTCCTGTACATTTGCCGTCAATTTCTTACATTTCATCTATCATGTCTGACAAGATCTCACATTTCATGTATCCGCATGGCTAGCATTGCAGTCATTTAATACAAATATCTTTCTTGTCAAACATAAGTTTTCGATATCTAAACATTTTATTGTTACACAGACTCGGTAGTGTCTTCAGGGCAAGGCCATGAAATTAGTATGTGTAACCGAGAGAGAGAAAGGGAACTACTTTAAATTCACTATGCGGCTGTTGCAGTCTTTCTAAAATCCCTACGGCAAGCATTGAGACATCACAACATCACAACATGATAACTGTTGTTTCCTAGCACCGGTGCACTTTGATTTGACGTGTTCTTATTGCCAAGAAATCCCCCCCAAATATATCCTTGCCCAGTCATGTGGCACATAAATCACTTTTGTCAGAAGTTCCTTCCCCTCCTCAGGTTTTGTTATTAGAAACTGTGCCCGTGAGAAGGAGGATGGCTAGTGTCTTTGTTCTTTTCCCTGCAGTGAAAATGACCGGGTTGTTCTGGTCAACACCATCCCCATGGATAATGTGCCTCATTCGTTCGCCGTGCAGCAGCTGAGGAAATGTGGAAAAGTGGCCAAGATCGTGAGTTTTTCCTCTTTTCAGCAGAAACTTGTATGAAAATGTGGGAATGTAGCCAAGATTATAGATTAGAGTCTTGCTCTGTTAATCAATAGTACATATGGCTGTTATTCTGGCTTTGTGGGTTTGTGTCTCTGTGGCTCAGGTTCACCCGCATAAGTCTTCAATACTTTATATCTGGCTGAAATATAGACTTAAGTTTTACGTTTCTTTAGCTGCATTGTTCAGCAATTCATTCTCTTAATGAGATGCCAGCTTAGTTTTTTTATTTCCAACTTTAAGCCTGCTCAAGTTATTTCGGTGGGTTCCTAAGGAGCTCTTAGTAGTGTGCCCCCTGCAGGTGAACATCTGAATTGTAATGTATTCATTTTACAGTAGAACCTCTGAGATATGAACCCATTTGGAATGGTTCTCTGGAACTCCATGGTAGTGTTTGTGACTTTGAAAGTGATGTCAAAATTGTAAAGAATTTGAATCCTTTATTGTTTGGAATTGTTTCCATTAAGTGTTGCCTTTTTTGTAGATGATGTACTAATTTTGTAGCAATAAATCTTGTATTCTATAAAAGGTTATATTATTCAAGCAATCAAAATGTATTTATATAGCACATTTTACAAAGCATTTGTCACAACTTGCTTTACAGCAGACCCTGGGCCTAAACCCCCACAAAAACAAGCTTAGGGGGACAGTGGGGAAAAAAAGGAAAACTAAATTAGGGACTTGATTCAAGTTCAAGGCAGCTGGAGGTGATGGTCGTGGGTTGTGGTGGCAGGCTGGGACAGATGTCAGGTGGGTAGGCGGCGGGTTCTGAAGACGGAGCACCCTCGGAACTTGGGGCAGGCGCCCAAGCGATGAGAGAGGGAGACCGAAACAAGGACCAGCAATTGGGGAAAATGAATGTGTGTCAGGGACAGATTACATTCACATTTTTACATTTTAGGCATTTAGCAGTCGCATCTTATGCACAGTGTCTTACACAGTGCATTTCTTTACCTACAATCCATTTATGCAGCTGGATATTTTACTCAAGCAATTCAGGTTAAGTACCTTGCTCAAGGGTACAACGACAGAGCTCCACCTGGGAACCAGCAACCTCCGAGTTACAAGTCCAGTTCCCTAACCATCCCACTACACTGCTGCCCAGGCTAAAGATGGTGGCAACAGGTGACCCTACCAGAAGTAAACTATGGCAGCATAGCTACTAGGACAGAGATAAAGAATCTAAGCAGTTATGAAAAGGGAAATAAATAGACCCACCCCATCAAGAGTACACCTGAGAAAAGTGGGTCACAGCTGTTCAGACATGACAGTAAGGAGAACTTTGTATGGCTACAAGCTTTTCCAGCTCTGTGACTAGACGGTAATTGATTGTAAGCCTAACTGTAGAGTTGAGTTTTAGCTCTAGACTTAAATATTTACTGTGTCTGATTCCATTTTTGCTATATTATTAACAATAATCAAATCAGCGGTCTGAATGCCTTTTGCATTAGTGAAAATAAAGAGATTGATTTTGGTGGGGGCGTATTTGTGTATGCTACTTCCAGGTTCATACTGGTCAGTCCATATACTGTAATTATGTAATACTGTAATTATGTACTGTGTGCAAGGGCTTGGTGATTGATTTACAGTGAGTCAGTATTAATTGATGTATGTACAATATGTGTTGTAGTATGTATGCGTGTCGTTTTTTTTGTGGTTCTGTGTGACTCAGTAGGTAGAGCATGGCATTAACAACGCCTAGGTTGTGGGTTCAATTCCCACTGGGACCACATATACTGAAAAAAAAAAAGTATGCATTCACTATAAGTCATCTATAAGTCACTTTAGATTTTAAAAAACATGTCTGCTAAATGGCATATATATATTATTAGTTTTGAAATGGCATCAGGATGTAATCGATGTCGTATCACCATTATTAATTTGCTCTGAATATTGATTATGCAAATATCAGTGTGATTTTGTGGTGCTGCTGATGACCTTATCCACAGCAACTTAATATTTTTTAAATGCTGTTTATTTACACAGCTAGATATTTTACTGAAGCAATTCAGCTTAAGTAACCCCTCCTGGGATTTGAACCTGCAACCTCTGAATCACAAGCCCAGTTTCCTGACTGTTATGCCACACTGCCCAGCCCTAACCATTAGACTGCCAGTTTCCTGGTGAACACTGCCGCCCTCTAGACGGTGAAACGACCCCGCAAAGTGCCGCTCCATGCCCTGAAGCGCCCGCCCTCGCCGGAAGTGGAGGAGCGGGTCGCCAGCGAATACGACGACTACGACCAGCGCAGCGTGCACAGCAGTGGTCACGGCGACCCCGGCTGGCACGGGGGCAACGGGGGCCTGGGGTACCCCCGCGAACGCGACCACAGCCTGGAGAAGGAGCGGAGCGGCTACCTGAGCCCCGAGTACCGGGGCCGCGACTACGACCGCGACCGGGAGTACAGTCGGGAGCGGGGCCGGGGCCGGAGTCGGGAGCGCGACCTGAGCCCCGACGCCGGGTACCGGCGGGACGGCAGCCGCGGCCGCGCCCTGGACCGCGAGCCCAGCCCCGATCGCCGTTACCAGGCCGACCGCAGCCGGGGGCGCAGCGTGGACCGCGACCACAGCCCCGCCCGCAGCTACGGCCGCGAGCCCAGCTACGAGCGCAGGAGGTACGAGGCCCGCCCCAACGAGAGGATGACAAGGAGCCGCGACGAGCTGCGGGACCACTCCCCCTCCCCTGACCGCCATCGAACCCGCGACCCCGACCCCGACCACGACCACGAGCCGCTGGAGAAACCAGTCAACGTCCTGCTGGTGAAGAATCGACCCAACGAAGGTGACCATTACAAAAGGAGCGCTGTGCTATTTACAGCTGTTAAGTGCTGTTAGTGTCATTTACTGCAGGTAGTTACACTATTCTAATTTATGGCTGTTACAGTTTCACTATTAGTCTAATCTATTACAGCTATACTTGTAATTTACAGCATTTTACTGTATTATTACACTGTTTGCTCATTATGTTTAATGTATTATGGTATTACAGTTATGGGTATGCACCCTTTATGACCTGTAGTTTTACACTGTTATTTACAGTTGTAGCTTCATTTATTATATAGATATACTGCTATAGTTATCTGCCGTTCTGTGTCACAATACACAGTTATTTGCCTCTGATGCTCTAGTGTGGTTCAGGTAGATTTCTTGCATGCTCTAAATCTGTTTTAGCTGATGGAACGATGTGCAGTTTGAATGGTTGGGTGTCTAGATGACTCATGTACTGACAGTGCACTATTAGACGTGTGCGGCAGGCACGAGCGACGGGACTGGGATGTCTGCTTGCAAGGCCCCCTCCCTCCCAGGCTTTATTGTAGGCTGGGCGGGATCACCAATCTTTCTGCTCTGCCTCCAGAGTACGGTCTTCGGCTGGGCAGCCAGATCTTCATTAAGGAGATGACCAGCACCGGCCTGGCTGCCAAGGATGGAAACCTGCAGGAGGGAGACATCATTCTGAAGGTAAACCGCCTCACCTCCACACTGCTGTGCTCTCGCATATTAGGGCTCAGCAAGTGGCCCCTGAGATTAAAGCCCAACATAAGCATGCGCGCACACACGTGCACGCACATACACATACACATACACACGCACGCACGCACACACATACGCATGCACACATATTCCTCTCATTTTCTATCTACATCTTTATCCTTGTCCCCTCTTTTGTGCTCCCCCCCCGTCCTCTCCTATCAATTACATTCAAAATGCTTTGTTGGCATGACACATTTCAATATATTACCAAAGCTTTACATAAACAAACATAAAACACATTTAACTATAAAACAGTATTATAAAACAAAAAGGATTTTTGGCAACGTGTCATGCACAAAAACGAAACAAAAAAAAGTATTTAATATAAAACAGTATTCCTATTTTTTACCGTCATGAAACAAAAAAAGTGTGTTACTGCCATCTTACCATGAGATTGTTCCACTGTCCCTCAGGTTATGGCAGGCAGGTACATATTGTGCTGTTAATTTGGGGACCAAATAAATCAATAATGAATTCATTAAATAAATAATGAAAATAAATAATGAATTCATTCAATTCCACCACCAGCACACCTGATTCAACTTGTTAACTACTTAACGAGCATTGATTAGTTCAATCAGGTGTGCTGGTGGTGGAATTTAACAAATGCATGGACCAGCTGGGGGTCCACGAGGAGAGGTTTGGGAACCCCTGCTCTAGGGAATCAGATATTGTAAGGGATTCCCCTGTCTCAGCCCAATCCCGTTGAGCCAATTGCAGCGGCACCTATCTGCTTGCAACAGGTGCAACTGGCTGCCCCCTTTCACCTTATTCACCTCCCTCCTTTACTGTCTCCTTCAATATGCTTTATTAGCTCTGAAATACCGGGAGTAAATATTGCCAAAGCGTAACACACAAGTAGTGTAGAAAATCTAGTATACATTTTAACCAATGAGCATGAGGCACTTTCTTATGAATATAAATGATTAATAGAAATGATTCTTCTATTTATAGTGCGTTATATATAGTCTCTGTAGTAGTCTTGAGTGAGTGTTGTTGTTCCTCTCCCCCTCTCTGTAGATAAATGGGACGGTGACAGAGAACCTGTCTCTGAGCGATGCAGGGAGGTTGATCGAGAAATCTCGCGGGAAGCTGCAGCTGGTCGTGCAAAGGGATCGCCGGCAGATCCTGATCCGCATCCCGCCGCTGGCAGACAGCGACTCCGAGCCCGACGGTGAGTAAGGAGAGCACACGCGCACACGCGTCTCCATGGCAACCTGTGTAGATCAGTGGCCAGAGTGCGAGGCAGGGTGGGGGTTTGAACCCCAAAGGCGACCATGTGATACTGTTACACCTCCAAGGAGCTCCATACGTTGTTGTGGTTTAAAACAGGTCTGAGGTCAGTTGCAAACCCCAGGTGGGCCTGGAAAAGGCTGATCTGTGAGCAGGGGGTGTACAATAAGGGGTAGCCTTGCGTGTACTCTCTAAATTCAGCACTTTTCACCAGTGGAGTGAGAAAATGTGAACATTTGTTAGTGTGACAACACCCTGTGTGTGTGTGAACCCCTTGCCAAACACTGCTGGGGGACTATGGGTAGATCGTCCTACAGCCCCTCAGAAAACCGTGTCACTCCACTCCGGTTGATTCATGGGACGTTGTCTGGAAGTGAATGAAGCACCTCACCAATCATGAAGATTATCTGACATTCAAGGGGTTAAAAATACATGCAGAGTTAAATGTGGCCCTGAGCTCATATTTCGGGCTAGCAGCTGGGGCGTCCAATCGATTCTGACCATGTCCTGCTTCTACCAGATGATGCAAAAACGTTATTTTTACAACGCATCTTGTTTAAGTAACCTCACATTTTAAACTGAAAATGGTGAATGTATTTGCCATTCTTTAGTTCTGTTTCATTCCTGGAAGTTCACCTGATGTGACCAAAAAGCCCGTCCTTTCAAGGCCCAACCGAAAACTCCTCTATTTTTTTTTGTTCTTTCTTTACAGATAAAATGTCATACTTTTAACTGACGGACCTCCAAGACACAACATTACAGTTTGGTTTCCTTTTATCTGTAAAATGACCGTGCCAGCACCGTTGTAAAGTTTTCACATTTTGCACTTCTTTTATTGCCAACTTTAATTTTAATATTTTCCAACAATTAATAAAAAGTATTTTAATCACTATTTATTTTGTATTGTGTTCTTTTTTTTAAATGTAATTTGAGTTCTAATGGTGATGATGATGATGATAATATTAGCAATGCCAGTGGAACAATTTGGTACAGTATGAGAAATTTGTATTGATCTAAATGGCATTATTGAACTCCCTGTACATTTACAGAGATATTTCCTTGCTATTCTATATTTTGTGTTATGTATACTGATTTGGCTGCACAGGGATACAATTATTTATTTTGATCTATTATACCAAATGTATCATTTCAGCAGCTCATACCTTTTCCTCAGTGCAAAAACAATGTCAATGCATATAAAAGGTAAATAACGTATTTGTATAGTTCTGTCTCTAAACTCTCCCAAAGACCAATCAGAACAGTGTCAGGGTGACTGTGAAGTGGGTAAGCTTCCTTTATTCTCTCTTGTAATGTGGTAACATGCTGTACGAGTTACAGCTAAACTGATATTTTATTTCCAATTTTTTAAAATATTTTGGTGGAATGCAGGAACCTTAACTGTAACAGTGGAGTACTAACACCGTCTGGGTTTTCGTTTCCTAGTGGGCATGAACGGTTAAAGGTGGTGCATAGCATAGACACAGGCAAACAAGGCTTTGGCTCCTGTTGATATGGGGAGAGTCTGTCCCATATGTCTTCACATTTGTGACACTTCACTGAGCCGGGCTCTGATTGGCTGCAGTTGAGTGGGTGCAGAAGGGGCTGACCCGGAGGGCTAGCCTGTCCCTGTCCGAGCGCAGGGTTGACTGTGACCCACTTTTGCACACTTTCCGCCTCCCATCCAGAGCTGTGTGGCTGCAGATTGAATTTTTGATAAAATGTTTTATATATACACAACCGTACACGCACACACATATTCCCACACACAGAGACACTGGGGAGACTATAGCCTGTGTGGTTACACCCTACCCTGGGCTGTAATTTCATGCTTTCCCAGTTGATGTGATCTGTAATTTGTCCCCATCAATCTTAACTCCCTACACTTGTTTTTTTCGAGTTTTTCCCCCTCTTCTCCTCGTCCTCTCTGCCCTTTGCTCTGATCAAACCAAGAGAAGAAAGTTCAGTTCAATCGAAAGTAAAGAGGGGTCCTCCACTGTAAATAATTGACATGGGAGTTTTTAAACCTTAAACAGGAACTGAAGTTACACTGAGGATAATAAATAAAAAAAGGAATTTACACTTTTTTAATCTTATCTTTTAACTCTTGCCTGTTGCCTTACTTCTGTTTCAGTAAGACGATTCGCGTGAGCGCTCGATTTTTAACCCTCACTCACCGCTAAATTAGAGGTTGTAGCTGCAGCTTTGATGTTCACCAAAACCCAGGCCGCCGTTGTGGATGGAAGCATGTTGCACCGCGTATCCACTGTCCCACTTCACTTAACACTGGAGCTGCGAGAACGTACAGTATCACTGCACCACATGCCCATACTAAAGGCACACTAAATCACAGTAATGTTAGCTTGCTTTTTTGGGGGAGGGGAGGGGGTGATGGGTGTCGGGGAGCAAGCCATTTTTACACTAGTAACCCTAATATTATTTGTGTGCTGCTGGCTTAATTTTGCATCTTGATTTTTGAATTAACTGTACTTTAACCTTCAGAACTGTCCTGGGGTAAAGTCCGTCTGTCTGTCTGTATGTCCGTCCGTCCTGAATGATTCACAAATTCAGGCCGTGGTTTGCTCTAAATTCGGTTATGAAACATTTTGTGTCAGTGATTCAGAATGACACGCTTGTGTCAGAATGACATGCAGAGTCCCTGTGACTCTCTGTGTGTATGTCTGTATGTGTGTATGTGTATGTATGTATGTGTATGTGTGTGTGTGTGTGTGTGTGTGTGTGTATAGGTGTGTGAGTGTGTTTTCACGGCTGGGTTTACCAGGACAGTTCTGCGCTGCACTGTGTCTCTTGTCTTGCACCTGGGCTTTGACAGGCTTTCACGTGGTGCTTCCTGTTCCCAGGGCTCCATCCCTGTGCCCCTTCAATATTGCCTCTGCCTCTTTGGAATGGGGTGGGGGTGGGGGTGGGGGGGGGGGGTTGTTTAGAGATTGCATGGTGTTATAAAAAATAAAAATGGTGAAACTACCGCAAATGGGAAAATTCAAGGAAACGTCATGACCTCGTGATTGATGCTTTCTTCATTGCTTTTGTACTCATACCATGAATTTGATTGTTCCAAAGAGGCAGAACTCCACTTCTCTCTGACACCGGTGCACTGTTTTCTCTGTTTGTTGGGACTTTTACATCCTGTTTGTGGGGTGAAAGGGATCGAAGGGGAGAAGGAGAGCGAGCGAGTCTGTATGCAGGGGGTGGGTTGTCAGCTTTTTGACGGTGTCCCATTTCTCCCCGGTTTGCAGATATTTCAGAAATCGAGTCGTACCACTCGTACTCCCCCCAAGAGGACCGGAGGTCTCACCACTCTGACCTCTCCTCACACTCGTCCAATGAACGGATGCGGGACAGGCCCAGGTAACCAGCCGGACAGGCTCTGCACAGTCTATGTTAATATTCCTATGCTACCTGTGTATATGAGGTAACCAACTCAACATAGTTCTTATATTAATATCAGTTAACTGGCTGTCAGGTGACCAGACAATCGTAGTACAACAGTCTTTGCTAATTCCCTGACTACGATGTATCCAGGTGGCTCAGTGGGGTGTTGTGAGCAGAGTTGAGTCGGGTGGCAAGATGAATTTCAAAAACATTTCACCCCTTCTCATGGACATTCTTGCTAATAAATCTAGCTGGTAAATCCTGGTGTGTTAACAGTTTAAACAAAATGTGTAATGATCCATATTTGAACATACGTATTTCTCGGCATGTTGTTTTCAGAAGGGGTGAGTCGTTGAAAATGTATTTGGTCATTCAGTTGGTTGTGAGAATGGAAAGTTTGGAAACCCCCCCCATTGATGATGTCACATTGTTTTGCTGGAGTTATCCATCAGGATCATTAAGCCAGGGTTGTGATGACTGTTCTTTCAATAAAGTACAGTTGGAGATGGCTGTTTGCTCATGGGGATAGCAGGCTGAGCTCTGGAAACCGTTGGTCACCCCCAGGGGTTAAATTGGGATTTGTTATGCCTGTGTTAGCGGGGTTGGCATGGGTGTGTATGCGTTTGTGCAGCGGCAGCAGTGATGGTGAGGCTTAATACTGCTTCATAAATAGCATATATCAAGCCTTTAATGATCTATCTTTGAAATGAAAGTATTGTAGCGGTGGGCACTGAATCATGACTCCATAATCACGCTACCAGCTTTATTAGAACAAAGCTTAGCAACACAGGACGAAGGACGAAGAACACAATATACTCACAGGGCTCACCTATTACACAGACAGTGCACAGTCACGGTTACCACACTAATCCGACACAAGGGGTGATGGAAACTGACTCACAAGGAATCATGGGAGACTGAACACACAACAACATAGCATCGCTTACGGTGGCTAAGCTAACTGCTCACTGTTGCAGTATTCTTGATTAAATACAATTCTAAATTAAATTCAGTTCATTTATTTCTTGCTAACATTGCTGTATCTGGCTAATGTAGCTAACGTATGTGGCTGATGTGATGAGCTTGCCGTGTGTTAGGTGGCTTGATTTAATATATATACCTAGCTGGATAGTTTGTTAAAGGTTCCTGGCAGACATTTCAAAACTGTCAGTGACATCTCGATAAAGGTAGCCTTTTTGTTTTAACCACTCTTGATACAATTGCTAGGTAGCTAGCTTATTAAACTAAATTAAATGGACAGCACTAACATTGCTACTAACTTTACATTGATGCCTGTCACACAGGTTAGGAAATTGTCATAGCAAGCTAGCAAACGTTTGTCAAACAAAATGTCAAGCTATACAGCTACCCCATGATATCTGGTCACAGATTTTTAGTAAATAAAATGTCCTAAAATCTCAGTGTTAGAGAAAACATGGTTTAATCGGAATATCGTACTTAATCGCTATGTACTCAATCATAAAATAATCTGAGGGCTCTCTATCCCATGCCATGAGCGTTACACAACTTCTTCTAATCTGACAACTGACTGACAAGCAGGTGTGAAGAAGGCCCTGTGAAAGTGATGACACAACGTCATTTTAAGCTTGAAAAACGGTAGCTAAAATGTATTGTGATTTATTTTAATGGTGAACATGAAATGGCTGCATTCTTTTAACTGTAAGGACTGAGAAAAAATGTAGTGTTGATGATAGATGTGCCGGGGTTCAGCTCCGGCTGTTGACGTTTGGGAACCTATGTGCCGGAGCTGAGCCCCGGATAGCCCCGGCCCAATTTAACCTCTAGTCACCCCTGGTGACATCGTTAGAATCTAAGGAGAGGGAGAGTATTACTTTCCTGGTTTCCGGAAGCAGTCCCTCACAAGAACGCCTGATGTGGAACATTTCTAGGGATGATGCTCCAACTGGGTTGGCCAAGATTGCTGCCGTGCCGACCGCCATCAGAGCCTCTGACAACCACCACACCGCCCAGGACGAGAGAGAGGAGTCACGGGTGGGGGATCCTCCAGGTACCCACAATGCCCCTGTGCACATTTGAAAAGGCACACTACATTTAAAAGATAATACAAAAAAATATATACATTTATTTTTCTGAGACCTTAATACATAACACAATTGGTTACTTTGGTAACAGTCCTTTGCACATCCAACTCATCTGGTGTCCAATTGCGCGACCTGGGCTGACTCAGGACCACCTTGATCGCCATTATTTTTTGGTCCTGGATAATGTGGATTAAGCTTTCAATTGTGTGCATCAAAACAAGGTGTACAGGCATTTGTGCTTATAAACGAGGTGTATCTGCTTATAAATAGGTTATGCAGGCATTTTGTGTCCTTATCGTCCCTCGGTGGTCCCTCATTACGGCGTCCATCTTGTTTTTCAGCCACTGTGAACACCACCCCGAAAATCCTGCTGCGCCCCAGCCCTGAAGACGAGGAAATATACGGGTCAGATCATTTTTGCCAAGTGCTGATTATGTTAGCTCTAAGTCGTAGACTGGCCGTTGGTAGTAGAACTAGAGGATGGAGACAGGAGAGGGGTAATTTAAATTAAGCTGTAAAGAGGGAACTGCACAGTTATTTTCTCCCCTTCTGGCATTCTCTCACCTCTCTCTCCTCTTTTATGCTCTCAATCCCCTTTGCTTCCCCTCATTTATTCTCTCTCTCTCTCCCTCTTTCCTTCATCTTGCATGTTCCCCTCTCTCTCTCCCCCATCTCCTCCTCTCTCATACTGTCTCCCTCCCTGTCTTTTGCTCTTCTTTCCCTCTTTCACCTTTTTGCATGCTCTCTCTCTTTCTCTCTCTCTGTGTGTGGTGTGTCTGTGTGCACCTGAGGTGTCTAGGTTCAGTGAGTCCCTGGGGGGCATGGGCCAGCTGGATCAGAGCAGTTGTACACCTCAGCAACTTCCTCCTCCGCTTACTTCCTAATCGCTGCCAGTGCAGGTCGTCCATATTCATGAACCCCTTCCTTGTGTTGTCGGTCAGCGGTCAGGAGGGTTTATTTTTATTTGCCCCCCCATATTTTCTGGCATAGCGCCTGCTGTCAGAAATAGTTTGAGTTAAAGGCTGGAGGTGCAGTGTTCTCAGCTTTCTACAGGAAATGACTTCAGAGATCAGACACTTGGGGGGGGGTTGGTTAAATTACTGTTGTGGTGCCACGTACTAAATTTAGATTTTTTATTTTTTTTACTGAATTTGATTTATTTAATCAAATTCCATTTTTTATTTACAGCAGAATAAAACCAGTGAGCACCATCTTTTAAAAGCATTTTTTTCCCAAAACGTGTTTATTTCATTTTTCACAGTTTTGTGAAGTAAAAAAAATACTTTTAAATAGTTTTTATTTTTCAGTAATATGCCAGCTAACACTTTGCCTCACCCAGTTTTATTCATGACATTTTTTGTCGTTTGAGCTCATTCCTTCGCGTTTCCATTTTTAGCAGAGCCCAGCAGGTCTCCATGGTGAATCACAGTATGACAGACAGAGAGCTGCAGAGAAAATGCACTGAAAAATCTTTTCTTTTTTCCTTTTTCTTTTGCCCCTTTCCCTCTCTTTCCCTCCATCTCCATGCTCTCTCGCTCTATCTCTATTCAACTCAATAATGCTCCATTGGCAGCGAAACCTGAGTGAAATAGCCAAAGCATATACAAAACGTACAATAATTACAATATGAAAAAGTATAGCCAATTGAACTAATATATTTTGCTGTACAAGACTGGTTTACTCTCGTATTTGTGCAAATAACTGGAATCCCCTACTTGAACTTCAAAAAAAAAAGTTTCAAAACTTGGATTTGCTTCAGACAACTTACTATAACTCCATAACTGTGTTCTAGACAATGGATCCTACAGGGATCCTCCAGTACAAATACATGCATATATGCATGTGTACAGGATACTCCAGTATAAATACATACATGTATACATGTGTACAGGGATCATCCAGTATAAATACATGTATACATATGTACAGGGATCCTCCAATATAAATACATCAGGCTTTTGCCAATAGGCAAATTAAAGGTTTTGAGAACGGCTCCCATTCAAAATGACAAAATTCGACTATCATTATCTCCGCTGTTTCATCGCCTATTTGGCTGAAATTGGGCACATGTGCTCAGATAGCCCTGTACAATATATTAATCGACTCTCAAACCAATCCGTTTAGCTGTTTTATTGAACCAAACCCCTGGTAAAATTATCAAAATTTTGAAGACGTTTGTTTTTGTCAAGGCTACCTAAATATCAACAACACTGACAAAAATATGCTGCATACAAATGGTTGTACAGATGTCCTACATCAACCTTTGAGTGGCTCAACTTGTTCGTGTTTTACTTTTTATTAAAATCATAATTTACTGGATGCACACACCCATTGACTTTGAATGGTGAAGTCGCATAAGTTCGCATTTTTTGAAAATGCTGGCAAACTTTGGCACCCACATCCAACATTCTAAATAAAAAAACAGTCAGTACAGAGTCAATAGGAGTTGTCGCTAGGCAACTACTATGGTGAAGGAGACAGACAGACAACAAGCTAGCTACGCTACTACTCTCCAGTATTAGCTGGCCCGGTTATGCTGTTCTTGGACATGTCTTGAATTGATCAAGGCTATTTATTCAAATAGTTGGGTAGCTGCTATCTACCTCGGTCAGGCATTAACCCATTAAGACCTGGAGTGACGTTTATCGATTTTGCGATTAATGAAATGCGCTGTGATTCGCTGAAATAGACGTGGGGGAAATGAAGTGCACGTTGGTGTCGGCTTTTTTTTTTTAGAAATTTTTTCCAGAAAACCCTCAGGTTTTAAGAGGTTGTGTAGAATAATTGCTTAGGTTTTAATAGGCGTTTTTAGCAGGCATTTTAGGTCTGAATGGGTTAACGTGCATAACATTACGTGCCGAATGCTAGCTAGATTATTGTTCTACTTGCATTGCTGGCTAGGTACTGCACCAGTGGTTTCTATACAGTGTATATGTACAGTACCAGTCAAAAGTTTGAGTACACCTTCCATCTGGACTATGGCTAAGCGGGCACTCCTTCATTCTTGAGCAAGATAATGACCCGAAACACACCTTGAAGTTGTGCAAGAACTATCTGGTGAAGGGGGAACGTGAAGGACAACTCAAACTAAGGACCTGGCCTGCCTAGTGTCCAGACTTCAATCCCATAGAACTTGTATGGGATGAACTGGACAGAACAGTCAAAGCAAAGCAACCCACAAGTGCCTCTGGGAATTGCTGCAGGAGAGCTGGGAAGACATATCGGGTGATTTCCTGCTGAAACTTATGAACCGAATGGCCCATGTTTGTGAGGCTGTTATCACAGCAAAGGATGGCTATTTTGAGGAATCCAAAGATTCAATTTTCAATTAAATTTTATTGAACATTGCTTTGATGTTCTTTTTGTTTATCGTTACATGTGTTTTTTGTCATTTTCAAGTATTTAAAGAAACTTATATGGTGTAAAACATTGTCAATTATGAGATAAACCTAGTGTCCAGCAGGTGTATTCAAACTTTTGACTGGTACTGTATGTACTTGGCTAGCTAGACAGGTAGCTATTGATTTCATAGCTGAAACAGTCTTTTGTGCTCTCTTTTGTGGATCACTTCTGGTTGATTGGAAAACTAGCTAGCCAGCTATCTAGCTATGTATACAAGCCGGGGGTTGCATCTACGTCAAGAATTGCATACACCTTCATATGGCAGTTGTTACAGGTCCATAGATAGCTAATGTATGGCCTGTCAGCAAACCATCCATAACTCTCTCAGCTTAACCTACCATGATCACTAAACACAAACAAACAAAAAGTAAAACAATTTCGTACTTCGGCAAAACCGCTAGCTAGCTAACCACGCCATGCAAGTTGGCTAACTAGGCTACTTTTTGACTGGTGGATAATACATAAGGCTTCAGCTGTCATAGTGCAGCTCAAAATACTGTCCTACTACATGAGCAAACCTAGAACAATACAATATATATACAGTTCTCCACTACACACAGCACTCATCTTTCAAACTGATAGCTAGCTAGCTAGCTCGCTACTAATGTTATTGTGCTTCCAAGAATGCTCCTGCCAATCGTCTTTTAGTGTTTCATCCAAAATTCACTCCCTCCCATTATTGAAAACAATGTGTCCTCTTTCCATTTTCATACAAAATTGGGGGAAGGGGTGCCTTAGTTCAGTTCGCTAGTAAGAGGTGGGGATGGGGTGACGGGGCTAAAGGGGAACGGTTGGAATCAAAAAGATTGGAGAGAGAGCTTCGTTTTCAGGGAAATATATCTGAACATGTAAATTGTAAGCCATCCTTTCACCTCCTTATCCTTCTATCAAGATAGCTATGTTACAGCATAGGGGGCTCTGCTGCAAATGCTACAATATAATATCACCTACTGGTGTAAAAACTCTGGAAATTAAATTCTGCCCATACCCAGTGGTGAGTAGCCTACATGTTGTTTGAAGTACAGTAGACCAACATAGCTACAGTACTGTAGCAGATGTCAAAGTTGTGTGCTGGAAAAAGTTGTTAGTGCATATGTGAAATTATAGGTTTTGATGCTCCATTGAATTTCCTGTATTTTTCAGCGTTTGATCAAAACCTTTAACTTCTCACTTAAAACATAGTTATGGGGATTTAATATGTATATATATATATATACATGTGTAAATGGAGTCAGTCTTGTCCTGCTGTGGGGGTGAGGGAATCTTCTGAGCAGGGGGGTTGAAAGCTACCCGGTCTCCATGGCGACAGGAAGCCAGGTAGCGGTGGGCATGAGTGCTTCTGGTGTGACTCCACCCTGACGACCCCACCCTAACGCCTCTCCACAGGGCCAGCACAGCGATGGTGAGCTTCCAGAAGGGTGAGAGCGTGGGGCTGCGGCTAGCAGGGGGGAATGACGTGGGCATCTTCATTGCCGGCGTGCAGGAGGGCAGCCCTGCCGAGGAGGAGGGGCTTCGCACCGGGGACCAGATCATGAAGGTACCTCTCTCTCACTTGCTCACCTATTCACACCTCTCACTCCCTCACCTATTCACTCATTCACCCCTCTCTCAGCCATTCACCTCTCTCACTCACTCACCTATTCACTCATTTACCCCTTTCTCAACCATTCATCCCTTTCACTCCCTCACCTATTCACTCCTTCACCCCTCTTATCCATTCACTTCTCTTACTCATATATTCATTCATTCACCTCTCTCATCCATTCACCTCTCACTCCCTCACCTATTCACAAATTCAGCCCTCTGTCTCATCTATTCACCCCTCTCTCATCCATTCACCTCTCTCACTCACTCACCTATTCACTCATTTACCCCTTTCTCATCCATTCACCCCTCTCACTCACTCACATATTCACTCATTCACCCCTCTCTTAGCCATTCACCTCTCTCACTCACTCACCTATTAATTAATTCACCCCTCTCCCTCTGTCCTTCATAAGGTCACTGACCTTTGGCTGGCTCAGTAATAAAAGCCAATTGGCTGATGAGAACGAGGACTTCCTGTTATTCAAAAGGTCACCAGTATTTGCCTCAGGGTGTCATATGTACTGACCATATTAATGGGATATTTTAAATGACCTTCTTAACCTTAAAGAACATGATGGTCACGACCTTAAGATCAATTTGTGATGTGCCCCAGAGCAACTTTCTGGTTTCTGATCTGTGTGTGTGTCTGTGTTTCTGCACATGTGACTGCGTTTGGGTGTCTGTGTGTCTGTGTCTGTGTCTGTGTCTGTGTGTGTGTGTGTGTGTGTGTGTGTGTGTGTGTGTGTGTGTGTGTGTGTGTGTGTGTGTGTGTTTCCAGGTGAATAACGTGGACTTCCGGGGCATTGTGAGAGAGGAGGCGGTGTTGTTTCTGTTGGAGATTCCCAAGGGGGAGGAGGTGACCATATTGGCGCAGAGCAAATCAGACGGTGAGAGACCTCTTCTGTTCAATCATCTCAGCACCTACACACACGTACAGAGCTACAGTACCTAGACACATGCTCGCATGCACACACAAAGCTACAGTATCTAGGCACACACGCACACAGCTACAGTACCTACACATACGCATGCACGTGCACACACACACATACCTCACAAACCACTGCTACTACAGTACCTACAAGAAAAACACAGGTTTCAGCACCTAGAACTCCTACAAACCTGTTCAATAATTTCAGCACCTAAAACCCTATACAAACATTTCAATCATTTCAGCACCTAAAACCCCTACAGCCTGTTCAGTAGTAGTACTGTAGCTCTGTGCGTGTGTGCGTGTGCATGTAGATACTGTAGCTGTGTGCGTGTGAGTGTGAGTGCGTGTGTGTGTGTGTGCGTGAGTGAGTGCGTGTGTACGTGTGCCTAGATAGATACTGTATCTCTGTGCGTGCATGAATGCGTGCGTGTGTGCGCATGTAGATACTGTAGCTGTGTGCGTGCGTGCGTGCATACGTGTGTGTGCATGCACATGTAGGTGCTGTGGCTGTGTGTGTGTGTGTGTGTGTGTGTGTGTGTGTGTGTGTGTGTGTGTGGGGCATGCATGCGTGTGTGTGGGTACTGTGGCTCTGCACGTGTGTGTGTTTGTGTGTCAGGGACTGCAGAACTCATCGCCACATGTCCCATGTGTACCTAAGATGCTGATTTGGGGAGATTCCAAGTGCAGATCCCAGCTCTCCACCTGTCTGACCTGTCTGACCCAGCTTCTTACTGTACAGCATCATACCTACACACACACCCACAGTAGCCACACACCCAAACACACTCTCTCTCTATCTCTTGCTTGTTCAGTGTGGCACAGGGCTATAGGTAAGGCTGGCTGGCTGTCCCATATGCAGCACTGAGATGTAAAGAAAAACCGACGGAATTGGAGCGAGCGGAGGGAGGGTGGGGGGAGAGGAGAGCTGGCAGAGGAGAGAGAGCAGCCGAGGGGAGGGCGGAGGAGAGCATTTAATCAGAGTTGGTTGGGGGTTTGGGCATTATAAGACAGAATCAGGCCTGAAGGTGTAAGATTGTAGGATCAGGGCGAAAGGGATCAGTGGTGGGTGGACTCAAGGTGAAGGGGAATTGTACATTATTGTAGGTGTGCTGTCAGACAAGGATATTATTACAAGCCTGGTTTCCAGTGTGTACATTTTATTTAAGCCACATGGCCCCATAGGACTTTACTTCGCATTATACTTCATATCACCGTGAAAGCCACCTTTGATGGCTTGCCAAGCCTGGGCATGTTTGACTTATTAACCAAGAAATCTTGTCTAATCTTTGAGCCGATGGTGACTTGGTGGCAGCATTGAGGTGTGAGGTCTTTTGAAAGAATGCTCGGTTTTGTCTGACTTATACTTTTTTTTTTTTTCAATGTTTATCGTACGTTTTATTAGCCATTTATGTGAAGAGTTAAGCTGAAAAGCACATTATTCCTGAGTTTGCATAAAGGGGAGTGGCTAATGGGGCCAGTTCATTCCAATGAGTGTCACGGAATAAGAATACTGATTAATAGCAAACATGAACATGAACGTTGGATGACGTTATTGTGCAAGCTCCATTTTAGATATCTGCTTAACGTTAGCTAGTTAGTTGGCTACAATGTTTAAGATCAGGGCATTGTCAAGTGAGCCAGGTTCATATTACAGGGTTCCCACACGTCATGGAAAAACCTTGAAAATTATTCTGTCATGGAAATTTCTGATTCCATGTAAAGTTATATATATTTCTTTCTCCTTTTCTGAAAACGTTACGCAAAATGTTTGTTCCCCTGCCACTGTTGTTACCACCTGCCACGGCTGTTCTCACACACACACACACACACACACACACACACACACAATGAGATGTGTACTTGCACTGGCAACAAAATGTGTTAAGTTATGAAAGTAACATCCATTTTTGCGTCAGTCGCAAAAAATAATAATTTGAAAAATTTGTCATTGAAATGTAATGGAAATGGACATTTGGTTTGAGTGGGAACCCTGATATTAGTACAGCCAACTATCTTATTACCTATGTCTGTGTTTCATGCCAACTATTGCCTCACTAGCTTGCTAGTTAGCTAGCTGGCTAGCCAATTTTAACTAGGCATCCAGCTAGCAAGTAAGCTTGGCATCACACTAGCAAGCTCATGTGAGAGCTGGATGGCTAGCTAGCTATAAGATGAAGCGCAAGTTGGCTAAACAGATTTCTTCATTATTCTTTTTTACTCTGAGAATACTGCTGTGAGAATGGAATCAGTGGCAGTGGCTAGCAAGCTGGAAAGTAATTTGCTAACCCCTATCCCCCATTTTGGTAGCAATCAAATATTAAAAGATCTATCAGTGAAAGCTAATTAAGCTGCCAGATTTACACGGGAGCCTCCCTTCCTCCCTTCTGATGTGTGCGTATGTGCATGAGCATGTGTGTGGCCACAGCAGACCTGCCCCCTACAACAAAACTCAAATGATGGTGAAAGGCAGCCTCACAAGTTTCCTTTTTTTTGTTTGCACAATAATCCGTGTAGCAAAGCCAGTTAAACAAGCACAAGGCAAGGGAACTATAAAAATCCGGTCCCAAATTTCTCACTCTGCGGCTATAGTACTGAAAAAATGCATAAAATTCCAAACCTACAACACTAATACAATTGTTCAGAAAAACATATTTTGTTTTATTACTTTATTTTTCCCCAGAAAACATCTGGATCACAATTATTTACACCCCTACCTATTATTTTAAATTGAATCCAACAAAAACAAATCTTCATAAATATACAACTTATTTGAAGTTCATTGGAAGGTTATGGAAGTATACAGTGGCCTACAATGGTTTCATGTTTCCCTAGGGTATAAAATGAGGGAACACATTTGAAATACTGTGGTCAGTCATCATCATGGTGAAAGGCAAATAACTCCCTGAAATCATCAGACAAAAGGTTATTGACCTCTACAGTTCAGGAGATGGCTACAAAAAATACCACTTTCCACTGTTGTGTCAATTATTAGGAAGTTTAAGGCCACTGGAACAGTAGCAAACCTGCCAGGTATAGGACACAGGTCTATCTTGCCCCCACGTGTAGCGAGACGGATGGTTCAAGAGGCAAAAAGAAGTCCAAGGGGCACAGTTCAAGATCTCCAAAACAACCTGACTTCTTGGGGTTACAAGGTGTCTAAAGCTACCATTCGACGACGCCTACATGACAACGGCACAGAGTTGCAAGAAGGAAGCCTCTTTTGAAGACAATTCACCGAAAAAGGCATCTTGAATTTGCCAAACTACATCTGAACTACAATTGGAACCATGTCTTGTGGTCAGATAAAACAAAAATCAAGCTTTTTGGACATCTATGTCAGTTATATTTGACATCCAAAGAATGTAAGTAATGTGAAAAGCATCTCATACCTATGGTGAAACATGGTGGTGGATCTTTAATGCTTTGGGGCTGTTTTGCATCTCCAGGCCCTGGAGCCCTTATTAAAATAGATGGAACCATGAACTCCAGCATGTACCAACACAATTTGTCCACAAACCTTGTTCCCTCTGCCAGGAAGCTACACCTTGGCCGCAGATGAATCTTTCAACAAGACAATGATCCCAAACATACGTCCAAAGCAACTAAGAAATGGTTGACAGAGCACAAGATCAATGTCCTGACGTGACCATCTCAGTCTCCAGACCTGAATCCAATTGATGGTTTGAACTCAAAAAAGCAGTCCACAAACGTCAACTCAAGAATCAGAAGGAACTAGAACAATTCTGCATGGAGGATCCCCCCCAAGACGTTCCATAACCTCATACGGCACTACAGAAGGTGACTACTTGCTGTTATAATGGCCAAGGGAAGAACCACAAAGTACTGATAACAGGGGTGTGAATATTTGTGATTCTTGATTTTTCTGAGGGAAAAAAATCTAATTTGTGAACCGTTTGATTGTGCTTTGTGCCAATGCATTACTATTAAATAATATAATCTTCTGCATTTTGTGAGCATAAAATAAAGCTCATTACTTATATAGTTTATCTTATACAATCTCTTTTGTTCATCTTTATCAAGAGTGTGAATTAAAATGGAGTCTACTGTATGTACTAAACACAGAACCTTTATTTAACTAGATGAGTCGACTGAGAACAAGTTTTTATTTTCACGGATGCCTAAAGGTAGACCGATAATGTCCCAATGCACATGATGTCTACTAATCTGGCTACGCCGTCAACAAAAACACAGTTACGCTCTATTATGTTGTTTCACATCAAACATGAAATGAATGTTTGGTGAACATTGTTTCATTGGTTTTGTGCTGGCTTGTGCATGCATGCGTGCATACGCATAGACACTGGGAGTTGTAGTAATTTGTCTCTCCCTGTTCCAGTTTACAAGGACATCCTCACGTCTGGCAGGGGGGACTCATTCTTCATCAGGACCCACTTTGAGTACGACAAAGAGAGCCCGCAGAGCCTGGCATTCTCCCGGGGAGAGATCTTCAAGGTGGTGGACACGCTGTACGACGGGAAGCTGGGCAACTGGCTGGCCATCCGCGTGGGCAAGGACAACCAGCTCCTGGAGAAGGGGATCATCCCCAACAAGAGCAGGTGAGCCAGGAGAGGAGGGCTGAAGTTTGGTGCGGAGGGGTGAGCTTGGGGGAGGACCTGTGTAGCTAGTGGGAGGGTCAGAAGAGCTTTTGTGGGGGCTATGTCGGCAGGTTTGTAGATTCTGGGAGGGGTTTTGGAGCTAATGGGAGCCGTAGAGGAGCTTTGAGGAGGAGTTTTTGAACACAAATTAGCTTGTGGGAGGGGTTTTGGACCTATGAGGGGAAAATTAGCTTGTGGGAGGGATTTTTAGAGCTAGTCAGAGAGGACGATCCCAGATAATGTATGAACTGCCTCTCTGTCCCCAACTGTATTCAGCAGATAATCCGGCTATGCTGTGCAAGCTCACGTTAGAGCTCTCCGGTAACAAAGGCCTAATCTCCACACAGTACAGAATCAGCTTCCTTTATTTTCCATAAAATGGAGTGTGCAGGCTTCCCCATTCATTAGCAAATGTAAAAAACTTTAAAAAAACAGGAGAAGTGAAGGCTAATATCGCTCACTATTTCTCTCTGTCTGGCTCTACCTGTCCATCGATCCATCTGTCTGCCTGTCTAGAAAAGTGTCTTTTCTCTGTCTCTCTCAGGGCGGATCAGATGGCTAATGTGCAGAACTCCCACAAAGGAGTTGGGAATGACCGGGGCGATTTCTGGCGGCTACGGGGACAGAGAGCGGCCAAGAAGAAGGACCTACGGAAGAGCCGGGAGGACCTGAGCTCCGCCGCCATCAGCACCCGCTTCCCCGCCTATGAGAGGGTAGTCTTACGAGAAGGTAGGTCATCCTGCACCCCACCTATGAGAGGACGGTAGCCACTTCCCAACAAATGAGAGTAGGTTTACCTGCTTCCCAACCAATGAGAGAGTAGGTTACCCACTGCCCCAGCAATGAGAGTGTACATTCAATCAATGAGAGAATCAATCAATGTGACAATAGTTTACCCACATACCAGCCAATGAGATGGTAGGTCACTGAGTGCCCCCACAATGAGATGGTAGGAGTTGAACTGGCTCAGTGCTTGGGCCTCTCTTTAGTATCTATATGCTCCCTCTGGCTTCCATCATTGCTAAATTGAACTCTGTAATTTCCTGCAAAATGATAGCAGTTGCTGCTTTGTGAAATCCAAGCATGGTTGACAACAAACTGTTTGAAAATCAGTCCACAAAAAACAGAAGTACTCTTAGTTAGCCCAAGGCACAACTTCACTAAATCGCCCTGTATAGACATCCTCTTTGATGGTCATTTTTTAAACCATCAAAAAACAACTTCTAAATGGATTCTGAATTGTGCCTGGATTCCCACGTTAGTTTTGTGGTTAAAACATGTTATTTTCATTTGCGTAATATATCCAAGCTGAGACCAATCTTGTCTGCCAAAGATGCTGAAATGTTGGCGCATGCCTTTGTAATGTCTAGACAGAATTACTGTAATGCATTGTTTTTTGGCCTACCGCACTCTGCACTGCAGAAGCTACAGTTATTCCAAAATGCAGCAGCCAGAGTGCTTACCCATACACCCTACTCATAGCACATCACTCCTGTTCTTAGGTTGCTGTATCAGCTCCCTGTTGAATTCAATGTTGATTTTAAAGTCTTACTCACTACCTATAAAGCCCTTCATGGACTTGGGCCTTTGTAACTATAGGATCTGATTGAACCCTACACTCCCAGTCGTACTGCATTCAGCAAGTGCTAACCTATGGGTGATCCCTCATAGTTGCTTAGAATCAGGAGGGTGAAGAGCTTTTAGCCGTTCTACACCTCTGCTTTGGAATTCAGTCCAATTCTGAGGTGTGGCTACAATTGATTCTTTTCAATCTGAACTAAAGACCTATCTGTTCTTGTGCCTGGTCTTCTTAGTCAGACTTCTTGCAGATTTGAATTTTTTTATCCTGTTGTAAAGCACCCTTTCATGAGTTTTCATGGAGCACTATACAAAATCATATTGTTGTAACTGTAAGTCTTCCAAGAGGATATACTCCCGAATTCCTTCCCTATGAGAGTGTAGTTTGATTCCCAGTCTACAACAGAAGAGGTCAATTTATTCCCCCCAATGAGAGGGTATTCGGCCCAATGCCTTATCGTAAAAGAGGGTCTTACGTTGAGGCAACAAACAAAAAGTTTTATAAACTGAAACAGTGCTGTATTTATATGGTTGCAGAGGGCTGTTACTGTGATTTCTGATAGGATGACTGTGTACTGTGCGACACTGATTCTTAAATGCATCATTGCTATTGGATACAGCCCCGAAACGCCTGCCACACTGGAACAAACAAGCCTGTGAGGTTGTTGCAAAGCGGTTCGCAACGTTGAGAGCAAACAAGGCTTTCAATAGCAACCATAGCAAAATGAAGCAAAACGTTTTGATTGCTGAACTCCCCAGGTCACCCCCTTCCCAAGTGACGGTGGGTGGTCATCCAACAGCATAGGCCCCTGTCTGCTTTCTCACCAGGCTGTTGGTCCTGAAAGGAAGGGAGGAAGCGAGGAATGACAGTGAAGGATTGGTTCAGCTCTTCAGTGAGCCTGGACAGCTCCCATCAGCAGAATGTGTTAGCCGAGCAGCGCTATCGATTAAGGCATTAACAGCTGGATACAGCACGACACCTGCTTATTTCCAGTTGACTGACAGCAGGGAATATCTGTACAGGTTAATCTGATTGGTCCAGATGGTTGATGAGATGATCTATCTCTCTCTCTCTCTCTCTCTCTCTCTCTCTCTTTCTCTCCTCCCCCTCCCCCCCTCACCATCTCTGTCCTGCCTCTCCATTATCCTCCCTATCTCTTCCTGTTTTCTCTCCACCTCCCTGTTACACTCTTGTTTGTTTACTCTTGGCAGTTGATGATGTACGACAGTGTTGCCAAAGCAGTAATTGTTAAAAGTGAGTTTGAAAATGTTACAAAAGTAATAGCAGTATACGAGTAAATATTCATTTGTAATAATGCCTCTCTCCTGCAGCTGGTTTCAGGAGACCTGTGGTTCTGTTTGGACCCATCGCAGACGCAGCCAATGAGAAGCTGGCTGCAGAGCTCCCAGAGGACTTTGTTATCGCCAGTGAGTGTAACCCGACCCAGGGAATCCAGTTTTCCCTGTTGAGAAAGTTACTTTGCCACAATTGTTCGAGTGAACATCCTACTGTAGCATAAATGAGTTGCAGACTGTGTAAAAATGTAGCAGTACAGGGATAAGCAGGGTGTCTGCTTCACTTTAAGCTATGATTGAATGTGATAATGTCACTGCAGTGAGTCAGTCCAGCTGAGTGTCACATTGCTCTACACCTTGTCTCCTTTTCTCCCCCCTCCCTCCCTCTTTCTCTCACACCTCTCTCCATCTCTCCCTCCTCCTTCTCTCTCCCCTTTCAAATTCAATTCCCCCCATCGAATCACTTCCCCCTATCAAATCTCTCTCTTTCCTCCTCCTCCTCTCTCCTCCCTCCCTTTCTCTCCATTTCCTCCTCCCTCTCTCCCCCTTCCCCCCCTCTCTCAGAGACGGAGCCTAAAGATGCTGGCTCAGAGAAGTCCTCAGGCGTGGTCAGGCTCAACACCATCCGGCAGATCATCGAGCAGGTAATCGCCATGGAAATGCAGCCCCATCCCAGAAACCCCCAAACCCCACAAATGCTTTTCCAAATGAACAACCATTCACCAGCTCGTTTGGAGAATTTGGCAAGGGGTCAGAGGTCAAGGTCAGAATGTCCCTCGGATGCAGAAGAGTGTGTGTGGGGTTCGATCCAAACCTGAATCTCAGGCATGGGATGACCCCTACACCCCTAGCGTCCTGTCCTGGGGGTCCTCCATCTGTCCCCTTTACGCCTCAAAAATCAGCTGCGTTTTGTCCCCAAAATAACCACTGTTCACCAAAGTGTATGCTCAAGGCAGTTGCTCGTAATCACTGGGGCAGAACCAGCTAACTCTGCCCAAATCCGAAACCAGGACAAGCATGCACTGCTGGACGTCACTCCTAAGGCTGTGGACACGCTCAACTATACCCAGTGGTACCCCATCGTCATCTTCTTCAGCCCCGACAGCAAGCAGGGTGTGAAAACCATGAGACAGCGGGTTGTACCCGGATCTAACCGAAGTGCTCGCAAACTCTACGACCAGGCGGTCAAGCTGAGGAAGAGTTGCTCGTACCTCTTCACCGGTTAGTTCAACACCCCCACCCCACCTCACACATGAGGATAACATTCCACTTTGCATAGTAATTGCCCTTGTGAATGTGTAAATTAGGGGGGGTAACTCCATATTTATTGTCCCTCTGAATGTTGAAATCAGGGGCTATTGTATTTCTCTCAGCTCTTAATTAGCCAATTGAGTTGCTTGATTGAGTGGCAGTTCCTTATCTTTGCACCTCGGAAAATGTAGGGGTGTGTGTGTGAGTGTGCAGATATGTGTGGGTGTGGGTGTGTGAGTGCGGGCAGGCGGTGATGTATGTCTTACCTCTCACTAATTGTTGTGATCCAGGGGAAATATCAGTAGATGTATCACGTACGGTGATTAATGTCCTGTAGACCTGAACTGAGACTTAATGGCCTCTTAATCTGATGTATCATTTTATCTATTGCCCATATTTTCCCCTCACTTGCTCTCTTTCACTCTCTCTTGCTCTTCTTCCCTCTCTCTCCCCCCTCCTCTATCTCTGATCTCTGCAGCAAGTATCGATCTGAACTCGGCGAACGATGCGTGGTACGGCAGTGTGAAAGAGATGATCCAGGATCAGCAGGCACAGGCTGTGTGGGTGTCGGAGGGGAAGGTAATCCCACAGCACAGAGCACTACGGGCCCCCAAAACCTACACTGCCTTTATACTCTACTTCCTTTACACTCTACTGCCTTTACATTCTACTGCCATTACCCTCTACTGCCTTTACACTCTACCACTTTACTCAAAACACACATTGCCTTTACACTCTACTGCCCTGCCTTTACACTTTACTGCCTGTATATTCTACTGCCGTTACCCTCTACTGCCTTAATACTACCGCTTCACTCAAAACCTACACCACCTTTACACTCTGCTGCCTTTACACTCTACTGCTTCACTCAAAACATACACTGCCTTTACATTGTACTCCATTAACACTCTACTGCCTTTACACTCTACTGCATTTATACTCTTCCACTTCACTCTCTGATCAATCTGCTGATTCCTTCAAACAGTAGAGCCTAGACTGTTTATTTATTGCATGCCCTCATATTTTATAACTTTGTAATCAGTTCTTTCTTTATTTATCTTTGTGTGTTAGATGCCCCCATTTCTCTGCAGGGTTGGGGTCAATTCCATCTCGGTTCAGTCAAATCAGGAAATTGTTTGAAATTCAATGAATTAATTGAGAAATCCTCATGGAACATTAAGGGCACTTTTTCAGTTCATGAATTAGAATTTGAATTCATTTCCTGATTTGACTGAACCATAATGGAATTGACCCCCAACCCTGATTTCTGTGTGTTTCTGAGCATGCTCTTTTGGAGATCTTCGGTTGGCAGTGGTCTACAGCTGGGTTCTTCTCTGTCTTTGTTCTGCTCCTCTCCGTACCAAGATCCATCATGTGTCTCTTTTAGCTGGGCGGGACGGAGGCAGACCTTGACCTCCACGACGACCGCATGTCGTACCTGTCCGCCATGAGCGCCGACTACCTGAGTATGGACAGCCGTCTGACCAGCGACTGTGATGACACAGCAGATGAGGGCGGGGCCTGCACCGATAACGAGCTGGACGAGACAGTTGAGGAGCCGCACGTGTCTGCCATCAGCCGCTCCTCAGAGCCCGTCCTGGTGGAGGAGGTGAGGGTTCCACTGGGGGACGCAGCAAACAAATACACATAAATACACTTGCTCGTACACACTCATACATTTACACATGTATACACACAGACACACACACACACACACTCATACATGTACACATGTATTACAGCTGTTTCCCCCCATCGAATCGCTCCCCCCTATCAAATATCGCTCTTTATCTTTCCTCCTCCTCTTCTCCCCCTCCCTCTTCTCGCTCCCTCTCCCTCCCTCTCTTCCTCCCTCTCCCCTCCTCTCTGTCTCCCCCTCCTCCCTCCCCCAAGGGAAGAAATTAGTCTGTTGATTTGCAATGAGTTGGGATCTGCAGCAGGCGCATTGGTGGCTGAACAAGCCATTTCTTGAAGAGCAGGACGTGTGGCAGCTCGGGCACTGGAACTTGTGGCTAGTAGAGGCCTGGGTAGGGGGCTTGGCAGGGACTGTGCCTTTTCTCCACCCCCCTTCTCTCCTCGGCAGTTTGATGCCTGTTGTCGATCCTCAGGGCTGCTTTCTTGACACTGGAGCACCAGCTGTTTTTGTCTGCAGCCCTGAGCTCCCAGGTCTTGGTGTCAATTTCTGTAGTTGTGAGTTGTTGTTTGAGCTGGTCTTTGAAGCCCTTGATGGGGCCACATCTGTTATGCTTCCCTTGACACAGCTCACTGTAGAGGACTGCTTTGGGCATCCTTGTATCCTCTATGCACGAGACATGACCTGCCCAGCACAACTGCTGTAGTAGCAGGATGGATTCCATGCTGGGCATCTGGGCTTTCTCCAGAACTACATTGTTGGTGATGTAGTACTGCCATCGGATGTTCATGATGGAATGCAGGCAGTGCTGGTGGAAGCGCTCTGGCAGTCGGATGTGTTTCCTGTACAGGACCCAGGACTCAGCCATGCAGTAGAGTGGAGACAACCACTGCCCTGTACACCTGAATATTTGTGGTCTGGTGAAGTGAGTTATTCTGCCACACTCGCTTGTGTAGCCGGCCAAAGGAACTGTTTGCATTTGCCAATCTGTTGCCGATGTCTTCTGAGATGGATGCATTGTTCGATATCACACTGGGTAGGTATGTAAACTGTACCACATCATTGAGACGGTTGTCATCAATATATATAGTTGGTGAACTGTACAATCTGCCAGGTGGTGTTGGAAAAGGATTTATGTTTTTTCTGATGTTGATAGTTAGTCCGAATGCATTTGCAGCCTTTGCAAAACAGTTGACAATGACCTGCAATGCCTCCTATGTATGTGGTAGCAGGGTACCGTTGTCCACAAAGAGAGGTTCCACTAGGTGTTAGTCTGTTGTCTTGGTTCTGGTGAGCAGCCGATGCAGATTGAAAAGACTGCCATCTGTGCAGTATTGGATATAAAGACCCTCTGTCAGCCCATCTTTAGCCTCCGGCAGCATGACGTTGAAAAGAATAGAAAAGAGCTTAGGAGCAAGTACGCCTCGTTGCTTAACCCCGTTTGCAATGGGGAAGCTATCTGAGAGGCATCCATTGACTTTGACTTGACCTTTCTGTCCTTCATGCAGCTTCTGAAGGATTTTAGGAATTTGGGAGGGCAATCCATCCCTACTGACTGTGTCAAAGGCCTTGGTGAGATCGACGAAGGCAGCATACAGGCCCATGTTTTGTTCCCGGCCCATGTTTTGTTCTCCTGGAGCTGCCTCAGGACAAAGATCATGTTTGGTGTTCCCCTCCCTGCCCTAAAACAACATTGGCTCTCTGGCAGGATGTCCTCAGTGATGGTGGGTACAATTCTATCCAGTAGGACTCTGGCAAGGATTTTCCCTGCTATTGAAAGGAGGGTGATTCCATGGTAGTTTTTATGGCAAATACTACTACTTCCAGTGATGGGGGTTTGTCGTGTTTGTTGTATTTTTTATATGGATTCCTCTCTGACAGACCATTTGTCTCCAAACAGGCAGCTGTAGTGCTCAGACTAGCCCTGCATTATGGAGTCTTTGTCTGTCAGGAGGGTTGAGCCATCAGATGATCATAGAGGTGCCTGGATTTAGTAGGTTGGTCCGTAGACTGATTTCCGGACTTCATAAAATGCTCTTGTGTTTCCAGTGTCTGCATACAGCTGAACCCTTTCTGCAAGGTCAGTCCACCATTTGTGTTTGATGTCCCTCAACTTGGCCTGCAAGGTTTTTCACACAGTGTTGTATGCAGTTTTTATGGCCTGGTCATTTGGGTTGGTAAGTAGTCTGCCATAGCAAGTGTGTTTGGTCTGGAGAAGGGATTGCATTTCAAGGTCATTTTCATCAAACCAATCTGTTTTTCCTTGTTGAGAAGCCAACTATTTCTGCAGTTTTCTGAAGGGCAGATTTCAGCTTTTTCCACTGCTCTTCAGGGTCTGCATAACGGTCACCTGGGCCTTGACCGTTCCTGAGTCTGGCCTCAAGCTTAAGCTGTAATTCCTCCCTAAGCAAACAAAGCTTCTCAACATGACATTTTTTGGATAGTGAGTTTTTCCTTCTGGTTGGTGGTTTGATTTTGAATAAGACTTTGGCCTGCACTAGCCTGTGGTCGGTGTAACAATCAGTGCTTGGCATGACTCTGGTATGAGGAATGTCTTTTGTGTCCTGTTGCCTACCTGCCTGCATAGAAGTTAGTTTAAAGTATTGTTTAAAGTTTCCTTCTCCTAGGTGAGTCACCACCCAAGGCTATTGAGCCCCACCTGCCCAGTGTGCTATTTAACTCATAGCTCGGGCAGAGGTTGACGGGTGCCAGGGCGTGTCCACTCGCTGGTGGGCCTGCACACCACATCTTTGCGGCCCCTGCTGCTCCAAGATCCTCTGTAGTTAAGCCTGAGAACGCAAGATCCCAGTTACCATTTGTGCCCCCGTGGAGCCACTACAGGAGTCTTGGTTGTAGAGAGGCTCTGTACTGGCAGGAGGAGACTCACTCACTCTGCTCCTCATCTCACCCAAGTAAGGGCTAGCCGAAAGCAGGAAGCAACCAGGCAAGCATGCAACTACTAGCTGTTCACTACTGCTAGGCTACTGCACTGATGCTTCACATTCACCCTGTGGCAAAGCCGCATGTATACACAGTCACACACACGCACTCATGCACTTACACACGTATACACACACACATACACACATACAGAAACACTCCTATTCTACACACACATGCACAAATGCATACAAACACACAAGTACAGGATAACGCAAATTATGAAAATTACAATACACAGTCTACAATGCTGTCAAACAGTTAAAACAAAGTGTTAAGGAATTGTTGCCTCCATCAGTTCATTTGGTTTGAAAATGTAGCAAAACATTTTTAAATGAAAAATAAAATAAATACTGGTGAGTTACAGCCTTGTTCTGCGATGAAAGTCTTCCTGAAATCTAGAAGAAGTACTGTTCTGCCCTCTGCAGTTAGATTATGGTATTATAATACAACTTAGTCCCCGAAGAAAGCAACAAAACATAGAAACAGTTGGTTTCAAATCATTTAGCTTTTATCATTTTACACAACTACAGTGAACAGGAGTGAAATTGCGCATATTGGGAGATCTGGAATGCGCTGAAAACCCATTTTGCGAGGGTGACGTGCTGGGTATCTTATTGAATTAGCATGGCTCCTCCTCCCTCCCTGTCTTCTGTAGCTGATGAGGAGGCCCAGCCCGGAGCTCAGGGCACTAATCAGGAATGTGGGGAGTAGGGAGGTGCCAACGGATCCCAGTCCGCCCCCTTCCTTTGTCCCTGAGCACCCCAAGGTGAGCCCAGATACCAACACCTCCTCACCACCCCCAAATCACCCCTATGCATGAAGCCACACCCACATGGCTCCACCAGCACATATCACAAGCCAGTCCCAGCATAAGTGTGTGGACCTAGCACTGTGTTTATGGATGTTTTAACAATTTCAAAGTAACGTCCCCCACCCCCATATGCATGTGCACGATTCAAAGCCACCTCCGCAAAGAAACTAACATCCCTCCTTCCCCTGCTTCTTTTCCAAGAACGGTGTGACGTGGCAAAATTGCCCCTATCGAGATTCCGGTTCATCCCAGAGCAGCTCAGTGGGCCGTGGCGGTATTTGCCAGAACTCTAGAATTCTTGTGATGCCATAGGGTTCCTACAATCCCAACGTTAGCGCACCAGTTTATCTCCTTGTTGTTAGCGTTGGCTAGTTTGTGGTTTCCTGGACCTCAGGGCCCGTATTCACAAAGCATTTTAAGGGTAAAAGTTGGTCGTAACTTCCAAATTTAGGAGCAAGTCCGAAAAATAATGGGCGTGTCACTCATAAATTTAGGAGTCCTACATTTTTGGGATAAGAGTATTTCACAAAGGGTTTGAGAGCTAAAAACAGCTCCTAAGTCCAGGAGAAGTTAGAAGCAGGCAAGAGGACTTCTAAGTCGCTAAAGACCTACTCACGGCGATCCGAAAATCTGCTGCTGGCGGCAATTGTTGTCGCAATCGCATCAACACTGGAGATATTGAATGATACAGAGCTCATAAAAAGGTACCGCCTCAATCGCGAGGGTATTATATACAGTGGGTTCGGAAAGTATTCAGACCCCCTTAAATTTTTCACTCTTTGTCATATTGCAGCCATTTGCTAAAATCAATTAATTTCATTTTTTTCCTCGTTCATGCACACACAGCACCCAATATTGTCAGAAAAACACAGACTTGTAGAAATTTTTGCAGATTTATTACAAAATAAACACTGAAATATCACATGGCCATAAGTATTCAGACCCTTTGCTGTGACACTTGTATATTTAACTCAGGTGCTGTCCAATTCTTCTGATCATCCTTGAGATGGGCCTACACCTTCATTGGAGTCCAGCTGTGCTTAATTATATTGATTGGACTTGATTTGGAAAGGCACACACCTGTCTATGTAAGGTCCCACAGGAACTCTGAAGCTCTCTTAGAGTGGCCATTGGGTTCTTGGTCACCTCCCTGACCATGTCCCTTCTTGCCCAGTTACTTAGTTTGGCCAGACAGCCAGCTCTAAGAAGAGTTGTGGTGGTTTCAAACTTATTCCATTTCACAATGATGGAGCCCACTGTTCTCCTGGGTGCTTTCAATGCTTTAGCAATGTTTTTATACCCTTCCCCAGATCTATGCCTCAACACAATTCTATCTCGGAGGTCTATGGAGAGTTCCTAGGACTTCATGGCTTGGTTTTTACTCTGACATGCACTGTCAACTGTGGGACCTTACATAGACAGGTGTGTGCCTTTCCAAATCAAGTCCAATCAATATAATTAAGCACAGCTGGACTCCAATGAAGGTGTAGGCCCATCTCAAGGATGATCAGAAGAATTGGACAGCACCTGAGTTAAATATACAAGTGTCACAGCAAAGGGTCTGAATACTTATGGCCATGTGATATTTCAGTGTTTATTTTGTAATAAATCTGCAAAATTTTCTACAAGTCTGTGTTTTTCTGACAATATTGGGTGCTGTGTGTGCATGAACGAGGAAAAAAATGAAATTAATTGATTGTAGCAAATGGCTGCAATATGACAAAGAGTGAAAAATTTAAGGGGGTCTGAATACTTTCCGAACCCACTGTATATAATATTATATATATTATATATAGATACCCTCTGATTGTTTACGAGATGTAACCAATTGACTAGTCAGTATTCTTGGTTTCATGTTAAATCAGTGACACGTAGCCTACATTTGTATTTTAGAATCTTTGTTAGAATATAATAGGGGTGCATCGGATCATTTTTTGGATCAGCAAAAGAAATAATAACGGGACCAAAGGCGCGTTTCGAATGAATGATAATTTCAGTTTTTCAATGCAAGTTATTTCACGAAATCTTTATTCGAAAATTTCACAAAATACATTTTTAGATTCAGTATGCCTTAGGCGATGTAACTAGGGTGGTCTTATGCCTGAATTAATTTAATAAAAAAATAAAAGATCGCTAATGTTTCAATTCTATTTAATTCGGTCGCGTTTCTAAAAACATGCCTCCCAGAAAGGCATTTAGTATGAAAAACAAAGCAAACCAAAACATACATGGTTGTCTATCTCTTCACTGTAACTCTGCATTGAGATTTAGGGAATTGTTGGCAGAAAAACTATTTCTCTATGATGACCCATCCCCTATATCAGCCAATCACTGTGGGCATTCTGAGTAAGCTCGTTCATGAGAAACAACGTCATCCCTAGCAATGACGTCAACCCCAGCCCTCACTCTTAGCTAGGAATTCCTTAGTAAGAGTTGGTCTTTGGAGCTTTGTGAATAGGTTTTAAGGTGGGACTCCTAACTAAAAGGTTTTAGTGCGATTTAGAAGTACTCCTAGTGGTAAGATAAAATTATTTGTGAATACGGGCCCAGACCTCTAATTACAAGCACAAGTCTAAGTGCTTTTTAATGAGGTGTGTATTTGTGCAGGTTATGGTTTGTAGTAGTAGAGCTTAAGAGATGTAGTGGCAGAAAAGTTTATGCCACTACACTAAATTTGCACGGGTAGTGTAAAGTACTGCTCCTGTGTAGTAGTGTAACGTTTGGGTTCATCTGTGATTGTGTAAAGTTCTGGGGCCGGGTGTAGAAGTGTAAGAAGTTTATCTCTTTAGATACTCTTTAGATTAGGACATGACGAGCCTAGCCATTGTGTATTGTGTATTCTTATGTTATGTAAAGTTTGGGTTCCTCAGTGTTGTAGTGTAAAGTTCTGGGGTTGGGTGTAGTGGGGCACCCCTGGCCCAATGTGTTGTAGTGTAAAGTTTGGATGCTCTCTACAGTAGTGGAATTTGGGGTCTTGGGTGTAGCAGTGGGAGCTCGATGTGTCGGGTGTAGGTGCAGGCGTAGCTCTGAAAGAGGCCCTGTGATTCCAGGTGAAGGTGGCATCCCGGGACGAGGCATTTCGGGTGCAGTACGACCCCAGCAGAGGCTACGACTCCCACTCCAGCAGCCCCACCAGCAGCTCGCACCCCCGAAGCCAGGACTCATACAGCACCAGGCCCCCTCCGCCCCCCGTCAGCCTCAAACCCGCCTACAGGTCCCAGTCCAGGGTGGCCCCTGACAGCCAGCCCAGCCAGCCCAGCCAGCCCAGCCCGCCCGAGCAGAGCCCCGAGGACCCGTCCCAGAAGTCCTTTCTGGGGAAAGTGAAGGCCTTCGAGAGGATGGACTACTTCGCCAGAGCACAGAGGATGCTCGAGCTTCAGGAGGCTCAGAACGCCCGGGTGAGCGCTGTCTGTCTGCGCACGTCTGTGCATGGCTGTGTGTGTTTGTGTGTGTGTCTGTGCATGGCTGTGTGTGTTTGTGTGTGCCTGCGTGTAGGCATATACGTGCTTGTGGATGCTTCTGGCTGTTTGTGGGTGCCGGTGGCAGTCTTTGAGAACCTCTGAGTGCCTGCATTTGTGTGAGTGTCTCTGTGACGCTGTGTGTTAAGAGGCATTGGCAATTATTTTTCTGTATAGTTGGAGATCGCTCAGAAGCATCCAGACATTTACGCTGTCCCTGTGAAACTACAAAAGCCTGACCTCAACCGACCACAGCCAATCGGGTAAGGCCAAATATCTGACTATAGCCAATGGGGTGAGAGCAAACATCTAGGCACCATTGACAAGACCCCACCACACTGTACTCCTCAGTTTCTCACTCTTCTCCCCTCCAAACAAACCCCAACCCTTCTTTGTGTAACTGCACAACTTGGCTCAACTCCAACCCACCTAACGCCACCAAATTTAATCTTGGCTCTGCTTGCTGTGCTGTAGTGTTCTGTGCAGTGACTGTATGTAGTGTGGGCTCTGCCTGGCTGTGCTGTAGGGTTCTGTGCACTGACTGTATGTAGTGAAGGCTCTGCCCGGCTGTGCTGTAGTGTTCTGTGCAGTGACTCCTTGCCCAGGCTAATGGTCCATTTTCTGTGCCCAGCTCCAGTTCGCGGCCAGAGCCCCAGACCCCAGCCTCCAAGATGGCATACTCCGAGAGCCAGCCGTACTACCACAGCGAGGAAGAGGAGGAGGGGTACCGCCGGCAGCTGGTGGACCAGACCAAGAGGAATTACTATGGAAACCCACAGAAATATCAGGACACCGAGCTGTAGAGCCATCATTCCACAGGGTCCACCCCCTGCACCAAACTGCTGCTGACTTGGAAGCCCTGCTTTTAAGTTTCTCTTGCTTTTTGCTTCAAAGAAGTTCCAACTATCTGTCCATAAGGATAGGATCTCAGTCTGTTTTTCTCTGTGTTTAATTGTTTTATTTGATTTATTGTTTTGTTTGTTTGTCTATTTGTTTTTAATCAGGAACCACTGTTTTCTTGCCTATGCAAATATTTCAGTTTCTCAAGAGCAACTGAAAACTATTGCCACGTGTCCCTTTTTATTACTCTGTTGGATATTCTGTGTCCAAAACCTTTCCTCTTTGTTACGTTAATTCTTTTAAAAATGAAGCAATCTCAAGACTATTTTAACAGGTCACCTGTTGTCACAAATTGTGTTTACTATTATTATTATTATTATTATTATTATTCTTTTCTCCTGTCTTTGCAGTCCTGCCTTTGTGAACATGCGCGCATATAAATATATATATTCTGTAAAATACACTGGAAATTTGTTACAATTTTTTGAAGTGCCTTTTTCTTTATGAACAACACTGAGATGTGGTGCAAAGGACAAACCACAAGACGCCTGGACAGTACTGTACGCAGCTCACAAGCTACATGGACTGCAGGGAACAGATTACACCAAAACCTTAAATGCCGCACATACCTGTCTTTATTACCTGTAGTGTGTCAGCAGAGGTGGTCTCGCTCCAGGCGATGGTTGCTAAGCATATGGGGCGGGGCCAAAGCAGTGTGTGACCAGCGTGGTTGATCCTGTGTACTTGTTCTTGTCGTCGTAGTTGTCGAATTAGCTTCCACACATTCTGAAAGTTTGTACCATGTTCTTGATTGTAATTTCTTCTTTATTTGTATTTTAATTTTTTACTGTTACCCACTTGTATGGATTTAAGTGCTTAAACATGGTTTTTTTCTTCATGCCACGGCTTCCACTTGCTTGTGGAGATCCCAGTGAGAGGCTGGATCCCAGGGTCTCACAGGATCCTGCAAGGCCGATCAACAGTGGATCCCCTGGAGTTTTCACTTTATGACACCAAATAAAAATAAAATATCTTTTAACGTAACACAAATGGGTTTGTGTCGTCCTTTTCTTGTGTTCCTTGGTGGAAGAGTGAGCCATGGGGAGTGAGCCACCGTTACTTCACTCATTTCATTTAAAAGCGAGAACTGTTTGTCTGTGATGATGGTAATATACCTAAGCACTTAACAGTTATTATGAATATCGATGAGTGTAAAACAGTTTCTGTAATGCATAAAAATTCTGTGTTAAGTTTAATAAGCCTGTAAGAGTTAATTTGTTGCAGATGCTGGCATTATTTTCTTGTTGATTTGTTTGCAGTTGGTTCCATGGAAGCATTCTTACTGGCTGAGCTATTTTTTTTAAAGGCGAGTTGAGCTGCTCAGGCTCTCACTTCCCAAGTTGGCTTTGGCAGTTTTGTCCTGGTTTTTGTTTGGAGTAGTCACACCTTTATTGGAGTGTTCGGCAGGTGAGCACATAGAACAGAATGGATTTTGTGTGCTCTTTTTCCATTTTTTTTATACCCTGCCTGGCCTTAAAATGAAATAATTTGTTTAAATTTTGTTCTCTTCATTGACATTTTTTCCATCCAATTTCTATCCTATCCCTCTGTCAAACTGAATCTAACCAACATGACATACTCACTAATATTAACAAGATATAATGATATGTATAATGATGATAATATTCATGTATTCATTCTGCTCTTGTCTGTTTTTACCAATACTGGCTTATGTGCAAATGTTGAGATCTGTTACCTGATTCTATCACTATGCGCTGCCGTCATGTGGTAAATTAAGTGCTAAATACACCGTGGCCACTTTATTAGGTACACCTGCTCGTTAATGCAATTATAAAATCAGCCAATCATGTGGCAGCAACTCAATGCATAAAAGCATGCAGACATGGTCAAGAGGTTCAGTTGTTGATCAGACCAAAAATCAGAATGGGGAAGAAATGTGATCTAAGTGACTTTGACTGTCATCTCAAGCTGATTCCACAAACATGAGTTCAGTGTACTTCAATGGCCTCCACAGTCACCAGATCTCAGTCCAATAGAGCACCTTTGGGATGTGGTGGAACGGGAGATTCGCAACATGAATGTGCAGCCGACAAATTTGCAGCAACTGCTTGATGCTATCATGTCAACATGGACCAGAATCTCTGAGAAATGCTTCCAGCCCGATGTTGAATCCATGCCATGAAGAATGCAGGCTGTTCTGGGGGCAAAAGTGCCTAATAAAGTGGCCACTGAGTGTATGTTCTGGTGGTAACAACTTCCTAGGCATTGTGCCCAGTAGGGAGATTGGGACAGAACACCAGTGATTTAAGAAAAACAGGTACTTGTATTTTACTTAAACAAGCTGAGATGGCCTGGTTTACTGCCACATGTAAACCAGGTTGTTAGACTACCACATGTCCCTTAACCTCATAAGGGTTGTAAGGAAAACCGTAAATGGGACACCAAGATGGTAAATTACTGTGGAAGGCCATAGATATGCCTTTGATATCCCCTCTGTGCTGTGATTAAGGAAACTGTTGAGAGACCAGACCAGGTAACCTTTAACTCCCAGTTTACTAAGACTGAGCTGTTTTTTATTTGTCTTCCAAAAATCTGAAAATATATCCTGGTCTTTAAACTGGTGCAACATAGCAGTCTTGTTCTGCCTTCATATCTACTATCTGTTTATGTTTTTATGGCTTATGTGGTGAAGCCAGGGGTTATTAATGTCAAGAAGGATGGATGTTCCTAGTGAAATTAATGCAAGCTGAGATGACCTGGTTTCCCCTCTGCTGTGTTGAAATTCACTGCATTCCAGCACTGAAACGAATGTCACATGATGCAATATAAAAGAACCAACACATGGTGGCAAGCCCCTATGTTTGTTCTACAGATCACAGGCTACAGGTTTCCAAAACTTCAAATGGCAAAGAAATTGCATTTTATGTCACTGACATGCTAGTCATAATAGTGCCTTGATTGAAATGAGTTAATATGGGATGCTTGATCTGAATAAAATTGCCAAATCCTGATGCCAGGAGAGACGGAACACAGAAATGCAGAGGGAGGGAGGGGATGTACAGTTAGGTCCGGAAATATTTGGACAGTGACACAATTTTCATAATTTTGGCCCTGTACGCTACCACAATGGATTTGAAATGAAATAATCGAGATGCAATTGAAGTGCAGACTTTAAGCTTTAATTTGAGGGTATTTACATCAAAATTGGAGGAAGGGTTTAGGAATTGCAACAATTTTAATACATAGACCCCTCATTTCAAGGGACCTAAAGTAATTGGACAAATGAATATAATCATAAATAAAATGTTCATTCTTAATACTTTGTTGAGAATCCTTTGCAGGCGATGACTGCCTGAAGTCTGGAACCCATGGACATCACCAAACGCTGGGTTTCCTCCTTTGTGATGCTTTGCCAGGCCTTGACTGCAGCTGTCTTCAGTTGTTGTTTGTTTGCAGGTCTTTCTGCCTTAAGTCTTGTCTTAAGCAAGTGGAATGCATGCTCAATCGGATTGAGATCAGGTGATTGACTCGGCCATTTTAGAATATTCCACTTCTTTGCCTTGTAAAACTCCTGGGTTGCTTTCGCAGTATGTTTTGGGTCATTGTCCATCTGTACTGTGAAGCGCCGTCCAATCAACTTTGCTGAATTTGGCTGAATGTGAGCAGACAGAATGTTCCTATAGACTTCAGAATTCATGCGGCTGCTTCCGTCTTCTGTCATATCATCAATAAACACTAGTGACCCAGTGCCATTGGAAACCATGCATGCCCATGCCATCACACTACCTCCACCATGTTTTACAGATGATGTGGTGTGCTTTGGATCATGAGCCGTTCCAAGCCTTCTCCATACTTTTCTCTTCCCATCATTCTGGTACAGGTTGATCTTAGTTTCATCTGTCCAAAGAATGCTGTTCCAGAACTGGGCTGGCTTTTCTAGATGTGTTTTGGCGAACTCTAATCTGGCCTTTCTATTCTTGAGGCTTATGAATGGTTTGCACCTTGTGGTGAACCCTCTGTATTTGCTCTCGTGAAGTCTTCTCTTTATGGTAGACTTGGATAATGATACGCCTACTTCCTGGAGAGTCTTCCTCACTTCACTAGATGTTGTGAAGGGGTTCTTCTTTACCATGGAAAGGATCCTGCGATCATCAACCGCTGTTGTCTTCCGTGGACGTCCGGGCCTTTTTTGTTGCCGAGCTCACCAGTGCGTTCCTTTTTCTCAGAATGTACCAAACTCATTGAGAGCTCCTTTGACCGCATGTTGTGGATTCGCAGCAACAGCTTCCAAATGAAAATGCCACACCTGAAATCAACTCCAGACCTTTTACCTGCTTAATTGATGATGAAATAACGAGGGAATAGCCCACACCTGCTCATGAAACAGCTTTTGAGTCAATTGTCCAATTACTTTAGGTCCCTTGAAATGAGGGGTCTATGTATGAAAATTGTTGCAATTCCTAAATACCCTCAAATTAAAGCTGAAAGTCTGCACTTCAATTGCATCTCGATTATTTCATTTCAAATCTATTGTGGTAGCGTACAGGGCCAAAATTATGAAAATTGTGTCACTGTCCAAATATTTCCGGACCTAACTGTATATCACCGTTTGTGTTGAAGGCTTGATGAGGTGTCCAAATTGAGATGTCCAGATCTGAAATCTTGCCAGGACCCTGGGAACCCCCCTTCTATTTACAATGGGGTCTTTAATCACCATAGTGAATCAGGACCTCAGTTTGTCTCATACAAAAGACGTGTCCTACAGCAGTGAGCCCTTGACTGTGCTGTGGCATTGTTAAACCTGGACTAAGCATGGTGTCAGTCATTCTGAGAAACAATCTTTCACTGATCCAGTATTGGTACTCTGATTCTGTCTGTCCACACCACATGGATCACAAAGCCTTTTAAGGGGTTATCTGCTTTCTGGGATCAGAGCATTTAAGTCCAATTCATTTTCCCCAACAGGAAATGTTGGACATTTATCCTAAAATTCATTATTTACATAAAATAACTTTATCTCAGGGAGGATAAAGTTCAGTGGAGTTATTCCAGGGGGAGGTTCTTGTATGTTGTGTTTTTAAGTTCTTTCTAAGTCAACATCCCCTCTCAAGGAAATGTCATTGGACCTAACTGCTCCAAACTCTGCTTGCATGGTGTGCAATTGAAGTCTCCAACAAAACCCTATGGTTTTTTTACCATGTTTTTTAAACACAAATGTTACCAATCCCAAATAGCCCCAAATGAACTTCATTCAGTCAATGTCAGATGAGGACCCACAATTGTGTGCTCACTTCCCTCCAAATAAATACATCAGACTAGCACATGGCAGTGTGTCAGCCATGGCCAGACCAAGCCCGTTTATGTAATTATAATCTGCGGGATTGCATTTCAGATGATCCATAACCTCACATCATCAACTAGAGGCAACTGTGTGAAACAGTGAAATGGTTCCAGGGAAATTTCTCTCTAAATAGTCTGAACAAACATTCCAGGAAAAGTGGTGATTGCATAAGATGAATGCTGGTATAGACAATCCGAGATCACCTTTAAGAGCAGGGGGCTAACAGACCTGTTAAAAGAGAAACACGAGGGCCTCCCGGGTGGCGTAACTGTAAGAGCGTCCAACTGGAATGCAAGTTGCCCACTGCGACCGGGGTTCGATTTCCAGCTGTGCCAGTCCGGCTGTGGTCAGGAGTGCCGCTAGGGGGTTGTAATTGACTGTCCGCCCCAGGGATGGGGGAGGGAAGCCATCATGAGATCGCTGCATCAGCAATGGGTTATCAGCATGCTTGTGGGGGGGTCCTAGGGGGCCATATTGTTTTGTTGCTTGGTACAACAAAACAATATGGCTCCCTAAGAGACAATAAAATTGCAGGTTTCCAAAACGTCATTGTATGTGTAATTAAGTCTACACCAGAGACACTTGATAGCTTAATATACAGTAGTTCAAATATCCCTATTTGTCTAGACCATTTGAGTTGCCATTACAACATTTGATCTGGCAGGTATCTTTCAGCATAAATTTGAGTATTGCATCATGTGGCATAGCTGCCAATTTCTCGTGGTGTGGCTCCCTTCAAAATTGCATGCAGTATCTAGTATGGATTATTCTGTCAACTACATGGCTTGTAGTTACGTTGCTGGTAGACTTTTTTTTTAAAAGCCTTGCAATAAGTTGTGTCATAGTCTTTTTCCTGTATCCCCTAATTTGAAAAGCCGAGTTAATTTTAAGTGTATCCATTGCTGCAATGTGATTGGTCAATTTGCATCCTCTGCTGCACCTGAGGACTGCAACTGTTGCAGGTAGATCGCATACACCCAAACGACTAGACAGGTTGCTATTGAGAAATGTTATGAGTTTTAACCTGCTGACTGAAGCCCTCCCTCCTTGGGTCACAAACAATATGGCAATTATGTTTTGCCCTGCTGTACTTTTGGCTACAGGTTAAGCTGTGCTCTTTTATTATTATTTTTAAATACTGCACATACTTACATATATGCATAAGTATTTTTTTCAATTTTTCCAATTTTAGTTGCATATTTTTCCCAATTAGTCCCATTTTAGTAGCTGACTGAATTAGATTCCCCTTCATTTGGTTGGCGTTTATTTGACGTCCCACATCAGTGACGACATCTTCCGGATGCAGCATCAACTCGAGGGAGGAATGGATCAGGCCGAACACCCCTGGCTGCATTATGAGATGGAAGAGTCCATCCGCCAGATGTGGCAAACGCGAGGGACGAAGCTGTGGAGGCCGGGGATCTTCCCATCCATGCCGAGATAGACGCATTGTTCCGCCGGAAGTGGCGCCAGGCGAAGGAAGGAGGCCCAAAGACTGGAGAGTTTTTAACTCGCCCGGACGGGTTAGCGCTAACCGCCCACGCCGCACCACGTTGGAGCGCAGGGGCGCTCCCACCAACCCTGCTGCCTCCCGACCCCTCGCCAAGCTGCCCAAGTACGACGGAACAGCGGTGCTGACATCGCACCTCGCCCAGGTACAGCTCGTGGCTGAGTACAATGGATGGGGCGAAGCGGTCACAGCCGTCCACCTAGCCCTAGCCCTGGAGGGTGGGCCCTGCAGGTGCTTCTTGACCTCTCCCCAAAGGAGCAACGCAGCTACCCAATGCTGATTACGGCCCTGGAACAACATTTTGGTCAGCGGGTCTTTGCGAGCCACCGCTGAGATCAGCTAGCCAACCGCTCTCGTCAAGCACTTTCGCTGCTGACATTCGCTATCACGCCCGGCTGGGCTACCCCACATTCCCCGCTGCTGTCCAGGAAGAGCTAGCGCTACACGCGTTCCTGCCTACCCTAGCTCCGGAGGAGCTGTGCCATCACGTCCGCCTCGCCGCTCCAGGTTCGCTAGCTGAATCTATTCTAATAGCTGAGCGAGTGGAAGCGGTTCTAACACCCTTCTCCCTGAGTCAAGCGCCTGCCCGCCGCCCACGGATAGCCACCGGTGACGACGGCAACACGGAAGGAGAAGCGTCACCTGCACGCCAGGTCCACCCTGCCCCCCGACTGGGCCACTGACCGGTGCTACCGCTGCAACGAGCCTGGCCATATTGCACGGGACTGCCTGGCGCCGGCACCTGGGCCTCGCCCTACTGCTGCAGAGGGAAACGCCAGCGGAAGTAGCCCAATGAGGGAAGCGCTGCTCCGATCCCCAGTCCCTCTCCAAGGTCATTGTACGCTGGCTGGTGGAGTCAGCTGCACCCGAGGCATTCACGCAGCATGCCTGCTTGACGGCCAGCCCTGCCTCGCACTGGTAGACACTGGGTATACCATCTCCCTGGTCCGACCGGGGATCCTGCCTGGCACCGCCGGTGCACTATCCGCAGCGTGGACCCCCACCAACGAACAGGTGCAGACCGTCACAGGGGAGCGAGCCAGTATGCGGGGGAGAAAGGAGGTGCACATCCGTCTCAGCGACCAGGAAGCAATGCACAAGTTCTGGCTGGCTGACATCGATGAACATGCATCATCGGCCTGGACCTGTTGACGCAGTGGGACATGTGTGTAGACGTTCCCAGAGTGACGCTCAGGTTCGGAGACCAGGCCGTAGCCCTCCAGTCCGGCCAAGCCGTGGCCTCGCCGGTCTTGCCCATCGCCACCCTGCCTGCATCGCCTGCCATCGCCCAACAGCCACCAGTCTGCTGCGCTGTATTCGTAAGAAAAAAAAGAAAAGAAAAAGATGACAGCTGGCGGTTCTGCATCGACTACCGGCGCCTGAATGCCGTGACGCCACCAACGACAGCACCGCTTCACCACTTAACTGACCGCGCACCGCCACATTTCCGGGACTTTGTATTGGACGGTGGGGTCGCCGGGGATGGCTGACCCCTTGTAAGGGGGCTATGTAGCAATCCAGGGGGGTCGCTACGCGGAAATGTGTGCGCGGGGCATTATGGGTGAACGCTGTTGTGTGTTTGTTTGTTCCCCCTGTGTCATTTAGCCATTTGTGTTGTTTAACCTTGAGATATGTGTTAATGTTACCTTTTTGTGTGTTTGCTGGCTGGTCGTGGTGCGCTAAATGTTGAAGCCACCGCGACCAGTATACATGTATTGTTTGGTGTAGTCCCTTGAGTTTCAGGGCAAAAGTGTTTGTCATCGATCGAGTGTTCTCGTTGGAGTGTACTTCCTGGTTGTTGTGCTAACTAGTGAAGAAGCAAATGGATGTGTCTGTACCTAGCAAAGTTCCTGTGGTATTATCTGGGGTTGTGCGGTGTATGGAACACAGATAATTATCACCAGATATTATCCGGGCTTGTGTGGTGTATGGAAGATGGATATTTATCGCCTTTTAATAAAGTGGCTATTCACGTAACCACCTTTGCAACGTAACTGGACTCTGTGTGACTTCTTGATACATCACCTCAGGCATGCTCGCTACAATATTATCTTGTATCGAGTCATATTTAAAAAGTAATGTGAAAATTCCCGTTCTTAAATTGACACCACACTTTTATACAGAAACAAGCATCAGAATTAGAGTAACAGATCCATTCTAACAATCGAAAGATAAAAATAAGAACCGTGTATAAGGTAGAGTAGTCACAATGTTGTGGCCTATTCCCACGCGATTCTCCAAAGTACCCCCCCCGTTCTTTTTTGTCCCCTTGCCAAAAATGTGAAACGCAATCCAAACACTCGGTCACAGAACAGTTATTTTAAAACTTCCAACTCAGCCACTTCGAGGAGAGCATGGAAGGGGTAAAGAATGAATTGATACAGAAAACAGTTACGGGAACTCGGCTCACTTAAATACGAATCATAACAAAAATAAATAACGTCGAAAAAGAAGAATTAAAATGACTGGGATCCTTCCGTCTCCGATCCGCATTTGTTTTACGTCGCCTGTTCTTTTGCGGCTTGCGTTTATCAGATGTCTCTGCCAGTAGTTCTTCCTGGATCTTGCTGTCGAGTCGCGGGGGTTTCGCATTTGGCTGACCCGCCCTATAGAAGCCGTCCTCGCTGCATCTCTACGGGTACGTCTCGCATGCCTGCATCTCAGTCGCAGTTGTTCCCAGCGCTGCTGCCCGGCCGACCGCTGCTGTCTCTCGGATTGCTGCAGCTGGTTCTCGGCTGCTCCATGGTGGCGCTCTCTTTCGGGGCTTTGTCACTTAGCAGCTCACCACCCATCCGGAATTCATGTCCGTTCTGGGCTGGATCTTCAGTAAGTAGCCTACACTTTTATTGACAGTAAACGGGGAGACCCGACTCTGCCCAAAAATGCTTTGGTTCTGTCGTGTAACGTCATCGTATCTAGCGACCGTTCATCTAAATTCACTCCACGTCGTTTGAAGCTTAGCCTGCTAGCTAGCTAGCTAGCTAACCATGATTGATTGATCTCCTTTACCGTTATATTTGGCATACTGAGAATAGAAATAGGTAAATATGTGTATACGCTGTAATATTGTGATTTATTACGTTTAGTAGTGACGTAAACTGCCCTAACAACAAAGGGGCGCTGAATTTCGTGAAGATCAACAGGTAGGCTGATATACTTACCAAGGCCAAATCTATCAAAACTGACAAAGAAAAATATAAAACTTTATATTTATTTACTTTATTTTTATAAACTTTAAATATAAATGTAAATGATAAACTAAATAAATATTTAACATGATGTTCGTTTAACATGATACAACAGTCTCATTATCTAGTTAAGATCTAGGCAAAACGCCAATAATTGTGATCTGGCTGGATGTCTACAATTTGGAAACATGCATCATAATGTCCCACTAAATAAATCTATTTTGACAGGCTGTCACTGCAAGTTGTACACTTTACAGTACGTGTCCTGGCAGAGATTTTGTCGATGTAGTAGCCAATGGAGTCACAAATATAAAGAACAACAATTGCTATGGGATGTTATGTGAGGTTAACAGAGTTATTACGTGTAAGAATACCCTACCACAGGGGTCCCTTAACCCTGGTCCTGGAGAGCCACAGGATCTGCTGGTTGTTACTCAACACTTAATTGATCAAATAAAGAAGTTGATTAAATAGTTAACTATGTTAATTGACATAGTTAATTGACCTTCTAAGGACATTTAGCCTATCTACCACTACTGATAGGATAGTCTCCCCCACTAAGACAGGTTCCTCCTGAAATTTCTCCCCACTGGACAGTTTTTCTCTTCCCACTGGGGAGTTTTTGACTCACTTTCTGGCTTTTTGGGGGTTCAGGCCTGGTATTTTTATATTTTCTTATTTTGTGTCTGTGCGACAGTGCTCTGTAAAAAAACACTATACAAATAAAATGGAATTGAATTGATTTGAATTAACTCATCTCTTCTGGTTTCTTGGGTCTAAATGGCTGTGGATTTTCAGGTGAAAACAAAACCAGCAGAAACTGTGGCTCTCCAGGACCCCTGCCCTACCATATGGGTTTACATTTCAAATGAGTTTCTTAAATATTTTCAGTTATGATATTACAGAATTAAGCCCCCCAAAAAAACTATTGACCACAGATGTGTTTACAGATATTTTGTGAGTTTTGGAATAGTCATGTGTGTTCTTGATTCTTAGATACACTAGAGCATGTGCGTCACACCACAAATGCAGTTAACAGGTGTGCCTGTGATTATTTTGGAAGAACTCCAAACACAGGTTTACAAGTGACAGACAAAAGACATAACAGTGAACGTGTTTCATCTTGGCAGATTATGTTAACAACTTGGAAATAAATGAAATGTGAAAAATGACTATCAACAGTCAAAGGCTGGTCCTGGAGAACCACACTGTTTTTGTTTTTACTCATCACTAAATTGATCAAAGAGCAGTTTATTAGTCACCACACCTGGTTTCTTGTGTCTGAATTGGTTCCTGAATTCAAGTTGAAAAGAAAAACAAACAGACTTTGCAGCTCTCCAGGACCAGTGGTGAGGACCACCACATTAAGGGATCTGCATTAAGATGTAGGCCTGTAGCATGATGTGCACTTTTCCAGAATTTTCCATAACTCTTGAACTCAACCCACGTCACAGAGCAGGAATGCAACTTGATTATTTAAGATACAAAGAGTCTTCAAAATATTTAGCAGACCTTGCTACGATGATGTCTGGGGAAGGGGGGTGTGTTACTGAACGAATAACTAAGGGTTTACTTTTGGATATGATTTTGCACCACTTCCTTTTTTTCAAAAATGAATGTCGGTCTTCCTACTGTAGCTGGCACCATTGTGCTTGTGTTGTGGTTGTCACTGTATTTTCATCAGCAGTGTTTTCTCTGAAGTGTTGAGTTAATTCAAATAACAGAGCTTTTGGCTCCTGCTACTTAGCGTTCATATTGTAAATCACAGGTGCCCAGACTCGCCCCCTGTGAGCTGGTTTTATTTCCAGTCACTTTCTTAGTCAGTTGAGGTAATTGCAAACATGCATTTAACTTCCACAACTTTAGCAGAATGCAGCATTGGCTCATTACCATTCACGTTGTCCTTTTATTCCAAATTCAGGTACTAACTCTCACGTGAAACGGTGTCCACGCTTTCTGCATTTAGTGTGATTCCCAATACAGTATTTATAATTTTGATCAACGAACAATTTCGATTGATCAACCAGTTAGTCAGTTGAATGGTGTTTTCCTATGTGGAAAAGTGCACGTGAACTGGTGTCCAGACTTTGAGCATTGAAGAAGCACAATGAATCTGACCTCGTCAGATGGACATTGTGTATTCATTCAGATCTCTTTAATAGGAAACCTATTAAAACTGCCCTGATGTTTCGTGTGTCTAAGGCAATCAAACGAGTACCTTGCGTTCAGTGTGCGGAGTAAGCATGGCCTGTGTCATAAAGGTCCACGAATCAGAGAGGTTCAGGCAGGGTTATAAAAATGTGAACATTAAGTGGAATGGAGCAGCTGGCAGAAGCACTTATTCTAAGCACACGTTGCCCACTGCAGCCTGGGTTTGAGTCCTGTTCGGGGACGGCGATTGGCTGCTTGCCCCCATGGGGAGAGGGGAGGGAAGTTGGCATGAGCATGCTGTGAGCATGTGTGTTTGTGGGAGTTAGGGGTGACGGTTTGGCGTGTTTGGTCTCGGAGGAGGTTCAGCATCTTTGTCACTGCCAGTAACAGAGGTGCGGTGATAAACTCGCAGCACGAGGGGGGGGGGCAGTTGAACTAGAAGAGGGTACAATTGGCCATAAAATTGGGAGAAAATGGGGAAAAATCTGAAATAAATGTATATATATATATAAATATACATTTCTAAACCATTAAAAAAGAGAGGTTAATGCAGGGTTTGTTTTATCGAGAATTCATTAAAGCTTCGCAAACTGGAGAGGTTTACACAAGAGTTCCCTTTCCCAGTGCTCATTGTGATTCACGCTGTACCGCGTGTGGCGTGGTGCAGTGGCGTCATGCGGTAATTGTGAGGGTGCGGTAGATACAGCTCAGGATTAAATGTAATTGATGCCCGTGCACTGTTATGAAGAAAGGGGGCAGCTGCGATAAAGGACCAGCTGGGTACAGCAGTGAAGAAATGTGAATATGCTGATGTATTGCAGGCACAACACCACAAACTCTAAACACCCTTTTCTTTGAATGGGAAATCAAACAGGGCCACTACATTATTAGACATTGCAACACTTGCAACACATTATTAGATGGATTGTAGGTTACTTAAACCATTGGCAAAAGTTTTGGTTACCAAAAACTGAAAAATCTGCGTTATAAAAAAAGGCCCTTTTCAGGGAACAAGAAATGGGTTAACGTGGTTTAACAGTCACTCTGTGCAAGTCGCCAACTCTGGATCCAGCAAAAGAGCCCCAGACCATCATGCTTCCTCCTCCATGTTTGACAGTTGGTGTCACACACTGAGGAACCATCCTTTCGCCTACTCGACGGCGTACAAAAACCATCCATCCATCCATCCATCCATTGTCTAAGCCGCTTATTCCTGGTCAGGGTCGCGGGGGGGGGTGCTGGAGCCTATCCCAGCATGCGTTCCGGGCGAGAGGCAGGAATACACCCTGGACAGGTCGCCAATCCATCGCAGGGCACACACACCACTCACTCACACACTCATACCCACGGGCAATCCAGACTCTCCAATTAGCCTAACGTGCATGTCTTTGGACTGTGGGAAGAAACCGGAGTACCCGGAGGAAACCCACGCGGACACGGGAGAACATGCAAACTCCGCACAGAAAGCCGCCCGTACAAAAACCGAAGATTTCAAATTTTTATTCATCGGTCCATAAGACCTTCTTCCAGTCTTCAGTAGTCCACTGGCGGTGCTTCATGGCCCAGGCAAGCCTCTTTTTCTTATTTTACCTTCTTAGCAATGGCTTTCTTACTGCCATTCCACCTGTCAAACCTGCAACTCGAAGTCTTCTCTTCACAGTTGAAACTGAGACTTCCTTACTTCGACCAGTGTTAAGCTGTGCTTGAAGCTGAAGCTGTTGTCCTGTGAGCTGCCAACGCAAGCTGTTGACTCTCAGAAACTTGTCTTCTGATTTTGTTGTGGCTTTGGGTCTGCCAGACCTCTTCCTGTCAGAGTTTCCTCCAGTTTCCAAGTGCCTTTTGATGGTGTACTCAATGGCAAAAATTTCCATTATTTTTCAGTTTTTGGTAACCTAAACTTTTTTTTTTAACCTCTGGCAGTTTATCGCTTACCTTTGTACCATTTCAGGTTATTCACTGGAGTTGAACTGCTTCGATTTCAGTAAAAACTGGAAAATGGGGGTATTCTAAAACTTTTGACCGGTAGTGTATATATGCAGGTACAAAGCTGGGCTTGTAATCACAAAGTTTTTCATTCCTGTTGGGACGCTGCCCTAGAGCACGGTACTTTTCCTGAGTCAAATATTCAGCTGGATAAATGAGTGATATGTAAAGTGTTAAGTCGATAAGTAGAGATGCACCGATCGATCGGCCTCTGACCGGAAATGGCCGATTTTCAGCTGATCGGCCTCAATCGGTGACTTGATCCCGATCACTCCACATAGCCGATTCTGTGCGCCGGTTGGCTCCTCGCCCCCCTCTTTTTCACGTGACGCGAAAATGTGACGGTAGTCGTTTTTCTACAGTACCGTAGGTACCGGGGTTAATTAATAATTAACTTCGTTGCGCTAGTTCGGTTCCTCTGAACCATTTCCCATTAATAGAACATGGTGGTAGTGTATACACTTGACGTAATAATGCCCTGCTGAAGCACTGAATTGCACTGAAATCATTATGTTCGCTAATGAGTGACGTTATGAAACAGTGCTATTCACTCATACAAATCGAACTTATTAGACCTAATGATAAATTCATCTAACGATTTCTAGCTAAACCACAAATGGTGTATTAACTGTGTTGTGCATGAAGGTACCAGCTGTGCGTTTCCACTATCAAACAAACTCAGAAACAGCAGCATCGCCGCTTTTCCAATTACTCCTAGTTTGAAACATTTTTATCTAGGCTTTGAAGCTAGTTAAAGTCGTAGTCGTTAGGCTACCTGACTCACGCAAATAACGAAATTCTGCTGAAGAGCGGCTTGTTTCAATGCCTTTGACAAGCTCCGCAACTGAAACATCCGCCCTTATATCGCTACAAGTGTTTTCCATTGCACTATATAGAATTGGGATCTACTCTAATCCACCTCTAGCAAACAAATTAGTCTAGCGCATCATAGGTTCGAACTAACCTGTTTTCCATTAGCATTGTCGCAATAACTTTCTGATGCACATCAAGTTGAAGCCATATAATTATTTAATGGAAAAAGGGCTTGTGTCATCTGTCATCAGAATATAACGTTAGTGTTTTAAAAAATATTTCCGGACTAATGGTCTGTCACCATGTCAGTAAATTTAAACTACTCTTGTTTCTTTTTATTGATTACTTAAAGGCTACATGCCACTGTTGTTGGATTCTCTTTTATTCATCATTGAATTTAATTTGCACAAAAAAGAAAAGCTCTGTCCAGTAACCTGGAACACTTTTTTTATTTTGAAATGTGTTTTAGTGAGACCTACCTCATGCTTCTGACCTACCTCAGAATTGTCAATCTTAATTTTCTATTAAAGCAAAGTTACAAAAATGTTTGTGTAAGTTGTCAATTATTGTTTTTAGGAAAAAAATCGGAATCGGCCAAAATCGGTATCGGCAGGTCAGACTAATCAAAAATTGGAAATCGGAATCGGCCAAGAAAATCGCAATCGGTGCATCTCTATCGATAAGCTGCTAAAACAAAATTTTTAATGTTATACAAACTAGTGTCATATCACACAGACCTTTTCAGTCTGGAAATAGGAAGCAACATTCTTACAGACATGACTGAAAAGTGGACATTGTTGGTTGATAGTTTTACATAGATATTTACACAGAATATTGTGAGTTTCTTTTGTCCCCCTTACTGGAGGTTTGGGTGGGTTGTAGAGCCTTAAAATGTTTGAGAGGGAGGATGGTGTAGAGAAAGCTCAGTGCAGGACAGCAGACCTTCCATAAGCTGTTCAGGGGAATGATTAAATTAGTCCTCTTATCAAGCTGTGCTTTTAGACGGTGTGCCCGGAACGGGATAATGAGATCCAGACCAGACACGAGGTTGAGGTGAGGACAAGCAAGGGATCAGTACAGATGGGCTCTCCTCCCTCTCACTGCCTCTCTGTCTCGCACTCTTTCTAAAACTCTCTCTATGCTTTATTGGGAAGACAAACATACATTCTTGTTGCCATAGCACGTATAACATAAACCTGTAACATTCTCCTCTCACACACTTTCGCCCTCACTCTCCTCCTCTCACTCTTGTGTTACCCTGGGACAGGATGGTTTAAAACTAGTTAGTTAATGTCTGCGGATACATCTATCTGTGGATTCTTCTCTGTCTATCATGGGGCGAGCTGGAGGGGGAGGTTGGGCTTATATCCTCTTGCTATGCGGGCTGTATTTTAAGGGTTTCAGAGGGCAGGGAGGTATCTGAGAAATCTCTGATATGTGAGTGTGCTTCACTGCAATAAGGGGGAGGGGGAATTACAATCAGCCAGACAGATTATGGTTTGTATAATGGCGTATATCTGTGTATTTGTGTGTACGCACACGCGTGTGTATTTGTATGTGTGCATGTATGTGTGTGTGTGTGTCTGTGTGTCTGTGTGTGTCAATGTGTGTGTGTCTGTATGTGTGTGTCTGTGAGTGTCAGCATGTGTGTATGTGTCTGTCTGAGTGTGTCAAAGTGTGTGTGTCTGTGGGTGTTAGCGTGTGCGTGTGTGTATGTATGTGTGTGTGTGTGTGTGGTTTTCCACTCTGACGATGCTGTTTTTACAGGTCATCCTCTCAGGAATCATAGGCCTTACAACATGGAAGAGACCGATGCTACTTTTGGTAGGTTCTTTACATCTATAAATACATTCTCTCTCTCTCTTTCTCTCTCTCTCTTGCACACACATTACACATGTCTGATCTATACAGGGATATACTGTATGTGTTAAGAACTGAGGGGCTGAGGTGTAAGGCTGAGGTATAGTCTCAAATTATTTACAGTGCCTATAAGCAGTAGTAAAACTAGCGTGGCAAAACAATCAAATTCAACACAACCCTTTTCAACCACAATCTCTCAAATTCAAGTCCACTCATTTTCCGCGGTCACGTCCTTTCGGAACTATGGTAAATATGGAGTTTCCGACGTTGAAAAACCATTCTCCACTAATACAGGGAAATTAGTAAAACATGGTCAATAGTTAATGGTTAGTATTTAACAATATTAATCAAGATATTATTGTAAAGCATTTGATGGCAAAGAGCACAATTAGCTCTTTGCCAACAAGCACATATTTTTCAGGACCTCTCCCCAAGTTTGAAGCAGATGAATGCAGGCAAGTCATTCTGAGTTGACAAGTTGTAACAACAAGTTTCCGAGTAGCACGTGAACTTGGCATCAAACAACAGGCTTATGCTCAGGTGTGGAAAATTCCGCAAGGGCCGATCGCTGAGGAATGAACTTCGGAATGAACTTAAGCGGACATTTTTTTGCAAAAACTTTATTTTTACCTTTCATTTTTTATATAAGTATAGTATATTTTAGACCTCCAATTTTTTCTCTTTTATCCACATTTTGAATGCCCGATTGAGGCTTGTCTCAGAACTGCTTCATTCTTGGTCCATTTTGGAGAGCACTGAAAACTCATTGTATCAGCAGTACGAATAATTGTTAATTGATTTAAATGTTTCAGTATTTGACTGCAAACAACAATATGAATCGCATTGTTTGTATGGTTCCTCATTACATTAACCCACTGATTGAATGTTTCAAGGATTCAAACAGGCATAATTAGCATGACAACAGTTATCCAGTGTTGCAAAATCATTTAGGCCTATAGAATTTCAAGACATAATACCAACACTACCCATAACAATAAAACAAGACATTATAAGTGATTTTAAATTATTGTAGCCCTAATTGATGTAAGTTGTCCTTGTTATGGAATGGCTGCCTTTTTCTGTTTTGGGAGGTGCAAAGAGTGATTATGGTGGCATTGTGTAATGTGTTGGTCTAAAAATCAAGAGTGAGCACAAATTGTGCTGGGGTCATTCCTGACCTTATCCGCTGGAACCCTAAGACAACTAATTGTCTGTCCGCTCCAGAGGGAGGGAAGCTGACGTGAACTCGCAGCATGCATAGTAAGCTTTTGCTGGATGTATCAGAATCACGGTTGGCGCTTGGGTGAGTTCCGTCTCAAAGGAGGCGGTTCGACGTCCCTGCCACTGCTGGTGTAGTGGCAGGTCCCATAGCTGCAGGCGGAGGGCTTGTGGGGGCCGGGGATAGTTAGATCAATAGAGGGTACAATTGGCCACCAAATTTGGAGAAAAACAGAAGTAGACTGTAAATCCTGCCTTATAGTAAAAAAAAGACCCAACTGATATTTAGTTTAAAATGTGTTTGTTTCCATCTTCTTGACAGATCTCTAGTCAACCAACAATCGGGATGATGCTGATTAGTTTAGGCCTTGAAATTGGCCCAATAGTCTCAGTTTTCTGTTCACTTTTAAATAAAAGATCCACCAACTTCACTCAGCTTGATGTATTCACAAGTCACAGAAAATCTTTGATTCATAGCATAATATTGAAAAAGCAATAGGGTAAATTAAGTAAAAAAAGGCCCTAACCATTTTTTGGTGCAGTGACGGTTGTCAATGGTGACGACATGTCAGTGGAAGTCTATGAGAGCGTGCCCCACTGTTAGTTTTTTACATAAAAAAAAAAAAAAAAAATAATAATGGTTTCAGATTTTTTCTCCCAATTTAGTGGCCAATTATACCCTCTATTTATTTTGTTTTGCCCTCCCCACACAAACTCATCATCCATCTCTACAAGGCAAGCTAATTCTCTGAGTGGAGGGAACTCTGCTTCCAAATTTGCCCACCCACGTTCTGGAGTTACCCTTACGCGCTTCTCAGCTAGTTCATGCTGGCTTACCCTCCTCCCTTCCCCTGGGACGGAAGGCCAAACGCCGCCCTCAAATCGGGGCTCCACGCCAGGGCTGGTCTGGCACAGACAGGTTTCGAACCATGACCGTAATAGGCAGCTCACACTCATAAACGAGTGCGTTAGACCACTATGCTATCGGAGGCCCTGATTAGAGCACGCACCACTTTGCCTGCCTACTAGTCCTTTACCTGCATGTGCCTACAGGGAGCTGCTTGTAGAGTGGTTCGATAAAGAGGCTGGATGGATTAGAGTGGACTGTCTTTACTGAGGAGTTTCAGAACTTGTGTAGTTGAAGGTCTTTGTCTGTCTTGAAAAGACTGCATCTCTAACAAGCCAGTGCTTTCAGGTTTGGAGTAGTATGCATGTCTGGGGGAATAAAAAGACTGGCAGAATCAAATGGAAATGTTAAACTGCTTCGGAAGCCAGAGAGCCTTCTAGGGAAATTCAGGAGGCAGTGTAGTATAATGGTTAGGGAACTGGGATTGTAACTCAGAGGTTACAGTTTTGATTCCCAGGTGAGGCACTACTGTTGTGCCCTTGTATTATGTATACAATTAATTTTCTTGAGTGTTATCTTGCACCTTCTACTCATAATTGTCTGTGTGTGTGTGTGTGTGTGTGTGTGTAAAAACCTTTGTCATAACAAGATCAAATGTATTTTGTATAGGATGTATAAGAATAATTTTCTTGAGGGTTGTCTTGTACCTTCTCATACATTTGTGTGTGTATAAGTGTGTGTATGTGCGCGTGCATGTGTGTTATCTGTGTGTGTGTGTGTGTGTGTGTGTGTGTGTGTGTGTGTGTGTGTGGGGGTGTGTGTGTGTGTGTGTGTGCATGTGTGTGTGTATGTGTGGATCCCTTTTGTCATTGCAAAATAAAATGTTGTAAAATATATTTTGAGATGTTTAAGAGGAATTCAGTGTTGTCTTGTATCTTCGACTCATACTTGTCTGTGTGTGTTTATGTAGGGGAGTGTGTGTCTGTGTGTGTACAGTGTCCAGAATTATTGGCACCCTTGGTGAAGATGAGCAAAAAAGGCTATGAAAAAATTTTTTTGTTGTTCATCAGCTTGATTTTACACTCAAAATATGAGCGAAATGTAACATTTAATTGGGGTAAAATTATAAAAAATAAAAACAAAATCCTTATAAAAAAATAAGTTTTTCTCAAAAGCCATTCTATACAGAATCTCTCCAGATCCTTAAGGGTACTTAGTCCTCGCTTGTGGACTCTCCTCTTCAGCTCACCCCACAGGTTTTCAGTGGGGTTTAGGTTAGGGGACTGGGATGGCCATGGAATGCAAAACCTTGATTCTGTGGTCAGTGAACCATTTTTTGTGTGGATTTGGAGGTATGCTTTGAATAATTGCAGAGTGTTTTTCCAAAACTCACTCAATCCACTTTGACCAATTTTGAGAAAATCAACACTTTTGTTTATTTTAAATTGGTGGAGTTTTTTGCATGAAAAATCATGTTTTAATACTTAAATCCATAAGAATAATATTGTAAAAGTAAAACTGCAAATTAACAATTTATCAGAAAAATAATACCCACCTTGAAAAATGTGGTTTATCAAAACTCACTCAGTCCACAGTGAGTTTTGGAAAAACCCTCTTCAATTGTCCTGCTGGAAGATCCAACCAGCACTCAGTTGCTCCTGACAGGTAGCCCGATTTTGATCTAAAATCTCTTGGTACTTGATGGAGTCGATGATGCCAAATCCTAACAAGGTTCCCTGGGCTGTTGGAAGTACAAAAGCCCCACATCATCACAGATCCACCACCATACTTCACAGTGGGGATTAGGTTATTTTCTGAATGACCTCGCTCTTTTTACGCCAAACCCACCTCTGGTGTTTGTTACCAAATAGCTCTATTTTGATCTCATCTGACCATAAAACCCGGTTCCACTCAAAGTTCCAGTGACGTTTAGCAAACTCCAGGTGCTTACGTTTGTGGTTTGATGGCTTTCTTCTGGCAAGCCTTCCAAATAGCTTTTGGCATGGAGGTGGCGTCTAATTGTAGTTTTAGAGAATTGGTGACCCCAAGATGCAACCAACTTCTGTAATTCTCCAACTGTGATCCAAATTGTTGCCTCTTGAACCATCCTCCTCACTGTGCGTGGGCGCAAAATACACCGCTTTCAGGCAGGTTCATTACTGCTCCAGTTGTTTTAAACTTCTTCATTATTGCCCTAATAGTGGAGATGGGTATTTCTTTATAGCCATTGCCTGATTTATGAAGGTCAACAACCTTTTGTCTCATTTCATTTGTTTTCTCTGATCTTCCCCATGTTGATGGATGACTAAATTTGGCCTGTGTGTCACCTCATATTTATACCCTAGTGAAACATGAAGTCATGGATGACCACTTACAAGTTCCTGAAGACACATGTGAACCTAAAAATATATATATATATTTAAATGGGAATATACTTCATTTAGATTTTGTTCATAAGAATTTCTAAGGGTGCCAAAAAATAATATTTTTTGATAAGGATTTTTTTTCTTTTAATAATTTTACTTAGATTAAAGGTTAGATTTCTCTAATATTTTGAGTGTAAGATCAAGCTGATGAACAACAAGACATTTTTTCATAGCCTTTTTTGCTCATCTTTGCCAAGGGTGCCAATATTTCTGGAGGGCACTGTATGTTTGTGTGTGTTAATGCGTGTGAATGGGTGTGTCTGTGTGTCGGTGTGTGTGCATGTGTCAGGGGCCCAGATTAGGGTAAAAGTCATACTTGTCAAAGGGCAAGTATCTCACATTCTAATTTTCCTGGAAAGTGCGATCTCTGCTCTCTGAATCTTATTTTCGTTGAGTTTTTAGCTGATCTTCTTTGGTTTTAGCCTTTTTATTGGGGGGTGGACTTGCACCCTCAATAAATCTACACATCTTTGAAAATATGATCACTACGTCGTATGTAGCCCAAAGGTAGACACGACGGTTAACGTTATTTATTTTCTACACGGATATTTATGTTTGACTTGTGCAGTGTGTGCACATGGGACTGAGTAGCAGTGAAGCTGTGACGGGTGCCCGCAGGTGGCATTAGCAACTAGTGTTCTGACTGTACAGTAGGCCTATATCATAATGTACACTCTAGTCGGGACTCGAACGAGAGAGATTTTTCCATTCCCAACTAGAGTGTGGTATGGCAGCTAACGTAATAGCTAGCTAATAATTCCTAGATTTAACCGAGCGGGCATTTGGGAATGATTTGTGCTTGGACTGTAGGACGGAGATGAGAAATCACTGAAGGAAAATTACAGCGATTCTTCCACCTGGCGGGTGGGCTCACTGAACTGAATATAGACAGTAACTAGCTAGCTAGTGTTCATGGATATTGCTTGCTAAATCAAGGCTTGGTAAGTGATAAATGCATGATCACTTACTAAGCCTTGTGTTAGCAAGCAACTAGCAACAACAGATATTGATACCCAATGTCCGTGAACGGTAACGTTAGCTAGCTAACTAACTAGATGGTTCTCGCTGTTGTGTCTATGTGCCGCACTCCGCAAACTTGCTTGACTGCTGCAGTCTGGTATAGCAACAACAACAAATGCGGTGAGCACAGACTGCATGCGAGTGACAATGTGCCGCTTTTCCCATTTGGAACTTCAGAAATATTTTTGAATATCCGTACATGACGTGTTTGTTACGATGTGAGTGTAAAACAGAAATAGTTCCAGTTAGCTAATGAAAAATGTAAAAAATCCTAAATTCACAGTCGTCAGCAGGACGATCACTTGGAAATCAGAGGTCGTCCTTCTTAATTTTTAGTCGTCTGAGACGATAGGACAACTACTAATCTAGGCCCCTGGTGTGTGCTTGTGTGTTTATGTAGGGGTGTGTGTGTCTCTGTGCACATGTGTGTGTCTGTGTGTGTTCATTCTTCTTGCAGCTGCTGAGATTAGGACAGGTGTTTGGAAACTTTGTTTTGTTTGTCAACACTAGATATTGAAGAAAACAATTACAAATGAGCTGTATTTGGAGAGGCGTTAAAATAAAGGAGTCCAGACAAGAATAATATAAATAGAACTTCCTCTTTTAGGTTGAAAGGAGCCTGTGCAGATAATGAGAGAGTGAAAAAGTGTGTGTGTGTGTGTCTGTCTGCGCTGAAGAGTGAGAGAGTGAAGGGATGAGCTAGATTTATCCTGGCCTTTCTGTAGCATTTGGCTCATATGATGGATGGGCACTTCAAAGATAAAGCAGAGAAGGGTTAGGAGGGTTAGGGGGGTTGGGGGGTGGTTGGGGGGGGCAGAGGTGCAGCATCTATAAGACCTTCAGTGTCAATTTTGCCAGGAATGGTGTGTGGATTATTAGCCCAATCCATCATGTGGGTTCAATCCAGGGAAACAGATTACTGTAGTAGGACTTTATCTCCTCTAATGGATCCTCTAGGATAGCCAACAATTCTCTTTTGAGGTGCATCTCACACACAAAGGTTTGTGTGTGTGTGTATATATGTGTGCATAGGTGTATGTGTGAGTTGTGTCTTAACTATTCACCTCATTGAATGATGATTCATGACAAAAGAGCCCCATTTTAGTGTGAGCTTTGACGCTGATTGTCCTAAATTCTCTTTTAGCTGATGGGAGAGACAGAGAGTAACATGTCAACTGTCAGAGAAGTCCAAGTCCGTGCTGATTTCAAGTGGAGTCAAACCCCCTCACACGCACACTTGCTTGCTCACTCAAAACTGAAATGGTGGGAGTGTTGCCAAAGAAATCAAGTTGCACTAACATGCAAATAATGTCACAGACAGGATGGAATTTGGTTCTTTCTGTTTTAAGGACTGTGAGGAATGTGATTTTTGTACCTTCCTGTGTTTGTGCTGTGCTGCAGCCAGTTGGTTGGAGTAATAAACCTGTGTCTATTGTCATTAGGCCGGTCCCTCTGTGAATGTGGTCATCGGGTCAGATAAGCTCAGGGCTGGCCAGAGGCTTAGTTGGGAAGGATTGTTTTGAGATCTGAAACCCACAGCAGCCGTGTAAGTAATGGCAAATTCTAGCTGTGGCTGAGCTGTCATCAGAAGTCACTGCCCTTAGAATGGTGACACTGCTGAATCGAGCAGTTCTGGACTACTTACTGATTGCCCAAGCTGGAATGTTGTACCTATATTCCAGATTATGGTTCCTCTCTGACTGACATAGCTAAGCACCTGCTGGAGCAAGGGAAGAATGGTCCTGATGAGGAAAATGGATTGGGTCTGGTGGAATGGTTGGAATTGGTAATGGGAGCATGAGGGGCTAGGATTGCTCAATTTGTGCTTTGGGGTCTAGCCCTATTTGTTATCTTGCTTATTATAATCTCTTGTATAAGAAATTTGTGTGTTGCTTGTATGAAAAGAGTGACTGCTTCTGTAATGATTGCCCAGCAAGTCCCACACCTTGCCTAACACCCTGATGATAAGGATACAGATGAAGCTTTTATTGTACTCTGGATGGATACTGGATACTGAAGTGCTATGTTGTCCTAAGGATGCAAATTTTAAGGAATTTTCTTGATTGATGGCCGCCAGCCCTTAATGAACAATATCGATTAGTTTTGAACTAAATACAGCTTATGACATAAAAAAAACAAAATGCATTTTTCCTCAATTAAAGTTTTATTGAAAATTTGAGAAATATGAATATTTTATAGCATAGCAAAAATATTATGAAGGCCGTTTTGGTAGGATAATATGGTTCGGGCAATTGTGCTCTGTCTCTTCCCACACAAATCAATGAACTAAAGTGAACCTGTTACAAGACAACAGATTCAAAAGATGAGCCTTAAGAACATAACATTGGAGAATGAAATAATGTAAGTTTTACACTCACCATCTTGCAGTTGAACAACGTTAACAAAATGAAAAAGCCATATAGCAACTTAAAAATATATTCCGTCTTGAATTTTTTGTATAGATTTTTATTTAAGAATATTTGATACAGCCTTGTTCATCACACGTTCTCCTAGCTAACGCTGAGGTGATGGTTGGTTGAACTTTGGATCCACCTGCCCCTGCCAAGACGGTCAGATGCTGGCTTTTCAGGTGGTACATTAATGGACTCGTTGTGGTGTTATATTTCAAAAGACATCACAATGTTGGTGTCACACGCCACGTGACAATCCCTGGACTGGAGCAGAGCAGCTGATGTTAAGAACTGGCAGAGGAGTGGGGTTTGCTGGTCTACGGACCGGATATTTTTCTTCGCCTCTCTCCCAGACCCGGGAGAGAGAAACAGCGGGAGAGAAGGTTAAAATAAAACAACCACAAACACAGTCTTCATCCTACTTGCCACGAAGCGTTCGGGCAAAAACAATCAACTAAAATAACAAACTAAAATAAACCAACAATAAATGAAAGCTTGCCTCCTCCGAGGGGGGAATCCCCTTTCGGGGAACACACAACAAACAGACTGTCAGCGGCTTTCCACACTGCCTTCATACATTCACGTTTAACACATATCAACACTTACCGGGACAGGGTAGAACTCTACGCACTGTCCCGACACACATCTCAGGACACCTCCTCCTCAGTTCCTCTAGAACCTCCCCAGGCACACACATATCCAGTGACTTTTCAAGTGCTTCCCAAACCCATGCACCCAGAGACACTCAAACTTTTCAGTCTCTTTTCAACCCAAACACACAGAGACCCTCGCCACTCCTCACAGTGAGAGTTCTGACAACCAGCCCCGAGACACTCCACTCTTTCGGTCCAGAAACACTCTCCACTGCCCGAGTGCGAGTTCTCTTCCAAGAACTGGTCGATTGTTTGGTCGATGGGCTGTTGGTTGACCAAGATTTGTTTTGGTTGAGCAGTCGCGCGAAATAAAAATAAAAATAAAAATAATTCTCCACGCAGCATGAGACACCGAGATATTATTATTATTGTTGTGTATGCACGCCCCCTCATTTTAATTGTAGCCTAAGATTTGCCTACAGTTAAGATTAGTGATATAGGCATACTTTAATTACTCATTTCGATATAACCTAAGAACATAATGTCAAGTATGGCAGCATTTCGTTTTAGTCGCGGACGATCCAAAAAAAGTGGAATGTAAACTTTGCAAGCGCGTTTTCCAAGGCAGGGTTTATCGTTAATAAAACGAGGAGCAGCCTTTTGCCCAAAAATGTGGACAAGCTAGTGTTCCTGTGCCATATCATGAAACGACTGGGGAAGTAGGATGGTCTCCGACTCGAGTAAGTTATTTTCGATAGGCTATAGCCACTTTATGTTCAGCTTTAGGCTACAATTTAAGACATTAGGCTATGTGTGATCATTCGTTTGTTAGCCTATTTTTTTGCAATAGTTGTATTTATTAAAACAAATAGGGTGTGTCATATAGAAAAAAACGTTTCGGAGAGTTTTTGTCTTTCAATCTTGAACTCCGGCTCCATAAAAAACTGACGACTGTTGGTCGAGACAAAGATAGTTTTTTAGTAAAACAAATAGGGGACAGAAAAAACCCTAAAATAATCAATCATCGATTAATCGTTAACATCCCTAGTACTGAGAAATAAATGTATGGCCTGATACAGAGGATGTTGACTTCCTTGTTTTGTAATCAGGGTCATGCTCACATGTCTGGTCAGCAGAAGTTCCAACGTGGCAGTAGGAATGAGGAGTACCAGTTTTTGTCCTCTTTTCACATTATTTGCAACTGCCAAAGAGAAATAGGAAAGAGAGCACTGACTCAGCTTATTTACTGTTCTTTGGAGAGTTTAGAGGCATTCCCATATTCTGTATAAAATAGTGATGGCTTGCTTGTATTACTCAGAATAGACATGAGGTTTTACTGAGTGTGTTATTTTCCATGCATGAATAAGCAACTTTGAACTCACGCTGTCTGAACCTCAGAGTGGCTGATTTCCACGAGAGTACTTAAGGGGAGAAATAATAATTGTTCGGGGGAGTTATGAAGGGTGCCCTTTGTAGTAGTGGACTACAGTTATATAGGACCCTTCATAGTAATGAATTACAGTTATAAAGGGCCCTTCATAGTAATGGATTAGAGTTATATAGGACCATTCATAGTAATGAATTACAGTTATATAGGGCCCTTCATAGTAATGAATTACAGTTATATAGGACCCTTCATAGTAATGGATTAGAGTTATACAGGGCCCTTCATAGTAATGGATTACAGTATTCATATATAGGACCCTTCATAGTAATGGATTACAGTTATATAGGGCCCTTCATAGTAATGGATTATAGTTATATAGGACCCTTCATAGTAATGGATTACAGTTATACAGGACACCCTGTCAAACCTGGACACCCCCAAGGGGCTGTGCTTCAGGGGCATTGTGTCTCCTCCTCTACTTCTCCATCTTCACTCTACACTTTACCACAAACATTTCTCTCTCTCTCACACTCTCTCTTTCTATCCTTCTTTCCATAAGATGCTGCCTCTCTCCCTCCCTCTCTCTTTCTCTGGTTCCAGCTGTACCCATCTCTCTCTCTCTCTCTCTCTGTTGCAGGTGAATCTGTTCGTCCTGTTGTCAGTGGTGTGTGTGCTGCTGAACCTGGCTGGGTTTATTCTGTGCTGTCAGGGGGCACAGCTTGTGGCCAACATGTCCTACTGCCAGCTGGTAAGAGAAGGATGTTTCCACCAAAATAACACCAAAAAAGCCCTTCCAGTGCGATATCTCAGTGCTTTGCCTGCACCCTGCCAAAAACACCGCCATCAGCCTGGGCTCAGATATGTCTTCCAAATGCTTTAACTCTTTAGATGTTGGTCAAATTTTAAAACGCTATTGCAGATCTCCTGAAAATATTCAACGAAACGTGTTACTAACCCCAAAAATGTACAATCATATGAAATAAGAATTTTGTTCGGAATATTGGTGAAAATGGATGTTTCTTTCAAAATTGGATCACTGCCACAGTGCGACATTAGAAATTTCCCAAAATAATGAGACACCAGTGCCTTGTGTCACCTTCACAATTGACCCCTTATTTCTGCTGAATAATTTCTGTGCTTAGCAGCTAGGATCACACACATTGCACAGCACAGAAGATTACACTTCCTCTGTTGGTCCCTCCCTCCCCCCAGAGAGTCTGAACAGGACCTAGAAAGTGACTGGGGGGGGTTGTTCAGGGGCAGTAATTCAACACTTCAACACTCTCTTGGTGCTTCCATGGTTTTAGGAACTGGTTATTTATGGAAAGTGTAGGCTGTGATCAGGCAGGCAGCAGGAGAGAGAGGGAGGGGGAGGGAGAGAAAGAGAGGGAGGGAGAGGGAGAGGGAAAGGGAGGGAGGTGGAGAGAGAGGGAGGGAGGGGGAGAGAGAGGGAGGGAGGGGGAGAGAGAGGGAGACAGGGAGGGAGGGAGGAAGGGAGGGAGACAGAGAGAAAGAGAGGGAGTCAGTATAAAGTGGATGGTTGTTGCTTAGTCTGGCCCTGACTGTGGGAGGACTGCCCACTGGTTTGTTGACAGCTCATCACTTAAAGCTGCCCTTCACAGTAATTACAGCACCTCAAGCTATACGAAGCACACCTGATACCTGTATGTAAGTGGCTTTGCCCTGTCTTCACACAAATTAGCACACCTTCACAGAATTATCCTGTCACTCAGTCACTCTGCTGTTTGTTTGCTTGCCCAACTAGAGGTGGGCTTGACCACTCCCATCGGGATAGAAATGCTTCACCATAGTATATAGCCATAGCTCACTCAGAATGGCTTTGTAGTTATTGATGTTTACCTTGCCCTGTAAGTAGTTGAGTGGACCTAAACCATGCCAGGAAAATGCACCCCACAGCATATCAAAGCTGCCAGAACCCTTAATTTACTTAATTTGGTAGTTACCTGTACCTGAGGGGCACACAGCTGGCAGTGTGAGGTTCCACCATTTCCACCAGTTCACTTTCCCTTTTATCAAAATAACATATTTTACTCTTATGTATTACCTTTATTTAAAAATTACAGTCTTTTTAATTTAAAAAAAAACGATTTTATGTTTCTCTGGAGATCTATTTTTCTCAACTGGCACATCCCTTTTACAACATGAGTCTGATATTGGCTGTGAGGGGGGGTGTTTGTCAGTTGTTACATAATTTCAGATGGTAGACCTTGGCCTAAAAGAATGTGTGAAATGCCTCAGTCACAGTCTGTGCCTTGGACAGGAAGTTCAGCATAGGGTACCTGTAGGAAAGACCCAGAATAACACCAGACCAGCTGACCCATTGACAGATGTCTGTAAGTGGTCTCCTGCGATAGGGGAGGAACGCGCTGACGCGTGATCGTAGCCAGGAGTGGGGGAAGGCCCGTTTGGGGGTACCGAATGCTGGTGAATCGGAAGAGCACTGGTAGAGGACAGGGTTCTGGATCGCTCTGTTTTTACAGGATGGCTTCAGTACCACTATGCCTCTTTTCAGAGCGGGACTTGAGTGAGACCCTCAAAACACCAAGACTGGGTCTAGTTGATGGCAGAAGGCACACTAGCATTTACAGGCATGTGCGCACACACACAGAAATGCCCATGCACACACAAACACACACACACAGTGCCCTCCAGTATTGGTACCCTTGGTAAAGATGAGCAAAAAAAAAAAGGCTATGAAAATTGTATTTTTTGTTCATCAGCTTGATCTTACACTCAAACTATGAGAGAAATCGAACCTTTAATTAAAGTCAAATTATTCAAAGAAAATAAATATCCTTATCACATTATTTTTTTTTTCTCAAAAATATGTGTCACAATTATTGGAACCCCTGCATTTAGTACTTTGTGCACCCTCCCCTTGCCAAGATAACAGCACTGTGTCTTCTCCTATAATACTTGATGAGGTGAGAGAAGGGATATAACAAGGGATCTGAGACCATTCAGAGACCATACAGAATCTCTCCAGTTCAGTCCATGGACTCTCCTCTTCAGCTCGCCCCACAGATTTTCAATGGAGTTTAGGTCAGGGGACTGGGATGGCCATTGCAAAACCTTGATTTTGTGGTCAGTGAACCATTTTTGTGTGGATTATGCGGATTATGTGGAGGTATGCGTTGGATCATTGTCCTGGGAGGAAAAACAGGACAAAGGCTGTGAGTAACTGAATAATGTGCAATGTTTTTGTGGATAAAGGCTGTCAGTAACTGAATAATGTGCAATGTTTTTGTGTGTCCACTCTGGAAGAGCGAAGTGGGGGACATCTGCCACTGCTGCACAGACAGCCCCAGTACCAAGTGCCCTGAGGAGAAACTACTGAAACTGTACCCAGGAAACTCCTGCAACACCATGAGAGTCTTACTCAAGGTCTGTCTGTCTGTGTGTGTGTGTGTGTGTGTGTGTGTGTGTGTGTGTGCGTGTGTGTGTGTGTGTATGCGTGTGTGTATGAGAGTGAGTGTATAGGGGGATGCATTATACTTCCCATTTGTAACCAGTGTTAGCCCCAATTTCTTCTTTTCCTGCATTTAGAATGCCCAATTGGAGTCTTTTCTTCATACTAGCTATAAGGAGCTATGTCACCTCCTTATTTTAGTGTGCATGTAGCAAGCGCTGTCACTCTTTCACATACACACATACCATATATGTAAATGTTCAAAGAGGCCATCTGTATGACGGCTGTTTCTTAGCATGCGAAGATCAAGGAAATAAATGTGTCTTTTAGAGTTGTCATTTGCGGCAGGCATGTTGGTGGCTGAACAAGTTAATTCTTGAAGAACAGGTCCTGTGGCAGCTCAAGGTCCTTGTGGCTGTTAGAGGCCTGGGTAGGGGGCTGGGCAGGGATTGTGCCTCTTCTCCGCCTCCTTTGCTTAGGACCTTTCTTCCCACCTGCGCAGAAGTTTTTTTAAAGTGTAGATCAGCTCGCGCGCACTCTTAGGTACACTTTCTTAGTGGCTCAGTGGGCTGAGACGGCTGTGGCAACTTCAGCGCTGTAGGCTTATTATTCAGTGTCCTTCTCCTTGGTGAATCACCACCCAACCCTACTGAGCCCCACCTGCCCAGTGTGCTATTTAACCCATAGGTGGGGCAGAGGTTGACGGGTGCCAGGGCGTGTCCACTTGCCAGTGGGCCTGCACACCGCATCTTTAGGGCCTCCTGCTACTCCAAGATCCCCTGTAGTTAAGCCTGAGAACACAGGACCCAGGTTACCATGTGTGGTAACTCCTCTTTTCACCAAAAGAAGGGCTAGCCAGCAGTGATTAATAGTTGATAGCTATTGTTTCTTGTATTGTTATAGTGAATAGTTGTTCACTACTGCTAGGCTACTGTACTGGCGCTTCACACACAACCTGTGGCGAAGCCACACACACACGCATTTGTATATTATTACACTAATCCACCAGTCTCAGCCTGGACCAATCACAGCTCAGCAGTAAAGTCCAGAACCTCGGCCTGGACCAATCACAGCTCAGCAGTAAAGTCCAGAACCTCGGTCTGGACCAATCACAGCTTGGCAGTAAAGTCCAGAACCTCAGCCTGGACCAATCATAGCTTGGCAGTAAAGTCCAGAACCTCAGCCTGGACCAATCATAGCTTGGCAGTAAAGTTCAGAACCTTCCACTCTGTTTTTTTCCAGAAAGTCCTGTTTGCCTTGTGTGCCCTGAATGCCTTGACCACGGCCGTCTGTCTGGTGGCTGCTGTGCTGAGGTACCTGCAGATCTTTGCGGCGCGGCGACCGTCTCCAGTAAGAGCCAATCACGGACCAGCAGAACACATCCTCCCTCAATCCTATTGGCCAGGGAGTGAGAACCAGCTCTGGGCTGAACTCAGAGGCGCTTTAAACTGAGATAATTTTGAAGGCAGAGCAATCAGAGGTAGCGAGGTGATTCACCCGCGCAATCAGGGCACTGTTGGCCTTTCCCTTAACCAGCAAACATCTGGGGGTCTGTGCATACTTATCTCAGTTCAGAGCACTGTTGTCACCAGACGGTCATAACGCTCTGAATGTGGCGAGCCACATGGCTGGTAAACAAACACTAGGTTACAGTCTAAAAAGGAGTCTGGATATTTTACACAAATCTCTGCTGTTGCCTCATTTGTTTGTATACTGTAGCTCACTGTGCCCCATTTTGGGCCCCTTTTTCTTTTTACTTGATTGGTTAATAATAATTAATGAGCCATGGCCAGTAGTCAATGACTGCACAGCTGGAGGGGGTTTGGCAGGCCCATTTCTGTGTGTGTGTATATCTGTGTGTGTGTGGTGACGGAACTTTTCCTGTTTTGATAGGACGAGCCTCCTGCCATTGCAGAGGATGGAGAGGACCTCACCCATGTGCCTGACCCGGAGGAGTTTGTCCCACCCGCCCCGCCTCCCTCCTACTTCTCCACCTTCTACTCCTACACCCCACGCCTGGCCCGCAGGTACACTCGTACCCCCAAATATTCAATAAATAGGCACATTCATAGCCCTCATACTCCTGTCCTGCAGCTGTGGGACCCCAGCACCCATGATCCTCTCTTGCCTGTATAGTACTCAGGTGTGGGAGGGGTTAACTTTGCTCACCTGGATGGACTCTCTCTGCGAACTGGAGCATCGAGGCTCATCTACATTTAAAAATGTCCTTTTGATGTTTCAGCCTCTCTGATGTGTGGTAATAAACACGGGGAAAGGCAGTATTTTATGGTAAGGAGATACGTGGCGGTTAAATTCCCCTCCCTGTCTAAAACCGATCTTGCCACAGCGCTTTGGTTTTCAGCATGCCTTTTGACCTTTGAAATGGTGTGAAGATGATCAGAATTGTTTGGATCCTATTCCCAGCTTTCGTGAGAGAAAAAAGACAGCTCACAGGAAGCAGGAGGGACCTTGTTAACGAACGCGGGTGCCCCCTTCTCGAAGGGGGGTGTCTCGAGGATAATTTTGCCGTAATAATTGCCGTAACCCCATTTCCATGGTAACTTGCTGTTTTGTAACTCTGCCATTTGAGGCTTTCCCTCCATTAACAGTTACAGTGTTTCCTGGGTTTGGTGAAACTCCTGTTAATTACTAAGCTATGGATCTATACTTTGCAGGATGTTTGCTGAATCTCCTGTTAATTAGTGAGGTATGGATCCCTATTTGGCAGGATATTTGGTGAACCTCCTGTAAATTTCTGAGCTATGGATCTCTATTTGGCAGGATTTTTGGTCAACATCCTGTATATTTCTCAGCTATGGATCTTTATTTGGCAGGATGTTTGGTGACAGTGTGATTCCTCTACCTCACATCTATGGTGCCAGAATCAAAGGGGTGGAGGTGCTCTCTCCCCTGGACCCTCCCCCACCTTACGAAGCTGTTTCAGGACAGCCTGAACCCACCCCAGCCCAGGTAACCCACTCTCCCATCTATACAGGTAGCTCTACAGACACTGGAGGTTAGCAGATTATATTTTACTTTGTTCTGCTTGTTATCAGGGCACACTGGTACAGACCACATGGTTGTAAGCACAAACTACAAACACTTTGTAAGATATGTTGTTGCCCACTCACCTGGAGCTGCATCTTAATTAAAGTTAGGAGTGATTTGTTTAGTGAATGGAGAGGTCATATATATACATTAGAACCCCAGAGATACAGACACACCTGGAATGGAGGTGTTTCAGAAGTCTGAAATGCTCAGAACTTTGAAAGTGATGTCAAAATACACCAATTTCACCTTTTGGAGCGTTGGTTAGGTTCAGGAAAATAAAGGTAGCCTACTTGGTGAGTTAGATTTTTTTTTAATGCAACTAAATTTTGATTCTGCAGTTGATCTGAGTATGAATAAAATAATAATAACCAATGAAAACACTATGACCTTGTAGAAATGTTTCCTGTAGTATCTAAATCTCAATGCATATGAAGAGATAAATGTATGAATACTTTGAACTGGACTATACTGTTCCAACATTTCTGCAGTCATAACTGGAGGCTCAAACCTAATTAAAGACTATTTTAGGGTTTGGATCGACAAAGGCACTGGTGCAGAATGATTAGATCAGTGAATTTCACCTGTGGATAAGAGAAGTGAAACCCCACCCTTGCCTTTCTGTCTGTCCATGTTTGTCTGTCAGTCTCAGGAGGCTGAGGTTCAAGTGACAGACCTCACAGAAGACTTGACTGACAGCTCAGAGGCGGGACCTTTAAGCACAGGTGGGTATTGTGACATCACACCTTCAGAATGTTCTGTGTATTGTGGAATTATTACATTGTAATTTGATAATAATATCATCAAATATTATCTCAAATATTGTTTTATTTCTTACTTTATCCAGAATGGCTTTGCATAGCTTTCATTGTACATGTTGCCCACTTACACAGCTGGATGATTGCTGGAGCTGTTTTTACTGCAGTAGGTTAGGGGTATACCTCGCTCAAGGGTACAGCAACAGTTTCCCACCAAACTTTGCATTTATCAGCACCTCTGTAAAGGATAGATTTGTTTGATGTATTGAATTGTGAATTGATCAACTGAATTTAATCGATCAATTCCTCTGTCGTACCCATCAGAGAGGGAGGGAGAGAGAAAGAGAGAGACGTGTTTCTGGAGGATTTCGTGAGAAAAGCTCCTTTAACTGAGCGTGTACGCACTGCTTTCTGCGTTTCAGACAGGTGTTCGCAGCCTCCCACCCCACCCCCTGCCCTGGTCAGGGGTTCAAAAACACTGGTGCCGCCCTGCAGGAGGTCCCAGAAACTGCGTCTCCGCAGATCCAGCAGTGACCCGGTTCTACTGGACCTGGCTGCTAAAGGTACTGCAACTTAATAAATAAATAAATAAAAAAATATATATATTTCAGTAATGTTTCAGTCAACTCCAGGAGTCTTAGTAATTGTTGATTTGACCATCACTTACTTTATGAATGAAAGCATTTTGGAGAGTAGTTTTTCATGACGAAGCAGGAGTTATTTACGCTTTATATCAGTCTTTAGGGATGGTTTCTCCCAGCTCCAGTGGACTGTCAGATTGCATGTATTCCTAAATCCAGGTGATGTGAGATAATTGGTCATTTAAAGCAGTTTGTTAGACAGTTCTGAGGTCCTAGGTTGGGGGTTGGGTAATTGGTCCTTGGTATTGGGGGGGTGTCCATCGGTCCGTTTGCAGCCTGTCCGCTCTCACGGTAAATCTCGGTCTGTCTGTCAGCAGACACATGATCTGTGTGTTTATATTTAGTGCAGCAGGCCTGTAGAGGGGGTCAGGGTCACTGCTGGCTGGAGTACAACGTGTCACAAGCAGTCTCTACCGTGTTACACACACACACACACACACACACACACACACACACATACGTGCAGATATGCACACACACACACATACACAAACACATTATGGCTGTTTCTTCACATATAGAGCATCTAAAAATGAGTCCAAACAACTTATTTTATGTTCTTTTATGATTTGAATACGAATTCGATATTTGCTTAATTCAGCCCTGCATGCATTGTTTGGGGTATATACATGTACTTGTAATATGTTTTTACAGAATTTTGCATGCAGAATTGCAGCCAGGTATAGTCTTGCTATAATATAATTCTCTTTCATATAGCACAATAGGCTACTTCTCTCCTCACACTCTCTTCCTCTCCCACACACATACTCGCGCACACACACACACTCCTCTCTTATGCACAGACACACACGCAGACATGCACAGACACGCACACACACAGACGTGTATGCACGCATTCACACACTTCTCTCTCTTACAGGGATACACACACACACACACACACTCACTCTTTTACCCCCTCCTCTGCAGTGCTGAGCTGTGAGGCTGCCACTCAGACGGAGGCGGGGCCAGAGCTGGTGACTGTGACACTGCGACGGGGGCGTGGCCAACGCCGGCCCCGCCCCAACTCCATGGTGGACTACCAGAGCTACCGGGACACCAAGCAGCTGGTGGCTCGCTTCCTGGAGCAGTCCTCCTGCAGCCTGACGCCCGAGGTGCAGGAGCTCGTCAACAGCATCAAGACCGTCCTGCGATCCGATGAGGAGCACATGGAGGAGGCTGTGCGCAGCGCCAGCTTCATCGAGCAAGTGAGCCGGGGGGGAGGAGAGCAGTGGGAGCAGGAATGGGAGAAATGGGAGGAGCAGGAGGGGGAGCAGGGGGAACAGGAATGGGAGAAATGGGAGGAGCAGGGGGAGGAGGAATAGGAGAAATGGGAGGTGTGTGACTCTTCTTTGTCGTTGGTCTGCGCAGGTGATAACTGGCTCCCAAGTCCCTCCGGTGCAGCTAATGCAGCCAGCACGGCCACAGCCAGTCCTGACTGTGCAAATGCTGCCCCTGACTGCGCAGATGCTGCCCAACACTTCGCAGACGCTGCCCCTGAGGAAACGCCCAGGGATACTGCACCTGCGCAGCTGTGGGGACCTGAGCACCTTCACCAGGGTGGAGTTGCAGCCCGCCTCACGCAGGGCGGGGTCGCGGGCAGGGTCGAGGGCAGAGCAGGAACGCCCCCACAGCTTGATCGGAGTCTTCAGGGAGACTGTGATCTGAGGAGCCCCAACCCTCCACACAAACACTGCCTGTTGTGGCATACAGGAGGAGACATGCGCCCCTGGTGGTGAGCCTAAAAAACTCACTACACCACCTGGTGGAGAAGCTCCAGCAATGAACAGCTTTAGGTCACTAAAGATATGCAGCTTCTATAAGAGTCCAGCCTTTCAATAGGCTGTGTGTGTGTGTGTGTGTGTGCGCATGTATGCGTGCACGCAGGTGTGTGTGTGTGTGTGTAGTTTTGAAAGAGTGACCATCTTTAATATACGCTTTATAGTGGAGGGCAAAGTGTAGCAAGACAAAAAAAGAAGAAAATTGAGGAACAGAATTGAATAATAACTGATTTTTCATCTCAAACTTTCTCAGTTGTTTCAAAAAGGTTTCCAAAATCTTTTTCTTTATTTGGTGTACATTAAACAAAATTTTAAAAAGGGCACATAAACTCCCATACAAAGCATCTGTGAACAGAAGCGCACACCCTTCTTACTTAATTTTTGTTTTTAATTTGCATAAAAAAGATGATTGCTTTAAAAGTGCAGTAAGGATCTCTCTGCCACGGCCGTACATTTGCACCAACAAAAAAAGGCCAGCATAATGTGATTGTGTCAGCTTAATGCCATTTTTCTTCTGGTCAAATCCTTGTTCTTATAATTAAGTGTTGTAAATAAGATTAAAGTAGTGTTCATTAATCTGAAGGGAGAGGAGAGAGGAGACAGCTGCCAGCTTCATCTCCACTCCAACTGAACCAAGTATTTTTCATATATAATAAGATTTTATTTCCTTATTAGATGTGGTTTGATGTGCCAAAACATTTAATTTAGTGGAGCTCATTGCGTAAAGGAGCATACTTTTCTTTGACAGATGTAAGCGGGAGTGTTGTTGCCATTGTAGGTCAGTCAGAAATTAGTTTGCATCTCTGTGAAAGCTGTAAATGAAGTGGCTTTACAGTGGTTAGTTGTGAAGAGTGCCTTATCCCACCACAGCCATCCAGAACACACTCTCACACTCACTGCACACAAAATGTTGTTTGCAGATTTAGTTATACAGCCTAATTTATCTTCCCCCCCTTTTCTGAAAACACAATGTTGAAATGGCTCACTGTGTAGAAGTTGAGAAAAATTTAACGGTGATTTAAAAATAAAAACAAAAAGTTATTTATCTCTACACATTTCATTCAGTTTGTGGAAGCTGAACTGTGGACCACAGTTTAGCAGTGAAACAAAACAAACTTGATTTAGTCTGATTTCAGTGAAATGTGGTGTAGAGGAGGTTCAGTGTTATGATCTGTTGGTTTTGGGGGGTACATTTGTAATTTCACCAATTCTCAGGTGTCATGAATGACCAGAGGTTTTCAAAAGGTTGGGTCTCATTTACATGTCCCAGAAGGTGATTACAAAATATGAATACACATACACAAAAACATGTGTAGCCTACATATGTAGTTATTGTAGAACCTCACTCTCTGTATGGGAATATTAATCTAAATGGCCAATTATGCAGCTGCATCTAAAAGGCTGACTACGCAGACCACTGTAAATCAGGCACATTCACTTTATATACATTTTATGATGGATTAAAAAAATAATAATTTTGAAACAGTCACTAGGTTCCAGGTTCATATTGAAATGGTAGGGTCGCGGGGGTGCTGGGCCTATCCCTCTCCGGGCGAGAGGCAGGTAAATTCAAGGGAATATTTCAAAACTGTCAAAGAATATTTCAAAACTGTCGAGTCAGAGTGAGCTCCTGGAACAATGGCAGCCCTTGTCACTTCCATAGGACCGTTCATTTCGTCACCTCACTTTCATACTAAATGCTAGTTCGTGGGAGCGGTACAATGCACAGCGTGCTTAGTTTTGCTAATCAAAAAATATTTTTAAAATAAATCATTCATTCTCAAATTCACTAATCGGGCTGCTAATTGAATAGCCTTGGTGTAGTGTACTGATTGATTTGGCGATCGACTTTCATAATGGAAAATGGAAGATTTTTTTTACTTGGGGGTGGTGATGTAGTCTCGTACACAGACACTTTTGGTATTTTCTTTTGGGCACGTGTTGCATGCGATGACACAACACACAGACTTCCAAAATGAGCATAAAGGTCTGGACCTCACCTGGACCAGGTAGAGAGGTGGTCAGGGCCTAATAAAAAATCAACCCCTAGCTGCTAGCGCTCCACCTGGAGTGATCTCTGTTGTGGCAAGTTGTGAACATCATGTCGATGGCTGCTCACAGAGCAGGTTTTAGGAGTTAGGGCCTATATAACACCATTATTTGGAGGATTCACTGAAGTTAGTACTGATGTAATTTTGGCGATGGTGTCTGCCAGAGAGGTCGTGAGTTCTATATTTGTAGATTAAGCAATGATGGGTGATCAATGATGCATCATTAAATAATAACTGCCGCCTAATAAGGCAAGCCTATGTCATTGCCCTAATTCTATTTGATTAAATTGTAATTATATATATAATTACACACACTCCCATAGTCATCCATCAGCATGGGGAAGATCAGAGAATACACAAATAAAATGAGACAAAAGGTTGTTGACCTTCATAAATCAGGCAATGGCTATAAAAAAATAGCTACATGACTGAAAATACCCATCTCCACTATTAAGGCAATCATTAAGACGTTTAAAACAACTGGAGCTGTGATGAACCTGCCCGGAAGAGGACGCAAGTGTATTTTGCCCCCACGCACAGTGAAGAGGATGGTTTGAGAGGCAAACATTTCTCGAAGGATCACAGTTGGAGAATTGCAGAAGTTGGTTGTATCTTGGGGTCACTGAGTCTCCAAAACTACAATTAGACGCCACCTCCATGCCAACAAGCTATTTGGAAGGCTTGCCAGAAGAAAGCCTCTGCTCTCATCAAATCACAAAGTGCCTGGAGTTTGCTAAACGTCACTGGAACGAGTGGAACCAGGTTCTATGGACAGATGAGACAAAAATAGAGCTTTTTGGCAACAAACACCAGAGGTGGGTTTACTGTAAAAAGAGGGATGGTCATCCCCACTGTGAAGTATGGTGGTGGATCTGCAATGTTGTGGGACTGTTTTGCTTCCCAAGGTTCCCACCTTGTTAGGATCCATGGCATCATGGACTCCATCAAGTATCAGGAGATTTTAGATCAAAATCTGGCTGCCTAGCGCATGGCTCAGTGGTTACAACGTCCGACGCTGGCCACGGAGACCGGGGTTCAATTCTCCATTTCGCCAGAGTCGGCTCTGGCCGGGAGCGCCACCAGGCGTGGCGATTGGCTGTCCGCCCCAGGGAGGGGGGAAGGAAGCCGACATGACGTTCGCTGCGCATAAGAGTGGCCCTGTTGTACCGGGTTACGGTCGACGGCTTGGCGAGTGCCGTCTTGGAGGAGGCGTTACTTTGCCTTTGTCACTACTGGTCGCAGGACTACGGCAGCGAACTCACATTACTAGGGGGGGATTGACATAAAAATAGCGGGTCTAATTGGCTACCAAATTGGGAGAAAATGGGAGAAAATCATGAAACAAAAATGTAAAAAAAAAAAAAAAAAAAATCTGGCTACCTCTGTCAAGAAGCTAAAACTGGGTTGTGGTTGGATCTTCCTGCAGGACAATGATCCAAAGCATACCTCCAAATCCACACAAAAGTGGTTCACTGACCGCAGAATCAAGCTTTTGCAATGGCCATCCCAGTCCCCTGACTCTAAACCCCATTGAAAACCTGTGGAGTTAGCTGAAGAGGAGAGTCCACAAGCAAGGACCAAGGACTGGAGAGATTATGTATGGAGGAATGGTCTCAGATCCCTTGCTATGTGTTCTCCCACCTCATCAAGTATTATAGGAGAAGACTCTGTCTGTCATCTTGGCAAGGGGAGGGTGCACAAAGTATTAAATGCAGGGGTGCCAATAATTGTGACACGTTTTTGAGATGTATATATATTTTTTAATAATTTTACTTCAATTAAAGGTTAGATTTCTCTCATATTTTGAGTGTAAAATCAAGCTGATAAACAACAAATACATTTTTTCATTGCCCTTTTTGCTCATCTTCACCAAGAGTTACAATAATTCTGGAGGGCACTGTATATATATATATATATATGCATACATAAGAACATAAGAACATAAGAATACATAATGATGAGAACGGGCCGTTCGGCCCATCTAGGCTCATCATGTGCTAATCTAAAGAGTATCTAGTACTACATCTAGCCTGGACTTAAATAGCCCAAGCGTTTCTGCCTCTACTACCCGACCTGGCAAGCTGTTCCAGGCATTGACAACTCTCTGTGTAAAGAAAAACTTCCTAATATCTGTGTGGAATTTGCCTTTCCACCTGTGGCCTCTTGTTCTGCTGACCCCACTTATCTTAAAAAATCTTTGGTATTTTACTTTGTTAATCCCTTTTAGGAATTTAAAAACCTCAATCAAATCCCCCCTAAGTGTCCGTTTGCTAAGTTTAAATAGATTGAGTGCCTTAAGTCTATCATCATAACTTTTACCTTTCATACCTGGTATCAGTTTAGTTGCCCTTCTTTGGACTTTTTCAAGAGCTTCTATATCTTTCTTGTAGTGCTCAGAACTGCACACAGTATTCTAAGTGAGGTCTGACAAAGGCATTATATAACATTAATATAACCTCCTTTGATTTATACTCAATTTTTTTTGCTATGTATCCCAGCATCCTGTTGGCTTTTTTCACTGCTGTAGCACACTGCTTTGATGCAGATAGGCTTTGATCAACTACAATTCCTAAGTCTTTTCAAATTGAACACCTACTAACTTTTCTCCTCCCATAAAATACTCCTGTCTAATGTTTTTATTTCCCACATGCATAACTTTACATTTAGCAATATTGAATGTCATCTGCCATGTATCTGCCCATTTTTGGATTTTGTTTAAATCATCTTGGATTACTTTAGTCGATTCCAAACTGTTTGCCAAACCCCCACGTTTAGTATCATCTGCAAATTTAACTATTTTGCTACTAACGTCCATATCAAGATCATTTATGTAAATAAAGAAGAGCAGAGGTCCCAGCACCGATCCCTGCAGGACACCACTGCCCACAGCACCGAGGTCAGATACGGCCCCACCTACTGTTACTCTTTGTATTCGCCCTTGCAGCCAATTTTGAACCCACTCTGAAACTACTCCTGCAATTCCTACTGAATTCATTTTAGCAATGAGCCTCTCATGTGGTACCTTGTCAAATGCTTTCTGAAAGTCCAAATATATAATATCATAAGCCTGGTTCAGGTCAACACACTTTGTAGCCTCTTCGAAAAAGTCCAGGTTTGTTAGGCATGACCTCCCTTTGAGAAATCCATGTTGGCTCTCCCTTAAAATACTATTATTTTTCAAGAATGATTCCAACTTATCCCTAATAATACATTACAGCATTTTACATGTGATGCAAGTTAAACTGACAGGCCTATAGTTCCCTGGGTCAGTACGGTCCCCCTTCTTAATATATTTCTTATATATTGGAATTATACTACCCTGCTTCCAGTCATCTGGTATTTCTCCAGTGATTATGGATTGAATGGAAATATCTGTCAATGGTTTATATATAATTTCCCCAAGTTCTTTGAGTACTCTGGGATATATGCCATCCGGGCCTGCTGCCTTATTTGTCTTCAGTTTTTGTAGTTTTTGTAGTACTTCTACAAAGTATCTCAAAGTCATCCAAAACATTCTGTACCTTGTCTATACATTTAGGCATATTTATAACCTCTTCTCTAGTAAAGCTCTCAACAAAGTAACTGTTTAGTGTGTTAGCAATATCCTTATTATTATATTATAAACCAAAGTTCCTTCCTTATTCTTAATGCACTTAACCTCATCCTTAACTTTCCTTTTTCTACTACAATATTGATAAAACCTCTTAGGATTACTTTTAGCCTCTTGGGAAATTTTAATTTCCAAATGCATTTTAGCTGATCTTATTTCCTTTTTAGCCTTAGCCCGCATATTATAATAATCTAACTTGTTTCTCTCTGAGTTATCCTTTTTATATACTCTGTACAGTCGCTTCTTTTGTCTCAAAATCTCCCTTAAAGATTTAGTCATCAACTGCAGAGACTGTTTTATCATCCTATTTTTCCTTACTTTTGGGATGAATTTACACTGTACATCTACAATAACCCTTTTAAATATAGTCCATTTTTCATTCACAGTTCTGCAATCTAGACGTTTTACCCAATCTATATTACTTAAATTCTCTCTCATTTTATTGAAGTCAGCTTATCTAAAATTAAAAATTCGAGATAGAGGAGGCTGTCTTAACTTGCCAGTACCTTGGTGCTGCAAATTATATCAGGATTGTTACACAAAACCAGATCCAGTATTGATTTCCCTCTTGTAGGCTGAGTAACAGACTGTACCAAAAAGCAGTCATTGACCATATCTAAAAACTCCTCTTCACATTTGCCCTGACCTGTCACTATCTCCCAATTTATAGAGGGGTAATTGAAGTCGCCCATTATTATCATCTCTCCTTCAGCACAGATTTGTTTTATGTTACCAAAGAGCATACTATTTATGTTACTGTCTGAAGCTGGAGGTCTATAGCATACTCCTATATTAATGCCCTTCTCATAATCTCCCAGTAATCTAATCCAGATGTCCTCACAAGAAACGAATGGGTTTATACCTGGATTTTCCTGCACATTAAGATTGTCTTTCACATAAAGGGTCACTCCCCCTCCTCTTTTATTAGTTCTATCCTTCCTAAACAATTTGTACCCCTCTACATTATATTCATCCCCATCCGCTGCGCCAAGCCATGTCTCAGTAATCTCAACAATGTCATAACCCCCATTCAACATGACAGCCTCCAGTTCCAAAAATTTATTTTTATGCTTCTTGCATTTAAACACATGAACTTCAGAGCCTTACTCACACTTACGTTGTCCTTCCCCCTCCACACATAACTGTGCCGAACCACCTCTATTCACATTATGATCCAAAAAATCTTTATTAATTATATCCTCAGGTTTATTATACTCTGCCCTGGTATCTTCCATCTGGGCAGTCTGTACCTCCCTATCCATAATACTACTACTACTAATTTCCCTCCCTGCCCCCCCAGTCCCTAGTTTAAATATTCCTAAACTACCCTGAGCATAGGCTGGCTCAATGCATCTGTACCCCTCCGGTTCAAGTGTAGCCCGTCCCACTTGTACAAGTCACCCCTGTTCCAAAAGGAGTCCCAGTGCCCCATAAACCTGTACCCCTCTTTCCTACACCAGGGGCCTCATTTATAAAACATGCTTACGCACAGATTTGATCTTAGAACGTGCGTACGCTCAAATCCACGCCAAAGTTCAGATTTATAAAAACGGTCTTTGACGTGGAAAAGTACTCAGCTCCACGTCAGGTTTCAACTTGCCGTACGCACGTTTCCTTGTGGCAATGTTGGAGTACTGCAGGTATTTGCGGTCTCGTCTCTTCTCTGTCCTGACCCCTCGCTGGTGGAACTACCTTCCGCAATCGGTCAGGACGCGGAATCACTTGCCATTTCCGCAAGAGACTCAAAACCCACCTTTTCAGACTCCACTACCACTGAATTCTGTACATCTAGCTAATTGTCATCACCACTGCCTACTTGCTCAACACTATATACCCGTGCTTACTCCATTTAAAAAAATACAATTTTACTAACCTTTTCCTTCCCAGTGTTACAGGTATGGTATGCAGCTGCCTGCAATGATGTATATCGCTGTATTACTGCACTGATCTCTTGCATGTACTATGATTGTTGCTACCATGTATTAATGTACATATTGTAAGTCGCTCTGGATAAGAGCGTCTGCTAAATGCTTAAAATGTAAATGTAATGCAAAATGTATTCGGAAATCTAAGAGCACCAACATGTCGTCTGCTACCTAATTGTTTCCTCATTATTATTATTATTATTATTAGTAGTAGTAATAGTAGTAGTAGTATTAGTATTACCAGATTGAACACATTGCTTAGGCTATACATAATGGTTTGCACAATACAGTTATTAATAAATTAAAACAACATAAGCTAGGCTACTTGTGGAAAACAAAACAAAAACACACATTGGTTTTCCAAAACTACCCATATTAGCATAATTGACACATCCTTGAAGGAAATGTATTTAATATACATATTATGGTTTCACACGTGTAAAACATTGGGAAGGAAAAGGTTAGTACATTTAAAAAAAAATTTATGGAGTAAGCAGGGGTATATAGTGTTGAGCAAGTAGGCAGTGGTGATGACAATTATGTACAGAATTCAGTGGTAGTGGAGTCTGAAAAGGTGGGTTTTGAGTCTCTTGCGGAAATCGCAAGTGATTCCACGGTCTTGACCGATTGCGGAAGGTAGTTCCACCAGCGAGGGGTCAGGTCAGAGAAGAGACGAGACCACGAATACCTGTAGTACTCCAACATTGCCACAAGGAAACGTGCGTACGCCAAGTTGAAACCTGACGTGGAGCTGAGTACTTTTCCACGTCAAAGACCGTTTTTATAAATCTGAACTTTGGCGTGGATTTGAGCGTATGCACGCTCTAAGATCAAATCTGTGCACAAGCATGTTTTATAAATGAGGTCCCAGGTTTGTAGCCACGTGTTAAATCTCCATATAAAATTCTGCTTGCCTTTGCAAGCATGTGGTACTGGCAGAATTCCGGAGAAGACCACCGTGGAGGTTCTGCCCCTTAACTTTGATCCTAATTCTATAAATTTGTCCTGCAGAACCTCAAACCTACCCTTACCTATGTCATTGGTTCCAACATGGACCATGACCACTGGATCCACCCCTGCTCTGGCCAGGAGCTTGTCCGCATGTTCCAGGAGGTCTCCAACCTGAGCACCAGGCAGGCAACATGCCATACGAGATTCCTTTTCCCGCGAACAGACTATACTGTCTATACGTCTAATTATAGAATCCCCCACTACAATTAACTCCCTTTTCCTGGGTGGCATGGTTGCCAGGGTGCCCTGGGGCTCATCAGTCCTCCCACTCACAGAGGGCTGGGCCAGATCCTCTTCCTGCAAGGGCTGGAATCGGTTGGACACCACAATCTCTGGAGATGCCACCCCTGCATGTGCACGCCCTTTTCTACGCTGGCGCCCTACCATCACCCAACTCTCTCTCCCTACCTGCTCTTGAGTCTCCCCTCTACCCAGCTTCGGCGTGCAGGCTATCTCTCTAAAGGGCGTACTAATAAGTTCCTAGAACTCTACAAATTCTGCAGGGCAGTCGAGACCAGCAAGTTGGGCTTCGAGATCAAGAATCTTGCTCTCGAGATGCTTCACAAGCTGGCAACGGTCGCAGACTAAACCCTCCTGGAAGTCTCCTTCCAGAAACGCAATCATTCTGCAACACTCGCACTGCACTGCCGATAGCCACATTTTCACTCCTAAATATATCTATTGCTCTCCCTGCACTGAACGAATTACTGCCAAAACAGAGACACCAAGTCGATAAAAATACTATACACCGAGGTGGTTCCGAACAGTCAGGTGCAGAAATTTCTAAATGGAAACAACACTTAAAGCTAATTAGAAAACGTTCGGTCCGGTTGTCTGTAGCAAGAGAGCTAGTAGCAGCCAACCGAAATGGCTATATGCCGAAATTGCGTCGGCTGATATGTTTATTTTTAATATTACCAGTTTGTCCGGCCTTTCACATATCTGCCGTACCTCTGGTCAAGATGAGATCGGTTATGCTGGAGTATACTGTATGTATACTGTACTGTATGTCCATGGAGGACTTTGAGATAAGGGACGTAGAAGTACTACAAAAACTACAAAAACTTAAGACAAATAAGGCAGCAGGCCCGGATGGCATATATCCCAGAGTACTCAAAGAACTTGGGGAAATTATATATAAACCATTGACAGATATTTTAATTCAATCCATAATCACTGGAGAAATACCAGATGACTGGAAGCAGGGTAGTATAATTCCAATATATAAGAAGGGGGACCGTACTGACCCAGGGAACTATAGGCCTGTCAGTTTAACTTGCATCACATGTAAAATGCTGGAATGTATTATTAGGGATAAGTTGGAATCATTCTTGAAAAATAATAGTATTTTAAGGGAGAGCCAACATGGTTTTCTCAAAGGGAGGTCATGCCTAACAAACCTCCTGGACTTTTTTGAAGAGGCTACAAAGTGTGTTGACCTGAAGCAGGCTTATGATATTATATATTTGGACTTTCAGAAAGCATTTGACAAGGTACCACATGAGAGGCTCATTGCTAAAATGAATTCAGTAGGAATTGCAGGAGTAGTTTCAGAGTGGGTTCATAATTGGCTGCAAGGGCGAATACAAAGAGTAACAGTAGGTGGGGCCGTATCTGACCTCGGTGCTGTGGGCAGTGGTGTCCCGCAGGGATCGGTGCTGGGACCTCTGCTCTTCTTTATTTACATAAATGATCTTGATATGGACGTTAGTAGCAAAATAGTAAAATTTGCAGATGATACTAAACGTGGGGGTTTGGAATCGACTAAAGTAATCCAAGATGATTTAAACAAAATCCAAAAATGGGCAGATACATGGCAGATGACATTCAATATTGCTAAATGTAAAGTTATGCATGTGGGAAATAAAAACATTAGGAGTATTTTATGGGAGGAGAAAAGTTAGTAGGTGTTCAATTAGAAAAAGACTTAGGAATTGTAGTTGATCAAAGCCTATCTGCTACAGCAGTGAAAAAAGCCAACAGGATGCTGGGATACATAGCAAAAGGTATTGAGTATAAATCAAAGGAGGTTATATTAATGTTATATAATGCCTTTGTCAGACCTCACTTAGAATTCTGTGTGCAGTTCTGGGCACCGCACTACAAGAAAGATATAGAAGCTCTTGAAAAAGTCCAAAGAAGGGCAACTAAACTGATACCTGGTATAAAAGGTAAAAGTTATGATGATAGACTTAAGGCACTTAATCTATTTAAGCTTAGCAAACGGAGACTTAGGGGGGATTTGATTGAGGTTTTTAAACTCCTAAAAAGGATTAACAAAGTGAAATACCAAAGATTTTTTAAGGTAAATGGGGTCAGCAGAACAAGAGGCCACAGGTGGAAATTAGTTAAAGGCAAATTCCGCACAGATATTAGGAAATTTTTCTTTACACAGAGTTGTCAATGCCTGGAACAGCTTGCCAGGTCGGGTAGTAGAGGCAGAAACACTTGGGCTATTCAAGTCCAGGCTAGATGTAGTACTACATACTCTTTACATTAGGACATGGCAAGCCTAGATGGGCCGAACGGCCCGTTCTCGTCATTATGTATTCTTATGTTCTTATGTGTCACCACAGTGGTTTTGTGTGTCACACACTGAAGTCTAAATAAAGTTGGTTGAGTGAAGTTTTGGCAGCCAAAATAAGGCCTTGCCAAAATTTCACTCCCCTAACTAATTGACTCCCTGTTGCCAATATAATCAAGTGCTATTCGTGGTATACAGGTGGGGTCCAGTTGTGTCACCAGTTATTTTGGTGTGTCATATCTTGCAATCATAGGTAGGCTAAATGCATAAATGCCTAGCCAAAAAAGTCCCCCATTTGGTATTTTCTCTAGGCTTAAGGACTGCTTGGAACAGCTCAGGTGAGTTGGCCTGTCTGACCCTGTTTTGTTTATTTTTCATTGGATACTCACGATACACATACATCATTGTTAGACTCTACCCTCATGGTAACAGACCTGTGACACACATCGTTATTAGACTCTACCCTTATGGTAACAGACCTGTAACACACAGATCGTTATTAGACTCTACCCTTATGCTAACAGACCTGTCACACACAGATCGTTATTAGACTCTACCCTTATGCTAACAGACCTGTCACACACACACATCGTTATTGAACTCTACCCTTATGCTAAGAGACCTGTCACACACACATTGTTATTAGACTCTACCCTTATGGTAACAGACCTGTGACACACATCGTTATTAGACTCTACCCTTATGCTAACAGACCTGTCACACACACACATCGTTATTAGAATCTACCCTTATGGTAACAGACCTGTCACACACACATTATTGCTAGACTCTCCCCTTATGATAACAGACCTGTAACACACACATTGTTATTACTCTACCCTTATTGTAACAGACCTGTAACACACATCTTGGGGTCTAGGTGGGGTGTAATAAAGTTGCACCTGGAAGAGGGAAAATCCAACTTTTTGTGGTTGAGAACAAATGAAATCACCAGCCAGTTCTTCTGCATTTTTATTGTTGTAAATACTGTTACAAACATTCCGGCTCTGGTAAAGGAATGTAGCTCAATAATTGTGACACAGAAAAGCTAGCAAATAAATAAACATTGCCGTTGCTTTACATAAAGTTATTTTTTCTTTTTCTTTTTTTAGACATGTCAACAAACATAGTTAAGATTAAGTACATTCAAAACAAGTGCATTATAAACACTAGAGTTCGCCATACTCACAGCCACCAAGTACTTGAGTGTTGTTGTTTTTTTCTTTTTCTTTTCTTTACAAGGGACAACTTTGTCGCGTTACAATACCGTATGGTCCCCAAAATGGGCAGGACCCTCTATCGCACCCCTTTACTGACCAACAGTACATCTTGGAGTCTAGCCATTCACTAAATATATACATTGTCACACAATCATCTTGTATTATTAAATTAGCATGGCCCACTGTGTGAAGGGATGCTAGGAGTCGTTACCAATCTGGATTCATCCGTCTTTGTTTACATTGCCAATCTGGATTCAACACACAAAGGTACTACTTACTACTATATTTTTTTCAGCTGGTTCTGGTTTTAACATGAAGTAAATCTTAATCACACTTCATATAAAGTATAAGCATGAATAGTAAAGCATATGGATGGTACGTCATACGCCATGCTAAACAAAATGGATTGTGGTCATCATCATTATTCTCATATCGCATTTAATTTTTAAAATAAAAAAAGTACAGTAACAAACAGTAAGGCCTAAATGATCCTTGAGGGATGAAATCGACACTCGGAACAATCAATAATTGAGGATTGACGTTTTCGTACACGCGCCTGGCGGTACTCCAGCAGGGAGTGAATGGTGGATAAGGTCTATAACCGCCAGTTTGTGCGTGAGGGCCTGCTGCTCGATCTTCCATAATGCCTGCACAATTATCTTTGTAAACATTAATAATCGAATCATCGCCTGGGAGAGGATGGGTCACCATTTTGTATTTTGTTCCACCCATTCCTACCAAACCACCTGATCCCACCATCTGTATTTTTATTTTATTTGTCCAAATTATCTAAACAGTCAGAGACAATTTCTCCAACTGTATAGGGTGAGCTGCACGCAGACCTTGTTGTTGTTCAACGGCACCCCTCAGTGAATCAGCGAGGTAGAGACACTGTCATTGTAAGTCAATTATAATGGTGACCAGTAGGGGGAGCAAGTAGGCGAGGAAGGATCGTAAGGCCAATCAACAGCGAGAGCTTGTTAAATTGTGTGTCAGTGATTTAAACAAAGGCTGGAATGCATGCAGGACAGCCCGACTGGACTGGGGCCCTACACGGCCAGGATTTCAGAACTCGTTCTTGACCCCCCCCTGTGAGCCATGGACATCCAGGAGGAGGACTGAACTTCTTCCTGTCATCTGCCCCCTACAGGAGAGCTGAGGTAAAACCATCTGCAGTCATCACAGGTAACAACACAGGTGTTGCAAGAGGCTTCTCTGGTGGCATTTCATTTATAACAATAAGTAAAAAGGGTAATAAAATAAATAATAACAATAATGACAGGAATGTATTTGCAAATGCAACCCAGTTAGTAAACTTGATGTGCATGAGTTGTCTATGGTCCTGACAAAGCAATTGGTGAATTATCCCCCCCCACCACCCTCTTTCCAATATATGCAGTCTAGTTTCTCATTTTGAATCTGTGCTCAGTTTTCCAAGCTGCTTTTAAACCACTACTAATCCCACATTTCGGCACTTTGTGGGTTGATTCAATGAATCATCAACTCTAAACACTGAGAAACTAAATGACCTCAGCATTTCACTACACAATTGAACCCTGCCTCCACGTGCAACATGGAGTGGTATAGAAGGGACGTGTGTTAATCTGAGCACAAGCAATCGCACAAGGTAAAGACGCTAATTGCAGGTTCGGTTTACAAAGATTGGGTACCTTCGGTAATTTTAGTGGCACAATTCCAGCTTTCACCGGAGTTCCACAGATTAAACCAGGTAGGTTTAACATCATCGCTCCTCAACGGAAGAAAGAAGGGCTACACTGATTGCATTAACCAGGTGATTTAGGACTCTTTAGCTAATTAAGAGCTCGACTGCTGTGAAGAGCCTACACGTTCAGGTTCCACGACGAGATTCTCCATTTCTTTGGAGAAGAGTGCAAAATACACCTTCATCTGTTACTTCATTCTGTGTGTGCTTTGGTCAGAGACACTTATCCCCCCCAGCAGAAAAAGTTATAATATTAAAATGAACACCACACCCTCCCCCCCGACGTCCTTCATCAAGTTTTCAGTTTGCAAAGACAGCCTAACTATTTTCAAGTATAAAAAGTGCTCAAAACAGAATGCCTGCCCTGAGGAGAAAAGGAAAAATTGCAGTATCACCCTTTTATAAATATTTAAGATTCAATAAAATAAAAACAAGGAGAAAAACTCACGGCCAATGATGTGTTCTTCATAAAATAAAGAGGAATGTAATTTCTCACCATCAAAAAATTGTACTTTTCAGAGGGGGAAAAAAAAGAATCCACCACAATAAGATAAGACTTCTGCAGACATGTTTAAAAAGGTGAAATTTAACAATGGGTTTATAAAGATTTTGCAGCCAAATCCAAACATGCAGTTATTTAGTGGCATTGATGTTATGCACCTCTACAGCTACAGTTTTTATCCTGCATATCTATACCTCTCTCCAAATCCATTCACAAAAGAGGTGTTGGCAACAGCCTGTCTCCCCAAGGAAAAATAATTACCACTTAATTTAATCATCGAGCCAGTAGCCCAGGTCCCAGATAGAAAAAAAGCTCGCTTTTATGGTCTGTCTGTCTGTCTTCAGATGTACAATACAGCACCTTGAGTTCCCTGTGATTAAATTAATTATGAATAGTGAGAATCTCAATTATACGAATATGTTGTATGAGAACCTCAACCAGTAAAAGTGAATCCGTAACCTAGGCTTGCCTTTGTGTGACTGTTTTTCAGTCAGAAACACAGCTTTCCAAAAGTGAAATTCCTTGGAAGATTTGTACATATATTTTGGTCCAGTTTTCTGTCCAACTTCCCAGGATAACAGCTTCCATTTGTGGGAGGGGGGGGCATAAATATGTATTAAGAGTAAATCTGGAATGCTCGAAAAAGTTATATCCTTAAGAGGACAAAAAAATATAAATCTGAGGTGAATGCACTTTTTCCCCGATTCCCAGATGCAAAGAGGAAAGGAATGTCTGAACTGCCCCCCCCACATCCTTATTTAGGAGGTGAAAAGTATAGGCCAGCATCGGGATGCCTCTGCATTCAGGAGACACAAGGCTCTTTGCCCATATTTGTGTGTGGATGTGTGTTAAGAGTAAAGTACATAAAGTACATAAATCAAACCTTATGAAACCAAAAATCAAAACAAGCCAGCAGCCAGTGGATTTAAAAATAAAATAAAATAAAATAAAAGCAACAGAAATTGATGCTGCAAAATATGATACACACACTCCGCCATAAACGCGCGCACGCACATGCACGAACGCACGCTCACAGTGGAGGGGGCAGGGTGGGGGGATGTGAGCAGCAGACACGTAAATGCACAGCACACGGGAAAGAGCGGGGGGGTGGGGGTTACAGTAGTGACGAGGGTCAGGGTTCGGGGTCAGGGGTCAGAGGTCTTCCAGCTAGCCTCAGATGTAAACGGGCTGTTCTTGGGCTGTCAGCAGGCGATACATAGCGGCTGGCATCGTCTTCATGTGAATCTGCAGGAGGAAGGAGAGAAAATGTACACACAGGAGAATTCAGGAATACCTACTGCACCTGCACCTCGAACAGCCTGATTTAAAAATAATCACAATATTTCACATCAACTTAAGGGGCCCACAGCTTGCTGAGGAACATTTATGAATGACAAAAATAAAAAAGGTACTAGGTGTGTCGACAATGGGGGCCCACCTCTCCAACAGCATTGGACAGGATGTGCACAATCTTCTCATGGGGAGTGGCCACCACGCTCTGGCTGTTGATTTCGATGATGCGGTGGCCGACACGGACACCCCCTCTCTCCGCTATGCCCCCCCTCATAAGGCTGCAGATCTGCAGGGGCCAAGAGAGACCAAACATGAGGGACGTGTGCTCATCACCAGGGTAACTGCACAGCTTTTATTTTATCTTTCCTTTATGTAACCAGCTGTGTCCACTGGCCGCTCAATTCTCATTTGCTGGGGAATCAAAGTGTGTGAGGGACTGTAGCCAGTCAGCTGTAGGGGGATGAATAGGTAGCCAGATGCAGAGAGCCAGCGTTTTTGTGAGAATTTGGCCCCTACTCTTTCGAAAAGTGCCGTGGGATCTTTTTTTTTTTTAATTATAATTTTTGTTTCAGATTTTTATCCCATTTTTCTCCCAATTTGGTAGCCAATTAGACCCACTATTTCTATGTCAATCCCCCCCCTAGTAATGTGACTTCGCTGCCGTAGTCCTGTGACCGGTATTGACGAAGGCAACCTGACGCCTCTTCCGAGACGGCACTCGCCATGTGTCGACCGTAACCCGGTACTACAGGGCCACTCTTATGCGCAGCGAACGTCATGTCGGCTTCCCTCCCCCCTCCCTGGGGCGGACAGCCAATCGCCGCCCCTGGTGGCACTCCTGGCCAGAGCCGACTCTGGCGAGACGGGGAATTGAACCCCGGTCTCAGTGGCCAGCGTCGGACGTTGTAACCACTGGGCCACGCGTGAGGCCAGTGCCATGGGATCTTTAACGACCACAGTGAGTCAGGACCTGGGTTTATCGTCTCATCGAAAGGACAGCATCTTCTACAGCAAAGTGCCCCCATCACTAAACTGGGGCATTGGATTTCTATTTGGTCCAGAGGGACACCAACACCTGTTCCAGCATACATTTTCCCAGGAGGTCTCCCGTCCAAGTAGTAACCAAGCACCACACTTGCTTAGCTTCAGCAGTTTGACATAAGCGTACAGGGTGGAATGGTACCACTTATCTCACAGTTATGTAACAATGCAATGTAATGTAGTTACTATACCATAATCATCACAGCCATCACTGACGGCAGGGGTTCTCCTTTCCCATTATGACCAAGACACAACCAGTTGGTCAGCTACAGTCATGATCCCAGACTACTGATTGGATCTTATTAACCTGGTCCAGTTTATGGGTGCAGTGGAGAACCATTGTTAAACATGCCATTGTTGGCATCGCCATGGTGGTCATGATGAAAAAATACCCTTTTCACATCTGTCAATTGAAGCCTGTAAACACAACAGCACCCACGATACCCTTCTGGGGTCCTGTTTGGGAACATAGTGAGACAAATCCACCTGTCCCCTCTGCCGGTCCCCCCCGTCCCACGAGCGATACCCACAATGCCGTTCTGCACGCTAAAGCCAAGCTGGTATCTGAGGTCGGGTCTCCTGATGAGGACTGTGGTCACCGGAGGGCACCTCACAATGTTCAGCTTTATCCGAGACTGGGCCTTCAACCCCTGGAGGGATGGATGGAGGGAGGAGGAAAAACAACAGCTCTGAATCAGAGACGGGTCTAGAGAGACTCCAGGAAGGATCCAACCACAGCCCAAGAGTGCTAGGAGCACAGTATTTATAAAAGCCTGTAAAAACTGTGCTTCGATGTTTAGCTGTTTGCATCGTGATTGTGGGGGGAAAGGAGAATGAATTTGCTAGCCATTAGTTATGATTGCAATTGTGGGGATTGAATGTAGTACAGTCCTATGACAAGGTAGTTACACTGTACCTCCCTGAGAAGTACGGTTATCTGCAGTGAGGTAGAGTACAAGGTGCACAGTGTAATAATACTAATAATAATGTAGTGTATGTACGTGTAATGTAATAATGAGAGTATAATGTGAATGAGACAACATAGTAAAGAGAATGATGCAGCGTTCAGATACGGTAGGTCATTCATGACAGCCAAATAAAACCAGATTAAGCTGGATGTCATTCATTTCAATGAGAATAGGACAGCAAAATCAGCAGAGGCCGATGAAAAATGTGTCCGCCACCATGGGAGCCACCGATAGTTAAAATATTTTATGCAGCTTCTGCAGCAATGTAGACCCACGTGACACTGAAACATAAGTTGACATTTCTGAAAATATGGAGGATGAGAAATTCATCGTAGTTGATGAGCGGTACCCAGAGATCTATGACTATGGGGCAAAAGCCTATCGTGACTTGGTGAAAAAGATACTGGTATGGGCTGCTATGAGGCCTGGATGCTAGTATACAGCAAAAGCAGTTGCAATCGTTCTTCTCTTTCAGAGTCCAATTGGGTCGGAAGGACAAATCTCCTGCTAGCGATTGTTTACATGGGGTTGCAATGACTTTTACAGTCATACAGTCCGGTCAGAATACAGCATAACCAAGCTGCACAGCAGGGGACAGGGGCAGGGGGGTGGGGGCAGACCGGAGCAGAAGGGGGGGGGGGGTAGTGCAGGAGGGCAGAGTGTGGCAGGAGGGCGGGGCAGGGCAAGAGGGTGGGATGGGGCAGGAGGGCAGGGCAGGGGCACCTTGATGATGCTCTGGCAGGTGGACAGGGGCAATCCCACCAGGCTGGTCCCGTTGATGGACATGATCTGGTCCCCGATGTTGAGGCGGCCGGACTTCTCGGCCGGGCCGGCGTGCAACATGTTGGCGATGATGACAGTGGGCAGGATGGAGCCCCACCCGGACTCCACTATGACCACGCCCAGAATCTCGCCCTTCTGCTTCTCTATGTAAACCTAGGTGGGAACACAAACGTGCACAAGGACTGCTGGGAGAAACACTTGTCACTGACTCTCCCTGCACTGGCACCTGGGGCCCGAGGCTGCACTGAACTCGGCTCTGAGCTCCAGCTCGGGGGCTCAGCTTAGAGGACTGGGTTTAAAGCTGGGCTCTGAGCTCCGGTTTGAGAACGTTTACCTTTAAATGAGTTAAAGGTAAACTCCGCACTGATATCAGGAAGTATTTATTTGTATTTTTTTACACAGAGAGTAGTCAATGTGTGGAACAGCTTTCCAGGTCAGACAGTGGAGACAGAGACACTTCAAGTCCAGGTTTGATGCAGTACTGGATATTTTTTAGACTGGAAATGACAAGCCTGGATGGGCTGAATTCATTATGTATTCATATGTTTTTATAAAAATCTCAACTCTGAGCTGTGGTATGAAAACTCCAGCTTGAAACTCTGAAGTCGGCTCTGAGCTCCACCTTAAGAGCCAAGCTCTGAGTTCTGATTTGAGAACTGGGCCTGGAGATGGAACACCGTGCCTGGGGATAGCCCTCAGGGATCCTTACTGGTGATGAGGAGGCTGTGAGAAGACAGCACTGACCTAGTGCCTGAGCAGGGAGATACAGAAGGCGATTCTGGGTATTTGGCAGCTACTAAAAACAGCCAGGAGACAGCTCCCCCACCAATGAGTAGCGGCACAGAGTCTATTAACTCTATAGATACTCAGCTCTTGTGTTCCTTCCATTCTGGTTGGTAACAGGAGTTCCGGATGCTAACAGTTAACAGTTACAGATAACAGTACAGAATGTCCATTGCCACGGGTTTGCAACTCTTAATGAATTTTAAGAAGAAAAAATTCTGTCAAATTTGAATGTTTCAGCTTCAACAGTAGGGAGACAGAACTTCCAATGAATACAGAATGGAGTCTGGTGGTTCTATAGAATCCATAGGTAGGTCTATAACAGGGGTAGGCAACCCTGGTCCTGGAGTGCCAGAGACGTTTCTGTTTTTTGCTCCAATCTAAACCCCTAACTATATAACTGGATTAATTGTTAGCCTTAATGAACACTGGTCAAATCAAATCAAATCAAATCAAATCAAATCAAATCAAATCAAATCAAATGTATTTGTATAGCGCTTTCCACAAATGCATTGTCACAAAACTCTTGACAAAAGGGAACCCAGGCCTATGTGAAGAAAGTACTCAGCATTCCACCATTCAAACTCTCAGGCTCTTTAATGATCAATCAAACTGTGCAATTGAGCTCAGATGGAACAAAAACCAGAAACTTCTCTGGCACCCAAGGTCTGTAATGTGGTTGCGGGGGCACCTACGTCTTTGCAGTTCTCAGACTTGGAGAAGTGGATGAGGTCGTCGTTGTACATGTCCTGGGTGTTCAGTAGGTCGCTGTACTCCTTCTGGCTCAGGTCCTCTGGGTTGATGCCGTTGGCCCGCAGGAACTCCTGATAGGCCACGCTGAACGACTGACCAATCGACTGGGCGATCAACTGGGCCTGGGGTGGGGCCGGAGAGAGAGAGAAAGAGAGGGAGAGAGAAGAGTGAGGGGTGAAGGAAGGTGAGAGAGACAGAAAGAGAAAGGAGAGAGAGAGAGAGAGGGAGATACATTCTCTACTTATTTCAGTTCAGGGCAGCATTTCCTGAAACACTTTTACACAAGAGAAACAAACCAGAAAAATAAAAAAACACCCAAAAAAGAAACAAGACGAAAGAGTGAAAGAGAGAGTGTGAAAGAGCAGAGAGGAGGCAAGAGAGAGGGGTGAAGGAAGGTGACGGAGAAAGAGAGAGAGGCGCAGATGGGTGATAGAGAGACCGAGGCAATGGATGAGAGATAAGGAAGAGACATTAAATACAGCACAAGCTTCAGAAACATGCAAATACTGCCTTTTACTATGAACAGAGTTATACACTCACAAACACACACTTCCATGTGTGTGGCCTAACATGTTCTCACATGCTCATAGCCCAACACTTTCCTCTGAAAAATGATATAACTTTACCTTCCTGCAATAATTTTCACATGGTCTAATTGTGACCACGAGACTGACTGATATCTCTGAAGAATGCAGCACTTGTGCCGCAGTGTCGTAGAGGACTCTGACACTGGCAGAGCGTCAGGGGGTGCTGGCGGTGCAGCCGCACAAGGGCCCGGGAACGAGAGTGACTGACAAAGTCCATACCAGAAATATTTCTAAAGGTCAACATCTAGGAATAATCATCATACTACAATAATTAGGGCCTCTCAACTATCTATATACTACATATTTCACAGAGCAAACACAGTCATGGTTGGTAGTAAATGAGTTGTTAAATAAACATAGAGATTTGACATTTTGTGTTACATAAGCAGTTATTTAGCATGCACACAGTTACGACATGCAGATTTATGAGTGAAAAATAGCCTCCAAATGAATGTTGGGTAAAACATTTGTCATCAACACCTGCCAAAATCAGCATGCCATCAATCTTTACAGCGGTGGTGTGTGTGTGCTACTGAGTCAAGGAGTTTGTAATATTTGCTCTACTGCAAAACGCCATCAGAGTTTTGGTGGAGTACAAGATACTATTTGATGAGGCCAAGTCCACCACCCTGGCTCTAGCTACTAAATGGGGTAGTCAAACACAATGAGCTAAAACCAGAGCAAGAAAATGTCAGCGTCACTTCGATTAACTTTGCGAAGACAGTCACCTTTCTGCGCGAGAGAACAACGATCTCTTCCTCAACAGGCTGCTGAACGCTTTTCTGATGGTGTTGCCTGTCTCGAGGTCTGAGGCAGGAGTTAATCATCCAGCAACTTTCCCAAAGATTCACCAGCTTACATGGAACTGCTCATATGTTTGAGGCAATACACCCTAACACAATCCAGCAAGCACAGGACGAGGAGTTACACCGAGTTGCCTGACGGCTTACTGACCACTACAGTCCCCCACTATAGCCCCCAGCTTCCCCGGTCAGCTGCTTTCTTTCAGAATGTGTTTTAGCGAAACATACGTCTGTCGCGGATCTGTCTAAAATGCTCATTGTAGACCACCCAGTGGTGACCTCAGTGAGGTTTTCACGGCCTTTCTGTTATTTCTGAGTCTTCCTGTCACCGTCCCGCTCCTTCTCCAAACTTAAACTAATTAAAAACTATCTTAGGAGAAAAATGGGACAGGAGAGACTGAGTGGATAGGCCATATTGTCAATTGAAAATGATCGAACCAAGAAGTTGGACATAGGGCGTATTGTAGATGACTTTGCGGAGCGCAAGGCTCGTCGAGTGCCCTTCAAATAGCTAAGTGGTGAGTAGCCTGCACTTGATACATTTATGAACCAGTCTAGGCCACCGTGCCAATGTTTGTCTATATTAATAGGCCGCCAGTTGTGCTGGTTTTATTTGGCCACCGTGCCAATTTTTCTAGACATATTATTGATAATTTACAGTAGGCTTGCGCCTGATGCTTATTTGTCGAAGTGGGTTCCAAAATGCCATGATCGCTGTCAATGGTGCTGAACTGTCGCTAATGAGGTAGCGTTGGCTGGATGTGCACTTTTATGCTGTGTGCATGAAATTGTGTAGGCTGTGTGTGGTGTGGAGGGGAGGGGAGAGGGGGCCCGTTCGTGCGTTGTGCACCCGGGTCCGGCGTCACCATGTTCCGTTAGTGCAGTGGGCGCCCCCCGTTCAGGCGTAGCGTGTGCAAGAGGTTGTGCGTTAAAAAAACAACCTTTTAGGTCCGGGTGCTCTGGTCTCAGCTTTTTTCGCGTAGCACCCCGTCCAGCGAAATAAACGAATTGTTCTCAGCTTTTTTCGCTTTTGACCCCGGTCCGCGAAATACATAAACAGTTCTCATGTTCGCGAAATAATTTCTTCTTCCTAGGGGCGTAACAGAAAATAATTGAGAAGCACTGCGTTAGTGGGACTCTGTAATCAGCCTCCTGGTTTTATAAGCACATTTTCCTAAGAGGAGTGCTGCAGATGTGAGGGAGGTTGTTCTCTCACTTTTGAAGGCATCAGAGCCTTTATTAAAACAGAAGAGCACTCAGCATCTTTGAAAAGGCCACGTCTGTGATCACACCTACGCTGAAGGATGTTTACTGGTGGACACAATAGTAGTGGCTGTCAGCTGCAGTGCATCGTGGGATGCAGAGACAGACTAAGTGAGCAGGAGCAGGTCGTCTTAAAAATAAAAACGTTGAGAACCATCTGTCAGAACAATTGTAATGACACATTTGGGGGAGGAACAGAGGAGGGGTATACAAGGAGGGAAAGAAAAGTAGAGAGCTGACAGAAATAGACGGAGAGAAGGAAGAGAGGGAGAGAGATTGAAGGAGAGACAGCAAAGGGGGAGGGAGGGGAGGGAGGGAAAAATAAAGTGAGAGACTCACATCCTCAGACTCGAAGACGTGGCAGATCATCTTGTACTGCCGCTTCTCCTCCTGGGCGGGGTCCACGGCCTCCATGTTCTCCTGCGAGTTGGAGCGGGGCATCCTGCGCCGGGCCATGAGCACCACGATGTTCCCGATGTCCGCGATGTAGGAGATGGTCCTCAGGGGGTGGTCCATCATGGTCTCCTTCAGGGGAAGGGTGAAGGGTATGGTCAAGGCATGGTCGGGGCGTGCTCAGGGTATGGTCAGGGCATGGTCAGTTTGTGGTCAGGATGTGATCACAGTATGGTCAGGGCGTGATTAGGGCGTGATTAGGGCGTGATCAGGGCATTGTCAATTTGTGGTCAGGCCATGGTCAGGGCGTACTCAGGGTGTGGTCAGGGCATACCCACAGACAACCTGGACCTTCAGTGATATAACAGCTGTGACAGGGTCTCATGTCCCTGTCTTGGGTTGTGGAGTTGACTTGCCCTTTTCGTTTTGGTTTCTTTGCCATTACATACTCCGTACAGAGACTGAGACACAGACAGAGACAGAGACAGAGACTGAGACTGAGACACAGACAGAGACAGAGACAGAGACACAGACACAGACACAGACACAGAAACAGACACAGACACGCACCTCTGTTGGATCTTTAGTGCATTCATTTTGGGATTGAGAGGGGTTGTAACAATGGAGTAACAGTGCAGCAATGTAACAGTGATGTTGGTCCTGAATAGTACTTTGTTTTTATGTATCACAGCTATCTCCAAATATGGGGTCTCAGAATTAAATCCTTGCCAGACAGTCTATAAAAGTCTATAAAAATATCTAGGTCACCTAGGGTTGTTTTCTGTGAAAAAATGATCCACACTTTCCTGTTTTTTTAATTAGAAATTAAATGGAGCTTGAATTAAATTAAAATCTCAAGAAAGAATAAAGAAGTTTATAAATGATAATGGGGAACATTTGGGGTAGCAGGAATAGTACTAGGCACACCACACACACACACACACACACACACACGCACACTACACACACACATAGACACAGACACACGCACACATTACAGACAAGCACACACACACACACTAGACACACAGACACACATACACTACAGACAAGCACATGCACACACACACACACACACACACACACACACACACACTACACACACACTACCCACACCGGCAACCACTGTAAAGGCCCTTACATGACTACTCAACAAATGATTTGGACAGCCAAAAAACTATCCCTGTGACAGTTCTTCCTTTTTTCAGATAACCACTCAGAGAGGAGCTCTGTGTTTATGTATGAGACACTCTGAGGCAGGCTGAAGTTGAGACACCCTCCCAGTACATCACAGGTTTATCAGTAAAGATCCCACTGCTGACAAATGAATTTTTTGATTGAACTCCAAACTTTGTGAGAATAAATTAAAATCTAACTGGGCCATGTGCTAAAAAGCTTTGTTTGGGATTTTTTTTTCTAGTTTCTGTTTTCCCCCATTTTCTCACCATTTAGTAGCCAATTATACCTTCTTTTTCATGTCATATTGAGAGCTCGCCACCATAGTCCTGAAACCGGCAGTGACATACGCGGAGCACCATCTCTTCCGAGCCGGAACCCGCCAAGCCGTCACTGTAACTCCAGTACACACACAGGGGCACTCCTATGAGCAGCGAGCTCATATCGGCTTCCCTCCCCCCACCCTGGGGCGGACAGCCAATTGCCACCCCCTAGTAGCACTCCTGGCCAGAGCCGAAACTGGCGGTAGGTAGCGTTGGATGTTCTACCACTACACCACCCGGGAGGCCCTATTTAACAGGAAGATATGAAACAATGCTGTAAAAATCACTGTCTCCATTAGAGGCACCTGAGCAGATTCTCAAGGGTCTATGTGGAAAAACAGAACGACATTGTGTGAAAGCATGCGTGTGTGTAATCAGTACCTTTGGGTCCATGTTCACGCTTACGGAAATGCCATATACTGTAATATATTGTAAATACATGGGCTTTTTGGAAAATATAATGACAAATATATTTCATTGCAATGTATTTAAAAAATATATATAATTAAATATCTGTAAACCGGTTATTTGTATATTTGGCCAAATAACTGCGGTTGTACATTTTGTATGTTAGATTGTCAAGTGATGCAATATCTATTCTGATCTTGATCATACATTTTATTTCAATATATTTCCTTTCATTTCCGTAAGGGCAGTACCTGAGTGTGATTCAGTACCTGTGTGTCCGCGTTCAGCACTCTGATTCGCTGGGTGGAGATAAACAGGTCCACCTCAGTCATGGGCTGGGCCTCACCCTCAGGAGCCTGAGAACACAGAGCACAGCCCACTGTCAATCAAACCACCTGGGGGGCCAGAGCCACCATGCTGACTCCCCTGCAGGTCAGGGGTCAAGGCAGCAGATGGTCCGGTGAGAACCAGAGGCAGTGACAGACCCGGTCACACGGCAGGTGTGCTCGCAAACATCACTTGACTGAAATTGTATTTTGCCCAGATCTTCAAGGAAATCAGGGGAACCGGGTCTAATTAAGGAGAAAAAGCACAGCGGTAATCCATGTGTGAGCGGAGGGGTCACTTCCTCTCAGCTTGACCGTGAGCGCGGTGATCTGCACACGTTCCAGCAGACCCAGGCGGGTGGGGGTTAGTGTTGGGTAACAGACCAATCATAGTTTTTGTTGTCACGTCAGCTAGAAGACTGCACTAGGGAAGCAGAGAGAGCCTGATCACCAGGATTTTATTTATAAAGTGCCAAAGTGAAACCAGAAGTGAAACAGAACATTAACACAAAGAAAGAGCAGCAAGGGAGCAAAGCCTTCAAAGATGCCACAAATCAACGACACAATGCATTACGCCTGCCACGCCATTTTCTGCATCCAGCAATACCCCTTTCTCACTCTCCGACCAACGTGTGTCCTATAGACCAGGGGCCATATGTACAAAGATTCTAAGAGTAGGAGTGCTGATCTAGGATCAGGTTTCCCCTGTCCATATCCTAACCATATCCATTATGAGCTAAAAGACTAAACTGATCCTAGATCAGCACTCCTACTCTTAGAATCTTTGTACATACGGGCCCAGATTTACAGTCTGGAAGCTACTCCTTGCTGTGTTAACACTGTTTTACACTGTAAAATGTATAAAATGAAATGACGAATGGAACAGATTGAAACAGCATGAAACAATGAAAAATCAAAAAAACAAACAAAAAAAACCCAACAGAAATGTTTGACCACAAATACATAAGTATTGATTGCTTGTTGCTGGATTCAGAAAATGTAGGAAAACCAAAATAAGCGGAAAAAGAGAGCAGGAGGGAGAGAGTGAGGAAGACAGGGGGATACACAAGGATAAAATTACAAAACAACAGGCAAAAAACATCAAACCGGTAGGCAGTACTGCACCTTCTTCCTGTTTTTGGCTAATTTCTGGGCCGTCTGCTTGGCATGGAACAAACAGAGACAGGAGATTGGTTAGAGTAGTGCAGGGACCTGGGGGCGGGCAGGGCTGGGCGGGCCTGTGTGGGGTCGGGCGACCAGAAGGAGGCAGGGGATGTATGGGAGGAAGGATAAAACAATTACTGTGGCCAACAATTACGGTTGGTCCTGGTAAGGAATATGGGGTGAGCTTTAGTGTATGTGTACACATTTGTGTACAGTGTGTGTAAGTGTGTGTGGAGTTAAGGTCTGTGTGTGTGTGTGGTCATGGGTCATGGTGTGTGTATGTGTGTGTGCATGTGGGTGTGGAGTGTGAATGTGTGTGATTGTGTGCAGTTATGGGTTATGATGCGTGTGAGAGTATGTATGAGTGTGGTTATGGGTTATAGTGTGTGCGTGTCAGTGTGATTGTGTATTTATGGGTTATGATGTGTGTTTGGTAGGTTGGAAGGGTGGGGAGGTTGTGGTTTGGAGCCCTCCAGGAAAGGGGATTGTCTCCAGTGTGCAGGGCGCCATGGCGATGTGAATGTTCTTTCACTCACAGGAGGGCCCCCTACCTGGGGTCACCATGGGCACCATCACCCCTGTGCGCACACACGCCCTCAGCAAGCTGGGCGCAACGCAGCTGGATGTAACACTGTTTAGCAACCCCCTCATCATTTTCATCTGGGAAATAAACAATCGCTCTGAGCCATCATCCCTCATATGTACATCTAGAAAACTATCGTCAGAATCTGCGAGAATCTGCCTTATTTGGAGAATTCACCTTTTAACGACCTTGTGGAACAGTTTGTGGGCCATTTTGTCAATAATACATCAAAAGACAGAGTGAGTTTGTGATGCACAATCTTTCTACATCTGTCATCGTTCCATTCCTGTTTGATCCACCAGGGGGCCCACTTGCTTGTGTTTTTAATGAGTGATCCAAAATTAAATGTATCATCTACGTCAGCAAGTTTCACTCATTCCTGATGTATAATTAAGTATATATTTTTATTGCAGTAGGAATATTAAATACAGAAAACATGAAAAACAGGCAGGGAAATTCATTTAAACTGTCGCCAATAAATTGAGGTCCATGAGTAAAAAAGCATTCAACAGCCTACAAAACATTTAAATATCAAGTTTAGTATCAAGCAATAAAATATCAAGCTGTAATAGAAAGGGTACATGAATATAAATATCTGGGCACCATCATTAACTCCAAATGGGACTGGGATAAAAAGTATTCTATCTATTTATGACTATTGGCCTGTACAATCACCTACTGTCCTATGTACAGTATTTCATATATACAGTATATATTATATAAAGAGTATATATTTAAAGAATATATTTGTGTTTAACTGAACAAAGGGACATGGTCTAAAGCAACATTAAAATGTGAATAATTCATAACATGGCCATGCTGTAATTACATTATTTTCTTGTAACAAATATACCTTTGTTTTAACTGGCACAAAATATTGCCAATTATCTGAATGTATTATCTCCATTTGTTGTGCATTTATCGGTCCCACAGGAAGAGACAGTCAACCATAAATCTAAAAATAAGAAAAAAGAAAAACCAAAAGTAGAAAATTCAACAAAACTTCAGCAGCATAACGTTTAATCTTTTTTGCCTGGTGTCTCAATGTCCAATAAATAAAATGAACTGAAATGCAATAACAAAATGAAAAAGCTACTTTAATAGAGGCATAACTTGGGACAAAAAAATGAAATCAACAAAAAGCAACCTCTAAAATTTGGCTCAGTATTTCATACTTGGTATGAAAAATGCTGAGTCACATACTGTGAACTGGAGGCATGACAACAGATGCACCAGGAGAATGACAGCAAAAACCCAGGTCATATGACAGGAATTGAGGTGGTGTGGGGTGGTGGGGTTAACATATCCTCAAATTAGAAAACCCTGTCTGGTTATTTTCGACCTCACAAGTGTAGCTAAAAATTTATTCACAATATTAGTCCACTAATTGATTCATGATTTTTTTCCCATGCCTTTTTAGGATTAAATAACATAATTAAAACTAGTCATTATAATTGGATAACAATGTACAGAACATGTGCAGTAATATGATGTTTTTTCCTTTTTCAAACATTAATTACACATTTTTGAGAGCCGCTTACCACGCTGTAAAAAGTTGAAACTGATCCCATTATCATTGTTATGCATGCTGTTCAGCCTAATCCGAAGCGACTCAATTACGTGACTCATTTACAAATGATCTATTCATTAAGCTGGCCACTTACTGAAGCAATTCAGGTAAAGTATGCTGAGCACAACGCTAACACCCCATTCCCCAGGATTCAAACCTGCAAACTTCTGTTTTCAAATCCTTTCCCCTAGTCACTGCTACCACATATATTTTATATGTTTGAAAACTGTACTGCATCGGACAGTACCAGCTTAGCTTAGTCAGTGTGTACAATATTTACAGTGGATTTTTGCTAACCATGACTTTAGACTATAAGATAAACTCCCTTATAATTATATTTAAGCTAAAACATAAAAAAGAGATTTGGCTGTTGCTCATTTCATATTTTATCTTTGACAAAAATGTATACGTGAAAATAAAAAAGGTAGTATATTTTTAACACTGTCTACATCATTTATGCCCAGGATTTGTGTTTTAATTAGGGCTGACCCCATTTAGTCGACTGGTCGATTGTTTGGTCAATGGGCTGTTGGTCTACCGAGATTTGTTTTGGTCGAGCAGTCGCGCGAAAAAAAAATTAAAAAATCTCCACGCAGCATGAGACACCTAGATTCGCTCCACAGTTCGGCACGCTTGTCAGTAGAATAATCCATTCTGGATATTGCGTGTATGGCAGTGACAGTCCTTCACTCTTAACATAGCTAGGCCTATACATGCTCTCTTTAAATTATATTAGGCAGTTAAGGTAATAGTCATGTTGTGAATAATTCTGCAAAACTAATAAAAGTAACATTTTATAATAAATTTGTTTTGCTAATTGTATGGTTTATATATTTATAACTAACATGCGTAACACCCCCTTTCATGTAGCCTATATTGTATCCTTCTTGTTTTAGGCACGCGAATGTGCATTTTAATTGCAGCCTAGGATTTGCCTACAGTTAAGATTAGTGATATAGGCATACTTTAATTACTAATTTCGATATAACCTAAGAACATAATGTCAAATAAAAAATCTGGAGTATGGCAGCATTTCATTTTAGTCGCGGACGATCCAAAAAAAAAGTGGAATGTAAACTTTTCAAGCGCGTTTTCCAAGTCAGGGTTTATCGTTAATAAAACTAGGAGCAGCCTTTTGCCAAAAAATTTGGACAAGCTAGTGTTCCTGTGCCATAACATGAAACGACTGGGGAAGTAGGCCATCGGATGGTCTCCGACTCGAGTAAGTTATTTTCGATAGGCTATAGCCAATTTATGTTCAGCTTTAGGCTACAATTTAAGACATTAGACTATGTGTGATCATTCGTTTGTTAGCCTATTTTTTTGCAAAATAGATTTTAAATCCCAATGAGACCAACCTGGTTAATTAAATAAAACATAGCCTATGCATTAGAATGTGTTATGGTTATGGTCAAATAAAAGCACCAGCCTATTATGTGGCCATACCGCAACTTCACAAGCGCAACAGCAGAATCTGCAAGGGCAGCATGAAGAGGCTCGGAATGGAGAAGTTTTTTTTTCTTTCAGGTAATCTTGAACTCCGGCTCCATAAAGTCATTAGCCTATTGTTACTAATTTGTGTCATTCACTTAGGAAAGTTATAAAACATGAGACAAGCACAGTGTGCATACAGTTGTATTTATTCAAACAAATAGGGTGTGTCATATAGAGAGAAAAAAAAGGTTTCAACCAATCGACAAAAACGGACGACTGTTGGTCGACCAAGAATTGTTTTAGTCGGGGACAGCCCTAGTTTTAATTATTTTTCGAAGATTGTTTAAGTGGGAATTATACTTCCTTCTGTTTTTAATACTGAAGTGCTGGGGATGCAAACTCATTCAATCTGAATCACATCTCTAGGGTCCACAAAATGCAAAAAATAATAATAATAACACAAACGGTGACAGATATCAGGGACAACAGGCCTATTCAATGTAGCCAGCAGGACAACGCTTTCGAGCAAAATGACGAGACAAAGTCACAATCAGACAAGATAATAATGAGGGAATAATGAGGGATCAGCCAGTTAACCACACAACCAAACTTAGAGCCCAGACTGGGAGTGCAAGATTTGGGTTTTTCCACATCTGTGTGACGTCCACCTAGCAAAATCACATTTTCTTACGGTTCATTAGGTCACATGGGTGAACTGACCAATCCGTGTCTCTGGCATGAGTCAAGGGCGTCGCCGGAACAGTTGAATATTGAGTCAATATTCAAAAATAATATGTAAGAACAAGGCAGTCCTTTCCTTTTTACAATTCTATCAGAAAACTATCAGATACTTATATAATTATACATAATTAGTAACGTACAACATCCACAAGAAGTGCATAACACTAAACCTCAGTTCCATTGTATAGCAATGTGTATTTGCACCACTATTCATGCAATGCCAAACTCTTACATGGGAAGAGTCCCTTTATAATGTATTACTAGTATTAAATTGGCAGCCTATGCTTCTTTTCAATCCAAAACACAAAAAGTCACTAGCCAAATTATTATGTTTTATAGGAGCTTGATTTCACTTCTAAAAGGCCAAGTTCAAACTCATCATATGGCATGACCCTTAAAATATGGAATGACAAAAACAGCAAGCAGAGAGGATCGTCCTGTAGTTATGCAGTGTCTTTGCCAGCCATCTGTGGCTCAGCTGTGCACATGCTCAGGATAGCTGTGTGCAGGTGGGGGGAGGGGGACATGTGTGAGAGGAAGAGGAAGTGATGATTGAGCTGGACTAGGGCAAGCAGTGTTGACAGGAAACAGAAAGTGGGCCTCGCCCAAAGTGGGGGGGTCCTCACCTTGATCCTGCTCACAGCCTCCTGAGCCTGCATCATGCGCACGTTCTTTGACGGGGTTTTGTCTGACAGCAGTTGGGTGGAGCCCAGGTAGTTGGCGGCAAAGATGATGCCATCAATGAGGTCCTCTGGATCACAGGGGCCGGGAACTGCAAGACACCAGGATGCAGCTTTGGTAGCAAACCAGCAGGGGGCACCAGCACAGAGCAGGAAGAAAGATAAACCTCTTGAGCTGCTCTTAATTATTTAATTAGCCAGATCAATTGCGTGGCCTGACATTTTAGCTAAATGTATTGATTAGCTGTCATTCATGAGCTCAAGACTCTCATGAAGTTCTCATGTCCCTAAATTAAACGTTACTGGGTTACAGTGATCTAAGGGGTTTGGTGATAAGGTCTTTGAGCCAGGGTAATTGGTGGAAACAAAATGCATGTACTGGCCCTTCAGGAATGTAACTGTCCACCCCTGAGTTAGTTCTGCAGATGGTTTATTCAGGGGACGTTTTGGGAAAAACATGGAGAGGAGTGGAAAAGAACAAGTGCATGCAAGATGGACACCCAGGCAGACACTCAAAGCATGGGCATCCTTGCATTCAAGTCAGATGTGAATGAACACAGAGAGCTCGCTCTTTAAAAGCTGTGTTTGTTTAATCATCTTTAAAACAATACAAATGTGAACAGGTATAAAAGATGGATATTGTTGACTAGCCTGCAGACAAAAAATATATTTAAAAGGCAAACTTGTATTTATATTTTCCACTTTTTGATTTTGGAAAAGTCATTTGAAGATTGCACAGGTCTGTGTGATTGCTGTAAATCAGTGAATCATCTTTAAAAAAAACCCTCATAAAAACCTTATAAAAAGCTTTAAAAAGAAAGTATGCTAAGTAAATAGGACGGGGGCAGAACTTTATGTTTATGTCACCTATGATGACACAAAGGCTTCTTCTGGTGTGACGAAAAGACAGCTTATTGAGTGTTTGCGCTGTGTGATTGTCTGTGTGATTGTCTGTGTGTGTGTGCGTGGATGTATTTGTGTGTGTATGTATGCATGTGTGTATTTCTGTGTGTGTGTGTGTGTGTGTGTGTGTGTGTGTGTATGTATGTATGTATGTATGTATTTTGGCTATTTTTATATAGCCCAAATGCTTTCCTCGTACAGGTACCTGCCAAAATAAAGGAAACACCAATGTCTTAATAGGGCGATGGGCCACCACAAGCCATCAGGACAGCTTTGATGCACCTTGGCATAGATTCTACAGGTGTCTGGAACTCTACTGGAAGGATGAAATACCATTTTGACTCATTTGGGTGTTTTGTTGATGGTGGTAGATGGTCTCGGGCGCCACTCAATTGGGTTGAGATCTGGTGACTGAGATGGCCATGACATATGGTTTCCATGCTCATCAAAATGCTCATTCAGTGACCACTCGTGCCCTGTGGATGGAGTATTATCATCCTGGAAGTGATTACTCCCATCAGGATAGAAATGCTTCACCATAGGATGAAGGTGATCACTCAGAATGGCTTTGTGGTTTACCTTCTAGGTGATTTACTGGACCTAAACTACGCCAGGATTTCACAGCTCTAAAACCCTGGTCTCTCCAACTCTCTCTGCCCCCCCATGGAGTCGAGACTCACCTTCAACGTAGGTCGGAAAGGAGGCCAGACTTCTCCTGGGCTGCAATCATAAAGGACAAGAACAGTTACCGACATAGCACAACCACGCATACCCACAGCACACGCAAAGTACACACAGCACACACACACACACACAACAGTAATAATAATAATCATACATTTAATTTTACAAAGTTTTTATTTCGAAGTGCTGTAAAATAGTGTGCGTTAAAAACAAAACAACATGTATACATATACATATACAGCAAAGAAAACATACACCATGGATGCATGGAACTTAGAGGAAATCTGCTCAGTAGAGGAGGGTTTTAGGCCAATATAAAGGAGTCTTGACTACCTTGAGGTTGGGAAGCACATTCCAGAGACTAATAGAACAGAACACCACACCTGCAGGCACAGCGCACACACAGAGCACACACAGAGCACACGGCAGGCCGGACACAACCAGCCGAGGGGTAGAAGGCAAGGGTTTCATTCATGCATTCATCATTAATTCATTAATTCATTGTCTGGGGCTAGCTGAAGGTACAATCAAGATTGAAACTGGATATGAGTTCCTCCGTGTTAAAATGAATTACAGAACTGCCTGAATAATTCACAGGCATGGTCCGACTGCAGGTGGGGGTGTTGGCTGCACAGGCCCCAATTTTACTGCATTAACCTGTGCTTCACAGCACTAGCCTGTGTTTCACTGCATTAGCCTGCGTTTCACTGCACCAGCCTGTGTTTCACTGTGTTACTGCATTAGCAGTAGCCTGTCCTATTCAAACTCCCCTCACCTCCTTGCTGGCTGGGGAAGGGGACTCAAAGCTGTCACTCCTCTCCTGTAGGTGTGTGTGTTGGCCAGAGGACTCCGCCCCCTGAGGAGAGGTGGATCCCGAGCCAGGAGACTGAGGGGGGACAGAGAGAAAGAGAGGGAGGGAGGGAGGGAGGGACATGTCACTCTACACAGTGACCACAACACTGCACAGTGACCGTATCACGTTACATTAGCATATCACTCTACACAGTGATGACAACCTGAATACAATGACCATCAATGACGTGGAATCCGATTTAATCATCTAACATTGTGTGATTGAAATTCTTGTCCCCTGTTCCGCTGCAAATGTCCTTTTTTTCTTTTATTTCCCCCCCTTTTTTCTATTTTTTAGACTGCTCTGTGCACTTTTGGCCCAACGGGTGGGCGGGGGCCTGTGGGGGGAGGCAGGTAGGTTTTCTCATTCTGGGAGTATGGTGTGTTGAAACTCTTGTATACATTGACTTGTAGGAAAGGAAATAAAATAAACATTGTTCATCTAAAAAAACTAATCTGACAGAGGAAGAGAAGAGGGTGTTAACACATTCATGGCATTAGTGACCAAACCACTGACCCTCTCTGCTCATCACGAACCAGGGTGAGACGAGCCAACAGACCCCGCCAGCTCCAGTGTGAAACGAGAGCACGTAGGTGTGGATATCCATCTCTCCATCACCTCAGGGCTCAGGTATTGCTAGGCAACCAGACACTGAAACAAGCAGCGCTGGGGGGTTGGGGGTTGGCGAGAGGGAGTCTCAAGCCTGCCGGGATGGTAACGGGCTTCTTTTGTTTTTCACAGAGAGATAGTCTCCCCCTTCTCTTTTACGCCATTGTTTTCCGAGTTCGTCATCTCCCTGTCGATCCCCGTTTTTGAGGTAAGTCACGCTCTGCAGGTGGAGTGGTCACACAGCTTGGCCTAGCCTGGTCAGGCCCGTGACTTTCAGTCACCTGATCGGACCTGCTCTGTTCAAACTCCCTCCTCAAAACAACTCTGCAGAGACCCTCATTTCACAAGCTAAACATCGCTTACGACCAATTATCAACAAGATGCCGACTTAACCTCATCGAGATAAACAAATATGTTCCAATATAGAAAACACAACGTGCTCCTGTGATATCACAAAAAAATCATCAACAGGCCTCTCTGATTAAATTAAATTCTGACATTCTAGTAATAGAATTTCGCTCAGCAACGCCAAGGTATTTGGCCGTCAATTCAGATTACGTGATAGGAACAAAAGAACAAAAAAGAAGAAGACAGGATTCTCCAACTCTCTAACAGGCTACTAACATTGCAATGATATGAAACAAGAGAAGAGATAAAACAAGCAAAAACACAACAAACCTAGGTCTTTGCACTCCCTGTTAATAATAGACTGTTAACATTACATCATAACGGAAAAGTTCACGCCAAACCTGGTCTCCTTCGCAATGGTCAGCCTGGTATGTCCAGTAGTTCTCCATCCAACTGAGTTCCGCAGCACGGGTCCTAGGTTTAAATGCCCTGAATGCGATGGCCTACAGATACTTTTAGCCAAAACGCAGCGTGTTCTTCCTCGTCCAGCATGCGTCCAGACACTGACTGAATGATCTGGACAACAGCCCGTCTACTGTGACGCCGCATGTGCTCAGAATTCACAATGGCGCCGGGTGAATGGGCAGAAGGGCTTTCGTTACCATTAACCCGTTACTGCTAGAACAATTCTCTATAGAGGTACCACATTACAGCCAGAATAACACTCCCCAGAGTTAAGCCATTGCAGTCAGATATATATACGATATACAAATATACCATGCTGAGGCATAATCTGTTTGAAACCACCTGTACCTGTATCTACCTGCATTCATCTATCTATCTATCAATATCAGGCAATTTATGAATATCTACAACTGGGAGATACAGCTAGAGTAGTGGTTTACAAACTCGGTCCTGGGGACCCCCTATGTATGCTGGTTTTCATTCCAACCATAAGTGCAACCTTAACTAGCTGTTAATTGTTCTTAATTAGACACTTTGAAATTCTGTTAAGGCCATATTATGCCAGAAATAGTTATGCATGCCAACAATAAATGTCCCATATTCACATCCCAGGACTTTTAATCAGTAAGATCAACTAATGCTCGTATTTTCTGTAGTGTGCTATATGTCACACGATTCCTTTAGAAATTTGATTCCTTTTTAATTGATTCAATTACACACTGGTAGGTGAAATCAGTGGGGGCCTTATTGTTGAAAGTGTGGACACATGGTCACTGAAACTACACTGTTTGTGGAGTTCACTGACAGAGCAAATTGGAATGAGCCAAACCAGCAGTGTCAAAATAAGTTGAAGGAAAAAAAATGATGGTCGAACTTTTCAGCAACCTTAATTGATCAAGAGTTTGGCCGTGACAAAAACCAGGGTACACAGGGCCGAGTTTGAGAACCACTGAGCTAGAGGGATGGATAGATCGCTTTCGGACGCTGCATGTTCACTGCGGCTTGAACAGCACGTCGGTTCTCTCCTCCGGCTGCACCGGAGCCCTGCTCAATTATTTACACCCAGCCTTTACCGCTAAATAAATCATACAGCAGCGGGAAAGCACGCACACACACACACACAGATCCTTCAGACATCACCTTGTGTGTGTGTGTGACCTCACAGGGAGAAAGGCCACAGCACACTACGGGTAATTGAATGTTGAACTGGACGGGATGCAGCATCTGTGCTTTGTTATCTGATGTTTATGCCTTCAGTTTCAAAGGAATGTTTTATCCATTTATCTGCTGAATACAGTTCAGAGGAGCAGAAGTCACACCACCCTAACACAGCTGACAGCCCATGACTTATTTTTAAATGTATTTAAAGCAGGGCATACTTGAGAAATAAATCTGAAAGGAAGAATGACCTCTTAAGATGTAGGAGCCTCCATCACCCTATGGTGATACTTTTTAAATTGATAAATGTTAAACATGCGTGACGGCAATGGGCTTCGTCCAAGATGAGATTGTGTGATGAGATTTCACTGGAAAAGCGGTTTATATTCATATATTATTATATAGGGTGGAGATGTTGGGGGAACATGGCATTGTGGGTAAACACATGGAAATATATTCAGGGAGCATGGTATTGTGAGTAAATATTGTGGGGAGATCATGAGGGGCATGGCATTGTGGGTAAATATTGCATGGAGATGTTGAGAGACCTTGGCATTGGTAAATAAGCATTTATTGATGTTGCAGAAGCATTGTTGCAGAGCCAATTTTGTTGACAACATGAATTTTGTTTTTAATTCAAATACATGAAAACTGCATTGTGAAATTGTGAAAGCTCACTGTTAGACAGATTTAATAAAAATAACCATCACATCCACACCAAGATACTCCACAGACATTTCATAAACATTCATCTTGCCAGAATCTTGCAGCCTGTTGGGTTTTGGGCTGCCTCATCTCCCTAGTTTAATGCGACTAAAAGAAAACCAGCTTTCAAACCACACATTTCTTTGTTTACAAAGAAAAAAACAGGATCAGGATTCTTGTGATTTCAGGATTCATGTGCAGCAACGACAACTAAAACTCCCAGAGTGCTCATGTTCAATGAAAACATTACTGTGGAATTAATCAGAGACAAATAGAGGTAATTAATTATTGTGTTTCAGTGAAGACAGAGAGGGAGAAGAGACTGATAAATGTCAACTCGCTGCAGCTCTATAAGGGAGCAGAGTAAGTAGCAGTAACGGTTCCCCTGACATGGATGCTGCTCATAGTGGTTACCTTTTAATCAGGGCTCTACAGAGGGCCACAACATCCTCCTTTCACTCTTCTCACACAAAATACAGTAGACTGTTTTTATTCACACCCTTTAACAAAAGAGATTGTATAAAATAAACTATATGTAATGAGGTATATTTTATGCTAAAAATTCCAAACCTACATTACTAATACAATTGTTCAGAAAAACATTTTGTTTTATTAATAATATTTCTTTCCAGAAAACATCTGGATCACAATTATTCATACCCCCAACTAGTCTTTTAAATGTATCCAACAACAAAAAAATCTTCACAAATATACAACTTATTTGAAGTTCTCATTTGGAAAGTTATGGAACTATACAGTGGCCTACAATGGTTTCCTGTTTCCCTAGGGTATAAGGAGGGAACACACATTTGAAATAATTTCAGCCATCAGCACGGTGAAAGGCAAAGAACTCCCTGAAAGCATCAGACAAAAGGTTATTGACCTCTACAGATCAGGAGATGGCTACAAAAAACTGAAAAGTTAAAAGGTACTGCTTTCCACTGTTGTGTCAATTATTAGGAAGTTTAAGGCCACAGTGGCTAACCTGCCAGGTAGAGGACGCAAGTCTATCTTGCTCCCACGTGTAGTGAGACGGATGGTTCGAGAGGCGAAAAGAAGTCCAAGGGGCACAGTTCAAGATCTTCAAAACAAACTGGCATCTTGGGGTTACAAGGTGCCAAAAGCTACCATTCGATGACACCTACATGACAATGGTCTTACAGCAGAGTTGCAAGAAGGAAGCCTCTTTTGAAGACAATTCACAGAAAAAGGAGTCTTGAATTCGTCAAACTACATCTGAACTACACTTGGAACCATGTCTTGTGGTTAGAAAAACAAAAATCAATATTTTTTGACATGCACATCAACGAGCTTTATGTTTGGCGTCCAAAGTATGCAAGTAATGTTGAAAAGCACCTCATGCCTACGGTGAAACCTGGTGGTGGACCTTTAATGCTTTGGGTTGTTTTGCATCCACAGGCCCTGGGGCCCTTATTAAAATAGATGGAGCCATGAACTCCATGTGTAACAGCATACACCGCAACATTTTGTGCAAAAACCGTGTTCCCTCTGCCAGGAAGCTACACCTCGGCCGCAGATGGACCTTCCAACAAGACAACAATCTCAATCATACGTCCAAAGAAACTAAGAAATGATTGACAGAGCACAAGATCCTGACGTGGCCATTTTAGTCTCCAGATCTGAATCCAATTGAACATAGAACGTGGTTTGAACAAAAAAAAAACAGTCCACAAACATCAACCCAAGAATCTGAAGGAACTACAACAATTCTGCATGGAGGAATGGTTCAGGATGCCCCCCAAGAAGTTCCATAACCTTGTACGACACTACAGAATGTGACTACTAACAGAGGAAGCACAAAGTACTGATAATAGGGGTGTGAATATTTGTGATTCTTGATTTTTCTGGGAAAAAAATGATAATTTATAATTTTTGCATTATTAACCCTATGCCGTTTACATTATTATTAAAGAACATCATTTTCAGATGTTTTTTTTGCATAAAAAACCTCATTACTTATATAGTTTATTTTATATGATCTCTTTTGTTCATCTTTATCAAGGGTGTGAATAAAAACAGAGCCTACTGTATATATTTTCTATAAGTATTGTGTATGAGTTTTTTCGTTTACTTCATTTTTTGTCCTTTTTTATTTTACTTAATTTATGTAAGCAGAAATGTCTCAGGTCATAGTGATGACCTGGGGGTGATGGAAGATGGGTAGCAAGGGAATGTGTAGCCAGTTAATTGCAGAAAGGGGGGTTCTGCAGGATTCAAAGATATAAAAATGTAGCACCTCTGCTCTTTCAATAAGTGCCATGGGATCTTTAAGGAACGCAGTGGGTCAGGACCTCAGTTTAACATTCTTATGAGAAAGACATGTACTGGATGTAGTAAGCTACGCTGTACTGGATGGTTGGTTTTACTTGGTCCAGAGGGAAGACTGCAAATATTTCCACCTAACACCTGATTTTCAAAGGTTTGTAGGTGATAGGTTTGTCTCCCATCCAAATACTAACCAGCCCCAACCCCAAGCCCCCATTTCCGTTTGTCCGACCCCCAACTCCTCTTGGCATCTTTGAGACATCTTTAATTATGTCTTTCCTGTCTGCGATGCCGAGTGCAATCCACAAGAGACATGCACTCGAACCCTGTTCTCCAAAGGAGCTTGGCAGTGGCAGTACAGTGCCATAGAGTCCAACAACGCATTTACTCAGACCAACACCACATAAAATGAACATGGAGGGTGGCAGTGTAGTATAATGGCAAGGGAACTCAGAGGTTGCAGGCTTGATTCACAGGTGGGGCACAGCTGTTTTACTCTTGAGCAAAGATACTGGAATTTTATGTTTTTTTTGCATTAATTGTTCCAGTAAAATATCCAGCTGTATAACTGAATATATGGAAATATAGCTCCTGGTCGCAATTCCCTCAACAGCTGTTGAAGGCATTTGAACTACAGGCCTGATTCTAATGCAGGAGATATCCACATAAGAATTTAATTTCTGGACTGTTAATAACAATTCATTTCAGAAACTCCCCACTGTTTCCTATGGGAAATTCAATATAAGATATCAGAAGCTCAAATATAAGAATATAAAAATTCCAGATTCCCCAAAATGTGAGTTCCTGATATCAGAAACTCCACGATTAAATGGTGTGCCCTATTTTTGATATCAGGAAGTGGAGCTGAAGTTATTCTAATTACTGTTCAGACATTTTGAGACTTTTTTTTCACTTGGAAGTTGTAGGGTAAAATGTGCAAATAAAGGTGGAAAAAGCCTGATTTAATATGTTTTAATTTCAGGCTGTAAGGCAACAAAATATGACATTTTTGAGACGGGGTGTAGACTTTAAAGGGCACTATACTTTTACACAAGGTAGATACTGTTACATAGCTAAGTTGTTAGAATCACAACACGAAACAATACATAGCTGAACATAACTACCTTACTGCTTGACATTTCTTTTATTATAATTAACAACTAATTAGACCCGATTTTCATACCTGTTGTGTCTCTGCACAAGAGAGGAACCATTCAAGGTTAGGCTACTTACATTACATAAGATATGATGCGCAGGAGACCAAGTATGAATTTAAAGGAATTTATCTAGGAAATAAAAAGCACATGTTGGTATTCATACCTCCCCCGATTGGAAAAAAGAACACTGCTGTACTTAGTGTAGGTTTTGAAGATCTAGCATGTTGGCTCATATTTGAGTATAACAAACCCTTTCCATTTTCATGGGCTGCCTTTAGTATGAAACAGGAAGAATTTTAAAAAAAAATTAGTTAGAGCATATTAAGTTTTAGGGGTCAAAGTTTAGGGTGATCCTCAGCTTTCCGATGATATACAGTACCAGTCAAAAGTTTGAGTACACCTTCCATCTGGACTACGGCTAATCGGGCACTCCTTCATTCTTCAGCAAGATAATGACCTGAAACACACCTTGAAGTTGTGCAAGAACTACCTGGTGAAGGAGGAACGTGAAGGACAACTCAAACTGATGACCTGGCCTGCCCAGTGTCCAGACCTAAATCCCATAGAAATTGTATGGGACGAACTGGACAGAAGAGTCAAAGCAAAGCAACCCACAAGTTTCTCTGGGAATTGCTGCAGGAGAGCTGGGAAGACATATCAGGTGATTTCCTGCTGAAACGTATTAACCGAATGGCCCTTGTTTGTGAGGCTGTATCACGGCAAAGGGTGGCTATTTTGAGGAATCCAAGATTCAATTTTCAATATAATTTTCTTGAACATTTCTTTGATGTTAATTTTATTCACTGTTACATGTGTTTTTTTGTCATTTTAAAGTATTTACAGAAACGTATACGATGTAAAGCATTGTCAATTATGAGATAAACCTAGTTTCCAGCAGGTGTACTCAAACTTTTGACTGGTACTGTATGATCTGATGGTATTTTGTCTACTATTTGTCACTTCACAATCACAATGGGCCTTCATCCCCGGCCAGTAGATGGCGATAGTATTGGCAAACAACACTGCCATAGGTATTTCCTCTGTGGCTTTAGTGAGAGGCCAAAATGTCATCGTCTGCAGCTGCACACTGTTGCATTGTGGGATTATGAAGCCTTGCTCTCCCAGCCCCATATAAAACATTCAGTCCAAAGGAATAAGTATGTCACTGCCACAAGAATGAGTAGAATAACTGTAATGGTTATAATCATACATAGTGTTAACACAAAGCTTGTTATGATTGACAGCAAATTACATGGAATTCTGAAGAGCTATTTAAATGGAGCCACATTTCATACTGTCACCATGACCTGCATTGCCATTTTCACATAAAATGCAATAAAATTAATGAATGTCAGTACAGCACACACAGCCTTTTTCTGCCTTTTCTCTGTTCCTCTCTCGCTCCTCGTCTCACGCCTTCTTTTTCTCCAACACTCTCTCCCTTTCAGTCTCTCCATCTTTTCCAATCTTTCTCTCCCTATGCTTCCCTCCCTTTCAATCCCTCTCATTTTCTATCCTCCTCCTCCACCTCTTCCTCACTCTCAGGTCTGGGAGAACAGCTCCATTTGCACACTGTGTGCTGTTTCTTTTGTATGTGCGCTGTTCTCAGAATACAACGGAGGGCTGCAGGGCCTCGTCTAAACTGACCTGCTCCATTACGGCAGCCTCCCTTACTCTGCACATACAGGACGCCGCATTCCCCACACCGCTGTGACGCACACCCCTCGGGCCAAACGCAAGTGTGTCACCAAGCTCAAAGTACAGAGCCGAGTGTGTCACTGAGCTCAAAGCACAGAAAGCAGAGTGTGTCACCAAGCTCAAAGCACAGGGCATTGTGTGTCTAATATTATTATTATTATTATTATTATTATTAATGGCCAACTTCACAGATCTGTCTTTCAACAGATTTAAAAATGCTTCCAAATGACAGCTATAAAACTGGCTATTATCATAACGCTTTGTCACATACACCCCCTGGTTGTGAAGACTGCCCCAAACACCCACAATACTGACAACAGGTCTTGTGAGTCTTAGCAAGCATGGCATGCTGTATGCTATTTTTAACATGTTTAAAAGTGTAATTTCAAGTGTTTATTCCACTGTATCATGTATCTCCATGTTAATAACACATTTTTGACAAAAATGTCAGATAGAAACCTCATAATTCTATTACTTATTTATTTGTTTATTTTATAAGGGACCATACACAATACTTAACATAAATGTTGCCATTTGACGCATTGTACCAGATATAGCTTAAGCAAATTTTCATCTGCAGTCCCATGGCAGGTTACAGCTAGACACATATATATGCCGCACAGTACACACTGGTAAAATTATGAATACAAATACATGTCATGTGTCAAGTAGAAATCAATAGACACTGAGGTATACAAAAGTGTATCAGGATACAGTGCATATGACACTGGTGTCACTTAACATTACACCATAGGTTTATGTAACCACTCCTGGTTGTGATGCTGATGACTTGGAATCATATTTCTTTGCCTAACCTTTTCATGTGGACTTTCGTAAGTCGCAAGTAGCTTAATGACAACATGTAAATGGGTAAATTATGCCGATGCACATGTGACAGGAGCCGGCAGTACTCACGTCTCCCCTAGTGGTGGCTGCAAGTCGCAGTCCCTTGTGGGGCTGATGTCTTGCCTCATCACCCAGATGGGCTCGGTGGGCTCGTCGGGTGTGTAGGGCGATCGTACCGTGCGGGTCTTCACCTCCTCGATGGCCTCCTTAATGTCTTTTATGGCCAGGGAGATGGCATCCCTCTTCTCCCTGCTGTGCCTCAGTGGTGGCGGCTCCTCCTCCTCCTTTGGCAATCCTTTCTCCTCCCCCTCCACCTCCTCGGCTCCCACTGGGGGCCTGACCTCCTCCGGCTCTGCCTGGGAGTTGTGCTCGGACTCGGGCCCTTCGTCCTCACGGCCGGCCGCCGCCCGGTCCAGGCTCTGGGAGCTGAGGCTCTCCTTCACCTCCGCAACGATCTGGTCGATGTCCTCCTCCTGCTCGCAGCTGTCCATGCGGGGGTAGGGGGCAAACTCCGCCTCCTTCTCGGGGCTGTCCGACTCCCCGTCCGAGCGCTCATCGTAGTGGTGCAGCCGCGATCCCACTGCCTCCTGCTGCCGGTAACTATCCCGCTCAAAGAGGCGGAACCCGGGCCTGCTCTGCTGTGGGGTGTCCCTGTCCCCCTCCCCGGGCCCCTCCCCGGGCCCCTCCCCATCCGCTGACCCCTCCCCTTTGGGCTGGGGGCCATCCCCAATTTCCTCATACACGTGCTCCTGCATCCCGTAGTCGGCATAGGGTTCAGCGTAAGGCTCATCCTCAGGGTCCGCCCCTTCCACCGCACCCCCCCTCCCACCAGACCCCCCCACCTGGCACAGCTGCTGGGTGTAGACGTAGCCGGAGTAGGTGGGGTTCAGGGCTTCGGCGTCCTGGGTCGGGGGCCTGTCCAGGTTGAGGAGAGGACCTTGGGGCAGTGGAGGCGGCTGAGGAGGGTACTGGGGCTGGGGGTGGGGGTGGCCGGAGCCCCCATGCTGCTCGGCCTCTGCATTCTCTGTGTACTCTTCGGCTTCCGGCCGGTAAGGGGCACCATACATGCGTTCGTCCTCCAGGTCGGGCTCCAGGGCCATTACGGCGTCGCCCTCCGCCCGGTCTGTATGGTTGTGGAAACCGCTCTCCGTGCTGGCAGACCGAGCCAATGCTGAGTCTCCGCCCTCGCTGTCCTCCGTGTCCTCTTGCTCATGGGGCGGGGCCTGGGGCGGGGACAGGGGTGGTGGTGGCTCCGCCCTCTCGGTGTCCTGCTGCTGCTGCTGCTGTCTCTGCCGCTGCCGCTGCTGCTGCGCCCTCTGTCGCGCCTCGCTGTCCCCCTGCCGGCGGTACCGGGCAACACCCGGGCGGGGCAGGGGCTGCTGCTGCTCCACCTCTGTGTCCTCCGTGGGCCGCCGCAGATTGCGAGCGCGGCCCCCACTGGCGGCATCATAGCGGCGGTATCGGCTAGTGGCTACAGGGAGCTGGCCGTGATGGTTCGGTCTCTCGGCATTCTCTGTTACACGCGGTCGCCCGCCCCGGGCCGCCCCCTCACCGCCAGTGCGCCGGTGAGAGGATGGGGCCTGCTGCCTTGGCTCCTCCCCCACCTCGGTTCGCTCCAGGTCCGCCTCCACGGCCTCATTCAGCTCCGCACTGCCAGTGACAGGCTCCTCCCCCAGCTCCGCCTCCTCCAGGTGGTTCATGGCTGGCGTAAGCGCGTGGGCGGTCTAGAGGAAGCACATCACCTGCCTTCAGCTAGGGGGTCACACGGCACAGGGCACAGGCTGCAGGGGCACACAGAACACAGATGCAAGATATGAAGCCACTGTAACTGTGACATTCGATCAGTGCAACTGTCCACTCTTTAGCAGTGTAAAAACAAGCCAGGCTTAGTTAAAAAGGCCACACAAGCTGTAACACAGCTTGTTAAGCCAGATCGGGTTAATTCCTGACTTGAGAGTACACTATACACAATTTCTGTAACGTCTCTAAAAGTGTTCAAGACATCTTTGATGGCTTCTGTTTCCCTGCCAAGAAAAGTTAAGATAAAATGTATCCTTGATTAGGTGTGGATGGTTTGGAACTCCCTCATGGCTGTGTTTTCTCTGTCCCTCTCCTAGTAGGTATGCTGCCATGGCTTACATCTGTCAGGGCTAAATGTTCCATCTCCTATGCTTGTGCTCCCCTGCCTGCACACAATGCTACTGGAAATAAGCACTGTTTTTTTCTGATTCCATGTTCTCCTCTCTGCCTCGGTCTCTGCTTGGGGGCACACGGGCCCGAGTCCTAGATCCTGCAAGAAGGGCAAGTTGCCCATATCAAACCTCACCCATTAACCTGATTCCAGACCAGTCTTCCCATGCCTACCCCAGTCCCTGGACCTGGACCCGTCACATGATTTACCCCCTACTACTGACTACCCAACTTGGAGGTGCAAAATCAGCTAGCCCAGCATCTCCTTTGGACTGACCCTGATACAGTCTTTGAACACAGCCCATGCCGGCCGGAAGAGGATAGGTTCCTTTAGTCTGGTTCCTCCCATGGTTTCTCCCTATACTCTTGACCAAGGGAGTTTTTCCTTGCAACTGGGCCTTAGGCTTGCTTTTGGAGGAGGTCTAAGCCTGGGTTGTCTTTCGTTAAGCGTTTTGTGACAATGTATTTGTAAAAAGCACGATAGGGATACATTTGATTTGATTTCAAAGAAATAAGCGGATAGAGCATCACAATGTTTCTAAATGTAATAGTATATTTAACTTTAAATAAATAAAAACAGAAGACAAATACAGGTATTATGATTACATCAATAACGGCTCCATCATTTGAATACATATTGAAATATCAACTAGATATAGAGTTCCATAAGAAAACTGTTTGCTTGCCGAAGGCTAAAGTGGTATATTTAAAATAGTATATTACTACTTCCAGCAAATATAGTAAGTACCTTAACAATATAATTGAAAGCGGTGGTGACAGTAGAAGTAGCAGCAATAGTAATCAAGGTATAAAAAATGCTTGTTCAGAACATTTGTGGAAAAAGAAAAGTAAACTATCATTACACCTGTATAGCACAACAGTATAAATATACCTGTACACTACAATATTATACATGTACAGCACTGCAGTATCAGTAGGCCTGTGCACTGCTACAGTATCATTATACATGTAAAATATATTGCTATTATACCTGTACTGCACTACTGTGTCATTAAAGCTGTGCACTGCATTATTATTATTATACCTGTACAACCAGCACTACATGTATAGTTGTTAGCTAGCTAACCAGCAAGCTAAATAGATTGTTGGAGTCATGTGTACAGTTTGTTATTATAATTTGCTCAACATGCCATTGCCAACTGATGGGGTGTTGGTACTCCTTAGTGGTAGAATTGAGAATGGAATTGAATTCATAAGCAGCAAAGTGAACGTTGGCCATTTAACATTCATAGAGGAATGCAGCACTGGAGGGAACAAATGTAAGAAGCATATAAAGCTAACGTACTGTGGTAATGTTAATTTGAAGTGCATTTGACAACATTTGAACAATTAACATTATTCATTTTATGAATGACCAACCCTAACACAGGTTTAGCTAGCTAGTTACAAGCCATAGCTGACATTATAGTTTGATAAAGTTAGGTCACAGTTCTAGCTAGCTTAACCAACATTAAGCTAGCATTAGTTCACCAGCTAGCTAGATTGGGATCTGCTAGCCATACTCAGCTACCGTATTTGGTTGTAGCTGGCTAATGTTAGGGCTTGGGCTAATGATAGAATGCTCGCTAACATTAGTACTTTTGTAATAGAATTTAAAGTAGTAACATTAAAATACTAACTTTAAACTAATAAAGGTTATAGCTATGTGATAGCAAACACAACAATCCAGGGCGATGTACACAGCTTACAATTTTACAAATTTTTTACAAATTATTAATTTACCCAGGGTAATGATTTACTTCAGCAACTCATCTTACATAACCATGTTCAAGGGTACAAATGCACTGTCCAATCTCTGACTAGATCATCCAATCATCTGGTTACAAAGCCCCGTCCATAACCTTTTTTTAAGCCTGTGGGGCAATTACAGCATTTGAAAACACAGAACAGACCCTCAAGTTTATGTCATAGACTTTAAAAATAATAATTTTACTTATAAGCCAATTAAACTGAGCCATGCGCTGACAGAAAGTGACACCATTAGACTGGATGAGGATGACTGCAGTTAACAAGATTATTATAATCATAAACCGCATTACCCTGCTCTAGTGGCTCATAGCAACTCAACCCGAATAACTCCAGCTAATCCCCACCACAGTGAAACGGCATGCTATGGGTTTGCATCCACTGCATCACTGGCTTGCTGTGTAGCGGGAACGGTCAAAAAGCCAAGTGTTGGCTGTGATGACTGCGGTTATTTCGCTTGTTTTGGGGTTCCCCTTTTCACTGTAGCACCATGTGCGTGACATGTTTATTAAAATGTTGTTTCATAGAATGCTTTGTTTTGCCTATGTTATATCAGAGCTTCCTAAACTGACCGCTAGGGGACCACAAAGGAGTCCCAACCATGTTACTTGGTTACTCCAATATGGCTTTGGCTCTGTGCTTTGGATCATTGTCCTGCTGAAAGGTGAAATATTGCACCAGCTTCAGTTTTTTTTTTTTTTTTACTTAAATAGGTTTTCTTACAGTATCTGTCTGTACTTTGCTTCTTGCATTTTTCTTTCTTTTCTGGCAAGTTTCCCAGTCCCTGCTGAAGAGAAGCATCCCCATAGCATGATACTGCCACCACCATGCTTCACTGTAGGGATGGTGTTACGTGGGTCATAGGCAGTGTTAGGTTTGTGCCATACATAACGTTTTACAAGGGTCTGAGTACTTTTGCAAGGCACTGTAGATCCATGATATATGGCATTTTCAGACAGATGACAGGCAGTCCCCTCATCATATAGAAGACCATGAGATCTTTATGCCTTTGTCTCAAGACTGGACTACTGCAACCCTGCTCCCTTTTCACAGGAATCCCAGCCAAAAGCCTCGAAAAACTTCAATACATCCAAAACAGTGCAGCCCAGATTCTCATGCGAGTCTGCAAACACATCACCCCCATACTGGCATCTCTTCACTGGCTTCCCATAACCCAAAGAATCCAATACAAAATCCTCCTCCTGACATTCAAATGCATCCACTCACATGCCCCTACCTATCTGAAGGACCTGCTACATTCCCAAGCTCCCACCTGCAGTCTCAGGTCCAAAGCCACCCCGCAACTCGAGATTCCCAGGACCAGACTCCGCACCATGGGTGAAAGTTATTTCAGCACTGTTGCCCCCCGCCTCTGGAACACACTGCCCAACCACCTTCAGCTATCTCAAACACTCTCCTAACTCAAAACCCACCTGTAACGCATTGCCTTCACCTAAAAACTTGTCTCATTTCTTGGTCTTTGTCTTTTTAAAGTGCACTATTGTTTTTATTGTGTGTTGCAATGTCACCACACACTCTGTACAGCACTTTGAGATACTTGTTTGAGAAGCGCTTTATAAATAAAATGTATTATTATTACGATCTCTGATTTAACCAGCAGACTTTCCCACAGTGGTATAGGGCCAAACATTCAGAATAGCATTGGTCTGAATTTTCCAGTGCACTGTGCCTTGTTTTTAAATAATTGGGCTCTTGACTTTACACAATAGTTGGTAGGTGCTGTCACCACATGCGCAAGACCAGCTTTTAATAGTGGTAGCAATATTTAACCATCTCTATTGCGGCCTAGTTCATTTACAAAACTTCTATTTAATAAATATCTGCTAAAACAATCAAATTACAACCACAGGTATGGTCATTTCAGCAGTTTTAGTTCCCCCAAGTTACCCCAAAGAAGGGTTGCATCTCTGATTAGTTTCTGGCCAAACATAACAGAGTAAAGCCAGCGTGAGGCTAACTGTGATTGACTGGTGCCTCCTCATCTGAATGTCACCCAGAGCACAAGGGCATGCTACACTGTTTACACAATTACCTCCTCCACAATGATTCACGTGATTGCACACACCCAACCCATCCAGGTGGTCTTTACAATAAAATGCTAATGTATTTTCATTCATTCATTTTTTATTAAAGAAATTAAAAAAAGAGGCAGCAAAAAACACAATGGACATTAATCCAACATTGTGCTGCATAGACCTCTCTTTAATTTACAATAAAACATGGAAATCAAAATGGCCAGAGGGCAAAACATATTCTCATTAGGCCAAAGGAAAGAAAAATCGACACATTATATTGAAAGGCTGGTTGCCAAGTTGATGGGAGTCTCTCATTCTGCATAGAAATGTCAGAGCAGGAAAAGGTCGGCATTCCTGAATCACATACCCTCAACACACACACACACACACACGCACATAAACACTATTTTCAAATTACGAACCTCAACCAAGAGGTGCCCACCCCTAATAATAATAATAATAATAATGATAATAATGGATTGCATTTATATAGCATCTTTCAAGGAACTCAAAGCACTGTACAGCGAAGGGAGGAAACTCACCTCAACCACCACCAATGTGTAGCACTCACCTGGGTGATGCAGGGCAACCATTTTGTGCCAGAACGCTCACCACACATCGGCTGAGGTGGAGATGATGGGAATTTTGAACCAATTAAACTGCGATAAGTGTCAATCAATCTTTAATGAAGAGTGAGTCAGGATATTGGTTTAACATCCAACCCTAAAGACCCACCAACACCTCTTCCAGCAGCAATTTTTTTTTTTTTTATTTCCCAGAGGAGGTCTCCAATCAAGCCCACAACACCTCTTCCCAGCACCTAGTTTTCCCAGGAGGTCTTCAAAGTACTAACCAAGCCCACACCTGCTTAGCTTCAGCTTCTTATGGCTGCTGGCAAAAATCACCCCTGGGAAAAATGCCACCCCAATCTTGGGGCTATAAACCCAGATTCTTCAGCCACTACATCGCAGTGCCACCTAGTGGCATGAGAATGACTTGTATTAACTAAAATCAAGATGATAGGTCAAAGTTGGCGAGGTGACTCATCAATAGCACATGATGGTTCCACCCAGTCTCACTCTACCATCACTAGTGTCACTCATGGGTTTCTGACCTAGTTCTTTGAAGCACTTGGCCAAGCTGTCACACTGAATTATGGGAAACAAGTACAGAGAAGGCCTTAAGTCAGGTAACCCTGTCCTATAACTTTCCTATGCCTGGAAGGGATGGACTTTAAGGCCACTGGTAAGGGAAGATGCTTTGGGGATAGAGTTATATCCTTCATTAACTATTTGTGTTAGAGGGTTAAAAGGATATCATGGGCAAAGGGACATTTCCCATGAGCCTTCACTTAATGAGGAAGTAAACAGAGTGATCAGAGACGAAAATCTGATATCGGCTCGGTTACTGTGTAAAGGCCATAGATTACTGTATAACTGAAATATTAAATACTCCTAATGTCTAATTGGAAATACAATGAACCCTTGGAGTTGAATACACTATATATCCAGTCCAAAATAGACAGAATCTCCCACCCATGGAGATTTCTGTATCCCCTTTAGATCAGTGAAATCAAATACCAGCTAAGCCACCATGTTTTCTTCACTGACTGCTTATTGAGGGCATGATTCCCAGGTGAGGATTCGTACAGACAGTGTTGGGGTGGGGGTGGATGTCGGGGCAGTGTGAGCCTCATGCTGTTCTCTAAGCATGGTTGCCCAGATGGGCTCTCTTCTCAAACACCCAGGGGACGGACTTTGAGTGAATTTGAGGCCCATTTCAAAACAACGTTGCGAGTTAGTTCCCCTATTCCCCATGTTTATTCCGCCAAATAATGGTGTGTGTAACGAGGTGGTTAGATGACTGGGTTATTTAGTTAGCGAACTAGCTAGCCAGCCTGCTAGTTAGGATAAGGGCATTTTCATTATATATAATTGCAAACATAATAACAACATTACTGTGGCGGTGCGGTAATGGTGAAGAAGAAACAGAGATGAAGGCAACTTCTGCAAACACACAGGATATATTTCATACAGAGCAACTAAACCTGGGGGTTAAGAAAGACCCGACAAAAATAACAGAACCACAAAACATTTTGGTCATAGTGGCGGCTGTTTGTCAGGCTATTTATCTAGCTGCACAGCGTAGCAAATCAAACATTATTAAATTTACTAACCATTTGGTAGCATAAAGAGAAGAAAATATCCCTAAAGCCCACCCCTTAACATTATCAATGTCAATCCTGTATGTTGATGTTTTTATTGGGGTAGAGGTCTCCTAACGGGTAATTGGCCATAACAACTAATGATACCGGTACCAATAATCTGATATCTTCCTGCTACCAAACATGGTGACCCCCATCACTATAATCCTAGTACTAACATTATTAGCTAGCTAGCAATATATGATATGTGATCCTTCAAAACAGTCACAAGCAGTGGGTGTGTCCTTTATCAGACATCAATCATAAACATTAACTTAATATTTCAACATTTATATATGAATCAGTAGCTGTTGGAAACATGACCCTGAACCTATAAGCGCTGTAACAGTTCTTAAAATTCTCACGCAAAGTGGAGAGTCGCAATTAAGGCAAGCTTTAGTAAATCAGACAGAATACCTAACCGGACTAATTTACAAAAGCTCTATGCTGTTTTAACGCATATGCATGAACAGATGCATATGCATGAACAGATTTAACTTTGCATCTAAAAGAAAGGCGCAGAGTAACAAAACCCCGGAAATTACATCCTAATAGTGATGAGACCCATTGCGACCGTTTAGTAAATCCGACGTAGATATTGCGACCTTGAAAGTTGAGATCCTTTAGTAAATCTGGCCCTCAAATTCGTGTCAGGGAGCTAGCTAACTTTCATCCATTCCTAGCCGCTACTAGGACTGCACATACACAATTTCACCCTCTACCTCATTGGCCCTCCACCATCAACAATCTTTGAATTTCATGGGCTGTATAGCATACTGAAGCTGTAGTGAACCATGCTTTATGATGGACATGCTTAGCAGAATGTCTCCATTTTTTTGCAGGATTTAATCGATCAATTTCCCTATTTTTCAGACAAAAAGAAAAGGAGAATCAAACATGAATCAATCTTCTGGGCAGCGTGAGAAAGTTCTCCCACACTCTGATTCGGCCCTTTAACACACAGAATGAGATTATGCATTGGGCAGCACTATAAAATATTAATAAAAGCATTGTACATCATTAAATCATCATTAAATAATTTTTAATCAACATGAATTATAGTTTGTAAATGAAGGAGAGACCAGGGTGGAGGTTAAAATACACCCTGTTGGGATGGGAATATATATATATAAATATAAAGAACATAGCAACAGTACAATCGTGAAACCATGGCCATCTTCACAATACATGCATCAATTCTGTAACCTTCAATGTATTTCAATGATTCATAAACAGTTATACATGCATTAATAATGCTTTATAATGCATTAATAATGACATCAAATGTTACCATGCCGAATTCTGTGGGGGTTCCCCCTCCATTACCACCTTCATAGGTCAGCATAATTATGATTTCAATATTACAGACGTTTGAGTATATGTCAAACACCACCCCCCACACAAATATAAAAAAATGAATATGCAAATATGCATGGTCAAAGGCCTGGGAGTTCACTTATAAGGGGCATTGTGAGGGTGGTCCCTGAATTTCATAGCGTTTTCATTTACCTACTTATCTCCACAACACTGCCTCTGAAGCGGTCACCACTACCTATGACCTTAATCAATCTGAATTCTAGCATTCATTCCAAATTTCTTACTAGGTTCAATCTGTTCAGCTGTGTGGTCGATCAGCCAGGGCCACCCTACTCTACTGTTTTTAATACTAGAGGCATAAAATTAGGATTTCTCCAGAACTCCACATTTTTATTTGAAAACCCTCAGTGGACTCCCGAGTGGCTCAGACAGTGCAGGCTGGGCTCTGGACCCAGGACATCATGGGCCCCCGGCTGCATCTTTAGCCGGCTGTGACTAGGACACTGCTGATCTGACACAATTGGCTTTTTCCCACCAGGAGGTGGGGTGGGTTGGGTTCCTCGGGTTACCACTGTATTGGCTCCTCCCAACAGCGCTCCAGGTGCCCACAGGCTACCGGCTGCTGACAGGTAGTGATACACCTCTCCTCCGATAGATGCTAGCTTTCTCCTGTAGTATTGTGTAGCCTGTAGTGTGTAAATAGCCACTGGCTCATTGGCGAGTGTCTCGGAGTTCAGATGCTTCAGCTGCAGTGCTCCTTGTGTGGGTGCGGGCGGCACTGCGGTAACTCGAGGGGCACATTTGCAGTTTCCAAAATAGGGGAGAAAATCCACAGACTGCCAACACTCTCCGGTTAATTAGCATCTCCAGCTCTGGCTGCGCCCGGGGACTGAGGTTCCCTCCACCAATCCTTGCTCCCTGTGCTTGATGCCAGCCAATATGCAAACACACTGCATAATCACAGTTTTACATCTTTAATTTAGAGAAAAGTACTTTTACGTTTACTCCTTGACGATGAAGTTACTAAATCGCTAAGGTTTCCCTAAGCTATTCAGTGAGCATCACTCGACAATGAATGAGCTCATTCTGAAACACTTGACTCTTAATTGGCTCTTCTTTTCAGAAAGAATAGCTGCTTTCACCACAAACTGCAGTGCATTCTGGGACGACCTTAAGAGAGGAAAGTAGTCTAGTCAGGAGCAATCTCACAGTGGAGCTGTGTGTGCCTCTAATTTGAGCTCACAGAGGGACACCGTCTCTCCACCAGCCAATCAAGCTCTTTTTGGCAGCTAATCAGGTATTCATGCTGGTGGACATCCAATCAGGGAGTGGCCATGAACATCTCTGCATGAACTGTCAATGCTGTGCTTAGCTGGACCCTCTTGAACTGAAGAAACATCCTGCTGATGTAGTGGTGACAGTGTAATAGAATGGTTACGGAACTGCTCATGTAACTCAGGGGTTGCAGGTTCAAATCTTGGGTGGGGCAATGCCCTTGCACCCTTAACTTGCATTGCTTCAGTAAATATCCAGCTGTATAAATGGTTAACGTGAAAGAATGTAGGCTGTTTAAGTCACTCTGGATAAAGGAGTCTGCTAAGCTAATACATACTGTAAGTTAATAAATCATGCTGATATTGAGATAAGACCAGGGTTGTTTTTCATTGGCCGAGAGTGGGATGCCTCTTGGATCTCACAGGAAAATGTCTAAAGACGGATTGCAAAGAGCCGAGCTGGTCAAGACTGCAGAGTTATCAAAATCAAATTCCTCTGGTTACACAGGCCTTTTAAAAAATACACAGCTCTCTCAGATTTGCCTCCAAGGGCGACTGGACTTTCAATCAAAACATCAGCATGGTAATTAAAATCTGATGTGTAATACAATGACTGGACCTTTTCTGATTGACCCAGACTTTCCACCATCGCTGTCCCATAAATCCCCAGGAATGCAAAACTCATCGTTCAGGCTATCAGAGGGAACTGCTGCTGGGTGCTTACTAAGCATGCTCCTTTTTTGATTAACAGCAGTCTTTCTCTTCTTTAATCTTCTTTCTTAAACAGGTTCAGCTTTTTTTCATGGACATGTCTTTTTTTTTCTTTTTTTTTAAAGGAAAACAAAGAGGGAAAAGAATGATTTAAAACTGTATTTACTTAAAACAGGCAGAGGGTTTTGATGGAATTCTTCCCCTAATGGGATAAAAGCCGGTGGATTATGTCAGGGCGCACAGAGACAAAGCCCCCCCCAACATTACAATCACGGCAGATGACGAATTTATCGCCACAGGCCTCCCTATGCCACAGACTGTGGGGTGGAAATCCCAGAGGAACTCAAACAACTCTGAAATTTACGCCTGCACTGTTTTATGACAGCAAGATTGTTGTATTCGGCATCTGCATCTGAATTGCATCACTGAAGTGACTTTAAGGGCCGGGTAGGAGGGTTGGTCTGTGAGTACCCTGCAGGGGTATGGTCATCCATGCGCACGCACTGGAATGCACACACCTGCACACACTAGCATGCACACACATACTGTAACACCCTATTGGGTATGAATGTGGATGTTATGTGGAGTAGTGCAAACCAAGAAACAGAAACAAGAAATGTACCAAACATTAAAGGGGAAATACGCTCAAAACATGAAAATGGGGAAGGCAAACTCAAACGGCTTTAACATTTAAATAAACAGTCAAATAAAACTCAAATAAAACTAAACAAAAAGTTTATTCTGCTCTGGGGAGATAATCCCTTACCCTGAGCTTCCCCAAAACCTGGCTGGTCAAAATACTTCACAGGCTTCTTTTCCTCACTGCAAAACTTCCACAACTTTTCTCCTCTTCTTTCTCCTTTCCTTCATGAGGGAAACCTGGCCCCTTTTATTCCCTGTTGATTGGTGGTAATTGGTCGCAGGTGGCAGTCGTTTTGGTCCAGTGAGGTAGGAGTGTGGCCTTCAGATGGCACTATTTTAACCACTCCCCCTGGCTCTGCCTGCCAGGTTGCCACAATACACACACACACACCTAAAGTGGATTTAGAACAGTTTTAACAGGAGATATATTACATGTTGCTGTGCATCGACTTGTCTTATGGATTCCTGCCATGGAGCGGGCTCATCTGCTTGTAGGCAAATCAAATTTGAGCCGCAATTTACTCCGCATGGATCCGATTATACAAGCCCTCCACTACAGACCTAATTATACTCCCTGAAAAATGAAAATGCAATGACAATTAGGTGGTAGGGTCATGGGCAATTTGGTCTAAGAATATGAAGGCTGAATCACAGACTGCTGCTTTCAGTCTGCACGCTGAAGAGAGAGGATACATCACTGCCAGGTATCCCACGTAACAGCACAGGCAACTGCACATGGTCTACCCCTGCCACCGCACTATCACTCCATCGCCTGTTCTCATTCTCCCTGACTGCTGGGATTGATGGCCGCAAAGTTGTCTGTATCCATGGCGACTGATCCAATCTAATTCTGGAGCATCGGTGGTGTTTTGGGAAAACACACATTGCCTTATTCATGGATTACCTTAAAAACCTTGTCACGAGGAGGAGAAATATTGATTCTAAATACAAACTGCTCTGATGGGAGGTAATATCCACACACAGATGTCAAACTATTTATTCACTTGAATATCACTCTTTTGATATCAGTGTTTATCACAGTGATCATTATCCATCACTTTAAAATTAGGATTATTCTTTCTTTGCAGGGAAATAATAATAATAATTATAAAAATAATAATGCTTTAATTCAAAATAAAAACGATTGATTCCATGACTTCCATGACTTATTTTGGCAAATACCCCCTGCTGTTTGTTTTGTAATCAACACTTCAGGGCAACAGAAATCCATGGAACGCAAAGGGTGCGCTAAAGGCCTAAATCACAGAATAAATGTGTTTGCTCAGTGTTCTTGAGGTTCCTGACAGTTAATTTCCTTCAGTCAGGAGAAGCGATTATTCCCACAGCCCTGCATAATTATTTCAAGCCAGTGGAGTCAGGGAGAGGACTGATTAATCTGCCTGGAGTTCTAATTCCTCTTTTTTCTCATGGAAACACAAAGCTCAGGATTTACTTTTCACTGCCAGTCCGCCAGAGAGAGCCTCACGGAGCCGATGGGCAGACGTGGGAATATCAATTCCTGTTTGTTTGGGGCTTTTAACTTTTTATTTAACAATCCTTGAAAGCAAGGAGCTGCAGGGGTAGGGCCATCCACGAATGCGATTGGTCAGGTATTGATCGCCTTTACCAGAGGAAAAAAAATAAAAATCACAGCCGATTTAAACCTAAACACCGGGCGAATTAACTTGATGTCAAATGGAGACTCGAAAAGATCTGACTGAGATCAGAGACAGGAGAAAACCCCAGACACTTCCCTGTCCTTCGGGTACTTAGAGTCACCTTCCACAAAGGGAAATGGGAGCCATGCTTTGGCCAAATAATTTGGGCACTGAAAGTTAGCAAGAGCTAAAAAATAAATGATAAGCTCTAATCAGATTTGTGAGATAAACAGTAAAGGTACCCCATGGCCTTTGATGAGGACTTCCTGACACACCGCACACAACGCAAAGACTGAATGGTCAGTGTGGATGAGAGAGAAAGAAGAGAGGGAGAAAGAATGAGAAATAGGACGCTTGTTCCAAACAAGAAAGGACACTGGAACACTGACAGCACAGATGAGGGGCGATGCAATATTCTTTTAAGCTTCATTGCAGTCTATCTATGAACCTCCCTCGAGTATGACCAGATGGCGTTCTGGGAGGCCTTCATGACATTCTCACAACATTTTGACAACTTTGCATGTTCACCACTCTGGGGCATTGGCAACGATTTGCCTACGTTGTGCAACTGCCATGGGCAATCACATTGCCAGTGTTACAGCTGCGTGCAAAGAACAGAGAGCACTGCCTCACCATGGTGCCGTCTGTGCCCACGTCAGTTGGGTCCAACATTCATTCATATGGCTTTATGGTTTGGTTAGGCACTCATGCTTTGTATAAAATTCTCAGTGATCTGCAGGAGAGTTTTCAAATTTGACCAGCAAGAGTTTTTAAATGTTTTTCGTTTTAAGGCACAATGAGCCATCAAAGCCACTCCACCTGGGACCCAGGTCTTCGCCTTCTATTGACACGCACATCTTGATTGGATAACACAGCTGTGGAAGGAGTATCAATAACCCACCCAGGAGAGGGAAGGAAGATGGATAAAATCTGGGTAAGATCACATCATTGGCGTGAGTGGGGAAAGGCCGATTTCATCTCGGCCCAGGCCTCACTACTCTCCCTGCAGTTCCTGGCGCTCACGGAGACGTGGATCACTCCACAGAACACGGCCACCCCTGCTGCTCTCTCCGCTGCCTACACCTTCTCCCACACTCCATGACCCTCAGGTAGAGGTGGAGGGACAGGTATACTGATCTCCCCCCTGTGGATATTTGGTATTGTTCCTCTTCCTCACTTTTCACCCTCCTCCTTTGAATTTCATGCTGTCACTGTCACTGTTCCTGTTCCATAAACTGCACATCATTGTTCTTTATCACCCTCCAGGTCCACTGGGGAGTTTCCTAGACGAGATGGATGCCCTCCTCAGTGTCTTCCCTGAGGATGGCACTCCCGTCTTACTCCTCGGTGACTTCAACCTGCCGCTGGAGACCTCTCAGCCCTCTGCATTCCTCCCCCTGCTTCAGTCCTTTGACTTCACCATGGCTGAATCCCCATCCACCCACAAGGCCGGTAACCAACTGGACCTGGTCTTCACCAGGAACTGCGCCTCACCCAACATTACTGTATTGCCTCTACATGTGTCTGACCATTGCTTTCTGTCTTTCTCCCTCCCCCTCCCCTCTGTGCCTAAACCATCTTCACCTGCTCCCACTGTCCTTGTCCGTCGCAACCTCCGCTCTCTCTCCCCTGCTGCCCTGTCAGCTACTGTCCTATCTTCCCTTCCCCCTACTGATGCCTTAATAATAATAATATACGCCATTTAGCAGACGCTTTTATCCAAAGCGACTTACAGTAGTGAATGTATACATTTTCAGTATATGTAGCCCCAGTGGGGATTGAACCCACAACCTAAGCGTTGCCAACGCTGTGCTCTACCAACTGAGCCACAGAGAACCATGCCTTCTCTCAGCTACCTGCTGAGGAAGCATCATCCACCCTACTTTCCTCTCTCTCCTCCTCCTTTGACTTACTCTGTCCTCTATCCACTAAACCTGCTTGTCTCCATCCCCCTGCCCCCTGGCTAACCGATTCCATTCGGGCTAACCGACTGAAACTGCGAGCGGCAGAAAGGAAATGGAGAAAATCCAAATCCCCTGTAGCTCTGTCTGATTTCAACACACTTCTGGCTTCCTTCTCCTCTAACCTCTCCTCTGCTAAGTCTGCATTTTTCCTTTCTAAGATTCAATCTTCTGTTTCCAACCCACGTAAACTCTATTCTACGTTTTCCTCTCTCCTCACCCCTCCTCCTCCCCCACCCCCATCCTCTCTAACCGCCGATGACTTCTCATCCTTCTTTCACGAGAAGGTCGATGTCATTCGCAACTCCTTCCCCCCAACCTCTCCCTCACCCATCTCGCCACCTAAACCTCCCACCCCTCTGTCCTCCTTCTCGCCCCTTCCTGACTCAGACATCCTTCAACTTGTTCTCTCTCACCGTCCCACCACCTACCTCTTGATCCCATTCCTTCCCCCCTCTTCCAGTCCATTGCTATGGACATCCTCCCCTTTGTCTCCAATGTCATTAACTCCTCTCTTTCCTCTGGCTCTGTCCCCTCCTCCCTCAAATGCGCTCATGTTGTCCCCCTCCTCAAAAAACCCTCTCTGAATCCTGCTGTCATCTCTAACTACCAACCTGTCTCTCTCCTCCTATTCCTTTCCAAAACATTAGAGCGGGCTGTCTATAATCAACTGTCTGCTCATCTCTTACAGAACGACCTGCTTGATCCCAACCAATCTGGGTTCAGAGCAGGCCATTCCACAGAGACTGCTCTCCTTGCGGTCACTGAGGCTCTTCACAGGGCTAAGTCCCGATCCCTTAGCTCCGTCCTCCTATAATATAATAATATATGTCATTTAGCAGACGCTTTTATCCAACTTTTTATCCAACTTACAGTAGTGAATGCATACATTTTCAGTATATGTGGCCCCAGTGGGGGGCCTCCTCGACCTGTCAGCAGCATTCGACACCGTGGACCACCGGATCCTGCTCTCATCTCGTCGAGATGGGAATCTCTGCATCTGCGTTGACATGGTTTGAGTCCTACCTGGCTGACCAGTCCTACCAGGTGGCCTGGAGAGGATCCCTCTACTCTCCCCACACCCTCTCTACTGGACTCCCGCAGGGCTCGGTGCTAGGCCCTGTCCTATTCTCTCTCTGTACACCAAGTCACTTGGCTCTGTTATTTCTGCTCATGGTTTTTCCTATCACTGTTATGCTGATGACACTCAACTCTTTCTCTCCTTCTCTCCATCTGATACCCAGGTCCCGGCACGGATCTCTGCATGCTTGGCTAACATCTCCGCATGGATGTCCACCCACCACCTGAAGCTGAACCTGGGGAAGACAGAGCTGCTCTTCTTCCCTACGAAGGGCTCCCTGACGATTGATGCGTCAATCACCGTGGAAGGCTCCATAGTGTCTCCGTCTCAGTCTGCCATGAGCCTTGGAGTGACCCTGGACAACCAGCTGTGCTTCTCGAGCCATGTTGCAGCGATCACTCGGACCTGCCATTTCTCCCTCCACAACATCCAGAGGATCCGACCGTTCCTCACCCAAGAGGCCACTCAACTCCAGGTCCAGGCCCTGGTGATCTCTCATCTGGACTACTGCAATTCCTTGCTGGCAGGCCTTCCGGCAACTAGTCCAGAACGCTGCCGGCCGAAGTTCACCCACGTCACCCCTCTACTCTCCTCTCTGCACTGGCTCCCCATCGCAGCACGCATCAGATTCAAGTCACTGGTGCTTGCTTTTCAAGCAGCCAGAGGTACTGCTCCCCCATACCTCCAGTCACTCATCACTCCCTACACCCCGCCCAGACTCCTCCGCTCCGCCTCCTCTGGCAAACTGACTGCCCCATCCCTCCGGGCGCCTGGCAGCCGCTCCTCGCGGTCTCGCCTCTTCTCTGGCCTGGTCCCTCGCTGGTGGGACGACCTCCCGCAATCGGTCAGGACTGCGGAATCACTTCCAATCTTCCGCAAGAGACTCAAAACCCACCTCTTCAGACTCCACTACCACTGAACACTGTCCAACTAGTCAATCTGTCGTCACCACTGTTTACTTGTTCTACACTATTAAAAAAAAAAAAAAAAAACCCACTAACCTTTTCTTTCCCAGTGTTACAGGTATGATACGCAGACGCCTGCAATGATGTCTATTGCTGTATTACTGCACTGATCTTGTGCGCTAACTATGATTGTTCTTACCTTGTATTGATGCACATCTTGTAAGTCGCTCTGGATAAGAGCGTCTGCTAAATGCTTAAAATGTAAAATGTAAATGTAAATAACATGGCCTAACATGTCAATCAGACCTAGGCAAAAAGGAGTTATTTTATTCGTAAATATCAACTTTTCCAAATATTTTAACATCAAATATTTGTATGCTCAACTAAAGCAATTATTTGATTGAATATTCAAATATTGAACTTAAAATGATAAATATTATTTGAAATGGTTTCAAACATTTGTGACAAAAAATATATATGAAAGTATTTAAATATGAGCAAGTTGTTTGAAAGAGAAAAATATATTAAATGAGGGCCAAATACTTGATGAGTTGGCTAAATCTGAAACCAAATTGTTAGCCTATAAATATAGAATCATTAAGTCTGTATAATCTGTAATAGCCTTATATCCAGCAATGCAAGATTTTCATTAGAAGGGATTCATTTTGAAAACTGTATTACCATTACCACAGATTAATTAAGTGTACTTCCAAAGTAGATTGTGCCTCAATTGACAAATGTATAGTTTTATGAAGGGATACACTGAGAGACTCAGACATTATGCACTCTGTGAGCAATGTGCGCTCACTTGAAAATATTCACGTCATGTTGACGTAGTCATGGTACACATCACGTACAGATTCCTATGGGATTACTGCCACAAATGATTGGATATTAATTTTGGGAAAAATAACAATGGTGCCTAGTGACCATCATAGGCTTTCATTGATATTGAATCGAGAACCTATAGAAGGCACACCATTCCAGTCATAAACTGGAGCTTTACGTTTTTGAGGTAAGATGGGAAAGATTTGCAACTTTCTAGGTAAGAAAATGATTTAAAAAGTTTAATTTTGGGGGTGGAATATCACTTTAACCTTGTATTAAGTGTTTTAACTATTTTTTCTAAAATAATGTAGTCAAATAGTGGCAGTGATTGATAATGAAAATAATTACAAATGTAAACAAATGTTTTCAGATTGTTGAGATATTCTTCAGGCTTCTTTTACGTAGTGCTTTGTTTCTTGCAAGTGGCAATAAAAAAAAGTTAAAAGCAGTTACTTTCTGAGATCTGTATTCAAATATATTCATATTCAGCATATTTGAAAATATATTTATTCCAGGCCTGGAGTCAATTTAAAAACAGTTTGGCACATTAATTTTGAATGCTGAACTTCATTGTTAAATGAAAAAAGAAAAAAAGGGTTGAAGTTAAGGACAAATGCTGACTGAAACCAGGCCACAGGTAAAGATGTGGAGTATAAGAAAGGAGTAGCTTTGGACGTCACAAGAGCTGTGTCAGGCCAGACGTCTATAGCACGACCCTCCTTGGAATGGTAATGACACCCAACCAGCACAGCAGCCAGGCAGGCCCACAAACAGCCAGCACAGCAGCCATGACACCATCAGGCAGGCCCACAATGCACTGCAGCATCCCTCCAGCTTCTTATGCTTCTTTAAAAAGGACAGTGGAAGGCTACATCTCCCAGAGAGGGTCCTGTGAAACAATCTGTTTATCTCACAAATAATCTCAAAATACAGGAGCCAGAAAATGAGTGAGCGTGAATCTGTGACGGCCCAATTGCGATGTGTATAGATTGATGTATGTGAAATTAGCATCCACCTAATGTTCGCGCTTTTGTTTTTCACACAAAATGTCAGAAAAGGTCAGAAGAACTGAAGGAAGAAGCATGCTACTCCACTATGCCCGTGAGCCATGGTCCCTCTGTTTTTGACTTATTTACAACATTCGGTATGAGGTTATGCATCCTGGATGATTCCAATTATCTCATAAGACGTGTGTGTGTGTGTATGTCTGCGTGCGTGTGTGTGTGTGTGTGTGTGTGTGTTGGGGGATCCGAAGAGGTTTTAGGCTTGTCATTTACCATAGGCGGTTATTTAATTTAACAAGCAGCCCACTCTCCGTCTTTGACCCTTGACCCCAACGTGGCCATAATTCCAAAGCATGGGTCTGTTAGGGGCACAACAACTCTGTTCATCTGTCCTCGCAGAAGCAAGCGACACACACACATGCACATGACACACACAAGCACAGCTTTCATTTTGTTGCTCCTTCTTTTTACTCGCTAAGTTAAATGGATGTTTCTTCAAAATCTACTGAATAGGCACATGATCCTATGTGCTCACGACAGCATCCTGACCTCCCGCTAACCAATACAGCATCACTCTGGAAGAGCACAGGATCTGTATCTACCAGCATCTATCATCATCACCACAATCATCTATCATCATCACACAATCAATCATCTATCATCATCATCATCACAATCATCGTGGGAAAGTGTTCTGCATTCATCGTGGGCAAGTTTACGTTTGTAAACTGCACTGCGGCCTGGGGCACTCTGTGATATGCCACATGCCTCACTCAAATTTGCTGCTCCTCTCCTCAGCGAATCTGAGTGAGGCATGTGGCATTTCACAGAGTGCCCCAGGCCGCAGTGCAGTTTACAAACGTACTGAAATTGCCTCCGGCAGCAGAAGGGAATGACAGCACCTTGGATTCAGCAATTCCACAAATCGGCAATGCCGAAACGGTCACCGTGATAAACTGCATTTCTTCTTTCCTTTATCCAAAAGTTCAGAACTGCAGTGAAAAATAAAATGTCAAACTTCCACATCACACATGTACTGTTCACCATTTGATGCGCAGTAAAAATGTGTTAAATATCAACATAAATTTCATGGAACACAAATACACGCGCACACAGACACCTCTCCCTCCATAGGTGACCCTTGCCACAGCCCTCGTTACACCTGAAAAAGCACACTCCCCCCAGAACATCATCTTAATCCTTAATAATAATAGATTTATATAGTGCTTTTCATCTCATGATCTCAAAGCGCTTTACAGTGAAGGGTGAAGACTCACCTCAATCACCACCAATAATCACCGTAATCATCTGTTTTGACTAATCATTCTTTTAACTGCACCACCTGCACATCTCCTACTGTTTCTGTTAGAGTTAGAGGTTTAGGGGCAGCAGAGGAGCCCTGATATACAGTGGCATGCCAGCATTATTGTCATAGGCTCTCCATACACTAAGTACTGTGTAACAATGTGAGTTTACATAACACAAATAGAGTTACCTGTTGAGTCACAGTTACCTGTATGTACTCAACTAAGTGTACAAGTTAGTGTTCCAAACCATTAAGTCATATCCAGTACAACGGTATGCAATTACACAGAAACTAGGCCAATGTAAAGCAGTGTTTCCACAACATAAAATTAAGTACCTATATATATATATTTTTTTTCAATCACAAGACTTTCAATCAAAATACAAACAAGAATAAAAAGGAAATGTTGTTTTCTCCCTCCCTGAGACTCCAGACAAGAAGAGAGAAGCAGAAATCTACTGTAGCAGATTGCAAACTGGGCAAAAAAAACACATAAATCCCCCAGGAATCTGGTGCAGAAGATTAATGATGCATGTCAATGACAGAGAGGAGAAGAGGACAGGATAGAGAGAGCGAGAGAAAGACAGAGAGAAAGACATCTTGTGGCTGGAACACAAAGTGAATATACAGGATCCAAGTGAGTGTGCCTTCCACACACCAATGGGACATTTTCACTGGGTTTATAACTTCTGCAACATCAAAAGCCAGCCAAACAACACTGACATGCTACACTAAACACAACACCAAAATCACACATGCCAGCTGGACCAATCGTATCACATTCCAACCCAACACCCTGAATGTTATTTTCCTTGGGAATAATGAATACAACAATACCTATATTTTGAAATGTGCGCTCTTTGAATAATATGGGGTGACAGAACTGCTGAACTCAATAAGATGGAGTGACAAAAGTGCTACATGAAGAAAATATTTTACTGCATCAGACCACTGTCTGAAGGTTTATCAGAGGTTCTAGACCAGAGAGGCTGGTGGAGAAGGCCAGGATGGAGGTTCTAAAGCTCAGGAGGCTGAGGGTGCAGGAGCAGAGCCAGTCAGTCTTTTTAGAAGAGAGGAAGTTGGGGATTATGGATCTGTGGGAGGGAGGCTCTAGAGGGGTGGGTGAAGGTTCTACAATGGAGTTGGTAAAGGTTATAGAGTGGTGGAGGTTCTAGAATCTAGGTGAGGGTTAGGGGAGTCAAAGCATTTTCCAAAGTGGCAGCACCCATTTTCCCCATTGTTTTGAATAGTACGACACATCTCGCATTTTTCAGGTGGAGCACTCGGGGATCTTTGACTTTGAAAATAGTTACACTTTTCAGCAGCGGCGCTGCTCATCAATGTCACTTTTTGATCAACCGACCAATCCAATTAACTAAGAGGTGGGACCAGGAAAAACCGTCAAAACTGAAACATGTAGAGGGGACTGATCCTAACGTTAGATGTGTCCAAAAATGAACGTTACCAGAGATGTACAACCTAAGTTCATCACATTATCAAGATCTAAACAAAAATAATAAGGCTTGGAGGGACATCAGCAGCATGATGGGGTTATATTCTATTGTTTAGCTATCACATGTAGCGAGCTAGATGTGTGGTGGCTAGCTAGCTAATAATAATATCGCCTCTGACGGACAAGCTAGCTAATGTTACTAGCCAATTATTAATACAATATTAATCAGGTAATCGAGTATATTTCCCCATGGTTTTGTCAATGATACGTTTCACAGCTTTTTACATGTACTAAAGTATTTTTCCTCTTGCTATCTATTTTCGTTAATGTTACTGACAGAACAGCCTGTTTATCTACCAGCTGTGTCACCTAGCAAAGAAAAACGTACCACCCTCTCCACCTTCTTGGCTTCTTCCCGTAGTTCTCCCCAGTGAAGCGCCTCATGTTTTCCCTCCAAAAAAACAAAACAAACATGCAGTGTGATCGCACCCTCAAGTGGCGTGGATAGAGGATCTATGGTGAAGGAGATGAAGGATGTTAGGTGGAGTGGTGGGTAATGGTTCTGGAGTGGTTCAAGGTAGGGCCACAGCTAACAGATGGCACCAGCAGCCCAGCTCACTCATTCCAGCCAAGGCTGATGGACAGAGCCATCTGTCTCATCCTTGAGTGAAAACCAGGCAGACTGCCGGCATGGGACAGTGAGTGTGAGTGTGTGTGAGAGTGCGCTCATGTGCGGTTGTGTGTGTCTGTGTGTGCGTGTATCCGTGCACACATTTGTGTGTCTGTGTGTGTGTGTGTGAGAGAGAGAGAGAGCACTCATGTGTTTGTGCGTTTGTGAGGGTCCACTTGTGTGTGGGGATGGACAGGACAGGATGCTCCCTGAGCCAATCATTTATTGGTCAAGCTCCTCTGTTGTGGAACCACTGGAGAAGGGGGGGGGCGAGACTCCTGGCAGAAGAACAGAGAACGTTCACTCTAGCAGCTTTCCTCCACCTGCTGCAGACAGGGGCCTTAATGGGCACACCACCCAAGTATTAATGACCATAAAGACCAGCTAGCCGGTTGATCTTCAGTTACCATAATCTGGTAATAAAATAGGTAAATATCCAGCTGTACAAACAGGTAGTATACTGAACAGTGGCTCCCAAATTGTGGGTTGGGGGGTTGAGGTGGGATGCAGGTGGGATCGTGAGATGCATTCAGACCTGTCAAAATAAATTAAATGTAATGCGCTAGTTATGGTGTAAGCGTCTTTTTGACAAGGTTTAAGAAAAAAACGAAAAAAAAAAAATGTAGGTTCATATTGTAGAATAGATTTTAATAGGTTGGCCACAGAAAATGTATTCACTAACTAAGTGATTAGTGGGCCCAGAAACTTTGGAAACAGTCCCAAAATAACATCAAAAACACTACTACTTTTGGTGGCTCCCATTATCCATTCGCCACCTAGTGACAAAATGAAGGCAATGCTGTTACTTTGGGGGAGCTGCTCACTTGGCCAGTCAGGACGGTTTCCAAGGGCTGCCCAGCCACAGCCAAAAAATGCAATTTGCCCGAATAAGCAGATAGATAACAGTTATAATGACATGAAGGCCTCTGTTATTCAAACTACCAGTTCTCAAACCCGTTGAGATGGAGGAGTTCCAGATACTCCATCCCCTAGTGTTCGCCTTCCAGTCTCATTTACCTCCCTGCTCCTCGGGTCAGCAGCCCAGCTCCAGTGCCAGCGGGCCCGGGATCAAGCTGAGACAGAGAGGGGGGGTGGGGGGTGGGGGTGTCCTTGGTCCCACTGGCGTGAGCAGGCTCGGTTCTGGTTTGGACTGGGGTTCTGTCTGACGGGGCAGGACGAGGCGTGGCAGAATGGGCCGGTCGCTGGTCAGACAGGCTGTACTCTGCACAGATGAGAAGGAAATAAGAAAATGAACAGAGAGAGAGGAAGAAAAAAGGAAAAAGAGAAGAGGTGGTTAGAATACATTCACATTGTATCGGAGACAATGCTAACATGTCTGCCGTCTTTATATAGTTGATCACACTTCCCCAAACCTGACTGAAAAAAATTCTGTGAAAATTATTCTAGAGGAAAAAGGGGATTTTAGAGAAATGGTTCAATAAAGCTTAACAAGAATGGCATAATACAATTCTATGTAGATCATGGATGTGCATTTAAATTAATTTAAACTGGAGATTCATACTGTATGAAGACTAAATAATGACATCAATGAGATTATATTTTATATTATATTATATTATTTATTAATAAGATTATTTAATTATCTGTTATTTAATGCAATGCTCTTAGGCTATCCTTTGTGGATGTCGAAGAGAATAAAAATTCAGGAATTTTTCATTTTTAGAAATTAATAATCGATTAGTTTGAATACTAATCCAACGAATGGACAAGTGATCTACTGTATCTCATGGTGAAATATGAACAACAATCTAAAATTTGGTCTGGTCACTAATATCATTAAGTTGAGAGGACAACTCCAATCAATTTTGGCTGTATTTTGCTGCTTACACACATCATACGCACTTGGAAAATTGACGTAAAGCTAAATTTGACCAAAAAACATGTTGAGTACAAGAACACAATTAAATTATCCTTTTCCAGCCTGTAAAAGCTCTCTCAGCACTCATGTAGCCTACATTGCACATGTTTTCCCACATGTGATAAAATTAAGCAATCAATCTTCTCATTGTCTCCCACTGAAAGCCAGAACCTTACAGTCAGAGAAACACGGGCTCTGCCAGCTGCTCAACACCACGGGAGCCTCAACAGACAAATCTTGGTGACGCAACAAAGCTGTGCACATCATTTTAAACTCATTTTCCTTTCACTTTGGCACTAAAATGGCAAAATGGCATAGCGCCTTATGTCTGGTGATACTTTTTTTTTGTTGCCGCTTTCCGATTAGCAATTCTAAGAATCTGTCGAGAAAAGTATAGAGCATGTTTCTACATGAGAACAAATCTGCCGACATGCAACCCATTTGCTCATTCAAGGTGCCTTCAATTAAAATGACCAGAAAATATTGAAAATGTGACAGAAATATATTCTATGGTAAGCTTTTTTTCTTCTTCTTCTTCCAGTTCTGTTCACATCTCTATTAACAAAACAGCCATGGGTCACATATACAAATATGTGTGGATAGCAAGTTAAAAAAAAAGTCAGTGTGATTACAGACTAGAGACTTTATGTATAGGTTATGTCAAATTATGTAAATGCTTACAAGGGGACAGCTGGAATACTGATGAGTAGACTTGAACGGAGACCGGAAAGCTAATACCCAGTTGTGCACATATGTGTAATCTTGTAATGTAAGCTGTCTAAATCACACCGGATAAGCAAATAATCCATGTTCAGCAAATAAACAATATAAACAATATACACGCAATTATTAATCTTCGTAAATCCAACAACAAATGGGTTTTGACTTGTCTGAACCCGCAGGAGCGGTCATCCAGAAAGGTCAGTCAATCCACTTGCACTCGTGTTCACGAGCAGCGGATGACCACGTGTGCGTGAGATGTGAGGCAGCTTCTGGGTCAACCAGTCTAACGCAGGCCGCCATTTATTCGGGGTTGTCAGAGACTAACCGTGGCACTTAAATCAGTGCCATGTGAAAGCATCGCCCCTCTCCATTCTCCAGTGAAGATCATTGCTCTTCTGGGCTGTGTGTGTGTGTGTGTGGATTTAAGGGTGCTCTTTAATTCTCCCCTATCTCTCCGAGTTCTCATGCTGGAAATCCGCTGCTCTTGGTGGCCAGTTCTGACCACCAATGCGTGCGCATGGCAAAATGGCAAGCATGTTCAGATCAGGGACTTGGGGGTATTGGTATGCCATGTTTCATTCATATGAGCATAACGAGGTGAAAGATACACATTTTCAAGGTTTACTGATATTGCTTTTATGTTAATCTTTCAAATTGTACAAAAAACTAACATGTAAATCATGCAACAAAGAATGTCATTTTTGGCTGCTTATAATGTGCAATATTAAATTTTCTTATAGAACAAATTATAACATGAACATGATAGAACATTATAGAACATGAAATATAAGTGTACACATTTTTCAGTAAGAGCCCCTCAAAATGTAATTTATCCCAGTGGGGAGCAAATGAATGGGTATGCTGACAGTGCAATTCAATGTCTTGGCTGCAAACTGGTTAAGATATTTTTTCTTTATTTGCCAAACCCAGGCAAATACCCAGGTTTATCCTTGCATGTGAATCTGTTTATGGTTTAATCCCCCCCCGTTTTTAAAAGTAATTTAACCAAACACGCTTTGTTTTCTGCAGGTAAACTCATTTCATTGAACTGGCAGCGTGAAGCCTGCAGTTGTGATTTTAATGTGAATGTAAATGTTGAGAGATCGTACCTTTAGTACTAAGGGATTTCCTGATTATGTTCCTGGGATCACATTAGCGAGGAAGACTCCACTCTACCCAGGGTTGCCTGATCCCCAAGTAATAATTCCCCTCGTCAAAAACCCCCTACCTGCCTGCAATCACCCCAAAAGTAGCCATCAACAACCTTAATTAACGTTAAGACTCATTGGAGGCGTTTTGTAATGGGAATTTTCTATTTTATTCAATTTTAAGAGCAGTTAAATTTCAGTTGGAAATTTTACAAGGGGTATGTCTGCGAGTGGGTCTGATGTGAATGTATATTATATATATAATATATATTTAAAAAACTTCTGTCTATGTATACACATATCAGACACCACGTACGAGTGCACATGCCTTTAGTAGCCTATATTGTGGGCATCTCCTTTCCCTCTGTGACAACTGTTGTGCTGCTGGTGCTGTTTACACCCTGCCTTCTGCATGAGAAGCGGGCTCTTTATGAAGTGGATCCATACTGTGGGCTGGGTCTGAATGTGGTGCACGGGGACCGATAACTCAGTGGCCGTCTCCGGCAGCCGCTCTCTCTATTAACAGACGTCTCTGCTTTTCTGGGAAGTAAACGAGTATTGTAAGTATATTACAATATGTCGTAAAAAAAAAGTGGGATGATGCTAACCAGGCAGACATTATAAACATCATGCTGGCAGCAGAAAATATAAATACTGTAAATAAAAAGGACACGTGAAAATTCTCCATGTTCGCAGAGCCATTTCTCAATGGCCGGACAGCAAGTGCAATCGATTGGAGGTCAAAATCTGTGACCCCTGGACACGACGAGGAAAACTTTCTTTAAATAAATAAATGAGTGAATGAATGAATGAATAAAACAGTGATATGTTCACCTCCATCCAGTAATCTACAGATTGTTTTTTATTCTGTTGAAAAAAATCCAAAGAGCATTTCAAAATAAAAGGTCACTGGTCTTACCAGTGACCAGTAAGCAGTTTCTAATTATTACACAAACCTGCTTCTACTGAAAACCAGGAAAGGCTCAATCTGCCATAGATTTCTTGTATATTCCTTTGTATATACATACATTCATGCACAGATATCTTACTTCAATGCACTACTCCCTGTTTAACGGTGTGTATTTTATCAGATAGGCTATACATTTTTAATGCATGCTTCCAGAGGGTATGGTGAAAGGTGGTGAGTGGGTGGATGGATGAGTGAGTGAGAGAAAGAGTAAACAGAGAGTGAGAAGTGAGAAAGATAAGAGACCAGAGCATTTATACTCCACGGACTCAAATCTGCTTAGCTTTGGGTTTTTTGCTGCTTTTTTGAGTCATAGATGCATCTTTGTACCGCTGGCCTTTCCCCTCTCTCTCATCAGACACCTCGACTTGCTTTCATTTAGAGAGGTCTCCAGAATTTAACAGAGGCACCAACCCCACAGGTAGTGGTACATGCAGTGGTGAAATAAACAGACTGTTATTTACGATATCCATCTGTTCTCAGACCAAATGCTATCTTTCGTCTAAATAATAAAAATAAAGTTCACAGACTAAGAGCCGGTCTATCAGTGAGACTGTTGACCGCAGGGGTGTAGACTTGATACCAAATGTGGGCGGGACAAACATAGATTGCAGCAGCAAAACATACATGTTTACTAGACTCAGGAAAAACTGTGAATGTCCACCACCACCTTTGCTCTTTTTTTGGACATAGTCATCATTTATAAATCTAAATCTTACCTCTCCACTTTCTATCCCTGTCCCCTCTTTCTCTGCAGCTGTGACCAGTACCTGCTGCTGGTCCTGCTGCTAAATGTTGGTGTACACTGTCTGCAATAAAAACTATGGACTTATTCAAATTTGAGAGATGACCATTTAGTACTTAAAGTACTGATACCTGTGCAAAATGTACTTGCTCTCTGATGTCATGGAATACTTATAAAGGGCAACACACTAAGGTCAATTAAAAAGGCAACACTCATACATTAACTCTAAAGTTGTCATTACTATAAGCAGAACTATGTTCTGGGAAGCTACCTTTAATGTCAAACTACATATTCTGAAATGACTGACTGAAAGTTAGTTAAAAGATCCACAGCATAGCCACAGGTTGTGGGGAAAAGGTAATAGCTAATGGTAACACAATGTTAATACTGTAGCTACGTTAGCTAACTAATGATAGCTAGCTAGTGCTGGCTTGCCAGGCTGTGGAACATAAATAATACACATGAAAATTATTTTCATTAATGCAACTTGTCTAACCAAACATAGCTAACGTTACCACTTTGATGCGTGTCTCTGCCGTCACCAAACACTCATCCAAAGATTCTAGCAATCCTGACGCTCATCAAATGGGTGCTTTTTAGTTCGAAACTATTTTCTGATATTTTCAACAACAAAAAAATATTTGATTATTTTTGTCATTTTTTACTTTTTATTAGTAGTAGGGACAAAATCAGCCCTATAAAAAGTGACAGGGACATATCCCCGTTGGAGTCTATGCACCTGGTTGACCATAAGCTAGGGGGCGCACAATACTATTATCTACTCATTGATCAACCATCCATTTGTTTCTCCCCCTGATACCGCAATTCACAACTAAATGCCACTGTGAGCTTACAAAGATATGCATCTTGCAGATTAGGTTTCAAAAAGGACAACCCAGAAGAGTGCAATTCCAGCTCTCTGCACATCTCAGAAGCATGTTTTTGTCATCTCCTGTCCTCGGTGGTGATTATTGAGCCGTGCATCCGCCAGTGCAATTCACTCTGGGTACTGCAACGTGCCTCTCTGTTTGAGACGGAGACGGCAGACTGGCATTTTAACACACTCCGACAATCAAGCCTGTGGAATCACCTTGGAAACCACTTGTTAGTGGAATGGTGGATACAACTGTATTACAGAAGGCCGAGACGGAACGAATGCAGGAGTGTTCTCTCGGTTTCGGTTGGGGAGACCCGCCTGCCTCTCGATTCCGTACGCAAAAGTGGACGCCCGTTCTTCAGTGAAGCGCACAGAAGTACATCAGGCCATTTCTGCTCAGGGAGAGTAAAGAGCATCTGAGCAGAAGTCAGTTTTACCAGCACAAACAAGCAACAAACCCTGGAGGAAGAGCCAACAGGAGTCAGACTCAACCAGAATCACAGAGATGACAAGATGAAGAAGCACGTGGCCTGGAAATTTCACTGTAGCTGCATGTTAACGATAAGTTCCACAGCTCCTCCAAATACTACCATCCTCAACACAAATGAAACAGTTTTAACATTTGTAAAGACACATTCTCTTAAGACAGCAAGACTAAGAAACACTGGGCCACATTACATAAACGGATGTAGGAAACATAATATATGCCATTTAGCAGATGCTTTTATCCAAAGGAAACATGGTGTAGCGTTGCTTTGAAATAGTGCCTGCTCTGAACCATAAGGGTGAAGGTACTTGTCTTACCATCATTTTTATGTCAATACTTTAGTAGGTAGACTAATTTTAGCAAGTGTGTATTTACAACTGTATAAAGAGTACATTCATTGATATTTAAGTTGCAAACATTTTTGTTGATTCTACAGGCCCTATACAGGCCTCTGGTTTTGGCTCCATCCACTATGTGAGGCAGCAAAGACTGGAGTGTGTCATAGATAAGGGCATGCATTTTTCACTAACACTGCAGTTCCATCCTCCAACACCAAGAGGTCAATGGAGGACTTGCTGAAGCTACTTCTTAAGCAAGCAACGCTTTACGGTCTCAAGTAATCATTCAATTATCACAAATGAGGTGCGTATTGCAGAGTGTCTGGAAAGGGAAGTTACAGTTTGTGATCTTAGTTTGCAATCTGATTGGTTGTAGCAAGTTTCATCCAGCGTTCTGTTATACGTCAATGGTTGAGTTGGCTTAAATCACTGCCTGCAATTGGAATTTGGAGCTCCACCTACACAAGATCACGATTCATCAGAAGATTCATCATTCATCATCACAATAAACTAACTGACCATTGATTTATTAGCAAAGTATATCCCCGGATGTTGGGTGGTTTTATCTCACATCAGAGTTAACCTGGTCAGGCTAATAGTGCCGGAAGTGTATGAGCAGCCTGCTCAGGCTCATTGTACAGTAAGTTTATGAGCAGCGTGATCAGGCTCACAATATTACAGTTATGAGCCTCACACGCAAGGCCATGTCTGAATAAACACAGGTATGAATACACATGAATGATTATGTAGACGAACGAGGGCATTATGAAACATATGGCACACTCAGAGCAGAGGAATTGATTGTTTATGACACGCAGCTTGTTTTTAATAGATCACAGATACTGTGCTCTTTCCTACAGTCTCTTAGGGGCCATGATGTTTTAGAACAGGAATAATCTATAGTTCTCTCATCTTTATTCTTATGCCAGAGTCTATGTGGCACCCTTGGTTTCTGCAGAGGGGTCAACCTCTTTCGGAGGACCCCCCCATTCCACAAAAAATTTATTTAAGAAAAATGCACAATCACCGATTTACACGGTTTGCACTTAAACCTCCATTTTGCGAGTTACCTGTAACCAGCCTTCAGCAAAAATAAATAACAAGCCTGCATCGCCGTTTGTACCAAAGGAGCCCTTTTTTTCTTTTACAATTGTTGGGCTATTGTATAAATATATGAGATTACTACACCATCAGGTTTGGATTTACCAACAAAACAGGAGGAAGAAGAGTTAGGATGAGTCTAGCATACACACACAAGACAACAGAAGGAAAAGCGTGTTGCAAAGCAAGTGACTGACCCCTCCTCAACCCCCGGCTTCCAGCCCCGCTGAGAGAAGAGCCTGTTTCAGGTGCCGTGACCTTGAGGAGTGTTTACCAATTATCCTAGCGAGCGGCCAGGGCTGAAGCTTTCCACGGCATTGCTTTTAATTTTGGTTAACTTGCCAATATGTGTTTGTGAAGAAAAATAAAGTAACAATTTATTAGCAAGGACAGTTAAGGACAAATGCTGATTGAACCAAGATCACTGTCCATATTGCATGAAAAACAAAAAAACACACTTCTTCCACCTCCAGAAGTTTAAGTCTCATTCGTAAAACAGTGAATGAGAATTTAGTCAATTTGACAACAAATGCTGCAGGACTTTAATTGGACGTTGTGTACATTATGCAAACATTGTAATAGACTTTCCTTTGGGCCATCACCATAATCAGCTTCATTCATCATCAGCAGCATCATCATCGCAACCTTCAGCAACACGGTCTCCATCACCATCACCATCATTTTTAATTACGCCTGAGCAACAAGCTTTGTGGGTCCTGATGATGCAAGAGCATTTGCCATGCTGCAATAACTCCTGCTCTGAGCCAATTTAAAGAACTTCCAAGTTAATTAAAACAAGTCCCGAAATGTACACCAGACTTGCGGACTAAATTTAAGCCACATTTTCTTTTTCTTTCTTGCATCATCCTAGTACTGCATCCATCCTCCAAGTGAACTTTCCCACGTAAAGAAATACCCCCAGGCTAAATTAGCACAGTTAATTAACTCACGTCACACAAACAAGTAAACAATATGAAAAAAACTAAAACGCTCAAACACATCCTCTGCTAAGCAGCAGCAGCTTTTGGAACAATATCCAGTTCCAAGCTAGAGAAACATGAGGCTTTTCTATGCAATGAAAGGCAATAGGCAGCAAGCTCAGAAGCGATGAACACTTCGGGCCATATTTACTAAGGAAATAGTTGCAGCAGAACAGCAGTCACTACAATGCGCTGTTTCGCAGTCGCAGATACACACATATTAACAACCAATTTACTAAGACCGGTTCTAATTACGCAATGAAAGAAATAAAATACCCTCATTCGCAATTTTGCGGTAGAAGACACCATCAAAAAAGGGTCTGAGACAATATGGCACGCTTACACGTCCAGATTACAATGCGCCAAGAAATGGCTAGGCTACGCAGCAACCAGGCACAATTAGCGAGGGACCCAGGAAAAAAAGATAATGTACATTTACAGATCAGGAAATGGAATTAATGGAAAACAGAAGTAAACATACTACAGCAGAGAAATAAAACACCAACGGAAAGGAGAAAAAGAGTGACATAAAAAAAAATACATAATTCATTAGGGTTTAAAGGACAAACAGTATATGATGTAAAGAAAAGAAGGCATCATTTTAGGGGGCGTACCAAAGAAAAACTTTCCTACAACATAATCCGGGCAAAAGACAGGTGGTGGTCCAACCAACGAAAGAATATTAACACCAATAGATCAACAGTTGAAACAAACCTAGGTAGATGAAGACAAATAACTAGCTACATAATTCAAGTTCTCCAGATCAAGATAAGAAGTTTTTTCTTGGCAATAAGTAGTTGAAAAACATGAGTAGCATGTTGCGTACCTGGCTAGATATGTGGTTTGACCTAATGGATACAGTTTGTGTTCCTACCATCTACCGTAGCTTGCTACTTCGGCTGTTTATCAGCTTCAGGTAAGACAGACCACTCTGTAGTCCCTCAGGGTTACTCACAGCCACTTTCACATTCTGAACCTTTTTTAGACATTGCCTCTGACATTGGTTTGTTATGGTTTGTCCGGTTCCCTGAGGGAAATTAGGACAGTAGTGCTGACCGAAACACTGAAATGATGGGAAAAAGGCACACAAAGCCACAAGATGACACAAACAAATCACAAGGGATTGCAGTAACATTTTTTTTTTACCACATCAACCATATACGGAAATGCTTTTTGTTTATATGCAAGGTGTGAGTCAAGTTCAAGCTCCGATGTCAACAATACACATCGGTAGTTTTGACAGAGCGCAAAAGGACAAGACTCATCGGAGCCTTTATATTCATATGCGATACCAATGGGATCCGATACAGACTACCTCCAGATGTGGTTCATATAGGAATTGGAAATATCCAACACATATCTGATTACTTCTTCTGAGACTGTCGCATAAAAAGACAAGTGGTCACATTCTTTGAAGAGTTTATAGAACGTCACCTAGGCTACATCAGCACTCAGAAAAATACAGCCTGCTTTCAGGTGTTCTTAAAATTCTCACGCAAAGAGCAGAGTCGCAATTAAGGCATGCTTTAGTAAATCAGACGGAATACCTAATTGGCCTAATTGACTAAATCTCCACCCTGCGTTCGCCCCAGATATATGATATACATGTGCATCAACAGACTTAACCATGCATCTAAATTAAAGTCGCAGAGAGACATAACCTGAGCAAATTGCATCCCAATAGCGATTTGACTCACTGCAACTGTTTCGTAAATTCAACGTAGATATTACGGCAATCCTTTCGTAAATGTAATAACCTAAAATGTCTAATTAAAGACGCGTAGGAAAATAATCCAAAACAGACGGGGTGCAAATGCAAAACATACAGACCAATGTGTAGGGGAAATTACATAGTTTAATAAATCATTCATATAATGGAACTGGACAAGCAATCGCAAATAAGGATCATTCTGCTGGGAAATAAGGTACACCGGAGATGAACAACCTGTATGTGCTAAAACAAGGAAAACAAGGATGTGCTAAACAGACTATAATCCTGATAGTGGTTCTCTGTGGCTCAATGCCATGCCTTAGGTTGTGGGTTCTCCCCACTGGGGCCACATGTACTGAAAATGTAAACAGACTATAATCTGCTAAATGGTGTATATTATTTCATCACACACAGGACACTCGCCTCTATTCTTTGTCGCCTTTCATTGCCATTCTCTGTGCCATTCTTTAAGCAGCCGGTATTGACACTTTCAGCAGATTGTCAGTCACTGATTTCATCTGTCAATCTATAAATGAATGAATTAAAAAAGTTAACATCTTTCTAAAAGAATCATGTGTCATACAGCACATGACAAAAATGAGAGCATTGGTTGAATATTATGCCTTCATGCCTTTTAAAATGTTTCTCTGAGATGCCTCAGAGGTTGGCATGCGCTGCTCTGCTGGTGACTGTTCCTGAACTGTGTCAACTGTGTGTGTGTGTGTGGGGGTGACTGTATACATCTATATGCAAAGTGGCTGATTGCCTGTCATTTGTGCTGTATTTATGAGTATTCTTGAATGCATTTGTGAGCTGGATTGAAGTATGCAAATATAGAATATGCTTATGTATGGTGCAGGTGCACGTGAATGGTTTTCTGTTTGTACCGTTTGCGTGTGACTGGATTAGTGTGTGCATGTGATTTAGCACACATTTGTGGTTATGTCCTGTACAGTGCTACATGGTGGGAGAGATAATTGTTTTATTAAAGGCCAGCTGTCCCTCTCCCCGGTTGCCAGTAGCCCCAGATATAGCTTTAACATGGCCTAAACCACAGACCAGAGCCCTGCTGGTATCGCACTACAGACCACAGCCGTCTAGAACGCCAGAATGTTGTGCAGGAATCCACAAAGACACAGTGGATGGTAGACGGACCTTCTCACCTTCTCATATTGTTTAATGGTTTGTCCAATGGGGATGGCACATTATTTATCATGAGATCTGGTAAAAATGCATCAGTCCCCCCAGGACCTCTAAAGGAAAGGCTTTGACTACATCATCCACTCACAGTTCTGGGTAAATCAATAAACTAGAGTGGCTTGCATTTGCAATGCTCCTTCATCTTGGTTCTCTCACTGGAGGAAACTCATGGATGTGTGGTCTGTGTGTGTGTACCTCTGTGCATTTATGTGTGTGTCCATATGTGTCTGCCTTTATTTCTATGTGCACATGCATACCGGTGTGTGTATGTATCTGTGTGTCTATCTTGTATGTGTGCACATGTGTGTATCCGTGTGTGTGTTTAGTGACAACACCACTGGACTCTGTTCCTGGGTCTCGTGGATTGAAATTTCACATGGGTCACTTTGAGGCTGTGGTTCTCAAACTCGGTCCTGGGGACTCCCTGTGTATGCTGGTTTTTGTTACAGCCAATCTCTTGATCAATTAAAGTTGTTGAACGTGTGTAAGTTATACCATATTTTTTTCCTTACATTTATTTTGACACAATGCAGGTTTGGTTCATTGCCAAATGATCAGTCATTGAACTCTTCATTTTCCACGAAAGGTTTAGTTTCAGTGACCAGGTATTGACACTTTCAGCAGATTGTCAGTCACTGATTTCATCTGTCAATCTATAAATGAATGAATTAAAAAAGTTAACATCTTTCTAAAAGAATCAGGTGTGATACAGCACATGACAAAAATGAGAGCATTGGTTGATCTGGTCAAAAGACCTGGGATGTGAATATGGGATATATATGTTCATGTATATATGTTCATGGCATGCACAGCTATTTTTAACATAATATGGCCTTAAGAGAGTATAGCATGCCTTCATATAGATTAAAAGTGTCTAATTAAGAACAGCTAGTTACATTTTAAAGGTTGCAATTGTGGTTGGAACAAAAATCAGTATACAGTAGTCCCCCAAGACCGAGTTTGGGTACTACTGACTTTAAGGTACTTCACCTAAATTCACATCAATTACCACAGTGCCTGCTGTAATATAACGTTCCACAAACCGCCATCACACCTCAAAAGGGGTTGTCTCCGCAGCAATGGTAAAAGCATTATTCAGACAACCGCAGGGAAAATATCGGGATAATCTGTATTAAAACAACATAGCGCTGAAAAGGTCCAGTCTATAAAAACAGTCAATTAAGGAGGTGGCACCGTGGTAATGAATGGTGGCACAAGGGAATGCTAATGGCTTCATTTTAATCAGTGATTTCATGAGAAAACTGTGATATTAATATTCCGTCAGCTCCACTTTCTCAGGAGTAATAAAACACCCTAATTGCATGAATATTCAGCAGATTACCGTTAATTAAAAATGACTTTCAACACAAAATATGACCCATGTCCAAAGTTTGTTCATCCCTGCAATTCCTGCAATTTTACTTAACATTTTTGAAAATGCAACACTTTTTTGGGGGGGTGGGTGAGTCCCCAGCTTACTTTCATGGTTTCTAAGGTTTAGCGCTGGTATTAAAAATTACATTTAGTTCTGTTAAGCTGCTGAAAAAAACAACAACAAAAAAACGTTTATTATTTATTTATTTTGTTTTGTTTCAGATTTTCCCCTTTTTCTCACAATTTGGTGGCCAATTTTACCCTCTATTGATTCAATGACTCTCCCCACGAGCCTGCCGGCTGCAAATATGGGACCAGCCACTACCCTGGGACTGGTAGTGGCGAGGGCAAGTGAATCACCTCCCTTGAGACGGACCCCGCCGGGCCGTCGACCGTGAATCCGATACATGCAGGGAAGCTCTCTGTACCTGCGGCAAGGTACTGCCCCTCCCCCTGAGGCCAGATCCCCCGACCAGATCCGGGCTTGCGCAGCCAGGTAATCCAACCCCAGCTGCAGTGGGCAACCTGCACTCCAGGCAAGCGCTTTTACTGCTTGAGCCACCCAGAGGCCCGAAAGCCAAAGTTTATTCATGGCCATTTCCTTCAGGAAAAATCAAGCCTCGGGACACAATAATAATCGAGCCCCACAAGCAAAAAGGAGGACTATAGGGTTTATTTTAAAGTGCCTTGCCACAAGTTTCCAATGTTAAATGAAACTTGTTAATAGGAGTCTGATTAATGCCAACGTGTCTGTCTCTGAACAGCTATCATGACAGTACCAGGGCCAATTACCGCTTAATTTTTCATATACTTTATTTGTATGCATGTATCATATTTATTAGGACATTTGCAGAATATTGTAACATTGTTGTAAATTAACAGATAAAATAGAAACAAATTTAAAAAAGAAAAGAATATTGTAACATTGTTCTAACAGGGATTTTCTCACCTTGCCTGTAACCCAACCCACTCTCTGATAGCAATGTTTGAATAAGGCGTTTCCTTGGATAAGAGCTCAGTCTGTAAGAAGTTTCAGTTGGAGCTTTTTTGAAATACTACTTAATGTGTGTGTGTTTGTGCACACACGTGTGTACTTTTCATTGACCCACTCGGGTCAGCTAGGTAAAGAACGTACAGCAGTTAACCAAATGTCCTCAAGTGAGGTTTGAATTAGCATGTGCTTGACAAATCTGAGCGAGCGTATTATGCACAGGCGTATACGCGTGTCCATTCGTCATGCATTTAGTTCTTGAGATATCACCGCTAGTCTTAACATTAGCTCTTTGGGGTGTAGATCAAGGACAGGCCAAATGTCCCTTGAGGACATCTGCTACTATAGACCGCTTACAACTGGGATAACAAGTGTGTACCTACCCCAACACCTCCTCTACAAATCATGTAACAAAGGTGAACGCGAGCGGTGCTCTACATTCCAGCCCACTGTGGACCAGGCGTGCATTAATCAGGCGGCATCGACAGAGCTGTCTGCCAGTGTCTAATCAGCGTGGTCCTCTGGCCCCTCACACGGCCTACATCAGAGCCCAAAGTCATCTGGAAGTTACCGGCCACAAGGTTCTGTTCTCTCTTTTCCTGTCTGTCGGAAAGCAAACACCTGTGTCAGTCTGGTTTTTGGACCGATGGTGAGCTCCACGGAATGTCCCAGATATTGATATATTACCCTTTGGCCAATGGAAATCCCTAGGTGGCAATAAAAACACCACCTTCAAATCAAGGGCACTTTAGCGCTTTCTTTTGAAAAGTAGACTAGCATCTGCCTGAGTAAACACACAACTCCCCCGCCCCCAAAAGAACCTAACAAACAAATAAACAAATAAACATGGGGTTCCAAAAACACTAGCCCTTCATGCCCCCATAGGTGTCGACCATGGCCAACAGTCATAAGAAGGTGATGCACAATTGGCCACAGGCTCATCCAAGGAAGGAGAGTTCAAACAGGCAGGATAATCCCCATCTCAGTGTGATATATTGCCTTCTCTGGTCAACTGGGTGACTGCACTCTGGAGATGTGCAAGGGGTGCAGTCCTCCAGCTTCATGACCACGCAGCCCAGCACGTGGACTGCATATTGGAGAGACGCAGCGGCTGTCTGCACATGTTTCAGAGGACAGACATACTGGCGTGTGCTCTCCCAAATTGACAGACAGGACGGGCCTACAAAAACAAACACAACAGGGAACTCCAAACTGGGGTAAGACAGAAACAATTTAGGGATAAAAAGTGAGGAATTTTTTTTAAAGGGGATGTGGCAGTGAAGGGAAAGGCAAAATTGGGAGAAAAGGAAAATAATTGGTGATAACTTGTTTGCATAAGAAAAAAAAAAACTGCACTTTGGTTATCAGTGTCTTTCAGTGTTTATCAGACTGGCTGGACTTTATGGAGGTGATGTGTAGGCCTCCTGGGTGGTGCAGTGGTAGAATGTCCAACGCTGCCCACTGCGACCGGGGTTCGATTCCACCAGGTCCCGTCAGTTTCAGCTCTGGCTGGGAGTGTCACTAGGGGGCGGCAATTTGCTGTCCACCCCAGGGTGGGGGGAGGTAAGATGATATGAGCTTGCTGTGTATAGGAGTGGCCCTGTGCATAGTTACAGTGACGGCTTGGCAGGTTCCGACTCGGAAGAAGAGGTACTCCACGCATGTCACTGCCAGTTTCAGGACTACGGCAATGAGCTCTCATTCTAAATTGGGGGAAAATAGGGAAAAAGAGCATAAAGAAAAAATAGAGACTATGTGAAGGAGACACGATCGGGCAGAGAAAAGGGAGTGCTGAAAGCCACGCTAACCTCCCTTTCAGCAGACTGGAAGCTGGCTTCATTCTTTTAACTAATCTAATTTAAAAGATAAGGATCAGATTTTTTTGATTAGCTGCTCTGGAAAACATGGTTTCTTTTTTAAAAAGATTTTTTATTTTGTTTCTGATTTTATCCCGTTTTTCTCCAAATTTGGTAGCCAATTACACCTGCTATTTTCAGGTCAATCCCTCCCTCATAGTTTGCTGCTGTAGCCCTGTGACCGGCGGCGACAAAGGCGACGTATCGTCTCCTCTGGCACTTGCCAAGCCGACGACCGTAACTCTGGCACCCCAGAGCCACTCCTGTGTGCAGTGAACGTCTTGTCGTCTTCCCTCCCCCCTCCCTGGGGCGGACAGCCAATCCGCCGCCCCGGTGGTACTCCTGGCCAGAGCCGACTCTGGCGTGGCTGGGAATCTAACCTCGGTCGCCGTGGCCAGCGTCGGACGTTGAAACCACTAGACCATGCGGGAGGCCTGTAAACATGGTTTCTGGGCTTAATCATTGAAACAGCTCTTCCAGAAACCATAAAGTCCCCCCCGTCCTCTGTCCTTATTGCTCCATAAAACATGTTTTATTCATTCATATTTTTCATTTATTTATCCTTTATATTTCCACGTTAAAACCATTACATTTTACATCTCTTTTTCGAGGGTGACCTGGTCAAGAAGCAACAACAAACCCAGGTGCACCAGATAAATACAAATAAAATAAAAACAGTAAACGCAATAGATATTCATATCAATCTAGAAATAAAGGACTAGCTTACATACAGTAGGCTCAGTTTTTATTCATACCCTTGATAAAGATGAAAAAAAGAGATTGTATAAAATAAACTATAGAAGTAATGAGTTATAGTTATATTTTATGCTCAAACAATTCAGAAAATGTCAAAATACTAATACAATTGTTCAGAAAAGCATTTTCTTTCTTTCTGAAAACATCTGGATCATAATTATTCCTAACTCTAACTATTCTTTTAAATTGAATCCAACAAAAACAAATCTTCATAAATATACAACTTATTTGAAGTTCATTGGAAGGTTATGGTGAGGGAGGGTTGGGTGCGGGAGAGGTTGGGGAGAAGGAGTTGCGAATGTCATTAACCTTCTTGCGAAAGAAAGATTCAAAGTCATCCACGGTTAGAAAGGAGGGGGTTGGGGGAGGAGGAGGGGTGAGGAGAGAGGAAAATGTAGAGAACAGTTTACATGGGTTAGAAGCAGAAGACTGCATTTTTTAGGAAGAAAAATGCAGATTTAGAAGAGGTTCGAGGAAATGACCAGGTAGAGGACGCAAGTCCACTGCTCCACTGGCGTTAAACTCCCTAATAACTGACACAACAGTGGAAAGTGGTATCTTTTACATTTTTATTTTTGTGTAGCCATCTTCTGATCTTTCAGGGAGTTCTTTGCCTTTCACCATGATGATGGCTGACCACAGTATTTCAAACATGTGTTCCCTTCTTTGTATACCCTAGGGAAACAGGATACCATTGTAGGCCACTGTATAGTTCCATAACCTTCCAATGAACTTCAAATAACTTGTATATTTATGAAGATTTGTTTTTGTTGGATTAAATTTAAAAGAATAGTTAGGGTTATGAATAATTATGATCCAGATGTTTTCTGAAGAAAAAAATATATATATGAAAGAAAATGTTTTTCTGAACAATTGTATTAGTATTGTAGGTTTGGAATTTTCTGAATTGTTTGAGCATAAAATATAACTCCTTACTTATATAGCTTATTTTATACAATCTCTTCTTTATCAAGGGGATGAATAAAAACGCAGCCTACTGTAGATCATTTACAATACACTTTATGATTTAAAACGGGTTCCTCAATTATTTTTTATCATTTAAACCCATTGGTTTAGCGCTTAGAAAGGAAAGCCCTGCAATATTTCTATGTCGGGGCTTTCTATCCATTACAAAAGAAATACAAATATTAATTTTCTGTCCCATTTTATCAAGAAAAATATATACCAGAAGTTTTTTTTAAATCCTCGTTTGCTCATGAATATGACCAGAAATCTTCTTGGCCAGCCTCACCGTGCCCCTCAGATAACAATGAACCATATCACGGAACAAAATGACATCACTTGTCAAGTTCTCAGCTTTTCCTTCCATTTTCGCTTCCTCAGAAACTCTTGAGAGACTGTCGTATTTACACAGGTGTGCCCAGAACACAAACACAGAACTTAGATTAGCGCAGCCTATGGCCTGTGTGGATCGGGCTTCCCTCTGTCACAGCCTCTCAGACAGGGCGGGGAAATAGAAATACTTCTCTACGCCGCAGTTCTTACAAAGAAACCATGCCTTTGGCACAGCCAATAGCACAGCTGCTTGAACTCAGTCCTGGGGACCAGTGTTCTGGTTTTCCTCACAGTTAATTAATCTAGTTAACTGCCGACACATGCTTAAGTACCTTGATAATTATGTGTTTAAAACTGCACATTATCGTTTGCCCAGTCTTGTTTCTTCCCCACAGGCAGCCGTTGAGTCTCAGTATCCGGGTGTCCACATTTCTCCATCAACGCTCAAGACCAACTCTATCCAGCAATCTATAGATCAGCCAATTTAGGATGTATAAAGCCCTGGATCACATTGATCAGCAAAATAGAACATGGTCCTGGATCAGGGGTAGTTGGGTTTCTGGTTCTTTCTCTGTACAAACCCCCAACTACATAATTGGATGAATTATTTGACCCAATGAATGCAACGTAACCATGTGCTGACAGTACTCCATATTTTACCATTAAGAATAGAATATAGAATATTCTTTATTTGCCATCTCCTCCTTGAGCTGCCACCTTACCGTGGTGGAGGGGTTTGCGTGTCCCAATGATCCCAGGAGCTAAGTTGTCGGGGGCTTCATGCCCCTGGTAGGGTCACCCAAGGCAAACAGGTCCTTGGTGAGGGACCAGACAAAGCGTGGCTCACAAGACCCCTTATGATGACGAACATAAATGGAACTACGTTTCCCTTGCCCCGACGCTGGTCACCGGGCCCCCTGGAGCCAGGCCCGGGGTAGGGCTCGAGGGCGAGCGCCTGGTGGCCGAGCCTACACCTATGGGGCTCGGCCGGGCACAGCCCGAAGAGGCAACGTAGGGACCCCCTTTCCCATGGGCTCACCACCCATGGGAGGGGCCAAAGGGGTCGGGTGCAGTGTGAGATGGGCGGGCCGAAGGCAGGGGCCTTGGCGGTCCGATCCTCGGCTGCAGAAGCTAGCTCTAGGGACGTGGAATGTCACCTCTCTGGCGGGGAAGGAGCCTGAGCTGGTGCGGGAGGTCGAGAGGTTCCGGCTAGATATAGTCGGCCTCGCCTCGACGCACGGCATGGGCTCCGGAACCAGTCTCCTTGAGAGGGGTTGGACTCTCTTCCACTCTGGAGTTGCCCCTGGTGAGGCGCCGAGCAGGGGTGGGAATACTTATTGCCCCCGGCTCGGTGCCTGCACGTTGGGGTTCACCCCGGTAGACGAGAGGGTAGCCTCCCTCCGCCTTCGGGTGGGGGACGGGTCCTGACTGTTGTTTGTGCCTATGCTCCAAACAGCAGCTCAGAATACCCACCCTTTTTGGAGTCCTTGGAGGGGGTGTTGGAGAACACTCTTCCGGGGACTCCTCGCGTTTTGCTGGGAGACTTCAATGCTCACGTGGGCAACGATAGTGAGACCTGGAGGGGCGTGATTGGGAGGAACGGCCCCCCCGATCTGAACCAGAATGGTGCTTTGTTGTTGGACTTCTGTGCTTGTCACAGATTGTCCATAACGTACACCATGTTCAAGCACAAGCGTGTCCATATATGCACCTGGCACCAGGACACCCTGGGCCGCAGTTCAATGATCGACTTTGTGTGGTCGTGTCGTCGGACTTGCGGCCGCATGTCTTGGACACTCGGGTGAAGAGAGGGGCGGAGCTGTCAACTGATCACCACCTGGTGGTGAGTTGGCTCCGATGGTGGGGAGGATGCCGGTCAGGCCTGGCAGGCCCAAACGTATTGTGAGGGTCTGCTGGGAACGTCTGGCAGAGTCTCCTGTCAGAAGGAGCTTCAACTCCCACCTCCGGGAGAGCTTCAACCATGTCCCGGGGGAGGCTGGGGACATTGAGTCCGAATGGGCCATGTTCCGTGCCTCTATTGTCGAGGCGGCTGACCGGAGCTGTGGCCGCAAGGTCGTCGGTGCCTGTCGCGGCGGTAATCCCCGAACCCGCTGGTGGACACCGGCAGTGAAGGATGCCGTCAGGCTGAAGAAGGAGTCCTATCAGACCTTTTTGGCCTGTGGGACTCCGGAGGCAGCAGATGGGTATCGGCGAGCCAAGCGGAGCGCGGCCGGCGGTCGCTGAGGCAAAAACTCGGGCATGGGAGGAGCTCGGTGAGGCCATGGAGAACGACTTCCGAGCGGCCGAGGAGGTTCTGGACCACCATCCGGCGTCTCAGGAGGGGGGAAGCAGTGCACTGTCAACACTCTGTACAGTGGGGATGGGGCGCTGCTGACCTCGACTCGGGACGTCGTGGGTCGGTGGAGGAATAGCAAGACCTCCTCAATCCCACCGACACGCCTTCCAGCGAGGAAGCAGAGTCTGGGGACTCGGGGTGGGCTCTCCTATCTCTGGGGCTGAGGTCGCCACGGTGGTTAAAAAGCTCTGTGGTGGCAGGGCCTCGGGGTGGATGAGATCCGCCCGGAGTCCCTCAAGGCTCTGGATGTTGTGGGGCTGTCTTGGTTGACACGACTCTGCAGCATCGCGTGGACATCGGGGGCAGTGCCTCTGGACTGGCAGACCGGGGTGGTGGTCCCCCTCTTCAAGAAAGGGGACCGGAGGGTGTGTTCCAACTACAGGGGATCACACTCCTCAGCCTCCTGGTAAGGTCTATTCAGGGGTTCTGGAGAGGAGGGTCCGTCGGATGGTTGAACCTCGGATTCAAGAGGAGCAATGTGGTTTTCGTCCTGGTCGCGGAACTGTGGACCAGCTCTACACCCTCCGTGGGGTCCTGGAGGGTGCATGGGAGTTTGCCCAACCAGTCTACACATGTTTTGTGGACTTGGAGAAGGCTTTCGACCGTGTCCCTCGGGGAGTCTTGTGGGGGGTGCTCCGGGAGTACGGGGTACCGGACCCCTTGATACGGGCCATTCGGTCCCTGTACGACCGGTGCCAGAGCTTGGTCCGCATTGCTGGCAGTAAGTCGGACTTGTTCCCGGTGAGGGTTGGACTCCGCCAGGGCTGCCCTTTGTCACCGGTTCTGTTCATAACCTTTATGGACAGAATATCTAGGCGCAGCCGGGGCGTTGAGGGGGTCCGGTTCGGTGGCCTGAGGATCGGGTCACTGGTCTTTGCAGATGATGTGGTCCTGTTGGCTTCATCGGGCCGTGACCTCCAGCTCTCGCTGGAGCGGTTCGCAGCCGAGTGTGAAGCGGCTGGTATGAGAATCAGCACCTCCAAATCCGAGACCATGGTTCTCAGCCGGAAAAGGGTGGAGTGCACTCTCCAGGTCGGGAGGAGATACTGCCCCAAGTGGAGGAGTTTAAATACCTCGGGGTCTTGTTCACGAGTGATGGAAGGATGGAGCGGGAGATCGACAGGCGGATTGGTGCGGCGTCGGCAGTGATGCAGACGCTGCATCGGTCTGTCGTGGTAAAGAGGGAGCTGAGCCTAAAGGCAAAGCTCTCGATTTACCGGTCGATCTATGTTCCTACCCTCACCTATGGTCACGAGTTGTGGGTAGTGACCGAAAGAACGAGATCGCGAATACAAGCGGCTGAAATGAGTTTCCTCCGCAGGGTGTCTGGGCTCTCCCTTAGAGATAGGGTGAGGAGCTCGGTCATCCGGGAGGGGCTCAGAGTAGAACCGCTGCTCCTCCGCGTCGAGAGGAGCCAGATGAGGTGGCTGGGGCATCTGGTTAGGATGCCTCCTGGACGCCTCCCGGGTGAGGTGTTCGGGCACGTCCCACCGGGAGGAGGCACCGGGGAAGACCCAGGACACGCTGGAGAGACTATGTCTCTCGGCTGGCCTGGGAACGCCTCGGGATTCCCCCGGAAGAGCTGGACGAAGTGGCCGGGGAGAGGGAAGTCTGGGTCTCCCTGCTTAGGACGCTGCCCCCGCGACCCGAACAGGACAAGCGGTAGACGATGGATGGATGGATGGATGGATTTATTTGCCATTTTACACAAGTTGCACACAAATAATTGGAATTAGTTTCTTCGCATATCTCTCCTAAGAGAGGTCCGAGCACAGGGTCAGCCATAGTATGGCGCCCCTGGAGCAGTTAGGGGTTCAGTGCCTTGCTCAAAGGCACTCCGGCAGTGTCCCAGAAAGTGAACTAGCATCCCTCCCTTCATTGTTTTTTCATTTGGCCTTCCTGGCCTTCCGTGTCGCTAACCACTGAGCCACTGCCGCCCCTAGACTCTTTAGTAATTAGATCAAACTGCACAATCAAGCATGGATGAAAGGTACAAAAGTCCAGAAACATATCTGGCACTCCAGGACCAGGGTTCCCTACTCCCTGGTCCTTAGAGGACATATCACAGTAAATTCCTCATTCGTGCATGATGATCTTAAGACTCACGGTGCTCAGGGAAACAACTTTTCAGTTGGAAGGATACTAGTGGACACGGGGGCAGATTCTAGGCAGACCTGACTTCCTGGGCCTCTCAGGACAAGAATTGTGGGTATTTAACAAACTGCTGGTTTTCCTGCGCACACACCTGTATAACCTCCTACATGGGCAATTAAGCACAGCAGCTCTGGGCCTAATTAACTCCTATTGTGATGTCATGCACACGGACACCGAACGGGAAAAACAAGGCAGCAGATCACATGCATCCATTTATCCAGATCCCCATTTCCTATGGTGTTTTCACAACTTATTAATTAGGCCAAAGCAGCTCATTTAAAATGAACTGCAGGTAATGAAAACAGAGCCATGACACCATAGCCATAACACAAGTGGAACACATTGTCAAACAAAGTTAAAGTTAATATAGGTGACATCATCACCCTGCGCGAAGAATCTCAGTGTGGTGATGGACAACAGGCTGTCCCTGTCAAAGAACATCGCAGTGGTAAGCCGGGCATGCAGATTCTTCCTGTATAACATCAGGAGAATCCGTCCCTTCCTTACCACTCTACCCAGCTCCTGGTCCAAGCAATGGTACTGTCCCGTTTGGACTACTGCAACTCGCTTCTGGCTGGCCTTCCGGCATCTGCCATCAGACCCCTGCAACTCATCCAGAACGCTGCAGCCTGCCTGGTCTTCAACCTTCCCAGACACTCCCATGTCACCCCCCTGCTCACTACCCTCCACTGGCTGCCTGTTATAGCTCATATCAAATTCAAAACATTGGTCCTAGCATACCAGGCAGTCAAGGGATCAGCTCCAACATACCTCCTCAAGATCTTCAAACCCTACACACCTGCCAGACCACTCCGTTCTGCTACCTCAGGACGCCTAGCGCCTCCCCCCCTCCGCACCTGTGCTTCCCGGTCACATCTCCTGTCGGTTCTGGCTCCTCGATGGTGGAACAACCTTCCCGTGAAAGTCAGAACAGCCGAGACCCTGGCCACCTTCAAGCGACGACTGAAGACCCACCTCTTCAGGGCGCACCTCTCCCTGTAGTCCGGTTTTGTTACTTCAGGACATAGCTGTCTAGTACTGCACTCATGTCTACTTGTTTATGTATTGTATTAGGTTTAGGCATTATTTCGCCATTATTTTCCGCACTGATTGTTTTATTGCTGCCTTTGAATCGTGGCTACAGATTTACGTACAGGGTCCTAGTTTAACTATGTGGTTGCTCCTAGCACCTGGAATTGTACTTCCCTCTAGGGTGGCTTTCAGCTAAACTGTTCTTGACTACGGTTAACACTTTGTTGTACGTCGCTCTGGATAGGAGCGTCTGCCAAATGCCTGTAATGTAATGTAATATACACATTTAAAAAAAGTGAAGGTGTAGGTCAAAGTTGCCCATGAGTGCTGGTCTGAAGTCAGTTTCGTGTTTTTTTTTCCTAATGGTTAATGTCAGGATTTGGGTAGTCATCTGGTCCTGTGCCAGTGCTTATGGGCAACCTCCCATGAGTGTCAGTGAAAAGCAACCAGGAAGTTAATTGAAGTGGAGAGAAGGGAGTTAACAGACCTGAGAGACAGACAGCTATTTTCCCTCAATCTTGCATCTGATTTCTCTTTAAAATATATTCAAAATGTTTAATTTTCAAATGTTTAACATTATTGGACTGGGAATAGTAAACGACATGGTTCTGTTGATCTGAAAACAGTTTCTGGAACACAAAGCTCAGGTGTGGACTTGTGATTGGCTGATCGGCTGGTAAAGGGTCTACATCTCATCGCACAAACATAAAAATTAGCATGCCACTTTGTTTAATTCCGTGGTATTTATCAGAGCACTGGAGGTGGCTTATGAAGTGAAATTAATACAGACATGGCAGAAACTGCAATTTGTGAGCAATCCTTGTGCAGTCCAAAAGAGGAAAGTAATGTGAAATAGACACGGTAGACACGCACCCTGTTGACAATGAACCCTCCAAATGATCTGCATGCCTCATCAGAATTCAGCTTTTTAAATGTTAAAATCATGCTAATGGTCACCCCTCAGACCAACTCAGCCTAAATTTGATGACCTATATTGTATGTATAATTACTGTTGAAGGGGTAAAGCACTTTTTCTGTCAGAAGACATAAGAATGCTTTCCTTTCTTTGTTTTTAATAGATGTAAGTAGGACAATAGACGCATTCCAGTGTAAAAGTAGTTAACATATAAAGAGGTTAATATGCTGCGCTTGAAAATGCTGTATAAATTGCTAGACAACTTCTGCAAAAAGGTGTTAAAATAATAGGAAGCCTGGCTGTGCGCCCAGACATGGGATGCATATTTTTTTAATTGACCTCAGTTTCAGTCAACCCTACCTTCTTGGTAGTCTACATTAACTCAATGTCAGCTACCCCCCTTTTTCCCAATTATCATACTGCATATAAGCTTCTATGAATGTGTTACGTTCATTCATTTTCCAGCTTGTTAGTGAACACACTCTTTTTGCATGCAGAAATGAATGTTTCTTTCAGCCTCCGAAGTCCGGTTATTTGGGGAAGTTTATTCTCGATCATCGGCGTGACAACCCCCTGAAATAGGCTCTACCCAACACGGTTTTGCAATGGCCATCTCAGTCTGCAGACTTGAATCAGATCAAAGATCTCCCCATATGTTCACTAATCTCATGGAACACTGTAGAAAATGATTCAGTGATGTTATCCTTGCGAGGGAAGGATGCACATAGGACTAGGAAAAATATATTAGCCTAAATATTTTTCTCGGAGCAATTGTATTAATATTAAATAATAAAAGATTTTGAGCATATATACCTCATTACCTTTATTGTTTATTTTATACAGCTGTCCTTATCAAGGGTGTGAATCATTTTGGAGTGTGCTGTATGATCTAGTACGCAACATTATCTGGTCCAAAAATGGCGCACTGCTGTGCAGCCTGGAACATTCCACCATAGAGAATCACATTAGAATCTGAGCAAAAATTCAGATCCATTCCCATTGGTCACACCCGCTAAGCTCCTGCTCAGATCTGATTGGGCCTGTCGCTGAGCCACGCTTTAATCACAGTACAGTACAGTCACCTGACAAGGTATTCATTAAAACTCTAAACTCTGCATCATTAGGCTTTAATAAGGTTAAACCGGAGGACATTTCTCTCACATGCTCTCCCTCCCTCTCTCGCTTTCTCTCCCTCTCGCTTTCTCTGAACAAATATAGACTAGGAAAGCCTAGTGTGGGCTTGTGCCTTGAGGGAACTGAAACCTTGCAACACGCTGAAAGTCGGAGCACACTTATCTCCAGGGCAACCTTAATAACAATCTGTCGGCTTGAAAACTGACAAGCCCAAAGAGGAGACCTATTGGTGAGACGATCAGATAGAAATGCATTTACAACGGCTAGAGATCCCAATCTGTGTTTTATTCCTCCTAACTGTCTCTTGGTTCAGCTCAGCTGGGCTGCAGAAGCACATTTAGTTTCCAATAAATCATTTCTACACACACCTATGGGGGCTTTGTCTTTCTTTTAATGAATGCAAAAAAAATGTGACAGTGTTCAGAATTCCACTGGGCAGAAACAGGACGTTCACTTATTGAAATTCTGTACCACGGTGATGGTAAAATGCAGTTTGTTCATTCAAAAATATTAGCATAGATTGCTGAATTATTATTGGTGAGAGATTGCACATTCAGGGATCATTTAATTTCCTGATAGCCTATCAGAAGTCAGTCTTTGTTTTTCAGGTGCTGGCACACAGTAAGGCAATTCCTTTGCAAAGTATGAAATACATTCAGTAAGGCGCTGAAACCATGAAGCCAATAAAGCAGATGATTCAATGTGTCACCAGGTGAACTCATTAGGCAGACCTGCACAATTACATCGAAAACCCACTTGACGCATTAAAACAAGGCCTATCCCGGCATTTCCCTAATGCAGTTCCACACAGACACAGTACAGCAGCGATATAGAGTAGGGAAATGTCCACTGTTGAAAGAAATATGATGAAATGGTACAAAAGAACAGAGCAAATTTAAAATCAGTGCTGTGAGAGCTACCATGCCTGTCCCTTGGAGAGTAAAACAAAAAAGCTATACAATTATTCTTCAGCCGGCCCTGTCTGTGAGGTAGACTGGATCAAGTGCTGCCCTCTGCCCTCCACCCCCCCCGAGGTGTCATTAAGCTCCAAAATCGCCTCACAATGATTCTCACAACAGCAGCACTAGACACAATTTTATACATTTAAAAAAAGATTCCCATAGCCTCTTCATTATATAAGAAGTAATTGGAAAGATTTAAAGAAGCATACTGAAGTTAGGGCATAAGGAGAAAACAGACACTGTAAAGGGTGTGAGACAGGGCTCTTGAGATCACGATTATGCCACTTCCGCTTATGGGTGGTGGGATCGTGGGCTAGCTAGCCCATGAGTACAGAGTAGAGTTCTATACTGGGAAGGGGGAGGTGGAAAACACTATTGACTTTTTAAATCCAGCAAAACATTGTCCCTCGATTTGAAAGGCATGTAACAGACCACAATTTCATTATAGTATGCATGGCTATATTTTGTAAATGGGGAGGGGGCTAAATGATATAACTGAATTAACAACTGGGAAATTTTTTTTTTTACAATTTTTTATTCTGTTGTCGCTTGAGAAAAGCGAGAAAAAAAATGTACAAACAAACAGACCATGAAGACATCAGCTCAGACAAATGCACATTGGGGAAGATTTATACCACTGGAGCGTGAATTAAAAAATGAGTCATTTATGCAACCGTGGAGGAGTGGAGTAGAGCGCCGAGGCGTTTCCATGACTAACCAAGAATATGACTGTTAAAAAATGATCCCATTGCCAGTCACAGCCTGGCTGACAGAAACGCAATTAATCATTCCCAGCAATTAAGAGAGAGAGAGACAGAAAGAGATGGGGGAGTGGCAGGGGGGTAAGAGAGAGAATGAGAGGATGAGAACTTCTACACTGCAAAAACACTTAAAGCTAAAATATATTTTAAAATAAAATATATATTTTTTAATTGAACATTGCACCACCAATTCTGATAAATCATTCCCTGCAATTAACAGAGTGAGAGGAAGAGAGGGAGTGAGAGAGAGAAAAAGAGAAAGGGGAGAGACCACAGGATGGCATGGATAGGAGGAGGAAGAAATATGCCTCAAAAGATAAAACTTCAGTTTGAGTGAGGCTTTTTATTTTGATAATACATTGATTATACAAATCAGTACAGATAGCCTACTTTAGATATAGCCTCACCCAGCTGGCACTGCCTCGTGGCGTGATGTGCAATGTGCTGGCTGAGATGAAAGAGCGCTGTGCAGTTTGTATAGGTGAGCTGCAGGTGAGAGGAGTGTCAAACAGGTCACACTTAAGTAATGACTAAGTGAGACCTCACGAGGACCTCATAATGGGTGGAGCCACCACATGCTGTCAATCACTCATTATGAGTCAAGATCAATAGTTCACTCACCATAGAAATACACTACCACCACCACTTCTAGATCAAACTAAACATCAGTTCATTTATTATATTGTGACGCTAATGCCAAAGGGTGCCCAATAGCCGCTAATTCACTGAAGAGAATTTATGGTTCTTGGGTTTCAAACCTCACACACCAAGGAACAGGATTAGTGGGTTGGCCCTGGGTCTCTGGCCATGGGAAGGAATTGCGCACCATGCACTAGGTGGAGGGGACGTAAAGCATGGCCACTCGTGCTACTCAGCAGTGCTATACTGATGACAATTTATCTGATTGAAACCTTCAAGGTGTCTTGGGAAAATCTATCCTTTTAAAATAAATTATTTAATTAATTAATTTCATGATTATCACCTCCCCACCCCCCTTTACAAACTGTTCTGTAATTATCCATGCTACTTAATTTTATTTTCCATAAGTGTATGGACATATTGTCTATGCTCTTCCACACAGTGGTTGGAACTCAAACAATATGTTACAAACAAAAAGTTTATTTTTCCACTCTCTGGCAGTGTAGTTTCTCTCCTCATAACAATCTTTTTGAATGTGATTTTTCTGCTGCAGTGGCAGTCATCCCCAGACCATTTGAAAATGGCCACCTAGGTTATAAAATCATATCTCTCACACAGTATACAACTAGAGATGCACCGATTGCGATTTTCTTGGCCGATTCCGATTTCCAATTTTTGATTAGTCTGACCTGCCGATACCGATTTTGGCGATTCCGATTTTTTCCTAAAAACAGTAATTGACAACTTACACAAACATTTTTGTAACTTTGCTTTAATAGAAAATGAAGATTGACAATTCTGAGGTAGGTCAGAAGCATGAGGTAGGTCTCACTAAAACACATTTCAAAATAAAAAAAGTGTTCCAGGTTACTGGACAGAGCTTTTCTTTTTTTGTGCAAATTAAATTCAATGATGAATAAAAGAGAATCCAACAACAGTGGCATGTAGCCTTTAAGTAATAAATAAAAAGAAACAAGAGTAGTTTAAATTTACTGACATGGTGACAGACCATTAGTCCGGAAATATTTTTTTAAAACACTAACGTTATATTCTGATGACAGATGACACAAGCCCTTTTTACATTAAATAATTATATGGCTTCAAGCAGCGTGCATCAGAAAGTTATTGCGACAATGCTAATGGAAAACAGGTTAGTTCGAACCTATGATGCGCTAGACTAATTTGTTTGCTAGAGGTGGATTAGAGTAGATCCCAATTCTATAGTGCAATGGAAAACACTTGTAGCGATATAAGGGCGGATGTTTCAGTTGCGGAGCTTGTCAAAGGCATTAAAACAAGCCGCTCTTCAGCAGAATTTCGTTATTTGCGTGAGTCAGGTAGCCTAACGACTACGACTTTAACTAGCTTCAAAGCTTAGATAAAAATGTTTCAAACTAGGAGTAATTGGAAAAGAGGCGATGCTGCTGTTTCTGAGTTTGTTTGATAGTGGAAACGCACAGCTGGCACCTTCATGCACAACACAGTTAATACACAATTTGTGGTTTAGCTAGAAATCGTTAGATGAATTTATCATTAGGTCTAATAAGTTCGATTTGTATGAGTGAATAGCACTGTTTCATAACGTCACTCATTAGCGAACATAATGATTTCAGTGCAATTCAGTGCTTCAGCAGGGCATTATTAGCCTACGTCAGGTTTATGCACTACCACTATGTTCTATTAATGGAAAATGGTTCAGAGGAACCGAACTAGCGCAACGAAGTTAATTGTTAATTAACCCGGTACCTACGGTACTGTAGAAAAACGACTACCGTCAGAATTTGGGCATCGACTTGGTACCTGGGTGATGACTTTTCAAGTGTCTGATTAGGTTGGTCGTTCGAGCGTTTCGAGGTTGTTCCTCCGCGGCTTATTTTCGATTGACATGTATGACAAACTGCAAGCTTTAAGTCGTCTTCACTGACTGTGAAAAACGCCCATACTAAGGACATGTTGAGGCGTTTTCAGCGCTGCGCTCATCTGATCTGTTTGCATTGGCTCACGGGTGCGCACGTCACGTGAAAAGAGAGGGGGCGAGGAGCCAACCGGCGCACAGAATCGGCTATGTGGAGTGATCGGGATCAAGTCACCGATTGAGGCCGATCAGCTGAAAATCGGCCATTTCCGGTCAGAGGCCGATCGATCGGTGCATCTCTATATACAACAATGCTGTCACTTGATTTTTCTTTTACCAAGATTCAGTTGGCCCTTCCCAACATGGCTGCCAATACATTTTACCAGTGGTTTCAACAGGTACATTGACTGCACTGATTTTACAACCTACAAATTCAACAATTATTTTTTTAAAACATTGTATTAGTTTCTAACTTTTCCCCGTTTTCCTCCCAATTCAGTAGCCAATTCAACCCTCTATTTTATTTAGATTTGTCCTCCCCTCATGAGCCCGCTGTCTGTCCTCCAAGTCAAGCTAATATCCCGAGGCCGGCAATGATCCGTCTCCTCTGAGACGGAACTTCACCCTCCTGCTCTTTAGGAACGCCCTACTGTTGCTCGGCGAGCTCATGTCGACTTTCCCTCCCCCCACCCCCTGGAGCGGACAGCCAAAAGCTGCCCCCAATCGGGGCTCCCGGGCAGAGTTGGACTGACGCGGTCCGGTTTCAAACCGCGACTACAGTAGGCAGCTTACACTCCTGGCAGAGTGCGTTAGACCGCTAAGCTACACATTCTACAATTCTAATCCCTCATCCCTAATACGACTGTTTTTTTTACCAGTACTTCTGCACCAGGATTTTGGAACAAAATTTAAACTACTTGCTGGATTTGGAGCTTTAGCATTTCAGGGGCTTTTGAACTTACTCTACCAAATTTCTCATTCTGTCACGGTGAATTCTTGTTATGACTAGATATACCTATATTGCTAAAGTAGTCTTTGTAGACCTTGTCAAGCTGTGAACAAGCATCATAACTTCATGACAGCACAAGTTGTGCGGAAATGTTGCCACCTAAATATCAATAAGCTGAAACTTAAGGAATATGAAAGTTCTGTGGCTTCTCTTATCTTTTCCATAGTTAACAACTGTAGGTTAGCATACAGCTCACCAATTTTCGGAGTGTGCCCTCTAGGTCCTAATATGTGCATTATAGGCAGAAAGTTTAATGGTGAGTGCTCTTACAAAATAAATTATTGGGTAATAAGCTTTCCATTTGAAAATAATCGTTATTCGGCACAGCAAAGGTACAGAAATGACATCACAACAAATCACAATGCCCGTGCAATAAAATAATGGAATTTATTTAAAGGTCAAATTTTGTTTAAAACTTAATAAATGTGATGTTATGGTGTCCATATTTGCCACCGTCTTTAGACGGCTGAGGAAACCTCACAGGGGGGTGGGCATTAAATTGGTTCCGTCAAACACATCTCCCCCACGCGCTTCACCGACAAACAACCTGTGACCAAGGATCAGGAGGAGAGGAGATCTGTTTTCTCTTGACAGGAGAGGAGCCCACACCCAGCCTGCAAATCACAGGCCCTATTGATTTCCCCCTCTGCTTGCTCCACTTCATGCATGCCAATAGTAATCAGGCATAAAAACATGTGTGTTCATTAAAACATTTCAAGACTGTGGGGAGACTACACATGGCTAAATGCTCAGGCTGAAATCTACTCTGATCGGATGCTTTTGAGTCTGATAAAGTACATTTTGTCCCCGTAGGACTCTCTGGTAGATTTGATTTGTTTCTGAACATTTTGCAATGTCAAAATGTGGCAAAGCTGATGAGGATATGATTTTATTTTTTTACCTACAAATTAATTAACAGAAAAGTAGTGCAGAGGGAAATGCTGGGATGGGGGGCCTTGTCTCATTCCATGAGCAGCAAGCCAGGAGGAAGACCCACGACATCCTGGGGGACAGTAGCCATGTCCTCTATTCCCACTTTCAAATGCTCCCTCTCGGGCACCGTCTGCTCCTCCCCAGGTGCTCTACCAACCGATGCAGAGCATCTTTCATACCTAAGGCCATCTGCCTGGTAAACAAATCACTAAAAGATGATCCTTTCGTATGCCTTGGCTTCTCCTTTCATTAGTGAAAAAAGCTTTTCTTTCAGGGATGATGTCATTCGCATTTTCACCTTAAATGTTAACTTCCTCATCCTGCATCTGCTGCATCATACGTATTAATATGAGACATGCACACATACATGTGCACACACACACACACACACACACAGAGATGCACACATAAACCCAAACACCAAGACACGGACATACAAACTCAAATAACACACAACAGACGCACACAAACATACACGAACGTACACACACACACATACAGAGTACACACACTCACAAAGACACAAAAACGTATGCACATACGACATACACATACACACAGATGCCCACACACACACAAAATTCCACTCCCTTGGAGAAAAGGGGCAGGGCCAATTGAGTAAGCCAAGCCACCTTCCACCCCACCCCACCACACCCACCCCCAGGGGGTCAGAGACCCCCATCTCTGTGTGAAATGACTCATTCCAGCAGCCATGTTCCCGTCACCGGCGGGAATGACACCTTCCCAAAATAACAGCAGAGAGCTCAGCACCTTCCTCATGATTCATTCGGAAATGAAGGACAGCTCTGAGCTTTCGCTGGCTCTGCCACTGGTCTCTCAGGGGGGAATTCCACACCAACCCCCCACCCCCTCCACCTCATCTTGTTTTATTTATTTTTTGTTCTTTTTGTTTTTATTCTAAAGAAAAATCAGTTGATAACCCAGGATAAAGGGGCGTAATAACATGGTAATAATGCTGTAACACCGCAATGTTAAATTATAATTGTATTAATCCCCCACCCCCAAATTTGTGGCTCATTACACTTTAGTGTGTATCATCCACATATGCACATTGACTTATCTAGATACAGTGCATTAAATAACCCTTTCATGAATGAGGGATGGGCACCCTTCAGCGTTTTGAATTTTCGGTCTGGGCAATTTTCGGTGTTAGTTAATCTTGGGGGATGGGGTTGGGGGTTCAAATTGGTTTCTGGTCGTTTGCATCAACGATGGATTGCATGGCCGACAGGTCGAGATACAGAGGCAAGAAATCAATGTCTTGTGCTCAGATTCCTTTTGCTCAGCGGTGAATGCATTCCAAGGGTTCTCACCCCCCTATCTCACAGCCTCACACTGCAAATACTCACTCCTGCAAAGGTTTCCTCCCATCTCCCACATATCCTTGGCAATTTCACAATGCAAATTATTCTGTATGGATTCAGAACTCCTGCAGTCTGCTACTCTTTCAACAGCCCTAATTTTCACCCCACCTCCTCACTTGACAATGTTATATTTAAACCACCATGCCCAACAACGCTTCTGTGAATCAAATTTTCCATCACTTGTTATACCACAGTGTCTGCTGAGCTTTCGCATTGTAGCTGGAATACCTGCCAATCAGCTGCATTAAATTACATGTAGACACCATACGTTTTTCAGTAGCTAGCCACTTTGTAAAACAACAACCCTTCAGTGGCCAATAAAGCTTTTCACATCTCTTTAAATAAGAAGACAAATTCGCAGCCATCGCTTTGCAGATCTTTGGATTACAGTTTGGGCTACAGGGCTACAGTACAGAATCATCTGTCTTTTCATGCATACCACATAAGAGACCAGATCAGGACCGGAGTTCCTGTGGAATGCCAAAGAGTGCACTTAAAAATCAAATTCACAATATAGCCTGCACTGCTACATTAAAATACATATTTTATATTCATTTTTATTTCAATACGAAAAATAGGAAGAAAATGCAGTGTTAAATCTTAAGCATACTATTACTATAATAAAAAATGTGACTTGATAGAACAATTGCCTACATCCATATTGATATATATATATATATAAAATAAGGAAACCATGAAGGATATTAACCTCATAGATTCTCATCTTTAAGTTAAAAGAATCTTGTAATGGCAAAAGAGAATTGATTTATTTTTGCAGTGTGCCACTAATGCTATTAAGGTTCTGGCATAAACATACCCATGATCATATAACCAAAACTGGACAGTGTTACTCCTTTAACCCTTCCGAATTCAGAGATATGCCAACATTATTCCGAAACAGCAACGCCCACCCAAGTACCAGAATACAAACAGCATCCTTCTGAAAATTCACGGGTTAAAAGGATGGTAACATGACATTGCCCTCACGCTGACCAATAGTCTTACCCAGGATTTGAACAGGGACTGGAAGCCAAACGGCCTGTGTACACTCTTTCTCGGTGCATGAGCGCGTGCTTAGTGATCGCAGGTGATAAACTGTCTCCATGACAACACCACCCCATTCCAGATGCAGTACAGGTGCCATTAGTTATGCTCCAATCCCCTGATCACTCTGGATCCGCACACACCATACACACGTTTGAATTGGCTAAGGTCTCATATCCAAATCACAGACATAGCAGTCGTATATTTTACCCAAATTTGACAAATAAGTATGCAACTTAAAACAGGTAATGATCACATTACATATTTCCAAACAAAACAAAATGACACAAACAAGCAATCGTGCAATGGTAAGGAATATCCCCTACATTTTCACAGTGACATAGGTATAGTAGGCTACATTTTTATAGGCCTAGTGTTCTTTTAAATCTTGTTGTGCCATAATAGTCATGCTGACCCATACATATCAGAAACAGTATCATACAAAATCCGCCACTGGCTGCATCACAGATATCAACGATTCAGTCACCTCTCACTATCGATGGTAATGCTGATAAAACAACAATCCAGCACCTAATTGCATTATGCACGTCCAACGGCAGACATGTATTACCTTCGTCTTCCAGCCCCGCCACCTGTTCGGCGCTGTTCCGAGTTCCGACTGCTTACTGTACTGCGCCAAACCTAGACAGTGTAAACAAATGTATTACAAGCGCGCTCCGACGAGATCTTCCCAAGCTAATTCGATACAGAGGTTTACAAGGCTCTCCCTCTCTGACCGTATGCACGCTCACGTTTAGGGTGCAAACCTGCACTCCTGCATTGACAATCAATACAAAACACAATGAGGGCTGCCGCTGTCCACCTGGTACGTTAACATCACTAAACGGAAGAAAAAGGTGCAGCGCTGCAGAGGAAGAAAACCCAAGACCTAAACTCAAATAACAACCCCAATTCTCACTGAAGACCAGCCGCGTTGCTCGTGACGATTATGTCTGTCGTTACGGCTTTACCTGAAATGTCCTCGTCCAGCCCTTTCGCATCTGTAACCAACTGCCATTTAGCTTGTTTTCACCTGCAAACCATTGGACACCCCACAAGCTTGAAATGGGACAAGTATTTGGCAGGAAGGCTGCTCCGGGATGCCTACAGCGCAAGCGTACTCTGCAGCCTCCATTCACCGCGCATATACTGTATACTCTAGTGCACTATTTGGCAAAAACACAGGACCCGGTCCCCGTGGATCGTTGAGGCAGCTGCGGCAATGATAGCCACCCCCCAAACAAACACATCGCAATGAATGGTCACTTGTTAGAGACAAGCGGCATGTCTTCACACAGGACCAACTCCGAAAACAATCGGTTGATCTGTTGCTTGCGGTTTATCGAATCCCGTGTAGCTATTTAATTTCGCTTTCCCCACACTCGCTTAGCATACCAAGTTCCGCGTTTGGTTTCGACAGAACTGAACTGACATTAGCCTACAGCATTATCCACAGCATCATCAGATACAAATCGCAACGTCTACCAGACAAGACAGCCGCCTCGTTCACTGTGGAATGATGAGCCGTATCTATGTTGTAGTGTGACTGAAGAGTAACTCCGCCCTATTTGAACTCGGCGGATAGCCGATATATCCCGTTTGTAAATAAATGACGTGTTCTAAGTCTGCTTCGTGATACTTTCATACAACAGACTATACGACTCTCCTTTCATCTTTAGTGCGTAGTGATCATATGTGAAAAGGTGGGCGTCTTCCGTTTGGCCAGAGACCACCCGGACGCGGTCCTTGTTTTCATGTTTTTTTAATCGCGGGTTTAATACTGCGGATCATCCGGCTTGTCCATAATAAAAATGAGGTATAACCAGTACTGCGCCAAGCCTTGGGCCACGAACGGGGCTTGTATTCTCTTAAAATCTCCAATATTTATCAAAACCCTGCACACGCCAGGAAAGAGGGAACGGCTCTTCGTCCGCAAGCAAGTTATCACAGCAACGCATTACCTTGTCAGTTAAGCGATAAGATGGTCACCCGTCTCCGGACTGGATATCAAAAACAAATCACCTCTTACCTGCGTGTCATCAGCCCGTGCTTCCAGCAACAGCCCTTAGGTCCCGTTCGCCCGAGGTGACGCCACCATCTTCCCTGCTTCTCCGGCAACTGTCGGTCTACGAGCGCCCAGCCCCTCCCTCTCTCACCGTGACATCAGAACGGACTCGTTAGAAGCTGGGGGAATTGCCACCAAAACCGTGGACGTATACACAAGCCAATTCTGAAATCATATGACTATATTTGTGCATAGCGTACATTTACTTTTGTTGTTGCTGCTGTTGCTTTTGTGACACGTAGGGGTTGTGCTTGTTTTTGTGACGTGGGTCTCTGGATCTCGTTATCAAAGTTTGAGTTGGAAGAACTGCACTCGAATTTAACGTCCAAAAATGAGGAATTTAGCTGGGGAAATGATCAGGGACCGTTTGACTCTGCCGACAAAGCAAAATTAAACAGAAGCTTGCGCAAACTGAACGCGAGGAAATGCATTTAGCATGTCGCGTAACACTTTATTTTGAACTCACCGTGCTTAGAAAATATCCCGATGGTGCATTGCAATTTTCCACATAATTTTGGGATTTGTAAATGTTTTCAGAATTAAAATGAAATGGATGTAATTCAGAGGGATCTATCCCTCAAATATTTGTCAACCCCCAAATTGTGACACGAACATAATTAGATCATTATGAACTGTATAAATGTACCATTTAAATCAAGCAAATGTAAGGGGGCATATAAATAACAAATAACACCAAGCTATTCATCTAAATGTCCTTAATGTTTATCCATTTCTTTCCAAAAGAATGCGTGTCTAAATCGACCGTATGTGGACATGTTATTCCCCGCTGTGGTAACTTATTCCCTCTGTAGTTAAATGCCGGAAACTGCGTGGGGAAAAACAGCTCAACAGACTGGAAAACCACGATGACCTCTACTGAATACTAATGTAATAACATTCCTGTTAACAATGCAAATTCGTTATCCCATATCTACAGGTATATATGCGCTTTATGCATTTCGGCACAAAGGCTCAGATGTGCTACACCCGAATTGCACATGGAAACAAAGTCAAATATATATTCGATGAAGGAAACTGTACACAAAACCTGTATACAAGTATAACATGGTCATTCTTTTTGGAAAAAGGGGGGGTAGAGAAAGAGATTTGCCAATATAAAATCACACAATAAAAACAACACACAGCATACTCAAGAGGAGCTTTATTTCACGTGTTAAGCAGCTGGTATTTTGACAAACTGTAAAGGTGAAAACAGGTCTTAAATTGTATTACTCAATAAATAAATACAAGATTAATTACAAATGAGATGTTGTGGATAAGAACACCAGAATCCTGCTGTATCTATACACTACATATTCGAACAATAAATAAAAATAAAATACAAAGACAAGTCTACAAGAAAAACCACCAAAGCTACATCCTTTTCAAAGCTCATTGAAACTTCATAAAAGTAAGTTCTCTGCATAGATTTACAATTCATATTATATTCTAGGACAGTATGTATTCTATATCCATGGTATGCATGACAACATCCTCACTCCTCAATGGCTGTTAATGGGATATGCTTGCATGAAACAACAGATGAAAATGTAGAAAGCAGGTTTTGTTCAATTAAACTGAATTCCACCTAGAGACAATCTGGTACAAATAAATAAATAAAATGCACTTTGTTCTATAGTTAAAGTCCAAAAAAAAGAAGATAATTTTCTGGACACACTAAGAATAATCATCAAAATGTTTTAATTATAAACTATTTCTTCCAAATGAAGCACAAAACAGCATCTTAGTGTGTCTAAAGTCATTAGATCTACCACTGACAGCACAGTGAGCCGCATTATAATGAATCGACTGGATAAGGCTACATCTGAATTAGTCGTCTGTCTTGTTTGTGAATGCCCCTTCTGAAGGTCAAAACTGAAAGCCAATCTGAGCCGGCATCTCAGTCTCTACCCCAGTCACTGTGGGACGATCGTGTCTGCATTTTTATTCTGTTTGGGTTTATCAAATTAGTTTTGATGGAGCTGCTAATTGAAACCTGATGTGTATTTGACATCACTCAATATTAAATTAGCTGATTATTCCATTGTGTGTTGCATAAAAAGATGGAAAAATGTTTTTTAGCATCTGCTCTATAACATTTTGTAAATCCAAATCTAGAAAAGATCGTTTTGAACAGTTCAATTAAGCTGATCACAGACTTGTATAATTAATTTCATTCAATTAGTATCTTTATTTGCACAAACACCCATCAGCCACCCAATATTTGCACAAACACCCATCAAATTCTACCATTTCTTTAACAAATGAAAACAACATGTCCATCAAGTGACATCAAACAAAGTTGAGGCATCTCGCTAAAGCACCAGGTTTTTTAGTGTAGTGATGCGGCCTGCAGTCTGGGTTCGAACCCTGACCATGCCAGTGCTGAATGTAGGCGGTGCATAATTGGCCACAGTGTTGCCCGCGGAGGGCAGGCTTCAGGTGGCAGGGTTTTCCCGCCTCATCAAATAACAGCAACGTCTCTGATCGGTCACACACACTGCAGTCTACCTGTGCCGGCTGCATGAAGTCTGCTTGTCCAACACAACAACGCACCAGCTCAGCTGGTGGACTGCAGACTGAAAAGAAGGGGGAACGTGTACTTGTCTGCACTCTCCAAAATTTGACTGAGGACGCTGCAGCAATGTGACGCAACATACAAATATGTTTGGGCTTTCCAAACTGGGAGAAGAGAATATAAGATTTTTAAAAAGAACTAGAACATATTTAGTAGTGATGGGTGAATGAGGTATTGTGACACCAACGATGGGTGGACCTACAATTAGCTGTCAATAACAGACTTGTTCGAACCAATCGGAAGAACACACAATGATTGGTTCAAATCAATGAGTTACTGGTAGCTCCACCAATTTTTGGTGTTATGAAACTCACCAATCACTACCATTTAGAGCCCCAGAGGCAGCATTACCCAATGCACAGTGTGTGTCCATAAGTAGGTTTGGAAAAGCATGCTGCCCAACACAGTGCTCATAAAACTCCTCTAATATTTCATAGTGCTGGACTTGCGTGTTCATGACAGTGGGGGCCAACATGCTGTCGGCTGTGATTAGCGTTACAAATGCTTATGAATTCTTATAAATGCCTGTGTCAAGGGCTGGGAAGGGTTAGGGTTTATGATGCTTCAATAAAAAGCCTTTCAAGTTCAACACTACCAAGTCAAGTCACCAACCCCATCCCTCCACATCATCAACACATGTCAGTTTCATATTGATGCTTATCTGGTTAGAGAGCCGTGCTGGTCACATTAGAACCATGCAGCACAGCAACCACATAAAGGGAAGAAGAAAGAAAAAAAAAAAGAGGAAAAATTGCTAAAAAGAGGGGATGAAAAGAAGAGAAATGAGAGTGAGAAAGATGCCAAAAGGCTTCACAGCACCCAGGGCCTCAAAGAGACCCACTGTACTGTCAATTGTCAAATCTCTCAATGAAAGAGACATCAGCCACATCATGGGGGAGAGAGAGAAGAGAGCCCTATCTCCTCTACATTGCTCCTCCGTTGTAGAATGAATTAAGACAGTTGGACAGGAAAGGGTGGGGCAGGACAGTGGTGTGTGGGTATACAACTTTCTAGACTATTTTGTAACAGACAGGACAGAAAGGAAAGACATAACACGTTTTGGCGGTTGAGAAAGGCCAGAGAACAGGTAAGAGGCGGAGGTATGCATGTGTATGTGTGTGTGTGTGTGTGTGTGTGTGTGTGTGTGTGTAACTTCCTCAATGCAGAGGTGTGTGCCCCCACTGTGGCCTGACCTGTATTCAGCGAGTCTCCACAAAACCCCCAAATAAAACAAAACAAACAAAAAGAAAAACCCAGAAAGACTTGTGCCAAGACCAAGCACTTTCTCTCTCCACACACGAAACAAATACTTCATACTGTCATTTCTATTGCTGACCTGGGCTTCATATCACAAGCAGAACGACCATATAGACAGAGAAAGAACGAAAGTCAGAGAGAGAGGGAGAAATAGATTGAGTGAGAGAGGTTATGAGATCAGTCTGCCTGTGGTTTTTTCACCTCAATCTCAACATGTGACTTTAAAAATGTCCCTCCCTCAAAAGAGACATGCATTAATTACATATAAAAAATGAATCAAAGCTTAATGTTCTGAAAACAGCTTAAGATATAACCCAAAAATGTGCCCATGGATACTGTACCATGTTACTGCTAAACTGTTCTACTCAGTCATATTGTTTGATCTTCATTATACTTAGATTCACTTATACTTCTATACTTCTAAACGAACATACGCAATGCTTGTAGTGTATAGGCCAGGCACTGCAAAGTGCTGACACCGCAAAAACCTCCTACCACAAGAAGAATTGGTTTTAGTCCAAGTTTGCCTTATTGTGCACACACATAAAACACATTTATGGGTGTTGCTAACATTTGGGGAGCACCCATAGTAGCACAGCATACTCCACATCTCTTCATAAAATGTCCCTCATAATCAACAAATTACACGTTGTGGCATCTGACATCATCGCTGCTTGCCGATGCAATGGAGGTTTACTGGTGAAACACACATCTTTCAAGAACAGACACCAGAAAGACCCCCCCGTTTCCTTTAAGTTTCTCTCACACACACACACACGCACACACACACACACACACACACACACACACACACACACACACACACACACACACACACACACACACACACACACACACACACACACACACACACACACACACACACACACACACACACACACACACACACACACACACATCCTGACCTGTGGATTTGTGGTTGGAAACACCATGAGGTTGTGGGTTCCAATCAAGACAACCAACTCACCCCCTGCCTACTATGGCATCACCAGATGAATTGGGGTGGTTAGTGGTGGTGTTAACACAAAACGGGTTCCACCGGAAGGTGTAGGTTGAGTTGCCGCAGCCGTGTGTGCACGAACACAGTTTGTGTTCATACCCTAAACCTAACCTTAACCATTAGGAGGAAAAAATGCAAAACTGACCTCAGATCAGTACTAACGGATGACTTCCACCTGCATCACAAGCCTGCCCTTTCCCTGCCCTGGACCTGCCCCTCCCCTCCCCTCCCTCTGGAAACCAGAAGCCAAAGCTTGTCAGGAATCTGTGAAATCTGATGGAGTGAATCCCTTCTCCCACAGCACTCTATTGGGCAACAACAGGCCTGAGATAACAACCCCCAATCACATGGCAGAGTTTTCCAAAACTTCCACCATCGCGTAGCTTACTGCTTGGGTCTAAACCACAGCGACAAGAACATAAATGAATCCTCTACACGCACGCATACATCTGTGTACGGAGAGTATGAGAGAGCAGAGAGGGAAGTGAGAGTTAGGAGCAGGAATAGTTTGACACAGTGGACCAGGGTCTGTCTACGTCAGGAGTGCCAGTTAGAGCAGAGACAGCCACTGCTTGGCTAACTCACAGCAAGCTTTGCAATACAGACCCGAGATACCGGCAGCTTAAATAATCTCAGAACATTTACCATCACCATGATAAATAAGAACACGACTGACTGACAATATGATACCGCAGCTATTACTACAACGTCGCTTAGACGCTTGTCCTTCTTAAGTCGTTGCTAACGCTAATTCGTATTAATTCAAAGCTTGAGAGCAGAGATCTGGCCCATGGCGTTAAATGGAAAATGGGCGTCTGACACACAGGATGTTTACAGTCTCTGCTCAACTTCAGTTCTTAATGTGAGTGTCGGGACACGGATGGAACAGGAGGTTGACTGATTTATGAAGAGCCAAATTGTGGCTTCTTAATCCTCCAACGCTGCTGTAAGTACAGTTTAGCAGTGTTGTGGGCGTGAGCACAAACATCAGTTCCCCAAGCCAGAGGGATAGGGGACCCATCGGAGTAAAATACAACAGTGCGTGTGTGAGTAAATACAGTGGTTAAATATGAGCGCAGAGCGAGCAGCAGTCACGTTGAGATAATCAGGCTGCTCGACTAGAAACCAGCCACAAAGTTTTGAGCAAATTCTAAGGCTCCAAAATTCCCCTTCAAAATGGAAACCCACGTATTGATGAAGCTACAAAAGTACAAGAGCAAAAGCCAAAAAAACTACAACAAAAAAAGGTTTAAAAATGACCGTGATGTACCGATTGTGCTTAAATGCCAAACTCTTTTCATAAGGTTTTATTACTACAATCAATCGCCCCACACCCCACTCCAATCACCACCACACCCACATCCCCCCTCACTCAGCAAAGCTTTTACTGGTGTTATTATTACTTTAATTATACACTTAAACATTGAAAAGAGTGTGCTTTTAATCATCTTGTATAGCCAAACACCTGAATGTTGAGCTATTTAAAAAAATAATAATAATATATATTTTTTTAAACAACACAGACTGTTGTTAAAGTTCAACTGTAATTTAAAAGTTTTTGTTTTCAAAGGCCCCTTGGCCCAGAACAGATTGTGCTCACTCATTATTGAGAACGGTTGGTGACAAATGGTCACAATTTCTTTATGGGTTTTTTTCAAACGTACTAACAAAAAACAAAAAATAAAAAACTATGGTGAGATGGTGAGATCTGTTTTGCTGAGACCAAAAAGTTAACAAGAAATTCAAAGCATATACATATATATTTTTTATTTACTTACATACAGACAGAACTTCATACTCTAATTGAGCCTTTTTAAAAAGGCTTTTGGATGACGCTTGAAAATAATTGGTTGACACTCAATGGCCCATAATCCCAATTAGCATTAGTGTCATGTGTCAGTTTTGCAGCAGCTGTGTATTTCTGGAAGACTTCAAAAGGAAAACGAAACCTAAATGAACAGTGGAAACGAGTAGAATCAATAAACAGCGAATGAAACGGTCAAGTGAAAGCGGTAAAATTGCTCTTCACAGACAGAGAGACCTGAGGTATTGATGTACCTTGACGAAAGGCAGACACGCCCTTGCTCGAGATAACACCGGGGCACGGATTTTCATCGTGAAAGGGAATCTGGCCATCACTGACCAATCACAGAGTCCGGTGGGTTTCCGTGGGCCAGGTTCAGATATGAAGGGGGGGGGAGCATTACCGACCTGACCTATCAAGAGTCCAGCTGCTTCCTTTGCAGGCGGGGAAAAAACGCCATGCATTGCTGACCTATCAGGGGAGAGTCCAGCCGCTTCCTGTGTGTGGGCGGAGTGTTTTTGATGTTACTGACCTATTACAGAGTCCAGCCACTTCCTGTAGGCGGTGGCAAAGCGGCCTTGCTCGGGGCTCCGGGACGCGCTGAGGATTTTGGCGACGAAGCTGTGCTCGGACGGCAGGGCAGGGCAGGGCTGGAGGGGACCCCTTTTCAGCCGCTTGCTGTCCCGGGTGTAGCCCCCCCCGGCTGGGACCCCGTCCACATCCATGGCCTGGGCACTCTTGACCCCGCCATCCCCGGCTCCCGCCCCCACAGTGGGGCACGGGGGAACCCCCAGGGACTCGTTGGTGTGGTTGAGGAGGGGCGGCGGCCATCCAGAGGCCTGAGACAGCTCCAACTTCCAGTGGTGCCAGAGAAAGAAGACATGCCGTCTGTGATGGAGGAAGAAAGGAAAAAAAAAAAAAAAGAGGTTATCGGGGTGGTCAATGCATATGGTGCTACAACGGGCTCTGTGGTGCAGCAGGCTCTGTGGTACCTCTATGTCTTGTGCCGTAGGTAAGGCCAGACTCACCTGTGGCACCATAGAGTCTCGTGACCCGGGTACGACTCGATCAGGTCAGTGCAGAGCTCCATCTCCCCCTCAAAGAGCTCGGGGACACCGGTCCTCTGGCAGTCTTCAGCTGCGGTGACCCCTCCGTTGGCGCGGTGACCACAGTGCAGGTCGGCGGAGGGGTGGGGCAGGTGGGCCGATGCCCGCTCTGCAGCTTGGCTCAGCTCTCCCACCAGAGCCTTGAGTAGGAACTGGCGGTAGTGGAAGCCACTGTGGTCCGACACGTGCATGGACACCCAGAGCTTCATGGAGGACAGCTCGTCATGGAGAATCTTGGGGACAGAGGGGGGGGTCATCCTGTGTTTACACTGTCCCTTTATCCGTATATGCTCTAGGGTTTGGCGGTTTCCAGGTTTTCAAATCATCATGCAGTCTCTATTAAAGTACAGGGGTATACGGTTCAACTGTCATCAAGGAGGGGGGGGGATATCCAGGGGTTACTGGATACGTTGTACACGAGTAACAATGTTTTGGGTTCATTATGCCATGCTATACACCTTTCTCGCCAATGGGTGGCAGCATGTCTTTAACTTGACCTATGCCAGCCATGACTTCACGCTTAACACTGTTTTACACAGTAGTGAATAAAACACACAGGGCCAGATTTACTAAAGGATTGTGCCTGATTTCCCAAAGCAAAAGCAGTCGCTACAAGGTCGCAATATCTGCGTTGGATTTAGGAAACGGTGGCAATGAGTCAAATTGCAATTAGAATTGTAATTTGCGGGGGTTACGTCACGCCACTCTGCACCTTTGGTTTAGATACATAGTTATATGTGTTCATACATATGTATACAAAGGGTGAATGCGCTAAAACAGGGTGGAGATTTTGTAAATGAGGTCAATTAGGTATTCCATCGGAGTACTAAAGCATGCCTTAATTGCAACTTTCCTCTTTGCATGGGAATTAGAGGGCTAGTTCATGTTGTATAAAAGGTATGTCAATAAGGAATCATCTCCCAAACATGGCAGCAGTCATCAGAGCCAGGAGAAGACACAGAGGAAAAACAGAGGAAGACAAGAGACGTCTTTCGTCCAAGAATGACCCTCTTTCGATTAACTGAAGAGCAAATAGTGAAGCGATACAAAAATCACACATTAATCGCACTACTGGAGGATATAAAAGAGGAACTAGAGCCATGCACCCAGAGATCAAATTCCCTGCCGGATATGGTAAAGTTGCTCTCAACTTTACATTTCTTGCGTCCGGGTATTTTAAAAGTAAAGTTACTTGGGTTGCAGGCATTTTACAATCCATGTTTTGCAGTGCATTCTCCAAGGTGCTATTCGTTTTGTCCCAGTGATGAAACACAAATAATCACAAATGTTGAAAAGTAACCTGGTTGATATAACTTCATTTTAAGGAATATCTGTATGTACAGACAGCTAAGCAATGGGGAGAGACTACCGAGAAACCTGGCTGTTAGGTAGGGCCTTGAAAGTATCATCTCAGAATTGAAATATATATCCTATATAGCATACGTATTGTTTACTAGAACTTCTAATTTATTTTCAGACATAATATGTTTGACATATATTTGTTTAACTGAAAGGACCCAGGGTTTCTATTGACCAATCTGTCATCGGCTAGCAGTCAGTATAAAAACTCAATTATCTCATTGTGCACATACAAGGGTATAGAATGAATCGTAAAAAGTTTTACTTTCAGATGCTCTGAAGCCTTCTCCAGTTCAGCCTGGTCTATTCTTGCATTATAATATTATTTTCTCGGTTGGACCACCGCCTGTGTCTTTTTCCCACACTGCGTTGTAGGAAGGTTTTTCTTTTGGGCGCCGCCTGCTGTCATGTCATCTTTTCTTTACATCATCCACTGTTAGTTTTGGTATGTCTTATGATTTTTTTTGTGACATCACTTTTTTGTGTCACCTCCATTTCCTGATCTATAAATGTAAGTAATTTTTCTTGTGATTCCCTCGCTACTTGTGCCTGGTATCCCATTTCTTGGCGCATTGTGATTTGGACATATCAGCATGTCATATTGTCTCTACAGCAAAATGAGGTTATTTCCTTTCTTTGATTGCATAATTAGAACATGTCTTGTTAAATTGGTCGTTAATGTGTCGGTATCTGTGACAGCAAAGGAGCCGTGTTACAGCTGCTATTTTTGCGCAGCAACTATTTCTTGAGTAAGTCTGGTCCTCAATCTCAATCGTCTCCTTGATATAAAAACTAGACAGATTACACTTGCTTGCATGTGATAACATTAGCTTGCTAAGTAGTACGTTAAATAACTAGCAAGTTAATTTGCCAAGCGTCAGTGCAATTGTTAGTAAAACTTTCCTAAAGTGATTTAGAAAACCATAATTATGTCTAACTTGCTCGTAGATAATGTTATCCAGTTATCTGATGCTGTTAGCGATCTAACTGCTAGCTAACTAACAAAAAGAGTGACTACTAGCACCTTGCTGTAAAACCGTCGGAGCTATCCATTTTAACATGCCAGTGTATTTGCCTTCATGTAAACAAGGACAAGGTAGCAAACAGTAGCTTGCTAACACTATATATAGCTATATAGCAGTATTTTTCTAACATAAGCTACCTAGGTAGTCTCACTGTACCTAGCAGTATCTAGATATGAAAGTTCACAAAGGAGAGCTAGCTAGCCAACTTTGACCAGAAACCGGCACAACCCTAAAATTCTCATATATATCGATTTGATATATAATGAAATAGTGTAAATATAAATATATAAAAGTATATAAACTGGTCTACTGCAGCATTGTTTTGCATTTTGCAATGTTTTATTCTAAAAAATGTAAAACAAACAAAAACAAAGAAACTTCCATATAGCTGAAGAGATGTCTGTATGGTGTCGTGCATGTATGTTTGTGTGGGTTGGTATATAGTGTGTGTGTTTGTTGGTATATAGTATCTTGTGTGTGTGTATGTGTGGTTTGGTATATCCTGTGTGTGTGTGTGTGTGTGTGTCGGTATATAGTGTGTGGATATGTGTAGGTTGAAATACAGTGTGTGCATGTGTTGGTATATATTGTGTGTGTGTATGAGTGGGTGTATAAGAGTGTGGGGTATGTTGGTATATCCTGTGTGTGTGTGTTGGTATATAGTGTGTGTGTGTGTGTGTGTGTGTATATGTGTGAATTAGTATATCATGTCTGTGTGTATGTGTGGGTTGGTATGTGTGTGTGTGTGTGTGTGTGTGTGTGTGTGTGTGTGTGTGTGTGTGCGTGTGCGTGTGCGTGTGTTCTCAGATACCTTCAGGTTGCCCTTAGCCATGTTCTGCAGTACCCAGATGCGGTGTGACCAGGCGTTGTAGTTGCTGGGGTAACGGCCGGCGGCCTCGGTGCACACCTTCATCTCCTCCTGCAATGCCCTCTGCAGGCGCTCCAACTCGGGCGTGGCCTCCGCCTCAGCCTCCGCCCCACGCCGCTCTGCCCCACCCGGCTCCTTCCTCTCCCTGCCCTGAGGGCAGCACTCACGCAGGACCTGCTGCAGAACCCAGCGCCTGGAGAAACATGCCACGGCCCGTTAGAGCAGCTAGACGACATGCCCCACCCCGTTAGAGCAGTCACAGACATGCCACGGCCCGTTAGAGCAGCTAGACGACATACCACCCCGTTAGAGCAGCTAGACATGCCACGGCCCGTTAAGAGCAGCTAGACGACATGCCACGCCCCGTTAGAGCAGCTAGACGACATGCCACGCCCCATTAGAGCAGTCACAGACATGCCATGCCCCATTACATTAGCTACAGATGCCACACTCCGTTAGAGCAGGTAGATGACATGCCATGCCCTGTTGGAGCAGCTACAGACAAGAAAAAGAGACACAGCACACCCCTGGACCGCAAATTCTTAAAGCCCAGAGGAGCTTTTGGCCCTCCTGCGGACACCCCCATTGAAAAGTCTGAGAGTTTTGCCAAAAGTAAAACAACTCACCTGTTACTCTGATCACATCAAACCACACGGCTCCCTGTGTAATTACAACTCATTTCCGAATGGCTAACAGTGGCCACTACTGCTCACAGTGTAGATACCCATCTATGGTATGATCAGAAATGCAGCGCACTGTATGGTGTTGTTTTACCCCAAACAATGGACTAGACCATAAATTCATCAAGCAAGTGTCATGCTGCATGTTTACTTTCTCCAAACAAAACAGGGCATGCCATCTGTAGCTGCTTCATTGCACAGCAGCTGAGGCCCTGACCGCGCCAGCACATTAGCAACTGGAGCTAACCATTGACATGACAAAAAGGAGCATTAAATAGAGGAATGAGAGAGAACATTAAATACAAGATAATAAAACAGGAATGATAATAAAACAGGAGTGATAATGAGTGCGTGTTCCACAGGAGATCGGTGCGGCAGTAATGCAAAAAGGCTTTAAAACATGACTTCAGGGAACAAGGAAGAAAGAAAAAATAATAAAAGGGATAAAAAAGGGATTTCATGAATAACCAATCAGTGGTAAACAGGGAAAGAGCTAAGCAGACAGTTTGCCCTCGTAGCTCAGTGGTTTTGTGTCTGGGGGGATGGGCAGAATGTCTGAAAAAGGAACCGAAGCCCAGGCTCCCAACAATACAACAGGATGTAAAAACAGGCTGCCGGCACTCCTCGAACATCATATGAAGTCTCATTCCTTGAGATATCCTTGGCGAAAGCCTAAATATATGCTCACTCACTGGGTCAGTATTTTCTTGCCACAAACTGGCATCCTACTTAGGAATACTTACATTTTCTTTTAACTGTATTTAACCAGGAAAGTCAATGGAGATCTCATTCTCAATTAACAGTGATGGCAGGTAGCAAAAGCCATGGATTATCCAGCTAACAACTTGTAAGGGTGAATCTGAAAGATTTCTATATAATTTTATAGATTTTCTTTGCCTCAAAACAATGCTGAGGACAGAGAGAGCCCATTTTGAAATTTCTGCAGGACTCTGGAGTTAATGCCCCCTCCTCTTTGTGACAACAGCCCTAAGGACCTTTAATGACCACAGTGAGTTTTCTCCCTATTGGCAAGCAAGAATGACTTCCAGCAGCATGACTCAATGTTTTTTAATGATCAATTTCCTGAACCCAACAGATTCTCTTGTTGTATTTTGAATTTTTAATGATCAATTTCCCACCCCAACTATTCTCTTGTCAATTTTGAATGCCCAATCACAACGGTCAGAAACGTGTGAAGAGAATTGAGATTATTTTTTTGTGACGATAACTGTTACATTCTCTCCCTTTCTCTCTCTATTCCATGTGTCACATGGGAGTCATGTGGCCTTCTCAATGCCAGTTTATGGCCTGAGAGAGAGAGAGAGAGAGAGAGAGAGAGAGAGAGAGAGAGAGAGAGAGAGAGACATCTCATCTGACCCACTCTGCGACCAATCACATCATTCCCTGACCAAAAAGCCAACGGGCCAGTATGTCTATTCTCTGACTAGGACACGGCTCATTTCATGAAAAAGAAACTTTTCCTGTGTATTCGTTTATAACCCTTGACCCACTGTGCACTACACTCCCCATCTGTTGAATTGGCACATACAGCCAGCTGTTAGATGTACTTATTTTATGAGCATTTTTCAATGAATTAATTTAATTTAAATTCACTTCCTGTGAACTCACACATACACACACAGACACGTACGCATACATGCACGCACAAACAGACACACTTATACGAACACGGAGACCAATGCATACACACATGCACAGACAGACAGAGACACGCACACACGCGCATGGAGAAATGCATGCACAGAACTCCCAGCATCCTTCACCTGTGGATCCATGTCTCGGGGCTCTTGGGAAACTTGGTGAGGGCAAGTTTTCCCAGGTACAGGTCTCTCTCTGGGTTCAGAACTCCGCTCTGCACCAGCTCTTTCCTACGGGACAGAGAGAGACACAGGAGGTCCCAACACATCCCACACTAAGAGAAACACAGAGAGGCACAGGAGGTCCAAATACATGCCACTGAGAGAGAAGCAGAGACAGAAAAAGACTTGGTGCATCGCCTCCCACCCTGGGAGCTGTACAGCAGGGTCACTCTATATGCCCTACAGTCAGCCAGCAACCAGTTTGTGTCCGTAGAGTCTATGTCAATGACAGAATCTGGGAATGTGACCCCCATCCAGCAGAACTACACCCTGATAGTTAAAAGTTAAGTAAATGAAATGTCACTTATGAAGCAAGGGGCACACTGCTGGGTGGACCTGATAATAACTTAAATGTAAGATGGTTACTAAAAACACCTGATACCTGTCTGTACACACATGCTCCATCTGTCTCAAACCAAACAGTGTTACTTCAGCTGCAAATACCCAGGGGCCCAGATTAGCAGTCGTCCTATTGCCTCAAACGACTAAAAATGAAGAAGGACAATCTTCGATTCCCAAGTGGTCGTCCTGCTGACGACTGTGAATTTAGGATTTTTTTTTATTTTTTATTAGCTAACTGGAACTATTTCTGTTTTACACTCACATCGTAACAAACCTGTCATGCACGGATGTTCAAGTTCCAAATGGGAAAAGCGGCACATTGTCACTCGCATGCAGTCTGTGCTCACCGCGTTTGTTGTTGTTGCTATGCCAGACTCTGCAGCAGTCAAGAAAGTTTGCGGATTGCGGCACATAGACACAACAGCGAGAACCTGCTAGTTAGTTAGCTAGCTAACGTTAGTGTTCACAGACATTGGATATCAATATCTGTTGTTGCTAGTTGCTTGTAATACAAGGCTTAGTAAGTGATCATGCATTTATCACTTACCAAGCCTTGAATTAGCAAGCAATATCCATGAACACTAGCTAGCTAGTTACTGTCTACATTCAGTTTAGTGAGTCCTCCTGCCAGGCTGAAGAATCGCTGTGATTTTCCTGCAGTGATTTCTCATCTCCGTCCTACAGTCCAAGCTCAAATCATTCCCACATCCCTGCTCGGTTAAATCTAGGAATTATTAGCTAGCTATTACGTTAGATGCCATACCACACTCTAGTTGGGAATGGAAAAATCTCTCTCGTTCGAGTCCCAACTAGAGTGTACGTTATGATATACTAACACCACCTGCGGGCACCCGTCAGAGCTTCACTTCGCTTCACAGCCCCATGAACACACGCTGCACAAGTCAAACATAAATATCCGTGTAGAAAATAAACAACGTTTATTTGTTTATTTATTTTTGTTTCTGATTTTCCCCCAGATTTTCTCCTGGAAGAAGAAGGCCCTCACACAGAGACATCTCATGTATCGTGGCTCCATTCTCAAGCATCCATCAGAATGAGTACCGCAGGGTGCGACCTGGCAAAATGAGCCTCTCGTGTGGCACCTTGTCAAATGCTTTTTGAAAGTCCAAATATATAATATCATAAGTCTGGTTCAAGTCAAAACACTTCATAGACCTCCTCAGAGAAAGTCCAGCAGGTGTGTTAGGCATGACCTCCCCTTAAGAAAACCATGTTGGCTCTCCCTTAAAACACTATTGTTTTTCAGGAATGATTCCAACTTGTCCCTAATAATAGATTCCAGTATTTCACATGAGGTGGAAGTTAAACTGACAGGTTTATAGTTCCCTGGGCCAGTACGGTCCCCCTTCTTATATAATTATACTACCTTGCTTCCAGTCATCTGGTATTTCTACATTGTTTAGGGATTGCATAAAATACCTGTCAATGGTTTATACAGTGCCTTGCAAAAGTACTCCGACCCTTGCAAAACTTTCACGTTGTGTTGCTTTCATTTATTATACTTTCATTTAGGAAGTAATATCTGCTATAAATACAATGTACTCCACACATTTGTAAAAAAAATAATAATAATTTAAAGTGAAAAAAGGTATATAGATACTTAATGAAATAATGATTGCAAAAGTGTTCAAACCCTGTGCTCTGGCAGCTGTAAATTAATGCAGGTGCAAAACATTACCTTAACAAGCCACACAATGAGTTGATTGGCCTCCGTCTGTGTGCCATAACAGTGATTGTCATGATGATGATCATTGGTCGGGTAGTGAATTTGAAGAAAAGTCACAAAAATGAAGACCAAAGAGCTTTCTCAGGAAGCCAGGGATATGGTTATCAAAAGGCATAGATTAGGAGGATACACAAAACTATCTAAAGGTTTGGATATCCCAGTCATCAATAATCAAGAAGCGAAAGCCGCATCATACCACCCAGACCCTGCCTAGAAAAGGCTGTTCCTCCAAACTCAGTGACCAAACAAGGAGGAGACTTATGAGGGAAGCCACTGTGAGGCTAACAATGACTCTAAAAAAAGCTAGAGTTCAGTGGCTGAGAATGGAGTAATAGTGCATCAGTCAACAATATCAAGAGCACTGCATAATACTGGCCTTTAGGGCAGGGTGGCAAACATTTTTTCTCAAAGCTTACCTGGAAAGAGTGCATAAGTGATCCAGCGAAGATGTGGGAAAAGGTTTTGTGGTCAGATGAGACTAAAATATAGCTTTTTGGCTAAAATGCAAAGCATTTTGTATGGCGCAAACCTAACACTGCCTATCCCCCAAGTGAAGCGTGGTGGTAGCAGTATCATGCTATGGGGATGCTTCTCTTCAGCAGGGACTGGGAAACTTGCCAGAATAGAAAGAATAATGGATGGAGGAAAGTACATGCAGATACTGCAAGAAAACCGATATTAAAAAACTGAAACTGGGGCAAAAATCCACCTTTCAACAGGACAACAATCCAGAGCACAGGGCCAAAGCTACATTGGAGTGGCTCAAAAATAAAAAGGTGAATGACCTTGAGTGGCCCAGTCAAAGTCCTGATCTGAACCCAATTGAGAATCTGTGGCACAACTTGGAATTAGCTGTCTATAAGCAAAGTCCATGCAACTTGAGAGCTGGAGCAAATCAGAAAAATTGGTAGAAAGTTGGTAGAAATTTTTATTGAAAATATTTGCTGACATAACCAATTTCTTCTTTATAAAAATTCAGTTTGAGCATATGAGTTTTTAATAAAAAATAAAATATTAAATGATCATATAATTTGTAACCCAGCAACATTTGAAAACTTTCCAAGGGTCTGAGTATTTTTGCAGGGCAATGTATATCATCTCCCGAAGTTCTTTGAGTGCTCTAGGATATATGCCATCGGGGGCCTACTGTCTTATTTGTCTTAGGTTTTTGTAGTTTTGTAGTACTTCTACATCCCTTATCTAAAAGTCCTCCAAAACATTCTGTACACTGTATACCTTTAGGCATATTTATAACTTCTTCTATGGTAAAGCTCAAAACAAAGTAATCGTTTAGTGTGTTAGCAATATCCTTATTATAATGCATTTAACCTTATCATTAGCTTTCCTTTTTGCAACACTGAAAAAACTGTTTAGGATTACTTAAGATTACTGCTTAGGATATTGTATCTTGGGAAATGTATAGTTCAAATTGCCTTTTAGCTGCTCTTATTTCTTGTTTTTATACATTCTGTACAGTTGCTTCTTATGCCTCAAAATCTCCCGTAAAGATTTAGCCATCCATTGTGGGGTTTTTTAATCCTATTTTTCCTTACTTTTGGGATGAATTCACACTGTACATCCTTTTAAATCAAGTCCATTTTTCATTCACAGTTCTGCAATCCAGAAGTTTTACTCATTTTATTAAAGTCAGCTCGTCTGAAGTTTAAAATTCCAGAGTTAGAGGAGGCCGTGAGAGCTGCAAATTCTGTCAGGATTATTACACAAAATCTGATCCAGAATTGATTTCCCTCTCGTAGGCTGAGTAGCAGACTCTACCAAAAAACTTTCATTATCCACATCTAAAAACTTCTCTTCACATTTACCCTGACGTGACACCACTTCCAAATTAATAGAGGGATAATTGAAGTCGGCCATTATTAATGTCTCTCCTTCCGCACAGGATTGTTTTATGTTACCATAGAGCATAGTATTTATATTGCTGTCTGAAGCTGGTGGTCCATAGCATACTCCTATATTAAGGCCCTTCTCATGATCACCCAGTAGCCTAATCCAGATGTCCTCACAAGGAATGAATTAGTTTAATCCTGGAATTTCCTGCACATCAAGATATTCTTTCAGGGTCACACCCCCTCCTCTTTTATTTGTTCTATCCTTCCTGAACAATTTGTACCCCTCCACAGGTTCACCCCCATCCACTGAACCAAGCCATGTCTCTGTAATCCCAACAATGGCATAACCCCCATAAACATGACAGCCTCCAGTTCCAAAAAAATATTTGTTGTGCTTCTAGCATTCAAACACAGGACCTTCAGAGCATTATTCACACTATTAGTGTCCTCCCCCTCCACACCTAACTGTGCCAAAACACCTCTTCTCATTACACTCTAAAAGGTCTTTATTAATTATATCATCACAGGTATTATTATATTCCAACTTTCCATCTGGGCACTCTGTACCTCCCTATCCTTAATACTATTACTCATTTCCATCCCTGCCCCCCCAGTCCCTAGTTTAAATATTCCTACCTGACGTTCCAAGCCGTAGTGAAGTCTGGATTCAGTAGAAGCAAAGTGCAGGTAATATCTACCAGAGCTGAGAGAGAGAAAGGAATAGGGAGAGAAATAAGAGACATTAATGCAGTTGGCTGTTACAGTTTCCACTTCTATATAGTGTAAGAGAGTACCAATAGGGAAAATGTCAGAAATCCATACCAGAAATGTTTAAATTAAAATCTTGTGTTGGAGGAAAATGTAATTCTTCATCTACAGTAAATGTATGTGTTTACAGAAGATCAGTCTTTCCAGTCAAGTCTGTTCACTCCTGACACCTAATTGGATTCAGATCAGATTCAAGCAAATCATGGAGAAGTTCTGAGCAATCTGCTGATTTTGTATCTATTGCAGCAGCAAACCTTATTCCCAACACCATCCTATCCGCAGCTGACCGACCAACCACAAGATCACCTATTAAAAATAGGTGATCTTGTGGTTGTTACAAAAAATTGTGGTTGTTACAAAAAAATGGAACAGGTGTACTGACAATGTCTTGAAGAACAAAATAAATAACTTCCTCATGAAGTACGCAGTTCTAAACCCCTTTGGGAGTAAACTACGGTAGTTTATCCAATTCCCCAATATAGCATTACTGAAATATAACTACTCATAAAGCACAATTCTTCCTCTTCAGTATCCTACTTCCAGTGACCTCATCCTTTCACTGTCATTCCTTATGCACAAAACTGTACCTACCCTGATTAAAGTTATGAAAACCCAGAACCAAAGATTCTGTCCTGTTCAAATCTCAAAATGTAATAAAACAGCATTGAAACTCAAAACACCATCAAATTTTGTCAGGCATGTCTGAAAGTTTTGTTTTTATGTTCTGCAATTCACACGACGTGACTATTTTATATTAAAAAGCAAGATGAGGGCCTCCCGCGTGGCCCAGTGGTTACAAAGTCCGATGCTGGCCACGGAGACCGGGGTTCAATTCCCCATCATGCCAGAGTCGGCTCTGGCCGGGAGCACCACCGGAGGCGGCGATTGGCTGTCAGTCCCAGGGAGGGGAGAGGGAAGCCGACATGAGATTCACTGCGCATAAGAGTGGCCCTGCAGTATACCGGGTTACGGTTGATACTTGGGCGAGTGCCGTCTCGGAAGAGGCGTCAGGTCGTGTGTCGCTACCGGTTGCAGAACTACAGCAGCAAACTCACATTACTAGGGGGGTTGACTTAAATAGCGGGTCTAATTGGCTACCAAATTGGGAGAAAATGGGATAAAAATCTGAAACAAAAATGTAAAAAATATCGTCTCATCTGCAGATTGACTGTCACTCCTTTGACACTGCCCACAAGTTGAATTTCACTTCCTTACCCTATGGACCAATAGAATCTCCCATGCTCATCCTATCTACCAATTGCAGTATTCCTTTATCCAATTCCGCAATGAGGATATGGAAGTAACAGGGATGTTTACAATCACATCCATCGAGACTCGCAATGCTTATAATACTGGCAATGGACAGCAGCATCACAATGATGATATATCACGGGAGCGTTTCAAAGGCGGGATGTCGAGGGAGCATTTAGAGGGCGGGAGTGTTTCGAGGCGAATCAAGTGACCTGTCGTTCAGTGGCTCTGCTCACCAAGCCAAAGTCTTCGCCACCTCGTCACACACACACATCCCTTTGAAACCACACACTTCTGCCATTCTGTTACCTCTGTGGCTACCCACCTCTTTAAAAGAAACCAGAGTTCTCTACAGAGTAACAACCTCCTCTCCGTTTCAAGCGTGTACTGAAAGTGTAATATGCAAAAATATGACAGTTTGATGTTAAGCCAGTTTTGGACATGTTCATCCACAAAACGACTAGACAGTCATGTAGAACCTGCTGTAACAATACATCAGGTCTAGACCCCTACACTGTCCATAATGATTTTCTAAACAAATAATGTATGGCTTCTGCATCTGCCTTCTGTCCCCTTACAACAGCGGATGAATGGCAGAATGATATGTGTGGATGTATCTGATGTGAGGGGGAGGCTACACTGCTGAATGCTGACTGTCATCCACTAAAGACACGTCCTAAGCTTCTCTACAGCCCAGCTATCCTGACTATTTCTGTCTCCACACTTATTTTTTTCCTTCTTCTCTTTCACATATCTCTTGATCCGTCCTATTTCAGTCTGTTTGTTGTGATGTAATTTATACCCTGCGGAGTATATATATATTATAACAAAAAACATACTGAAGAAAGTTAGAGAAAAGGAATAGAGAAAGCATCTCTCACCCTCCCTATCCAGCCACTGCTTGCGTTGTCTGTAGAGCAGGAGCTTGTTGTGGACGTACGGCAGGAGGAACTTCACACACCAGCTCTCCACCCCAAGGTTGTTCTCCACCAGGACAATAGGGCTCCGGTTGTACCTGGCTTCCGGGCAGGGTATCAGGCCAATCTCATCGCTGCAGGGACGGACACACACATGGAGAACTCAGCAGGAGCTGTTGAACAGCTGCTGCTTCCTGGCACCTTCATTTGAACCCTTAAAAAAAACACAATATTGAATAAACACAAATATGACTGATTTTACTCAGTCAGTCAGTCAGTCAGTCAGTCAGTCAGTCAGCGAGAGTGTGTGTGACACTAGTCTAGCTTTGTCGATTAAAACCCCCCCACAATATTTCATAAACACAATGGAACAGTGAGGCAGTAAGACTAGCTTGCTCAAGCAGTAAAAACGACAATCTCACACCTTCAGCATGTAGAGAAGACATGGCAAAACCAGTTTGTGTTCACCCTGGATTCTAATGCAGCTCGCTTCTTCAGGAGCGTCGGTTTAGGGGAGGTGGCTATATGGATCCACTGATCTTGATATTACTTGGTACAGTACAGTCTCATTGTCAGTGACCATTATCAGCCAGATCGTGTAAAGGTCTGTGCATCAGATGCCTGTGAGCAGCAAGCATGCAGATGTTTCTGGGTATTTATAAAAATAAAAATAATAATAATAAAAAATAAAAAAAGTAACCTCTTTGGCAGAAGGGAGTCCAGATGTGATATTTGGGATGTGACACTGAGCCACATGACTGAGACAGGATTTTCATGGGGATAAAGGAGGACTTGGGTACAGATTGGTCAACTCTGGTAACAATGATTCTGATGTCCTAAAATCACTAAAGCACCCACAAGACAGGGGGATACTGCTCCCACAATGCTGCTATCCCTCTGATGTCATATGAACACACACATTTTAAAAAACAGAGACCTGATAACCATCAAGAATACTTTCTACTTCTTTTTCAGAAGGGTACTGATTCCACAAAAGTTTTATCACATTTGTTGAGTGGGTAGGTCAAGATAGCGGCATCTCTGGGTCCCCAATCAATTATTGAATACCTTTGGGTGTGTGGCCACACATTAAATATGGCTAGTGGCTACTAGGTTATTATCGCGTGCTTGAGGAGTGCTTAATGAATGGCAAGTAACAGGAGATAAGACGATTTTCCCATTTCCACTGACAGCTGAGCAAACACAAAATGGCTTTATTCTGTGCCCTGGTGTACTTACCACGACTTCCTCTTGCGTATTTAGAAAACACACGTTTGACAACCTGCGATTCTCTGCAGAATGGCACCGGCAAACACTACAGCTGTCCTGTAAGAAAGCTGTCATACTTAATATCTCCTTCAAAAAGGAGCTTGACTGACAATAACTAAACTGCAGATGTCACTTGGCATTTTTATTGATCCTTGGTATTCTGGGCAAATATTAATAAAAGATAGCGGAATTCTATCGCTGGCGCCTAAAATGGGTGTAACCAGTGAGCTAGCTTATATCCTGCAATGTCTGAACTGAAAGATTTGCTATTCAAATCAGATGTCTAGTAGCTAGCCAGCTAGACAAATGAAGTGAATAACATGTTCCAGTCAGCTTGTGAACTAGTTAGCTGCCTATCTAGGGCATGAAAATCAGCTGTGCAGTGGTTAACGTTACAGGTGAACTATTCTAATCTTAAACTCCTTTTGGTTTGGCAGTTAATAATGTAGCGAGACGTCGTCATCTATAGTTTAAGGAGGGTAGCTAGTTGAAGCCAACTAGTTATCCATGTAGCGACCAATGTCAAGAGTTGTGGCCATTCGCTATCAGTCTAGCAAACTCACTGACGTGAAGTGCTCAACTAAGTTATCTGTCCAACTCTGTAAATAGGTAGCCACCTACTTTAGTTCACGTAAGAAAGCAAAATTAGTTCAAAGGCTTTAAAGAAATCACACAGGACACCGAGCTCAAGCTAACGAACCAGCTCACTGCACTAAACTAACGCAAACAAACAAGTAGTTAGTCAGCCAAAAATAGCTGGCTAGCCAGGACTAATTACATTTTGGTAACTATGTAAGTTAGAGACCAACGGGCTATCTATAAATATAAGTAGCTAGCTAGCTGCGTACTCATGTGGCATAAAGTTATTGTGCATCGGTATATTGAAACCAACATCTGAAGATGTCTTATACAGCGAACATCACACGCTAACACTGATTTGCAGTGTCCAGGCTTTCTTTTCCCCCAATTAGCTAACTGTTAGCAAGCTAGCGATCGATGTCCAGACACGGAACTGCTTAGCTAGCAAGATGGTCAGGTGGCTAATCACTCGCAAGCAACACTTAAGGGATATATTTTACAATAAGCATGTACCCTTACCTATTTATACTGATACTTACATGTTGGGGTTTTTCTTGAAAGCGTTGTTGATATCTTTTACAACTCTCTGAACCAAGACGTCCACCTCCTCTTCCGATTCTGCCATTTTTCAGAGCGCCAATGATGTCAATAATAGCGCGTCACATCTACATCCGGGTAATACCAAGGAACCCTAACAGTGCCCGTTAAAGTGACCAGTCAGCTCTCCACCTATCGAAACACCGGAGGGAGGAGGCCCGTCAAAGACGCCTTTGAGCAGTGAGTCAGGTGGATGCTCCACAATGTTACATTAGCCCACATGAATCGGGGAATTGTGCTACACGTAGATACAATCTTTAATTTACTTGAATGAACTGGGTTACATCATCGACGCCATCCGTATACAATAAAGTTTAGTGGGTCTAAACTGAATGTGATCTAAACGGATTCCCGTTCGGTAACATTTTGTCTTTTCTTTTGGATTAATGCAATGCAATTTGATGTTTAAATCGCCTGAACGGTTCATCCCATCCACTGGTGTGTCCTGTATATTATTAGCTGGGTTATATATATCTTGAAGCTCACTGCACAGCGTGACGGCATAAAGTAAAATAAATAAATACATAAAATAATAATAATTAGAAGAAATGAAGAAATTATATAGCTACAGCTCTGGAAAAAATTAAGAGACCACTGCAAAATGATTTCTTTGGTTTTACTATTTATAGGTATGTGTTTGAGTAAAAATGAACATTTTTGTTTTATTCTATAAACTACTGACAACATTTCTCCCAAATTCCAAATAAAAATATTGTCATTGAGAGCATTTATTTGCAGAAAATGACAACTGGTCAAAAGAACAAAAAAGATGTGTTTTCAGACCTTTATAATGCAAACAAGTTCATATTCATTTTTAAACAACACAATACTAATGTTTTAACTTAGGAAGAGTTCAGAAATCAATATTTAGTGGAATAACCCTGATTTGCAATTACAGCTTTCATGAGTCTTGGCATGCTCTCCACCAGTCTTTCACATTGCTGTTGGGTGATTTTATGCCACTCCTGGCGCAGAAATTCAAGCACCTCAGCATTGTTTTATGGCTTGTGACCATCCATCTTCCTCTTGATCAGATTCCAGAGGTTTTCAATGGGGTTCAGGTCTGGAGATTGGGCTGAGATTGATCTGGTGGTCCTCCATCCACACCTTGATTGACCTGGCTGTGTGGCATGGAGCATTGTCCTGCTGGAAAAACCAATCCTCAGAGTTGGGGAACATTGTCAGAGCAGAAGGAAGCACGTTTTCTTCCAGGATAACCTTGTACGTGGCTTGATTCATGCGTCCTTCACAAAGACAAATCTACCAGCCTTGGTGAAGCACCCCCAGATCATCACCGATCCTCCACCAAATTTCACAGTGGGTGCGAGACATTGTGGCTTGTAGGCCTCTCCAGGTCTCCGTCTAACCATTAGACGACCAGCTGTTGGGCAAAGCTGAAAATTGGACTCATCAGAGAAGATGACCTTACTCCAGTCCTCTACGATCCAATCCTTGTAGTCTTTTGCAAACCTCAGCCTGGCTCTTCTTTGCTTCTCATCGATGAAGGGCTTTTTTCTAGCTTTGTACAACCTCAGCCCTGCCCCTAGGAGCCTGTTTTGAACCGTCCTCATCGTGCACTTCACCCCAGGTGCTGTTTGCCATTCTTTTTGTAGGTCACTTGTTGTCACCCTACGGTTGTTGAGTGGCATTCGAATGAGTTGGCGGTCATCCCGGTCAGTAGACAGTCGTTTTCGCCCTCTGCCGGTCTGTAGCTTTGTTGTCCCCAATGTCTGCTGCTTGACCTTGTTCTTATGAACCGCCGTCTTTGAAATTTGAAGGATAGAAGCAACCTTATGCTCATTGTATCCCTCTGCCAGTAAAGCCAGAATTGAACCCTTCTTTTCCTCACTCAAAACTTTTCTTTTCAACTCTTTTGGCATGGTCAATAGTTATTTTTTGATTCCAATTGCTTTTGAGGTACTACTAGCACTGTTTTTTGCCATCCAGCTGGTCCTATTGCAAGAGGATAGTGATGACCACAGCAGTGGTTTTTATACTTTTCCTCATTAAATAAGATTTAGTTCAGGTGATCACCTAATCAGTACTTCATTAAGTAGAATGAGGTGTGCTTGTGTTGGAATTCAACAGATACTGGAATAGAATGGCTGCCATACATGTAGAGATGCTGATTTAAGAAAAATTTGGAGTGATCTCTTAATTTTTTCCAGAGCTGTATATATACTGTATATATATATGAGAGAGAGAGTTGTTAATGTAGTTATCCGTTATACTTATACTGATATTATTATTATTATTATTAGTGTTATGTTTGTACATTAGACATTAGGGTAGAGTTAGACATTTAGTATTGTATGTTTTGTATATGTATGACAATGAGCACATGTCATCCCCATCCTCAAAAAACCCTCTCTGAATTCTGCTGTCATTTCTAATTACCGACTTGTCTCTCACCTCTCATTCCTTTCCAAAACACTACAGAGGGCTGTATATAACCAACTGTCTGCGAACTCTGCATCCTTCTTTTGACATTCACAACTCCTAACCTCTCCAACACCCAACCCTCCCTCACCCATCTCACTACCAAAGCCTCTCCCCTCCCTGTCTTCCTTCTCACCCCTCCCTGACTCTGACATCTCACAACTAGTTCACTCCCACCGTCCTACCACTGCAACTTGTCCAAATCCTACCGCACGTCTGGTGTTCAATCAACCCAAGTTCACACATGTCACCCCTCTACTCTCCTCTCTGCACTGGCTCCCCATTGCAGCATGCATTAAATTCAAATGCTAGCTTATCAAGCGGCTAGAGGAATTGCTCCCTCTTATCTCCAGACATTCATCACACTCTACACCCCAGCCAGACCCCTCCGCTCCGCCTCCTCCGGCAAACTGACTGTCCCATCCCTCCAGACACCCAGCAGCCACTCCTCGCAGTCTCGCCTCTTCTCTGTCTTGATCCCTCGGTGGTGGAGCGATCTTCCGCACTCGGTCAGGACCACGGAATCACTTGCGATCTTCTGCAAGAGACTCAAGACTCCACTACCACTGAATTCTGTACATCTAGCCAATTGTTATCACCACTGCCTACATGTTTATTACTGCTTCTTGTATATGTATACTTGTTTAAAACGTACTCAAAAAAAAAAAAAAAAAAAAGTATAACCTTTTCCTTCCCGGTGTGACAGGTATGGTGTGCAGCTGCCAACAACAATGTCTATCGCTGTATTACTGCACTGATCTCTTGCGCGAACAGTGATTGACCATATAATTTATTAATGCACATCTTGTAAGTCGCTCTGGATAAGAGTATCTGCTAAATGCTTAAAATGCAAAAATGAAAAATGCAATACTACTTCGGTTGTCCTGCTAATAAAGCATCATTGAACTGAGAGATAACTTATCTTGTGAACATGCAACATGGCTAAGGTTTACCTGCGGAAAATGCATCTGATATACATTTTGTGAATTATTGGTTACATATTATTTTCTTTTAAAAGTATGTATCTATATTACGGTTCACAGTTTCCCGCCAAATTGGGATAATGAAAATGACGTTGCGGGTGAAAAAACAAGTCGTGGGTGGCGGTTTTTGGGGATAGTTGTAAAATACACAGTAGCAGTGAACGAAGTAATAATTTGTGTAAAATATATTTTCTTTTAAAACGTCATAAGCACATTAACTCTATCCTCAGCACGGATATGCCTGGCAACCTCAGGCGTGGAGGAGCGTGGTGTAGCTATTGTTAATCAAGCTAGTTTAATTTACACAAAACCATATTACAAATGGGCACATAGCCAGGGAAAAACATTTCTATTGTAAAAAAGGAAGAGCAGCGAGGGAGAGAGAGGCAGAATGGCAGGTAAATGGGGACAATATGGCAGGAAATAGGCCTACTGCAATTATTGGGAAAGAGAAAACGGTATCAAATAATGGATTGGTAGCATTGGGAGGAGATTAAAAAAAGTAACTGCAATGTCCAGTGAAAAGTAAAACTGAGAAGTAAAACTGCTAATGTAGGCTCTCTAAACATTATGGAGAGTGTATGCATTACGTCCTAACTAAATTATGGTATTCCTCTCTTGGTAAAAGGTCCACTGAGGGTTACTAGAGACATCTTCACCCCACTACATCACCCCATACTGTCAATTTCCAGTCTATTCCAATTCAATAAATCCAGTGATTTAAATAAGATTGAGATAGCTATTCCTTTTTATAGCCTACCATTCTAATATCTGTTGTTATTTTACCATTTATAATCATTATAAACCTGGAAGACCATGATTTTTGGGGCTAGTTTTAGGGTTTTGGATGGTCTTTGGGCTGGAAATATGAGCAGGACTCAGCTGACTGACTCACAGTCGGAACAGCCTGGTTCCAATAGCAACCTCGTGCAACCTGGTTGCTATTGGAACCCTTAAGTGTCATCGTTGTCAAGGTCAGCTAACAATTGATTCTATTATTCAGATGGTGATACGAGAGATAGGCTACGTCTAATTCTCAAAACAGAGGTCGCAGACACGCAGTAACTACCGACAGGGGAAGACAAGATCTACAATTAAAAGAAAATGGAGTAGACCAGAAATGTTTTCAGTAAACAACAGATAACTTCACAAGATATCTTCATGCATTTCAGCAATGCTACGCTTGTTTCGGACTGGTAAGCATTAGGCAGCTACGCTCGTGCGCAGTTTTCGACCCGGCGAATATAAAACCAACTTTACCGCGGTTATCAACCGAACTATTCCTTCCTCCTGTCGGTAAACAACTTTATTCTGCATTCCCTCTGCCATTCCGTTTGCAATACACATATTGTTTGAAAATGTATTCTAAAAGGCACAAACCCAGAGAAGCCGAGCCGAAAGAATATGACTTCACCGCGTTCCCAGAGAGAGAGAGATCATTACACAAATCTACATATTCAAATTTTGGAACTTGCGTTAATACCGTGAGTATCGCGTTCCTTTCAAACAGACCGAGAATAAATAATTCGCGTATAGCACTGTATAATTCAATTGATACATTCAACAAAAAGCGTTTGTAACACGGCAAGTCGCTCTCTCCAGGGCTGGAGCACTACCACGGGAGACCAGCTGTCACAGCGCCATCTGGAAACAAAGTGCGAGGTCATAGACACGCGCAGATCGATGGTGCACGCAGATCTTTTTCACTCCGTTATCTTGGACAGGTAGGTTAGGTACATAATGCCCTGACCTGTGCAATCTCACTTAATTTCACAATGCCTCTGTCCAAGTGGATGTCTTAGTTCTCTGTGTGAACATTGTGTCTTCCATGTTGTTTTTTCTTATTATGAATGATTGTGATTATTATAATTATTGGTCCTACCTGGTTAAATAGGTTAATATTATTATAATTTTGATTCCACCTAGGTTGCGCCAGTTCGGCTCTGGCCTGGAGTGCCACTAGGTGGCGGCAATTGGCTGTCCGCCCCGGGGAGGGGGAAGGGAAGCTGATATGAGATTGCTGCATATATGAGTGGTCCTGTGTGTTATGGTGACTGTGGCAGGTGCCGGCTCAAAGGACCCACTATCAGTCTCAAGACTACAGCAGCGACCTCTCATACGAGAGTGGGGATAATTGACATGAAAAAGAGAGGGTATAATTGGCAACTAAAAATGGGAGAAAAATTGGGAATAAAAGCATAGAACAGAAAATAAAAATATATAAATATTTTTTATTATTATTACTACGATTACACTTCCACTGGGAATACACATCAGTCCAAGATCAATCACATTAATGTCACATTAATGCAGCTGCATTGGGGATGTCCTCATGTTGCAAGGCCTGGATGACTGAAGAAGACTAAGGAATGCTAATATCACAAACCAGCTAACTCCAGGCTAAACCATGACACTGACTGTGTCCCCAGAGAGACGGATTGGCCAAAGGCCGGCCACAACGTGGTCTTGCCCCGTCACAGACCAGGACACAACCAAATGTAAGGCTTGTTTTTTACCCTCTCCATACAGGGTTGGTGTGGGGGTGTCAGCAATGCTAGTCTCAGCGGAGCCAATTTAATCTCTCTTCCTCCCTACCTCTATGTCTGCTTCCCTGCTGCTGGAAACCCTGTGTGCATGGGAACCTTCTGGAGGTTGGGAAAGGGGGTCAAATGTATTTGTTCATTTTGTATTTTGCCTGCGGTGTCAAATTACAGCCATCACATCATTTTCTATGACCTTGTGCACTGTGGCCATAGCCAGAAAAGCCCCAGTCCATAACCCGGCAGAGGCGTCCTGCAGTAATAACTGTCTCGTTTCCCCGTACTTGTAAGATTGTCATCTTCTTAAGATACATCAAATTATACTCAAATATACAATTGTAAAATTTGAATGATACTGTAGGTCCTAACCCATCCAAATACACCAAAAAAGTTTTGTGGGACATTGTCTAGATCTGATCTTTTACCAAGCAATTTCCTGGGTTTTGTTTGAGTATTGTGGATATGATATAATGCACATCCTATTCTTATACAGCACCACACAGCACATCTCCCTGCGATTGTGGCCCCCAGCTCCACCAGTGATTTTCAGACTGTTGAAGTAGGGCCAAAACCGTACAGTGATTCAGTGCATTCATTATATTTATTTAGTGAAAATAACTTGTAGTTTTTCAAAGTACTGGGCCTGCTGTTTCACAGTTATGTTCCATCTCATGCTTGAAATTATTTAGAGGGATTGTTATTTTGCATATACAATTTCAGAACGTGGATTCTCTGAGAAGGTGATTTGGGCTGCATTACCATCTGTGTCCAGGTGAGGGAGCTGTGGAAGTTATTGAGCACTGACAGACTCTATCCTCAGAAATGGGAAAAGATTAAATCAAATGAAGGGCAAATAGTATTAAATTAAATAAGGTTTACGTTTAATCATTCTAAGGATAAGAGAGCCTTTGTCAAAATAATATGTTTACCCGCCTCCAACTTTATACAGTTTTAATTCAATTAATAACATAATTATAACATTATCCCCCCAAAAAGTAAAAAGAAGCAATATCATACTTGATGTATTCAGCATTTTAGGGATAAGTGATGTAGTTGCTTCTTAGATCACCTTTGTGTCTAATATTTTGTAAATAATTTTACGTAAAAATGAATAGGAGGGCAATAAACACTGGTAGTTCAAAACAGGATTTTCAGAGTAAAAGCCATTTCAATATAAGATATCATTAAATGTGTTAAGGTTTTGAGTATTCCACACAATTAATTGTATCATTATTTCAGGTATTTGATCTAAATCTTTATTCTGACATGTTTGATAATGATTAAGGAGCCATGTAAACAGGTGTTATACATGCATGTACTGTACCTTGCTCTGGTTAAAATGATTAGCATTTAGAGTAACTGAAGAAGACACGTTTCTATATACTGCACCGCGCTGAGTGACTTTGTTCATGGGACATCTGCCTAGCACCGCATAATAATAAACAGACACATCTTCTTGCTTCATTTGTGCATAGCGTTAAAGTAAAGCCGGCATTCCACATAATGACCCAGAAATGTATCACTAATACAGATATATAATTTTATTTGAGTTTAATAATAATACTGCCATAATAGGACACTGTCAAAAGGTTTAGTTTTTGCTGCCAAGTTAACTTGAACTCGAGCAGGAACCCCTACGTTCATTAATCTACATAAAGATTAAAAAATTGTTACAAAAAACGATGGTAGCGACTTTATATTGAGTACTTTACTAAATAATATATAAAATAGCCAATATAGTGTTTAGGCATCTCATACCTGTGAAATCCTGCATCTCGAAATTAACCAACGCCACGCTCACGGATCCACAGGTCTGTCATTAACAAAATACCTTGTTTGTGGGTGAAAATGAAATAAATAAATAAACTGCATGCCTTGCAGCAAATGTTATATCCAAAATGTTATATCCAAATCCAATAAAAGAAAATCTGTCTTTAAACCAAGCTAACATTACATTTACAGTGGGGTTGACCTGGCTCTGGAAAGATGAGTTAAATATTTTATATAAAGTTACTAGCTGGTAAGTTGCATGTGTTATGTTATGTTATGCTGAATTTAGGAATAATGCAATAAGCTCCAAATTGGGAACAAAAGTGCAGTTTTCTTGCAATGAAAAATCTATTTACGGAATGTAAGTAAGAAGTATTACATATAATTAACATGTATAGGATAAATCATTGGGATCTGTTTATCTTTCTATTTAATTTATATTTTGCTTTTCAAAATAATGTTTTTTATTATTTCATCTGTGCATTTCATTCATTAATTCATTCATGTTTTATTACATTACCAGGACGGTTGACATCATTTTAAATGGGCAACAATGTATTTTCCCACGATGTGATAACTTCCTAATGATTTGCTATGGAGATTTAGCATGCTGGAAAAGTGCAACCCAAAAAAAGGCATTTAGCAGGAAAAGGCAGGCATTTTTAGGACTGTCAAATCATGGTGCCAACATTCATGAGTACACAGTATGCAATCTCTTACTTCTGCATCCGAAGAGCAATACTGCACGCTAAATAGACTTTATTGTGATACGGCGCCAGATTAATCTGAGAAGGTTTAGCATTAGTTAAACATAAGCATAGGTTAGTTTGGGTAGCGTTTGCCCTTATTTATTCTAAGTTTGTTTGAAAGACTTCCGGCCAAGGTCTTAAATACTTTAGCCACCGGGAGGTAGCCTACTGTAATGCTCGTTTTTGTTTCACAAAGTGGCTTGATTGGTCTAAATTAATTAAATATTAAATGACTAGATATAGATTTGTGCTGACCTGCATTTTTCGATTCTTAGATTTTTCTTTCATATTATCAATTATTGGTCACAAAACTAAACGATATGTTTTAATATTGCATCTGTGCTGTGCTGTGCACTACTGGACCAGCAACTACCCAGGGACCAGCAGTGACGTGGGCGGACGAGCCACCTCCTTCGAGACGGATTCCGCTGAGCCACCAATCATGATTCCGATACCCACTGGGTAGCCTTCTGTACACGTGGCAAGCCCGTGTCGGCTTCCCTCCCCCCTCACTGGGGCGGACAGCCAATCGCCGTCCCCCAGACTGTGACTACCAGCCAGAGCCAGGGGATCTAATCCCAGCCACAGTGGGCAACTTGCACTCCAGGCGAGTGCCTTTACCGTTACGCCATCCGGGGGGCCCTCTGTGCCAGCAGATTTTTAATGGTGGAATTGGTTGGCTTAAGCGGCTTATCATTTCTTGCTCCCACTCTATTGTGGAATTTGTCAGGTATAGCATATCAGAGTGAAAAATTAGTCAGACTCATAGTCCTAGATTTGGTCCATCTTGAAGTACAGCCCTGTCATTTCTACTGGGGAGTTTTGGTGAAGAAGAGGCCATGGAGCCAGAACCATTTTTTCATAGCTCATGTCCACTTCCTGTGACCTCACGGTGGGAAGCGCCCTGCGGTCTCCAACCAGCTATGATTGTGCCGCAGCAGGGACAGAACACTCACTTGCAGGGCACATAGCTGAATTGGGCATATGGAAAATTGTTGGAATCTTTCATATTCATACACATATCTAAAGCATTTTGTGTGTTGATTTCAGTATGGAATGCACAGTGCTGCACCAGTTCTCACCACTGGTGCACCATGGGTAAAACCTGGGGCTCATTATATTTGTAGGACTGTGAACTTTGAGTCCTGGGATTAGAATTTTAACCCGAGATCCTCCAGGACCCTTGGGGTCCATGAAAGACATGAAAGGCTTTGAGAAGAGAGGAAAAAATAAATATCAGTGGAAATCATAATAATCACAGTAATACAGCCCCACTTGTCACTGAAGATTTGATGGTATCACATCGTGGGAGGGACTCGTTAAGTGCCATACTGAACTCTGTGTTTGTTTACATGTGTGTACTTCTGTGATCTGTAACAGACAGCCAGGAGTCTTGCCTGGGGCAGGGGTTGGGGGGGTTGGTTGGGGTATGGAGCAGGGTGGGGGTTCATGGTGTTTTTTAGAGGTAAAAAACCCTTCCCTATTGAGTTTGTTTTTATTGCATTTGTCTTTCATTTCAGTGACCTGAAGACCACATATGGGCAGGATTACCTGCCCCGGTACATCCACAGCAAAAAAGAATGTGTAAGATACGTTAAACATACTAATTATTTACAGTCTCCAGGAGCATATAATACTGTATTAATGATCATTTTTGACAAATATCATATTTTATTATGTATGACTGTGCCTGGATTATTGAATATGATCCTAATGTATGATGTTATATACTGTTTATTCTTTTATATTAGCTGTCAAATGGAAACATTTTATGTGTTAATAGATAGTTAATAGTTCACATCATAGATGAAAATGTCATATTTCCTATTTCAGTTTCAATGAAAGCTAATTGGAACTAACCAAACCATGCTTTAGGCAAATGCATTTATTAAGTGGGAGTTGAGTACTAAAATATCAACTTTGTGTAATATCCCTGTTGGACCTAAGCCAACAGCTTTCTATTTCAGCGGGATGTTGAAAATGGAGAGACAAATCTGTACTGTCAACAGATTGCAATGCTTCTATTTTAATGATTCTGTTTGTTGTAGAAGATTGGGATGTTGTTTTGCAACATTGTATGTTGATATTCTGAATTTATGAGAACATTTCAAAAGTAAGTCTCCTAAAACCAGAGCACTTTTCTTTTATTGTTAAATATCTAATGGACTTTCTTTATTCCTAATAAATGCAACCAGATGTGTAATATTGTTTCTAAGTCCCTGCATGCAGTCTCTGTCAGGGAGTTTACCCCTGCAGCCTGAAGGAAAACATGCGTTTCATTTAAAACATTTTGTTTTGTTCTTTGTTTGAAGAGGAAATAAAGACTGAGGATTATATTGTGCCAGTTTCCTTAATGTTTAATTGAAGATTCCCTTGGAATAGCTACTTTAAAGGGACAAATGATGACATTGAGTTAGTATTTTGATTGGCAGTAGGCATTTGCACTCTTCTTGGGTATATTAGTGTTGATGGGTGTTGATGTTGATTAGTGATGATGGGCCACACATTATATAATTACTAAGGGCCACTCGATCTGGAACTGAAAGAGTGGTTGTTGTGATATAAATACTTACAATTGTACAATTGAATTACTTTGTCTACATGAATTTCCATTTTGCAGGTATGTATCCTGTCTTATTCCCTCTGTTTGACTCTGGTGTCATCTTTTCTCCAAAAACAGAAATTATCCTGACATTTGTCCAACTCTCTGCTCTTATTTATAGAAGGTGACACATGAGCAGCTGGAAGATTCCGGCGCGTTCAGGAAACGCATATCCCAGTTCACTGATGCGGCGAACTTCCGGCGGGCGGGTCGAAACACCTGGCAGGACGAAAGCAGGGCCTACAGAACCGTGGCACCCAAGCTCACCAACCCCATCTGCCCGTAGACTCAACCACCTCACTGGTTCCCCCTGATGACATCATGAATGTGTCAACACAGATAGTTTATTGTTGTCATTTTACAATTTGGTTATAAGATTTTGTTTGATATTGCCTAAATAATGCTGATATTCCTTATGTCTCTTAAATAATGCAGATATTCCTTATGTTATGGTTACATTTGTTGTACAGTTCTTTTTCATGTCCTGGTCTGACTCGCGCTCCTGCGTGACAGTTAGCTAGGGACTTGGGTGAGTCTCTCGGTCTTGTATACCGTATCCATCCTGATCACAGAGGTAGCTCAAAGACTGTCTCTCACAGAGGCTGAGAATGTCCTGTTATTTGACTGGAAACCCAATAAGGGCATTATCAACAAAAGTCACCTATCAGGTGTGCTTCTCAGTCTGTCAGGGAGGGGGCGCTATTAAAATAAAGATATTTAAAAAGGGTTTGCCAATAATGTTTGTGGCCTATGGAGAACATGTAGCCAAATGGAGAGCTTTTAAAATTGAACAAAGAAAAAACAAATTCAGGGCATTTTCCTATATTTAAATTTCCTATATTTTGGCACATCAGCCTCCATTAGAATACAATGGGCATTGGTCCAGTCTTAATTACCAATGAACATCATTTATTGCTGAACATTAATTAGTAACAATGAACAATCAAAAGATTTGTCAGACCAGACCATTCATCCCACTAGGAATCCAAACCTATACAGTATGTTTGTTTTTAGTAGAAACAGTCCCTTCCCCGAAAAGTTTTTTTGATGATGTGTGTGGACAAAAGTGGTTTATTATGCTCCAGCGTTTAAGAAATTATGAACTGAAAAACAGATAAATTGAATGAAAATCTGTAATTATGCAAGAATAATCTAATCGAATCACGTAATTATGGAGTCCACTTTCTACCCCATGGTTGCTGTTGGCTGATATGAGATACCCTTCTAATGTTGATGTTAACATTGTTAACATCCTGTTTTGTGTGGTTATATTGCAGTAATTTGATAAATATGCACTATGCATAATGTGCGAAGAATGTTTGATTATGATTTGAATTATGCAATCGTGTAATCCTGGTGGGACAGTAGAGACAAAATGTGCTCATTGTTTTGAGAGCAAAACACATGTGTCCAGAGCAATGGGCAATGAATCTGTGAACAGGAGAAAGACATTTGCCTTGCTAGTCTTATGCCCATTACGATGTGTGTCCTGGGGTCTTAAATAAAATGTTCTGGTAGCGGAAAGCTGGGCCCTGGTGGTCAACACCTCAGTGAGTGAGTCTGGGTACAGACCTCCTCCAGTCAAATCTGAACATCTGAAAGTGGGTTTTCTTTTTATGTTTAACATGGTAAAAGTTAAGTTTCTATAAATTGAAACTAGTAGTCTGGTGCCCGAGAATGTTAAGAATGTGCCACTGTGAGGGGGAAAAGTTAAAAATCCCTCACATTAGAAACAGCTGAACATAGGCTGCGTTACAAGGGCAATTTCAGCCTGAGTGACATAATTTTCTCGGGCCTATTCATGGGATTTTTTTTTTAAGTGCAAGCATATGTGATATGGCAGCAGATTTGTCCGCAGTAACCTCACCCAGACGTAGGTGCCTATTACTCTCCTACATAGAAAAAATGACAAGCTCCGTTCTGAAATTCTGGAAGCTATTAGTAGCTTCAAGCATCATACATCTTTTTCCTGTGACCAACTTTTCACTTCCCATTTTTATTTTTAACTCTTTGTCACTATGCAATCTGATAGGATAACTGCACAGCACAGACTGGGCAACATGACCCATGACCCTGTGTATGTTGGTTTTCATTTCAACCATAGTTTCAACCCCCTAATTGTAACAAGCTGTTAATTCCTCTTAATGAGACATTTTTAATATCTATTGAAGGATGGTTTACCTTATTAAGGCCACAATATGTCAGAAATAGCTATGGATGGCATGAAAAATACATGTCCCATATGTACATCCCAGGACTTAATCAGTCAGAAAAACGAATACATTAATTTTCTGTAGTGGCAAATGATACCTTTAGAAAGAGGTTATAATTGATTAAATTATAGACTGACAGGTGAAATCAGTGGGGTACTAATTGCTGAAAGTGTGGATACCTTGTCACTGAAACTAAACCATTTTCTGAAAGATAAGATAAGATAGCCTTTATTAATCCCGGGGGGGTGAAATTTGGTTTGTCACAGCAGCAATGATACAGGAGACAGTGAAAAAACACACAAGACATACAGGACATCACAGTATACTGAATAATAAATACAAGATAAATATATTTAAAAACCAGAGTAAAAACCTAGCAAACAAATGGCAATGAGCCAAACCTGCATTGTGTTAATAAGTTTAAGGAAACTTTTTAAATTATGAAAGAACCCAAACACATGTTGTCGACATCATTAATTGATCATGAGATTGGCTGTAACAAAAACCAGCATACACATTTCTCCCCAGAATCACTGTTCTAATATGCAGCATTTGTAGGCCTCTAATTACCATTTTGCAGGTCAGTTCAGAGGCTTTCACTGTGAAGGTGAGCATTCAAACAGCCAGGTTCTTCATCAAGCTTTGGCTGTAATGTAAAGCCAAACATTAAAAGATGTCTTATTGCTAAATTGTGATGGTTATTTACAGCAGGTGGGATGAGGGAAGGTCCAAGTAAGCACAAAACATGAACGGTGTGACATTCCAACATGGTAAACACTACATTCAAATTTCACAGAGTGAAACAGTTGTGCTCTTTCATTCTCTTATCTAAAATGAAAGGTGAAGAAGTAAAATGAATAAAATGCTGAGTTATTGCTTAATTCACTACATGATGTGAAGTATAAAGCTTTAAAGACAGGCAGACATGTACACACACGATTGGGTCCAGAGGAACAACTCAAAGGCCCGTGACTGGGCCTGCAATCCCCCATCCGTACAGCCCTGGAAAAGACAATAAATCACATATCTCTTTCTCCTGCCTCCCTCTCTTTCTCTCTCTCTCTCTTTCAGGGCATCCAGATTGCATTCCCTTCTCTGTCTTCCTATGAAACTGGCCAGAAAAGGATGCAGTTTCTCTCCACTATCCCTCACAGTTTTATCACACTCTCAGATGTCATACAGGAGGAGATCATGTAGCTATTTTATAGTAGTGTTACATTTAAACTCTTTAAGACACACACGCATGTACCCATCTACCTGAGCAAACACATGCACCCTTTTACACACACGCTTACACAAAAACACAAATAACCACTCCAGCACCAACCCCCCTCACAGGCACTTGGACACACACACACACACCTAATGACATAAGTGATGTGCTTGGTCATATAATAGAGGCAGAGACATTTGAGGTATTCAAATCCAGGCTTATATTGGATATTCTCTTGAATAGGAAATGACAAACCTAGATGGGGCGAATGGTCTGTTATATACAAATGACCTGCTTGATCCTAACCAATCTGGGTTCAAAGCAGGCCACTCCACAGAGACTGCTCTCCTTGTGGTCACTGATGCTCTTCACGTAGCTAAGTCCCAATCCCTCAGCTCCCAATCCCGTCCTCCTCCTCCTCCTCGACCTGTCGGCGGCATTCGACACCGTGGACCACCAGATCCTGCTCTCATCTCTCGTCGAGATGGTAATCTCTAGATCTGCATTGACATGGATTGAGTCCTACCTGGCTGACTGGTCATACCAGGTGGCCTGGAGAGGATCCCTCTCCTCTCCCACACCCTCTCTACCGGAGTCCCGCAAGGCTCGGTGCTAGGCCCCGTCCTATTCTCCCTGTACACCAAGTCACTTGGATCTGTTATTTCTGCTCATGGTTTTTCCTATCACTGTTATGCCGATGACACTCAACTCTTGTGCCATGTTGCTCTGTAAATACAGAAATGCAGACAATTCTGACGGGTTCACAAACATTTTCGCACCACTGTAGACAGAAGAAAAGAATGAAAGCTAAAAGCTTTTTGTAAGAGGGGTACAGGTTTATGGGGCACTGGGACTCCTTTTGGAACAGGAGTGAACTGTACAAGCATTATGGAGTACACCTGAACCAGAGGGGTAGAGCTGCATTGGTCCAGCGTATGCTTAGGGTAGGGAGGAATATTTAAACTAGGGACTGGGGGGTCAGGGAGGGAAATTAGTAGTATTAAGGATAGGGAGAGACAGATTGCACAGATATAAGTATAATAATATATGTGGGGTTATAATTAATGAAGACCTTTCAGAGCATAATATTAATAAAGGTGGTTTGACACAGTTAGGTGTGGAAGTGAACGAGAATAAAGGTATGAGCAATACTCTGAAGTTATTTGCTTAAATGATAGAAGCATAAAAAATAAAATGTTGGAACTGGAGGCTGTCGTGTTTAATGGGGGTTACAGTATTGTTGGGATTACTGAGACATGGCTTGGCGCAGCGGATGGGGATGAATATAATGTGGAGGGGTACAAATTGTTCAGGAAGGACAGAACAAATAAAAGAGGTGGGGATGTGACCCTTTATGTGAAAGAAAATCTTCATGTGCAGGAAATTCCAAGAATGAACTCTTCCTTGTGAGGACATCTGGATTAGACGACTGGGAGATCAGGAGAAAGGCCTAAATATAGGAGTATGCTATAGACCACCAGCGTTTGACAGCAACATAAATACTATGCTCTATGGTAACATAAAACAAGCCTGTGCTGAAGGAGAGACATGAATAATGGGCGACTTAAATTACCCCTCTATTAATTGGGAAGTAATGTCAGGTCAGGGTAAATGTGAAGAGGAGTTTTTAGACATGGTTATTAGCTGTTTTCTGGTACAGTCTGTTACTCAGCCTATGAGAGGTAAATCCATTTTGGATCTGGTTGTGTGCAATAATCCTGACAGAATTTGCAGCTCAGAGCTAGTGGAACCACTAGGGACAAGTGATCACTGAGCAGTTACTTTTGATATTTTTGGGCAAGTTAAGACTGCCTCCTCTAACTCTAGAATTGTCAGACAAGCTGACTTTAATAAAATGACAGAGAATTTAAGTACTATCGATTGGGTAAAACTTCTAGATTGCAAAACTGTGAATGAAAAATGGAATCAATTTAAAAGGGCTATTGTAGATGCAGTGTAAATTCATCCCAAAAGTAAGGAAAAATAGGATGTAAAAACAGTCTCCACAGTGGATGGCTAAACCTTTACGGGAGATTTCGAGTCAAAAGAAGAGACTGTACAGAGTATATAAAAAATACAATTTGGAGAGAAAAAAGGTAGATTATTGTAATACATGGGCTAATGCTAAAAAGGAAAATAAGGGCAGCTAAAAGGCACTTTGTAATTAAAATTGCAAGAAAAGGTTATCCTAAGCAGTTTTTTCAATATTATAGTAGAAAAAGGAAAGTTAATGATGAGGCTATGTTCATTAAGAATATGGAATGAACTTTGTAATAATGGTTTGTAATAATAAGGATATTGCCAACACACTAAACAGTTACTTTATTGAGAGGTTTACCAGAAAATAGGTTAAATATATGCCTAAAAGTATAGCCAATGTACAGAATGTTTTAGAGGACTTTGCGAAAAGGAACAGAGAAGTACTAGAAAAATGACAAAAACTTAAGACAAATGAGACAGCAGGCCCTGATGGCATATATCCTACAGTACTCAAAGAACATGGGGGATATATAAACCATTGACAGATATGTTTATGCAATCCCTAAACACTGGAGAAATACCAGAAGACTAGTAGCCAGGTACTGACCCTGGGAAGTATAGGCATGTCAGTTTAATTTGCATCTCATGTAAAATTCTGGAATGTATTACTGTTGTATTTATTCCTGAAAAATAATAGTATTTTAAGGCAGAGCCAACATGGTTTTTTTAGGGGGAGGTCATGCCTAACAAACCTCCTGGACTTCTTTGAAGAAGGTACAAAGTGTTTTGACTTGAACCAGGCTTATGATATTATATATTTGGACTTTCAAAAAGCATTTGACAAGGTACCACACGAAAGGTTCATTCTAAAAATGAATTCAGTAGGAATTACAGGTGTTGTTTTAGAGTGGGTTCATAATTAGCTACAATATTGAATACAAAGTGTAACAGTAGGAAGGGCCGTATCTTACCTCGGTGCTGTGGGCAGTGGAGTCATGCAGGGATTGGCGCTAGGACCTCTGCTTTTCCTTATTTACATAAATGATCTTGATAGGGATGTTAGTAGCAAAATATTTAAATTTGCAGATGATACAAAACCTGGGGGTTTAGTAAAACAGTTTGGAATCGAAGATGATTTAAACAAAAATCCAAAAATGGGCAGAAACATAGCAGATGACATTCAATATTGCTAAATAACAAAAGTTATGTTTGTGGCAAATACAAATATAAGACAGGACTATTTTATGGGACGAGAACAATTAGAAGGTGTTCAATTTGAAAAAGACTGTAGTTAATCAAAGTCTGTCCGCATCTAAGCAGTGTGCTTCTGCAGTGAAAAAAGCCAACAGGATGCTTGGGATATATGGCAAAAACTGTAAAGTATCAATCAAAGGAGTTTATATTGATGTTATATAATTGCTTTATAATAATATGGGCACCACACTATAAGTTAGATATAGGAGCTCTTGAAAAATACAAGGAAGAAAAACTAAATTGGTACCTGGTATAAAAGGTAAAAGTTATGTGGAAAGACGTAAGACGTTCAATCTATTCAAGTTTAGCAAATGGAGGCTCAGGGGGGATTTTATTGAGGCTTTTAAATATCTAAAAGGGATGAAAAAAGTGAACTACCAATGATTTTTAAGATAAGTTTGGTTAGCAGAACAAGAGGCCAGAGGTGGAAATTGGTTAAAGGTACATTCAGTACCGATATCAGGATGTTTGTTTTCTACACAGAGAGTTATCAATGCCTGAAGCAGCTTGCCAGGTCAGGTAGTTCAGGCAGAAACACTTGGGGTATTCAAGCGAGTGGCGATTTCTTTAAGACAACGAGGGAAGCTCGGCTTACCCTATAATTTTTGATTTATTTGATTATAATTTTCCCAATTAGGAAAAGTGAAAGGCATGCCAGGTATCGCTCTACTAACCGAGCAGTTGAATACTTATCAGCCAGCCAATTCACCACCATCACGGAGCTGCTTCAATCTAAACCCCTGACCGCCGTTTCTCAGTCTTCCCCGGAACCCATGATCAACACCCAAGTTCACTTACCTCGTGAACCGCGTCTTCCGGCACCGGAACTTTACGACGGTAACCCCACGGGATGTTGCAGTTTCATCACGCAGTGTTCGCTGGCATTTGAGCTCCAACCATTGCAATTCCCCAGTCATCACTCCCGGATACTGTACCAAATCTCCCTTCTCACCGGGACCACTTTGCAGTGGGCAATGGCCATCTGGGAGGAACAAGGGCCCATCTGCGACAGCTATCCTCGTTTCAGGTCCGAGTTTAGGAAAGTGTTCGACCATCCGGTCTGGGGTCCAGAAGCGGCTAACCAGCTGCTCCAGATCAAGCAGGGAAGCCGGACGGTTGCCCTATTAAGTTTCACACCCTGGCCGCGGAGAGCCACTGGAATAATGAGGCGCTGATAGCGGTGTTCCAGCAGGGCCTCAGCGAGGTCCTGAAGGATGAACTCATCATCCATGGGCACATCAAGCAATCCATCCAGCTTGACAATCGCCACCGGGAATGGACAAACGAGCGCAGCACCAACAACCCCATTCCCCGACCACAAACATCACTCCCGATGTGGACGGAATCACTCCCATCAGCTTCCCGTTCACCACCTCGAGCTGCTGTAGTTGGGCAGAGCCCATCTCTCAGCTACCGAGAGGGAACGACGTCGGAGAGAGAACAGCTGCCTGTACTGTGGGCAGTTTGGGCATTACCGCGACTCCTGTCTGGAGCTGCAGGGAAAAGCCAACGCTACCACACCGGGAGGGTGGTGAGAAGCGCAGCGATCACTCCCGGTTCGACACACATCACCAGGTTGGTGTTGCCCATCTCCCTGCGCTGGAACACCTCTCATCACTCTGCCCCAGCTTTCATTGATTCCAGAGCAGCTGGGGATTTTATCAACCTCAATCTCGCCTGGCAACTGCAAATCCCCCTGGTGACGATGGACTCCCCCTGTCAGTCATAGCCCTGGACGGCAAGCCGATGGGATCCGGACCATTCCACTCCAGGTCACCATCATGGAGAACCACACAGCGCTTTACCTCGGCACCCACCCTGATGATTCCGGACCCATCTCTGCCCTTCGTGGTCGAGGTAGACACGTCTAACACCGGCACCGGAGCCGTCCTCTCTCAACGGCTGAAATCAGACGACAAGCTCCGCTCATGCACCTTCCTGTCGCACTGCTTGAGTCCACTGAGCGCAACTATGACGTTGGGGACCGCAAATTGTTGGCCGTGAAGAGAGCTCTGGAGGAGTGGCGGCATTGGCTGGAGGGTGCGGCCCACCCGTTCACCGTTTGGACTGACCACAAGAATCTGGAGTATCTACAGCAGGCCAAGGCCAAGGTGGGTGTTTTTGAACTCCTATCGCCCGGGGTCCAAGAACCAGAAGGTGGGCCTCTTTTTTCACACAGTTTCCAATTCACCCTCTCCAGTATTGCCCGTGGGTCCAAGAACCAGAAACGGTCCACCTAACTGCTCATTTGTTCCCAGATTTGCAGTGGGGTCATGCTCCTGACACCAGGGGTCGCGCGCACCCGAGTTTCTTCGATGGTTCTGGTGGCCCAAGATGGAGGAGGACTGCATTTTCTCCAAGGCCTGCTGGTTCATTCCCCCCTGCCCAAACATCTCCATGGACTTTGTCAGCCCAGGAGACGTGGTTGTGGACTGGTGGTTCATTCCCCTGCCCAAACTTCCCTCAGCCCAGGAGACGTGACTTTGGGGTGTTTTGGGTCCTCCTCCCACCGACATCGTGTCCGGCCGGGGACCACAGTTCACTGCCCGGTTCTGGAAAGCGTTCTGCACGCTCATCGAGGCTACGGCCAGCCTCTCGTCGGGATACCACCCCCGGTCCAATGGGCAGACAGAGCGGGTCAACCAGGATATGGAGACCTGGGTGCCTCTCGGCATCCAACCCCACGTCTTGGAGCCGCACCCTTCCTTGGGCCGAATACACACACAACACCCTTCGCTGTTCCACCACCGGGATGTCGCCATTCGAGGTCCAGTTCGGCTACCAGCCGCCTTTCTTCCCTGACCAGGAGAGGGAGACTGGGGTACCTTTGGCTAAGCTACACGTAAGGCGATGCAGACAGGCCTGGAAAAAGTTAGGTTAGTCATCGAGCGCACCACCCAACAGCATCGCATTCAGGCTGACCCTCCTTCGCCCTGGCCAGAGGGTCTGGTCATCTGCCTGGGACCTGCCCCTCAAGGTGGAGAACCGCAAGTTAGCTACATGTTTCGTGGGGCCCTTCAAAGTGGTCCGCCGGGTGAATCTGGTGGCCTACCGTCTCTTGTTGCCTCCGGAGATGCGCCGTGTACACCCTACATTCCAGTCAGGGGTCCAGTACCTGGTGGACTGGAAGGGATACGGCCTGGCGGATTGGTCCTGGATTCCGGCAAGACAGATCCTGGATCTGGGTCTCATCCGGGCATTCAAAGCTCAACCAGCTAACAAGCATTTCCCCCAAGCCCCAATTCGGAAAAGTGAAAGGCATGCCAGGAATGCGCAAAGCCAATCAAGGTAATGACTGGCAGCTGTGGATACTTAACCGGGAGGATATTTAACTGGCTGTTCAGTTCGTTGCTTGAACATTACTTTGCATTAGCTTTGACTTACCTGCTTTTGTTTTGTGTTCTTGCCGCATTGCTAAGTTTGTTCTTATTTGTTTCCTGTGTTTAGTTTATTCCGTGCTTTGGAATACGTTTTGGATTTACTGTTTAGCTAGTTTTGTTTGTTCCTGTTCGTTTTTTATTTTGTTTTGTTTTGTTAGTACTATTACGTGTCTTCGCAGACACGTTTTTGCTTTCGTTTCCTGCCAGCGTTTAAGGATAATAAATATCTTAAAAGCATCTCCGCATTCTGGGTCTCTCTCGCCTGCACTTGGTTCCACACCTACCACACCCCTGACACTATTATTTTTTATTTATTAAAATTGAGAGGGATACGTGAGGGTTGGACCCGAAATGCACGACTCAGAAACAATGACGTAAAATAAAGACCCGCAAGGGCTTTATTAGAGGAATGTTTAGGAGACGTAGTCAAAACAAAAGCAAAGTCTGATAACCAAAAAATCTACCAATAACCAAAGTACAGTACCAAGGGAGAAGGCAGTCTCGGACTCGGTAAACCATGCAAAATCCAAAACAAACCAGAGTAGCTGTCAGCGGGGCAGAGGTACAGGAGGACGGTAGGCAGGCTCGTAGTCAGGGACAGTGCAAGAGTCAAGACCGAAGTTTGCTCCGCGGGGCAAAGGCACAAAAGACAGCAGGCAAAAACTTGTGGTATAAACAGGCAGTGGTAACAAAATGGCAGGCAGTAACAATGGTCAATAAACAGGCTTGGGTCGTAACAATTAAATCAAACAAGGAAAATGCTCAAAAGTGCTATAGTACAATAGGCAACAATTTCGCAAGGACGTGACAAAAACACTGAGCTTATATGGAGGTGTAGACAGGTGCAGACACTTAGCTTGAGAACAGAGCGAAACAGAAAACAGTTGAGGAGAGCGTGACAATGTAACAAGATTCGTTGTTGTTAATTATCCTATCCTGACCTAGCGTTAGTAGATTAGTAAATCAGACATGAAGGGAAACGAAAGGAAACATGAATACACATGGTTAGCAAGTTAGTAATTAGTAAATCTCCAGCATGTCGGCAATTAGAGTTACTAAATTGCCAATCGTGCTAGCAGAAACAATGAATCTATCTAATTTTTTAGTAAATTAGTCAATCAGACAAGGAGGGGTTAGAAACAATAGGGAAGCGTGAGCGACAGCGAGAGAGAGAGAGAGAGCGAAAGCATGAATGCAAGATATGCAGAAAATAACATGGAAAAGTGTATGCCTTAACTATGAAACAGAAACGTAACATGAAAACAGAATAAAGACATGACATAAAATGAAACGTGACATGAATGAAACATAAAACGTGGCATGAATTACATGGAACCGTGACAAAAATGTTAATCATTTCTATTCTAAATTGATCTCTTGGAGTTTTAAAGTTAGCCACAGTAGCTAGCTAATGTTAGATAATTGCATTGATTTGTCAGTCTTCTAATTTGCTTGGGCTAGCTTATCGAATGTTAGCAGTTCAGATCAAAAATGTGATTTTAGCTAGCTAGCTAGTTAGCATGACATTTTAGAAGAAAGTCTTTGTATATTCAACATGTCAAATAATAAGCTTTGGTTTTGTTCTAGCTAAAGTTAGCTACTAGTTAACATTATCTAGCAAAGAATTTGTCTCATCTCGCATGTTTGAACTGGGCTAATGTTAGCTAGCTAGCTAACTGCTTGATATTGAGGATTGTGAAGTTGGAGAAAAACCCTTGTTATGTGAGATTGATACTATAGGGAACTTTGTTAGGAAATAAAGGAGATTATAATTTGGTTACAAGGGAAGGGGACAGCCCATAATATTTATTTTGATATGTTGCAAAATTAATGTTAGCTTTTATGTTAATTGGGGAAATTATTTAGCTATCATACCTTGTATTGTTTCTCTATAAGAGTTGACATTTAAAGGTAAACAATTTCTTTATGAGGCTAATATTACCAAGTGTACCAAAATGTATTTACTGTTATGTTGGATAACATTTGCATTACCTTTGTTCCAAGTCTTTAATAGGTCTTTAAAATAATCCCTGTATTTTGCAGTAGTGAGGCAGGCAGACAGTATCAGAGGCAGGCAGCATCAGGGGTAGTGAATGTATCATCATCATCACCATCATAATCATAACATCATCAGAGCAGCAAGGGGCAGTCAGCATTATCACCGGAGTGTCAGAGAAGGTCAAGGTCAGATCAGCCACCCCCCACCTCCAACCATGACCAGCCCAGGCCTCAGGATCAGAAACTCTAGAGGCAGTGATGGGAAAGTGAGGCTTCAAGAATACCAATTATCAGTGGAGCTAACGTTCGCTGCCAATCACTGACTTGTATGCACCAATCAAATGACTTTGCTATCCATAGCAATATAATGTTATTGCACAAATCTGTCTCGCTGATAGAATATTATAGCTCCACCCATTCTGGGTATTCAGGCCTCAATCTCCCACCTAGGGATGCTACAGTATCAACTATAAAAGCATTCATGAATGCATGCAAAAAAATTGTCTGTTACTTGTACGTTTCTCACAAACATCAGGCAACATTAAAAAGTAGCTATTGTATGTGTGCTGGTTAGGGAGCAAGCAAAGAACACATCAGTGTTCACAAGATAAATAATCTATCATTTGATTTAAGCCTGGCAAAGCCTGATTCAACGCTAGCAAATTGGAGTGTTTGTTAAGTTTCAAAGCAGCGCAAATAATGGCAAGCTGTAGTAATGGAATTATAATAATAATACATTTTATTTGTAAAAGCAGAGCATAAACAAAATAGACAAAACAAACAGCAGCAATTCAAGAGATAAAACAACAATGAAGGAACGGAGGGAGCAAGAGGGGTGGTATAGCAGGGTGAGCTCAGATAGGTAGGCTGGGGCAGAGTGATGATGGACCTTGAAGGTGAGGAGCAGCACTTTGAAGTTGATCCATTGGTGAATGGGTAGCCAGTGGAGGTCCTGGAGGTCCTACAGGGGTGATGTGGTAGTGGGGGGTGTATGAATGAGGAGGGCATTGCAGAAGTCCAATCAAGAAGAGAAGAGATGAAAGCATGTATGAAGCGTTCTGCATCAGAGAAGGAAAGAAAAAGGCAGATCCGGGCAATGTTTCTGAGGTGAAAGAGGGGTCTGAGGTCCAGAGGGATGAGGATAACCAGAGTAAGCAGCTATCAACAGGTCATTGTCAGGTCAACAGGCCAACTTTTTGCAGGAAATGATTCATGAAGGCTGTCGGAACAGTGAAGTTAGAATAAAAATGGTCTATTCCCTGAATCCAGTAGCCTTAACAGTCAAATACCCTTGTTTAAAGTTCAGCACTCTGAACACAATTGGTATTATGCGTTAAAACCCCTCACTTATCCTACATGTAAACTATATTTATTTGATTCAATATAATAATTACTACACAGGATACCAATTATTAATTAAATCTCCAAATTCGTTGATAAGCAGAGCAATCTGGTGGATCAACAACTCACATTTCAATTAACATTAATAGCTGGTTTATTCAGTTACAACAGTTAGACAAAATATTCAACGTCCAATCTATAGACGTAGGTTCAACTACCTTAACAAATACTAAATCAGAACCTCCAATATGTAGGGGCCTTCTCACATAAGGAACATTTATTTCTGTTTGACAACTAAGGTGAGGCTTGTAGGCAGTAACTGCTGTATCTAGCCAATTGTGAACCCACCACTTTCAGGAAAAATTATCGCTACCACTTTACAAGCTTGCTCGTACCACGTCAAGCTCCGCTCTCATCTGGCTGCGACCTGAAAGACGCAAATTCCAAACTGGATAGCCCCAACAATTATCACCCACATGGAAATTAACATTCAATTGGATATCTCGGCTTAGCAAATACTAAATCCTAGACATCAAATTGACATGTAGCAATCACAAAAGAGATGAAATGGAAGAAAATTATACCAAACCAAGCATGTCTCTCTCCAAGAATGCAAAACACATACAGCCGAGGTATTAGCTGGCACCAGATCTTCCAAGAGAAACAGGAAAGAGAAACTTGTAGAATTCCACCCCCAATCTAAGCCTTGTGCCACCAACAGGTCACACTTTAAGTGTTTTGAGGGGGGTTTGACTCACTCCCTTTTTGGCCATTAATTTACAATTTGGGGGAAGTTCCAGTGCAAGCCAGGTTCAGACCTTCTTTTTATATTTTGGTTTTGGATAACTTACAACCACAAAATATATTTTCAAGGTTGCCATTGATATGCTCCTCTCATGTTGAGAATCGTGGCGATAACAAACATCATTCGGGTCTGGGGAAGTCAGCTTCATTTATACCGAGATGCTGGTTGAGATGATATTTGGAGAGGCATAATATGCTCATAATATGCTACCAAGTGACAAGGTCAATCATACCATGTTGACCTCCGCTTTAATCTGGCAGGACATAATTATTTTCTCCATGATCCATAATTCCCAGGTAGGACCCTGAAGTTGTGGGGTGTGGCACTGGTTCACCACCGCTACATACCCAACTGCCCTGGCTTCACTCACAGAGCCATAAACCCACCAAAGATGCCCCCATTCTGTCTGTCTGCACAGGTTTTTCAGAAGGCACCTTCCCGACAAGGCATTGGGAAAATGGAAGTTGAGCATTTCTGGAGGGAACTGACTGTGGAGAAGAGGACCTTGGGATTGCTTCTATTGCTCACAATTATGGATCACCAGCCCAGACTTCTTGTGATGCCACTCCGGACTTCGACTGTCTCTCTTTAAGGAGTTTGAAAGCCCTTGTTTTAAGGGGGGCAAGCTCATTCAGAGTCCCTGAGAGAGAGCCATTATACATGGATATTAAATCCTCGTCTTTAAAGGGAAGAGGAGATGGAAGAGGTTCAAGGGCCGTGGTTATATGGTCAGGATTGAGGGACCTGAGGTTACAGAAGGTCATAGAGTGCTTAATAACAGGGGGAAGGAGAGAGATGTTAATTTCCATGGAGATTATTTTGTGGTTTGAGATTCTCAGGTCAGTACCAATCTGATTGTTTATAGACAACCCATTGGAGCACACCAGGTCAAGTGTATGCCTGCGGATATGAGTGGGAAAATCAATGTGTTAGGTGTAGCAGAGGCAGGTCAGCAGAGCACAAAATTCCTTGACTAAACTGGCTAACAGTCCACATGGATGTTAAACTCACCAAGTATCAGTGAGGTAGGACAAAGGTAGCTGAGAGAGTTGATGACATCTCAGAATTTGTTGAGAAACGGGGTTAGGTTTGGGAGGACAATAAATGGATATGATTAGCACTGGCTGATGGGAGATAAGTTTCACAGCCTGGCACTCAAAAGATGTAGGGTTGTCAATGGGAATATTGCTTGAGTTTTTTGGGGGGTGATGACTGATGCGCATCAGTTAACCCATGAACCTACCGACAGCACTACCCCTCATGGAACCAATGCAGTTCTTTCATACATTACACACACACACACACACACACATGCATGCACAGAGGCTCAAACTTCACGTTTCTCTTCAGGTCTTGAAGAGGTTAATTATTCCCCCTCCCCAGCTGCTCTGGCCCCGAGCTGTAAACTGAGAGAGAGAGGGCACTGATGATTTCCTCACCAGAAGAAATATGCTCACATGCAGGAAATCAAAAGGAATGACATCACAGGGTGGGGGGGGGGGTTAACACAGGTCTTCGCTGCCATGGAAACTGCAACGGGCATGTCCCCCATCAAATGGAGTTTTGAGATGGGTCCAAAGAGGGGGATGACTAACAGTGAGGAAGAGAGAGAGGGAGCAGAGGAGTTTTTATGAGATTAGCACCATGTGTGAACTAATCTGACCTTATCCTTCCCTCTTCTGCATCCTCTTCTTTCATCTTTTTTTCCTCTTTTCTTCTTCCTCTCACCCTCGGTTGGTCCTTCATTTTGTTGTTTCTCAGACCGTTGTCACGGTTTTGCTCGGCAGGGTACATGTGGGCAGAGACAACTGGAGTCCAGTTTCAGGAGGAGATTTAAAATATTTTGTTTGCTCATACTAATGATATTTTAATTTGCCCAAATACCTGTGTAATTCCACTGCAACTACATAACAATCACAATTATAAAAACAATTATTTTAACATTTGAATTTAAATTTCATATGATTGTGGGAATAAAAAGTGAATTTTAAAGAATGAAAGCTCTTAAAATTTTAAGTTTGAATACCTTAGAAAACAACACATGAAACAGGTTTAACAGTCAGAACTACAATGTAACAATGTATACATACACCGTAGTTACATTGTATATATCACTGTAGTTACAGTGTTATTACATAGATATTAGGGTTATTTAATGTAAAAGAGGACCGCCTTTTTTTTAAAGCCATGGAAACAGCTAAAGCGCTCTGCAACGATGTGCAAAACCATCCAAAACAAATCCTGTCAGTGGCAAATATGGCTGGGAACCCAAGCAATGAGGGTTTTATTTGGCAGGGTGTTTCCCATTCTCATGATGAAATAGCCCCTCCTCTCGTCAATTGGGTGAGGTTTAGCTCCTAAATTGCCTCAACGAGTTTGTTATATTGCTGGGGAGTGGGGTTCATACAAAGAGCTATTGTGAAGTTCTTTGTATGAACTTCGTTGGACTTAATTAAATGTAAGAACATAATTTTTTTTTCTGAATTCTTCAGTGAATGTAAGTGGTAAAATATTAAAGTAATCAGTAAAAAAAGAGAACACATTTCTTTGAAGGTATGAGCAAATCACGTTATCTTAAGGTATGTGCCTCGAACGGGTGAACATCGCCTGTTTTAAGCAGTAGAGTTAAGAGAGAAACACAGATGTGTGCTTTAACAGCATCACCAGTGTTCTTCTCTGTGTTCCGAGTATGTGCAGTGAGCAACAGCAAGCCCATGGTGTCTTTGTTTCTCTGACAGTTTGGTTTCAATCACTTGCATTGTTTCTGTGCTTTTTTGTCTCTGCAGGCGGAAAAAATAAGGGATTAAAACAATAGTTCTTTCTCTTCTCTGGCATGGCCTCCATCGTGGGAAAATGCGTGCCTATGAACATGACAACAAACACGGCAACAACAAAAACAAATTCAACAACAGGAATTGTCTTAATAAGCATTATCTGTAAGTAACCATGGCAACCAGTGAGGGAGACTCGCAAATCACTGATCACTAACCATTGCCATGCTGTAATGAATGATACAGTAGTGAACTGTGCTGTATTGAACAATGCTATAATGAATCATGATATAATAAAACCATGCTATAATGAACCCTGCTATAATAAACAATATTGTACTGAGCCATGCTATATTGAGCCATGCTATAATTAAGGGCGTGCTGTTTTTCACCACCTCTGTCAGTACCATGCAGTTCCATCCTCCATCACCAAGAGGTCGATGGAGGACTTTCTGAAGCTACTTGCTAAGCAATCGACACATTACAATCTCAATGTAATCATTCAATTACCATTAATGAGGTGTGTATTACAGTGTAGTAGACTAGTCAGCAGTTGGCACTGCACACATAATCACACTGATTGATTTGTAAGTAGGATACTGCTTTCAATTGTGAAAATATGTCTGTTGACATTTATGTAGGACATATCATGCCCCTCATGGAGCAAAGAAACATGTTGAAATGAGTGCGCGGATCATTTTAAACTGTACAAACTTATACAAACAATTGAAAGCAAACAGAAAATGTTTTTTGACAGCCTAAAGACAAAATAAAAATATAACTGTCACGGATTCCTCCATACTTGGAGGATAAATTATGCAGCATAATTGGAGTGCCGGCAACATTACACCTTGCTCATTATTCTGTTTGTCTCTTCGTCTATGTCGCACATTCATTTTAGGTGTAACACATGCATTTGTGTCCCTTGTATTATCATGTACCTTGTATTAATTATATACAGTATATCGATAGGTATCTGTATCTTGTATCACCAGTTGATAGAGTTGCATGTTGGTTTGGAAGGGTGGGAGGCCTACTGCCATTTTAATAGAAACACTGTTAGTTCATTAAAATGCTTCAGCAGTAAAATAAAGACAAGACAAGTGATATACGAGTGTGTTAAAGTGAAACCATTTATGTATAAATATAGAACTGAAAATATGGTAACTTACACGATGCAGGTGCTTCCCTGTATTTTCCAAGGGGCAGCACCAAGACCATCCGCATATTTTTAGAGGGGTTTCTGCTGGCAGCAACAGGTGGTAACATTGTCTCAGAAATTACGGGGGTGTTTACCGTACGCCATGTATAAAAGTGATGTTGCAGTGCATTATATTGAGTTTACATCTATGCATTTTAGTGTTTGTGCATTTTGTTGTTTTCTTTCAGTTTTCGTTGCCAATAGTTAATGGGACTAATTAGATGGGAGGGGCAGTGGCTGTATAAGTGCTGCATTTAGGCCACCCAGGAGAGTCTGTTTTGAATGTCTATGTGAGCAGGGGTCTATTTTGTTGCACAGGGTCAGGACTGACGTAGCCTGAGCATTGATACTGTTAAGCTGTGCATAACCATAATTATAATTTTGTTTTCTGTTTTGTCTGGTTTTTGTTTATTGTTTCGACTATTGTCATTGTAAATATTCTGCATTGGATTTTTGATACTAGTTTTTTTCAATTGCTGACAAGCATCGGTCAATACTGAAGCCACATTTTCAGAACTCTTCATACAGTCTGCATTACCAACATGCATCTTGGCCAAACAGTTAATCTCACTTCCAAAACTCACTCAAACCACCACCATTTATGACTTCATAAATAAACTCGTTCGACCATAACACTGGCAACAATTCTCACTCAGAAAGCATACATTGTTAGTCATAACACACTGACCTAAAAAACACTAACAACAGGGAGCATTACATAAATTATGAACTTTTATCTTTGAAGTTTTAATGATTTTTCACATAAATCAGTATTTCATTATAGAATAAGAATAACACCTTTTCACTTTATTGACTGTACTAAAGTATACTGTATGTAACAAGAATGAATCAGAAATGCAGCAATTTGCTTCAATATCCTTTATTTTTTCTATATCTTTGCATATAGTAATTTACTTGTGAAAAATAAAAAGTTTAAACAAAAAAAACTATTTCCTGAAATTCCAGGGCTGCAATAATAATATTGTAATCACTCATACTGTACAGTACTGTGAGGGTTCTAGTTCTCCCTCTCTCCTGCATTTGGCCACAAGTTCTCCTCAACATCACATCTTATGTCTTCTCTGGCGATGCATCTTGGAAAGTATCTTCTGGAATGTCTAATCCAACCCTGGTAGTCTTCTTAAAAATTTGTTTCTGATTTTATCCCATTTTCTCCCAATTTGGTAGCCAATTAGACCCGCTATTTTTACGTCAATCCCCCCCCTAGTAATGTTCGCTGCTGTAGTCCTGCGACCGGTAGTGACGAAGGCGAAGTGACGCCTCTTCCGAGACGTCACTCGCCAAGCCGTCGACCGAACCCCGGTACTTACAGGGCCACTCTTATACGCAGCGAACGTCACGTCGGCTTCCCTCCCCCCTCCCTGGGGCGGACAGCCAATCGCCGCCCCCTGGTGGCACTCCCGGCCAAAGCCGACACTTGGCGAGACGGGGAATTGAACCCCGGTCTCCGTGGCCAGCGTCGGACGTTGTAACCACTGGACCACGCGGGAGGCCCCGTCAACCCTGGTAGTCTTCAGGACAAATGTCTCCACACCCCGCATTCATGGCATCCAGTAAGGACATCTGGTCATGTAGACGTTGGTCATACACCTTCCACCTCCACGCAGAGAAAAACTCCTCTATGGGGTTTAGGAAGGGGGAGTATGGAGGCAGGAATAGTACTAACATCCTGGGATGTGCAGCAAACCAGTCTGTGACTGCAGCAGAGTGGTGGAATGCCACATTATCCCACACAACAACGAAGGTAGGGGAGTTTCCTGCCCCTCTCTCCTCCGCTGGCACAAGTCGATTATGCAGGTCATCCAGAAAAGAAATGAGCCTCTCTGTATTGTAGGGGCCAATGAGTGGTTTGTGTAACAGCAAACCATCATTGGACAGTGCTGCACACATTGTGATGTTAGCTCCATCATTCTGTTTTGAATGTGTTTTTGACTGTTTTGAAAACAGTTGGTGGAGTATGAATGAGATTTGGGAAAATGTGGTCATTGAATGCATTTTGTGTGAAAGCAATGAAAAATGATTCACAGTTTGGTCCACATAAGAGTTCTGTTTCACTGACTGAACCATGCTATAATAAAACCATACTATACTGAACCATGCTGTAATAAAACCATGCTATACTGAACCATGCTATAATAAAACCATGCTATACTGAACCATGCTGTAATAACCCTGCTATAATAAAACCGAGCTATACTGAACCATGCTATAATACATCCATGCTATACTAATACATGCTATACTAAACCATACTATAATAAAACCATGCTATACTGAACCATGCTATAATAAAACCCTGCTATAATGAATGACTTAAGCTTTTTCTTAATTAATTACAAATAAAAAACTAGATAATAATAATAAGAATAATAATTGATTGCATAAGTATTCACTCCTTTTGCTAAGACACACCTAAATCAACTCTGGTGCAATAAATTGTCTTCAGAGGTCACATCATTATTTGATTGGAGTCTACCTGTGTACAATTAAGGTGTTTTAAATTATTTTGAAACAAATACACCTGTCTGTGAGAGGTCCCATAGTAGATTAGTGCATTTCCAAATAAGAGCTTCATCATTAAGACCAGATAACATTAAAAGCAAATCTGACAAAAAGGTTATTTAAAAGCACCAATCAGGGGAAAGCTATAAGAAGATCTCAAAGACTTTGATATCTCCAGAGCACGGTGAATTCCATCATAATGAAATGGGGAGAATAAGGCACAACTGTGAATTTGCCTAGAACAGGCCGTTCTCCAAAACTGAGAATCCTTGCAAGAAGGGCACTTAGGGAAGCCACCAAGAGGCAGAGATGGAAGAAGCTGTCCATGGTCTCAATAGACCATAGAATTTTCCTCCACTTGGTTTCAGAACCCACATGCCTTCTGGCAAACTCTAGGCATAATTTAATGTGAGTTGATTTCAACAATGCTTGAAGAAACCATCCTCCCATAAAGGACAGATTTGTGAAGCACCTAGGCTATTGTCCTATGGACAGTTTCCTGCCATGGAAGACTGTCAGAGTTACCATAGGCCCTTTGTCGTCCTAATTGTAATGAATTTTCTGAAAAAAAAGACATTGGAGTATTTATTTGATATTGAAATTGATCAGTAGCAAGAAATCCCTTTTTTAAAATAAAATGTGAAAAATGCCAAAGGGATGAATACTTTTTATACCCACTGTATATTATATATAGCATACATATGATTTACTAGAACTTGAAAATAAAATTATATAAAATGATATAGGATTTATATTGACCAATTTGTCATCAGCTCGCAGTCAGTATAAAAGCGTAGTTCTGAATTTGAACAATAGTATTATTGTGTGTATGGGGTCAGTAGGGTATAGAATGAATCGTGAATACAGTTTTACTTTCAGACGCTCTGTGACCTTTTCCCATCACAAGTACAGCTGTGTCTATTCTTCATTCTTATTCTAATATTCTGTCCTCAGTTGGACCATCGCCTATGTCTTTTTCCACGCATTATGTTGTAGGAAAGTTTTTTATGGCCACCTAACATCATGCCAGTTTTCTTTACATCATCTAACTGTTTGTTTGATTATACCTAATGAATTTATTTTTGTGATGTCACTTTTTTGTGACCGTACCTCAAGGATCATTACCTCCATTTCCTGACTCCTCGTGATACTTGTGGCTGGTATCTATTTCTTGGTGATCTGAACTTGTAAGCGTGCCATATTGTTTCAGACCCTTTTTTATGGGTGTCTCCTACTGTAAAATTGCAAATGAGGGCATTTAATTTCTTTGAATGTGTAATTAAAGCATGTAACTGTGACTATTTCCTTACTAAATCTACTCCTCTGTTTCCTAACCAAAGGGAAATCGAGAAACGGACGTCCACAGTTCTGTTCCAGAAAGTGTTCCTAAAGGAGTGACACAGCGTGGGAGAGATGGGGCCGGGGGAGAAAAACGGAGACAGAGAGGGAGACAGAGAGCCCAGTACATTGCAGCTTGCCAATTGTTGAGAGAGAAATTCTGTTGACAAGGCAAAAGCATGTTGTTCTTGTGTAAATTGTTGTTAATTGTTATGACAAAACAATATCAATAATATAATTTAAAACATGATTGAGAACTTTTTTATCAATCAGATGCAACCCCCACCCTCCATGCCACCCCCACCCACCATCCATCCTCTCTATTGTTCTGCCTCCAGATGTGTCCACACACAGCTCATCCCTGGTAGAGAGGAAGCCCAGGATTAATGAGCAGAATGGGCAGCTGGGCTGCAGATCATCTCGCCCCAATGACAAAACAAATATGACAAAACAAATATGCTTTGAGAATGTAAAATTTCTTTATAAACTTGCTCATGCCCTTTAAGAATGTAAAACTCCTTTATAAACTCACCCATACCCTATAACAATGTAAAACTCCTTTAAACACACTTGTACCGTCTCTGAGGGCCAGATTTACTAAGGAAAGAGTCGCAGCACAACAACAGTCGCTATAATGCATCTCTTTTGCAGTTGCAGATACCTACACATTAAAGATAAATTTACTGACCAAAAGACTGGTTCTAAATACCCTTTCAAAGAAATGAAATGCCCTCTGTGGAGGACGTCGGTCTCGGCCACGTGGGAGTGGCATGGTTGCCTGTGTTTTATACGTTGTGGAGGCCTTTGGAGCAGGGAGACTTTCTGGGGGCAGGTTTGGCACTCTCACAGGGTGTGAGAGTGAACTGTCGCCCGGAGGGTTGCTCCAAAGGCTATAATTGGTTTAATTATTTAACTGGTGTCAATCAGTCAATTGATATGGAAGTCAATTGGCTGATTGGGTGTCTGTGTGAGAATGTGAGTTTAGTGTTGAATGATTGTGATTGGGGGATTGCCTCATGAGTCCCACCTGAGCCAGGCAGAAACTAAGCCTATTTAAGAGCAGGTGGGGTGAGTGGGGAATCAGTTTAGTATTTTGTCTTTGTTTGTGTGTTTCATGAAAGTTAGTCTTTGTCTTGCGTGTGTATGAAGTTTTGGTCTTGTCATTGGTGTGTGTGTATATGGGTGTGAGTGCGCGTCCACGTATGTTGTGGATTATTGTGGTATGTTTGGTGGTTAGTGTTTGGTGTGAGATGTTTGATGTTTGAGTTTTGTGTGCGTTTGTCGAAAGTGACTGAGTAGAGTGCTTCCTGTGTGTCTGGGGAAGAGGGAGAGGGGGTGCACTAAGAGTGTCTGCCTCTCTCCCTCGGTGTGATTGTGGAGGAGAGCGAGAGGGTGCCGTGAAAGAGGGTCCGCCTCTCGCCCTCGGTTTTATTGAAAGAGAGCTCGCACTCGGCAGTGGAGAGTGTTTCTGGGCAACAGCCCAAGAACTCTCAATGGAAGAGTGGAGAGTGTCTTGGGGCTGGTTGCCAGAACTCTCACTGTGGGGAGTGGCAAGTGTCTCTGTATGAATGGGTAAGAGAACTCGGACTGCAAAGTTAGAGTGTCTCAGTATGCATGGGTGGGAAGAACTTGAAAGGTCACTGGATATGTGTGTGCCTGGGGAGGTTCCAGGGTTACTCTGGATGAAGAGGCACGGTGTCCCATAGGTTTCGGTTATTTTAGTTTGTTATTTTAGTTCATTGTTTTTACCCGAAAGCTTTGTGGCGAGTAGGGTGAAGAGTTTGTGTTTGTGCTGTTGGAGACAACCAGAAAAAAGGGTCTAAAGCAATATGGCATGCTTACATGTCCAGATCACAATGTGCCATTAAATGTCTAGGATACGAGGCACAAGTAGCGAGGGAGTTACAACAAAAAGAACACTTACATTTACAGATCAGGAAATAGAAGTAATGGAAAATAGAAGGAAACATCACAAGGCCGTATTACATTATAGGAATACGACACCAACAGAGAGGAGAAACATTTGGAATGACATCACAAAAATACATTCATGGGCCTCGGATAGCATAGCGGTCTAACCCACTCGCATTGACTGGTACTTTGCGAGTGTGAGCTGCTTATTATGGTAGCGGTTTGAAACCCAACTATGCCACAACTATGCCCCTGTTTGGGGGTGGCATTTGACTGTCCGCCCCAGGGGGAGGGGGGAGGGTGAGCTGGCACAAGCTTGCCAAGAAGCATGAAGGCTGTCTCCAGAAGTAGGTGGGTGAGTTCCGCCTCTGAGGAGGCGGATCATCGCTGGCCTCTGAGAATTGGTTTGACCCAGAGGACGGGCAGCGAGTTTGTGGGGGAGGGTGAATCCAAATAAGATAGAGGGTATAATTGTGAGAAAATTACTACTACTAAATTGGCAGAAAAACGGGAAAATAACAAAAAAAAAAAAAACATTCATTAGGCACAACAAAACTAACAGTATATGATGTAAAGAAAAGATGGCATAATTTGAGGTGGCCTACAAAAGAAAAATGTTCCTACAACACAATTTGGCAAAAGAAAGACAAATAGCTAGCTACATAATTCGACCCCAATTCCCCAGATCCAAATTTATAAGAATGAAGAATTTATAAGGAATGTATAAGCAATAATTAATTGGAAAATCATGAGTAGCATGGTGCTTACCTAGCAAGACATGTGGTTTGACATCAAACAATGGATACAGTTTGTGTTCCTACCATCTACCGTAGCTTGGTACTTCAGCAGTTTATCTTGAATCTCTACAACAGCTTCAGGTAAGACAGATCACTCTCTGTAGTCCCTCAGGGTTACTCACAGCCACTTTCACATTCTTAACCTTTTTTAGACATTGCCTCAGCCATTGTCACAAAGCTGGTAGCTGTCACAATAAACAAATGAGAACGGGTTGCAGTAACAATATTTTACCACATAAACCATATACAAAAATGCACAATTGTTTGTATGCAAGGTGTGAATTCAAGCTCAGAAGTCAACAATACACATCAGTATTTTTTACAAAGAGAGAACAATCAATGTTCTATTCCAACGCTTATTATAGGATGTTATTTATCAGTAGATATTTTGCAAAAGGACAAGGTGCATCAGAGTGTTTACATTCATATCTAATACCAATGGGATCCGACACAGACTACCTGTGGTTTATATAGGACTTGAAAACAATACATATCCAATTTCTTTTTTTAAATACATTTTTATGTGATCCCCCTTTTCTCCCAATTTGCTGCCCAATTGCACCCTATATTAATTCAACTTCCCTCCCCCACAAGTCTGCCGCCTAGAATTACAAGACCAGCCACTACCCTGGGACTGGCAGTGACAATGGCAACAAAGAGCTTCCTTCGAGCAGTTCAAATTAAAATCACCCAATCACCCATGGCCATCCATTATAAACTCTCTCATGCACCACAAAATGTAAAACTGCTTAAAAAAACCCTTAAATCTTGAATATAAAAATCATTAGAACACTTGCCAATACCCTCTCAGAATGTAAAACATCTTCATAAACTCTCTCATGCTGCTTAATTACATAAACCCTTATAAATCTGTTATGATTAACTCGTATAAGCCCCCTCATAAAGTAGCACCTCTTTTGTAATCTATCCTATGAACTCACAAACTCAGGGTACAGGTTAGGTCAGTGTAATGAAAGCCAAGAACACTTGAAAATAAACAGTTCCATTAGGCATATACGTGATGGAGGGAGAATGCTTCATGGCACTAGACAATAGTCAACATTGCAATGGAATATGGCTGCACAGTAGATTACTGGACAGGAAGTGAATATGCCTCACTGTCTATGCCTAGTGGCTGTCAGTAATGGAAATTCCCAGTTTACACGGTAGGAAAAGTTAATTGATTTACATATCCTACTGAGACAGTGTTAATCGTTAAATTTGGCCTGGAACAGCTGAGGGAGTGAGCAAGACGCTAAGCTACTCAACCTCCTACAGCTGTGCTTCACAGTGTTGCTGGTGCTAAAAACACACAAGCGCATGCGCACACGTACGCACACACACACACAAACACATATGTACATGCGCACATATGTACGAATGCATGCACACACACAAATGCATGAATGCACACACACTCTCACACACACAGGTAGATACACACACACACACTCACAGGTACACACACACACGTGCGCACACACACACGAACACACACATGTGCATACACATACACGTAGACACACATGAACACACATACACATACCCACATGCACACACACACACACACACACGGTCACAAATTCACTGTGGCACACACACACACACTTATGCAGAATTACTCAACCTCACATGTGGAGGACCACAGTGTCTGCAGGGCTACTCAACCCTGGTCCTGGAGGGCCGCAGTGCCTGCAGGGCTACTCAACCCTGGTCCTAAAGGGCCACAGTGTCTGCAGGGCTACTCAACCCTGGTCCTGGAGGGCCGCAGTGCCTGCAGGGCTACTCAACCCTGGTCCTAAAGGGCCACAGTGTCTGCAGGGCTACTCAACCCTGGTCCTGATAGGCTGCAGTGTCTGCAGGATTACTCAACGCTGGTGCTGAAGGGCCGCAGTGCCTGCAGGGCCACTTAACCCTGGTCGTGGAGGGCACAAAGTGCCCACAGGGCCACTGAATCCTGGCCTTGAAAGGCTGAGGTGCCTGCAGGGCTACTCAACCCTTGCCTAAAATGCCTGCAAGGCTACCCAGCATGGCCATATTTCCATCGTATAAGCACTGCTGATGTTCACCGCGCCGATGTAATTGATCTCCCCAGCTCCGACAAAGCCAGGGGCATAGAGAAAGATGTAGGCACAGCTGGAATGCTGTTGTTGGAGAAACCAGGGGCAGGGGAGGCCCTATGGGGCAGCATCCCCATTGGTCTGAAGCATCCCTGTTGAGTGTGTAATGGGGCTGGGGGTCAGGGGTCGGGGGCCGGGGGAGAGCCAGTAGGACTTGGGGATTATGAGATCTGTCCCTTCAAGCTCATCACAATAACACCTCCATTCGGGCTCCTCTAGATGGGGGCTCCAGTGCAGTTTACATTCTGAGACTGAGGCAGAAACAGTCCTGGCAGAAACCAATAACAAATATAACCAGGCAAATATTGGGCTGTGTTTGAACCTGGGAGCACACTCAGAAGCATTGCACCCTAATCCTCATTTCTGACCTGGGACAAAACAAGACATACATGTCCACCCCCACTCCCCACCCCGCCGCATCCAGTCACACCCCAGGTGCAGTACTTCATTGCTCCCAAAGGTCTCCTCAGTGCTGAATATGGAACCAACAATGCTCCAGTGCAAGAGTGGAGGTGCCACCCCTCCAGGCACTGCATGAGTAACAGAGACGGTGTAACATCTTCCTCAGAGGGCGGCTTTCATTACTGGATCTCTCCCGGATTGTTACAAGGTTGAAACAACAGTTTGAGTTCCACCCAGGGACTCAAACACTTGAGTCACTGCACCACAGCTCCACACAGCTGCCCCCAGGGGGGGAAATGAAGAACCAAACACAATCCTGATCCTGTGGATATTTCCCGGGATCCGATCAAACCATTGCCAGGGAGACCTTGGTGTCTGGCTGAGAGGAGAGCCACCATGACTTTCGCCATCTAAGGTAAAGTTTTAAACTATGGCCATCTGAAAAAATAGCAAAAAAAAAAAAAAAACACAACTCCATTTCCCAATAATATCCTAAAGGAGTGAGAGAGAGAGAAGAAAAGCCCTCATCCCGTTCATGGTTTGAAAGCCCCCTTCAAGCTCTGAATAAATATTTACACCTGGACAAAAAAAGGGGGGTTTAAATTTACAGAGGAACAAACCCAACAGGATGCACAGTGATTAATTTGGGAGAAATGTCATTCACCCCAAGTTTCATAAGCAGATGAAGGCACCTAGTTGATGCCTGATTCTTTTCCCTAGAGTAAGAGATAGCTACTCTATAGACATAGGAGAAGAAAAGAGAAGACTTTGCTGTTTCTGTTTCTTCTCACCCCCCCCTTTTCCTGTTTAACGTACATTTTTTGAAGCCTGTTTCATTAGCAGAAGGCCACAGTAGAGAGGCAGCCCTCTCACAGCCTGCCTCGAGTCGAACGTTTTATCTCAAGTATTCTGCCTCCCAAACAAGAAGTTGTGATGTTTTTTTCTCCACCCTAGCCACTTAATGCACTTAGCCCACATGTCTGCGGCAGTAATCCTTCAGTCCCGGTGAGCGTGTCACTCAGTTTACACCAGTAAAACTGTGTAACTGAGTGTTTTCCTTTTCTTCCATGACCTCATCCTCTATTTCTCACAGCCGGACTGGGAGGGGGGGTGGAGGAGCAGTGTGAAGGCTGCAGTGGCACTATTTAAACACACACACGCACACACATATACTGTATGTTCACACCCGCTGACTCACACGGCACACTCATTCACACTCACACTGTATACTTGCACACACTTACACATTATATATTTGCGCAAACACACACACGTATCGTTCACTACATAGGCAGTATCACAGACTGTTTAAACACACACACTGCACTCATACATACTGTACACACACGTACGTACACACACACAAACATTCATACTGTACACACGCCTACACACTCACACACAAACATTCATACGGTACACACACTCACACACACAAACATTCATACTTTACACACTTACCCACACAAACATTCATACTATACACACCTACACACTCACAAACATTCATACTGTACAGTCACACCTGCAAGCACAAACATTCATACCGTACACATACCTACACACACAAACATTAATACTGTACACACACCTACACACATAAACATTCATACTGTATAAACACCTACACACACCTACACAGTACACACTCACACACACAAACATTCATACTGTACACTAACACACAACCACACACAAACATTCATAATGTACACTCTCACACACACACAGACATTCCTATGGTACACACACCTACAGACAAAAACATTCGTACTGTAGACACACCTATACACACACACACACACACACACACACATATCACACTCATACATACTATACACTCACACACACACACTCTTACTGTACCCTTGTACACACACACACACACACACACACACACACACACTGACATAACATACACTCGCACAGTCATAATTAAACAGAAAACAATGTGCTATGTAATGCATGCGTGCAAAAAATATGGTGTTTAAGTAATAAATAGAATAAATTAATAAAACATAAAAAGGCCAATGGCATCATTTATTCCTGGGGAAATACCAACTTCTCAGTAGCTAATTCATGTGAAACCTGTTTCCAGTTCACAAACCAGAATGTGCCATTACTTGGCAAATGAGTAATGCCCTGGTTCTATTGCTGACACAAATGTGCTGTATACTGCACAAACAAAGCTGTAACAGATCAACAACCAGAACTGCAATGATCATAATCATATACTGCACAAGCTTCCATGTAGATGCAACATACTAGGCATTGGGTTATATGTTACATATCCAGGCTTAAAATATAATAAAGCAATTTTATTCTGTCCTGCTAATAAAGGAAAAAAAGGAGTCATAAAAAAATCGAACTGTGCCATGTAGATTCATCCACTGCCCCATGTGTGCCACAGCAGGTTTCAGGATCCAATCCACTGTGAGGCACTATTAATATCATGCCATACAAATGAATAATGTGTCAAATCTAAACTGTGTACATTGGTCTGGATAAGGGGGATTGCCAATGACATAAATAATAGCTGCACCTTTTCTGAATTTGGCAAGAACACATATCCACTGTCTAAAGCTGTGCAAGCTGTGCAAGGCAAAATATTACATTTGAAATACAAATTCTGGCAAAACAAGGAACAAAATATACTTTTTCTGCCCTTGCTTTGGGAATATACTTTTAGAACAGTGGTCTTATACTCAGGGGCGTAGCACACAATTCTGGGCCCTATACATATGCAGTCTTGTGGGCCCCCTTCCCCTCTTGATCCATGACTCTCACGCATCTTTAGAATTTTTTTTAATTGAATCAACAACTATACACATGAATCTGTAGTGGTTATTAGGGTAATCGCTAATGAACTGCTTATACCACATTTAAACAAATAATTAGTAAGATTAGTAAGATTCTCTGGCCATAGTCCTGGGCAAATACCCTTCTGCATTCCCCTCACTTTCTTCCACTTCCTCCTCTGTCTTCTCCTCATCCTTCTCACTACCCTCAGAGCAACCTTCATTTTCCTTGCTCTCTTCACCTCCATCATCCTCTTCACTAGTCCTACTGCTACTCTCTGCCTCTTCTTCCTGCTCACTCTCTGCCTCGATCACATCTTCTTCCTGCTCATTCTCTGCTACAAGGACAGGCTCCTCTACAAGCATGAAGCATACAGGATTGATATTAGCCTCTTAACCTGCTTATAATATACAATGAAACAGGCTACAGGCTAGATTCTGCTTAATTTACCAGCTAGCTAGCTAACTATCATAATGTAGCTAGCTACGTTAGCTTGTGTTGTTATAGAACGGGATCAAATGAGTCTTCAAAAACAAAGTTTCAATGCATTTCACCATCACCAGTAGTATGTTTGCCTGCATTTGCGATTGCTTTCAGCCAGTAGTGAGAGTGAAACTGAAATGAGATTAATCGCGATTTAAAAAAATGAACGCGTTATCCATTTGAAATGAATCGCATGCTTTAACGTGTTAATGTTGACAGCCCTAGTTCAATCGAAACAACGTACCGATATTAGCTTAAACCACTCTTAAACAGTGTTAGCAAGTTGCTTACCTTTCTTTTGAATGAAATTAGTGAGCAGTTGATTTCCCTGTTTGCCTTTTTTCTCTTTCTTTTCTTTTTTGATACCCCAACTTCACTTTCTTCTGGAAAGGCATGATTGACTGAAACTTGCGGGCTCCAGCATCAGCACCAGTCAGCGTGATTAGACGTGTTTGGCAACAAATCTTAGTGTAGGTATGTTACAAAAATTTGAGATGTTATAAATCTAGCCTGAAACTTATCCCACCAGATAGAGCATGGAAATACCTTTAATTTGATACCTTATTCACTCTCATATCTTAACTTTTAAGGAAGTTATGGTAATTTTTACACTCAGAAATGTGCATATTGACCCCTATTGTTTTTTAATGATCTTGAAACAAAAGCTGTGATTCAATAACATAAATGCCCATAACTTTCTTAAAAATAAAGATAATTGCATGACATTTTCAGTAATTAGCTACAGATTGAAGCATTCTAAAAAAAGATATGATATATCTTAATTTGAATTATCTGAAATTACATTACATAATCAATAAATCACATAATTACATGTTGCGCACACGCCGCGACACGGCAAAAACCACGGCAGGCAGTGAGCATTTGGGCAAAGATATCTCACATTCCAGGTCAAAAATATTGCATTTCGCATTGACAGATTTCAATTAAATTTCACCAGAAACCAGATAAAATGTTAAATTAACGTCCTGGATACCTTTTATTTAGTCCTGAACTTGCGATATATCATTTTGAAAGCACTAAACACGAGTCTGACTCTGAAGTGTAGCGTATGACCAAACCGAGCAATGTTTAATCAAATTTCGGAAACAAGATGGAGGATCGAGTTTTCAACTACGTTATATCGCAGACATATGGTGGAAAAAAAACCCCAGACAGCCCTTGAAAAGCCTGCATTTTTGGGGTACGGCCATAGTCTCTCGTAATCGCTCGCACAGGCACACAGGCACATCTAGACCGCTGCTGCGCACGGTAATTTTAACATACCTACTTAGTGCAGGGGGGCGGACTAAACCATTTGCGCTTTTGAGAGGGGAGAGGGAAGGGGGCCCAGAGAGCCTACAATATTTTTATGGATACAAAGTTCAGTCTCTCAACCCATTTATTCAGCCAATATAATTTAGTAATGACACTAATTACTTAGAAATGTAAAATTGCAGACAAATGTTTTTTTTCCATTCCAGGCTTTTCAAGGGCCCTCCCCCACTTGGGGCCCTAGGTAGTCAGTTCACCTTTTCCCCGCTATGACGCCCCTGCTTATACTTGTACTGAGGTAATACTTAAAACTTTAATGCGTGTCAAAATCTACAATAGTTTGGTTTGCATAAGTAGCATACATCAAATATTTCAGATGAATAACTAAGGACAGACCAGCTGGTCAATATAGCCAACATCACTGATCTGAAAGACTCTGGAAGCAATATGGTCCAATATATTTTGAGGGGTTAGCTAGTTTTAAAAAGTCTAACTAAAATCGGAATTGGCCATCACACAAGACCTTGCAGTTAGATGATATTCATTGCAAATATATGACCTGTCAAAAAAAGCGTAGGCTATGCGTGTGCAGATTTTCTGAAAGGCGACGAGAGAGGTGGCCAATTCATCTCCGCTGTAAAATGAGAAATAGGTGCTTCCAGGGAAACCGTGCCCCCTCCAAACGCGATGCCGAGTGGACGCTTTCCCAGTGGCGGTGTGTCCGTCAAAAAATCTGGAATGTATTAGCAGCCAGTACGCCTCCTGCTCTCCTCCGCTCTTCGCAGCATGCAGAAAGAGGCTAGCGTCTGAAATTAAACAATGTAACTTTAACGTGACAACTTGCAGAGACGTATCGTCCGTCCCTCTGCGGATAGATAACTGACTCCGGGCTAATTTTGTGGCGCGCTGGCGAATACATTTCTGGAGTCGCTTGTTCTCCTTCACTTTTACTTCGGAAGAGACACGAGTTAACAAGCGGCTCCGGACGGCCCATCGTTGCACCCACCGTTTCGTCCCCTGCGCAGCTTTACAATGCTACTATTGTACGTCCTTGGTCTGCAGGGTAAGTCTTCGTATTTGGCTCAATATCCTTTATTCTAACGTTTATTTTATTCTTTCGTTAAAAAAATAAACTTAAGCCTTTCTTTCTGGAGTTTTTTTATTGACGTATATTTTTTTCTTACAAAACATCTGGCATGTTTCTATTATATTAGTTAAAACAGTTTATTTATGATTTGAATGAAGACAAAACACAGACGCCTTAAGTGGTGAACGGTTTGGGGGTTTGACACAGAAGAGTTTGAATGAGCACATTATGCGTTGACAAATAGATGCAGAAATCGAGAAAAACATAGAGCAAAACCATATCCACTACAGTTCATCCTGCACAGCATGTAGTAGGTGGCCTTACTTAGCTGTTAATAGCCCTCTGTTCTTATCCAACTCTTCATTCCAATAGTCTTGTGGACTGCCAGAGCGCAGCCACTTCTGCCAGGATCCTGCAGTTTTGAACAGGGAACATGCGGATATTCATCAGATCCTGCCTACGCGAAATGGACCACGAACGCAGAAGGTAAGGGACATGTCCCTTTGTCCAGGTGGCAGCCACTGTTCTGGCCATTATTTGATGGTGGACTGGATGCACAAATGTTACGTGTTATACTGTTTTAATCGTGTTTGATTGAATGTATTTTAGCGTGCGCCCACACCCACTGGTTTAGCTACACCCTCTGCTTTGCTGCCATTTATATATACAACATATACAACGAGAAACTGAGACAGAATAAATATAGTTTATTTGGTTCAAAAAAGTCTTGGCAGCTCATTTGGACGATATAAAATCCTGGCAATAACTAGAGAGAGTCTATCAAATACAACTATCAATAAAACATCTGAGAATTACACATTCCTCCGTTTCTCTACCCGTGGAAGCCTGTTTGAACACACGCGTTTGTCCCTTCAGTGATGAATTCAGTAGTTGGACTGCCTTACTTGACATGATTCTTGTCTCCAAAAAAAATGTCTGTCGGAACAACGGTGGAGTGATTCACAGTAATTATAAAAGCTCAACCCACTAATCGTCTAACGCATCCCCGTTTCGAAAAAAACTAAAAACAAAGCAAAAACATACGGTTTGCCTGGATTGTTGATCGGTAATATTTAGAGACAAATTAACATGTGACTAGTAACTTTTAAGAAGTTCATAACTTTTGTTTATAGCATAATAATTAGGCTAGACATGACATTGTAACAACTGCTGATAACAATCCACGCCACTAGAAATGTAAGAAAAAACTGCGACCCAATCCTGCCAGTGATTCAGGTTAAAGACAACGAACCAAACTGGTGCACTTGTCATGGCAAAACCTGTCCGGGCTTAGGAATTTTTGTCCGGGTGACGTCATTGGAATTTTGGACTGTAGTTGCTATGCCAACATGACGAGCTTGCATTCCTGAGTGACAAAAAACGGAAGAAGGTGTTCGGGTGATGTCATTTAGCTACAAATAAGCTGTACAGCTAAGTTAGCTGCCTTGCTACTAACATAATATATGAATTATAATATATAATTATATTATAATTATATAGCCAGCTAGCTACAAAGAAAATAATATGCATTGTCTGTTCAGCTGTACAGTTAAGTTAGCTGGCTAGCTACGAATATAATATATGGAAGTCATTACATTACAGCTAGGTGGCTAGCTACGAATAACCATTGCTTGCTCAGCTGTAAAACTAGCTAGCTGGCTAGCTACGAACATAATATATGAATTATATAGCCAGCTAGCTATGAAGATAATAATATCCATTGTCTGTTCAGACACAATATAAGCACAGCAGCCTATAAAAAAGGAAATTATAAAGGTTATCTGATGTAGTGATCTGTCTCCGACAACACCATTTTTATTTCACTAGCAAGTATTTCACTAGCCATCTAAGCAGGCGATCCATATATTATATTCATAGCTAGGCAGCTAGCTAGTTTTACAGCTGAGCAAGCAATGGTTATTCGTAGCTAGCCACCTAGCTGTAATGTAATGACTTCCATATATTATATTCGTAGCTATGCAGCTAACTTAGCTGTACATCTGAACAGACAATGCATATTATTGTCTTCGTAGCTAGCTGGCTATATAATTCATATATTATGTTTGTAGCTAGCCAGCTAGCTAGTTTTACAGCTGAGCAAGCAATGGTTATTCGTAGCTAGCCACCTAGCTGTAATGTAATGACTTCCATGTATTATATTTGTAGCTAGCCAGCTAACTTAACTGTACAGCTGAACAGACACATTCTTCCGGGTTTTGTCACTCAGGAATGCGAGGTCGTCATGTTGGCATAGCAACTACAGTCCAAAATTCAAATGATGTCACCTGGACAAAAATTCCTAAGCCCGGACAGGTTTTGCCATGACACACTCTCAAACTGGGAAGTCGATCACAACAACGGTCACCAGATGGATTCGTACACTGGTAGGTTGTGTAAGGGGTTGAGCTGGGTTACAACTGAAACTGGGTTAATACATAAAAAAATTATGTATTATATAACTCCATATAATACACCTTACATTGCCCTTCACAACAGTCAAAAAACACTGCACCTGTAGCATGCCATTACAGTGCACACGCAGGTGATTTGACATATGTTTAAAAAAATGTAATGTCATTTTTGAACATATGTCAGCGGGGAGTCGCAGAAAATGGGTTCGCTCATTAAGTAGGTCTTGCAAGGGTGCAGAAAGTTTGTGATCCACTTCTTGACACCAAATCAATGGAAATCTGTGTGTCATTCCTGGCACCAGAAGTCTGTTGGTTAAATCCATAGCTGAGCCACACACCGATAACTTGGAAAATGGAACTGGGGCCAATGGCTCTGTATGTGTAGCGGAGATCAGAAGGCGTGAGTTAAAGTTGAGCGTGTGAGCGTCCACTGCAAAGGGTGACGTCGATAAGAGTATGATTAGTTCCCAGAGGTTAATCGTCTCTCTTGCCGCATTGAGGTCCTTGGTTCTAAACTTGCTGCAGACAGAACCAACTCTGTTACATATGTGAAACCGTGTCTTGGGGCAGGGGGGTGTTAGTTAACAAGGCTGTCTGATGTACTTGTATGTTGTCCTGACTCTAACCACAGCTGAAGCAGGACTTTATTTATGCTGGAAAAACAACAAATTGCGGAATGCGTTTCATTCACACTATCAGTTGGGTGGTGGGACATGGTGCACCTCCAAAGGTCAAGTGAGCCTAGCCAGATTCTTCAGTCAGCCAGGGAGGTTTGTCCAGCAAAATCTGCACCGTGTGACCCGGCACCTTTACCATGCTCAGCAGGTGGTTGCGGTTCTCATCAATGTGCAGGTATTTAGATTCAGTACCAGGAATGGAGGGTGGGCACTGTAACGGGCTCTTTTAGCGCTGTGAAGTGGATACTCGTCGGCCATGCTCATGCCAGAGATGGTGAGGTGAGAGCAGTGCTTGAATTGGGCCAGAGCTCACCGGGGCGCAGTCCTGCCACTTCTTAATTTTCAATGCCTGTGTCCCGGGACTTAATTGTGCATCCCATTACTTATTTATGATGAATGGTACTCACTTAAAATAAATCAATTTCCAACTTTTCTGTTAATTTTGAGAGGTGAAATAACCAGTTTACATTGATAATTAGAATAAGAAATAAGATCATAAAAGACTATTCTATACCCAATAATCATATTTCCATAAAATGAGTGGATTACAATTCCCAGATTACAACTCACATGTTACGTAGGCTAGCTAACGTGTCACAAGTTGTGGCTAAGGATATAACGGAACATTCAAAATAGTTGACATCAAATGTTTTACATCGATAATAGCCTATTATAAAATGTTAGCATGGCTAAATAATGTGGCAGGCAAAAGAAAAAGAAATGATCAGGATAATCCACCACTGGCTAGCTCAGATGCAAACTGTCTGGAGCACGAGAGCGTTACACAAGCGATGGAGTCCTGTTAGACTGTCCTTGTCAATCACCCGCCACAGCGGCATTCCTCGGACCAAAACTTGAACTTGAACATGATGATAGTCTCCCTGATGACACTGATGTGAACAATCGCCCTGCATGTTGGAATAAAGATCAGTCGGATTACTTCTGTGAAACATATGAATGGCTTGTGATCATTAAATGAAAAAATGTCAACATTTGAAAAAGTGAGTTGCTGCACTTATTATAACCCAATTCAAGTACTGGGTGAGAGCATCACCAAATTACAGATTTTCCTGCTGATCTCACATCCCACCACAGACTCACTGTGAAAAATATATAACAAGAAGTTTTTTCTTGGGAGACTTTCTTCTGTTGCTCCTGTACTCTGCACAGAAAAATACTAAGGGCCAGATTTACTAATATATTCACAGCGCAACGACGGTTGCTATTTTGTTGCGGCTATTTTGCAGTTGCAAATTTTCTGCAGGATATACCCAAAAACAGGGTCTAAAACAACATGGCATGCTCACACGTCCATGCCACGCTAAGAAATGTACAGATCAGGAAATTGTGAGGAACCGAACAGGGACCCAGACGCAGACCAGGATAAGGCAGGGAAGGAACGTTTATTGATCAAGCAAAAATTCAAAGCCGGTAGTCAGAGTTAGATAAAGTACAAAATCGAAATCCAAAAAGAGTAGTCAAAAGGCAGTCCAAAGATCAAAAACCAAATAATCAGAAAGGCAAACAAACAAAATCAGAAGGCAAAAACTCATAGTCAAACAGAAGGGGTGTCTCGGAAAATACAATAAACTCTGGCTTACAAACAATCGGCACAGTGAATAATGATCAACGTTCTGACCCAGACTGAAAGCAAACAGGGAACTTAAATACAAGCAGGGAAGGGAAACACAATATGAATCAGGTGTGACTGGGAGGGGAAAAGGGCAAGAACACAGGTGAGAACTAATAGGGATCACTAATATAATAATAAGGGGAGAAAAAAGACACGGACTGGGAAGCACATAGACACACTGAAAATAAACGACCTGGAATAGCAGGTAGACACGTGCACAGTTAGAAGGGGAGGAGCGCATCGAAAGAAAATGCGTGCAGACAAGGCGATAGGAGAGAAGCGTACAGGGATAGGACAACGAGAGGGAGAATGATAGCAGTAGATAGAAACGTGAGATAATTCATAATTAGTAAATGTTAGTAACATAATCTAAATCCCTAATGTTAGTAGATTAGTTGGTTAGTACTATATACACCTAACTAATATATACAGAGTGATAGAAAGACAGAAGGAAGTAAACGAGATAGGAAAATAAGGCAGAAAACCTGTAAAGTCGAAATCACCCGAATAGTGCAATAACAAAGACGAGGAGTGGATTATCGAAAAACAAGGAACACAGACAGACGGGGAAACAGACGTGAATGAAACATAATGATGAGAAAATAAAATAAAATACAAAAACAAACAGAACAAACGTGGCAAAACATAACAGAAATAGAGGTATTGGTAAATGAGTTATAGCATCACAACGCCATATTACAGCATATTACAACACCAACGGATACATTTTTTGAAGTGACATCATGAATGAAAGTAATTCATTAGGCATAACAAACAAACAGTTGATGATGTAAAGAAAACAAACAACCGATGAAAGAAAATATGACATGGCATTAGGTGGCATTCAAAAGAAACACTTTCTTACAGCACATGTGGGAAAAAGACATCGAGGGTGGTCCAACCGAGGTAAGAATATTAGAATAAGAATGAAGAATAGAAATGGCTAAACTTGTGATGGGAGAAGGCCACAGAGCGTCTGAAAGTAAAAATATATTCACGATTCACTCTATACCCTCCTGACCGCATACGCACTATAAGATATATAAGATTTTTATACTGACTGCTAGCTGATGACAAATTGGTCAATCCTGCATCCTTTCATATAATTTTTATTTCAGTTCTAGTAAATAATATGTATGCTATATAGAATATATATTTAAAATTCGGACTTTCTGTCTGTAGATACAGGTATTCTTGAAAATAAAGCTGGCGTGACATGAATCGGGGTACTTTGCAACAACATTTGTGGTTACTTGTTTTGCATTGCTGCGATAGCGACTAGGACCTCAGAAAGCGTAATACAAAATGGGAATTGTGAAATACCTAGGTAATATCAGCGTTCCTAAAATACTGCCTGCTTGGGGCCTCACGCGTGGTCCAGTGGTTACAATGTTTGACACTGGCCACGGAGACCGGGGTTCGATTCTCCGTCGATTGTCCGCCCCAGGGAGGGGTTCTGTGTGGCTCAGTAGGTAGAGCATGGCGTTGGCAACGTTTAGGTTGTGGGTTCGATTCCCACTGGGACCACATATGCTGAAAAATGTATGCATTCACTACTGTAAGTCGCTTTGGATAAAAGCGTCTGCTAAATGGCATATATTATAGGGGGAAGGGAAGCCGACATGACGTTCGCTGCGCATAAGAGTGGCCCTGTAGTACCGGGTTACGGTAGTACCTGGCAAGTGCCGTCTCGGAGGAGACGTTACTTTGCCTTCGTCACTACTGGTCGCAGTACTACGGCAGCGAACTCACATTACCAGGGGGGGATTGACATAAAAATAGCAGGTGTAATTGGCTACTAAATTTGGAGAAAATGGGAGAAAATCAGAAACGTGATCTTAAAAAAATATATAAAAAAATACTGCCTGCTTTCAAGAGTTCTTAAAATTCTCACGCAAAGAGGAGAGTCACAATTAAGGCATTCCTAAGTAAATCAGACAAAATACTTAATCTGCCTAATTTACAAAATCTCCACCCTGGTTTAGCGCATTCACCCCAGGCATACCTATGCATGAACAGATTTAACTATTCATCTGAAGGAAAGTTGCAAAGTGACTTAACCCCTGCAAATTACATTCTAATTTAGTAAATAAGGTAGCTATTGCAACCTTATAGTGACTACTTTTGTGTTGAAAAACAGTCGCAATCCTTTAGTAAAGTGTTGAGTTAATTCAACTCCAACATAGTTTATATGAGTCCATTAAAGGGATAGTTCACCCAAATGATAATAGTTGTCTTTTCCTGGATGGGATTGACCAAAAATATGAGTAATTCTCGCAAATTTGTGCTGACATTCCAGCCCTGAGAAGGTTCTACCTTGAAGAAAAACTGTTCTTTCTCTTCATTGTCAGCTACAGCCGTTGTCCTTCGTGTATCTTCAGCTAGCTAGCTAACAGTTAGGTTCACTACTGTACCATAAATACGAAACTCCTGTTGTTGATGCTTCGAACCCACGCCTTCTAAAGTTTCGGCTTCTAAACATCTCTGAGGGGTGACCTAACTGGCAGAGTGATTTTATCAGTGGTGAATGAAGAGTCCCTGTCTTTCAAAATGGCCTACACAGAGGATTATGAAAACAGATTCCGCTTATAAGGTAAAAGTAACAAAAATAATACATCTACACTGTATAAACAAACGAAGCACTTCATATGGCATTACGTTGCTAACAGACTTGGATGGAAGTTACTGTGGTGATTTCATGGTGGGATTTCAAGCATGCTAATGGGGTCCATAGATTATGAAGCTAACATTAGCCATTTTAGATAAGGAGCAACTTGCCTACTGTTCCATAAACTACTTTTGGTAAGACTACTATTACAGAATTATGTAATTTGAGTGAACTATCCCTTTAAGAATAACATGTAGTCATTAAGCAGATGCCCTTATCCAAATACTCTATCAGAGTATATTTAACATAGGTCCCAGCTGCAGAGCAAAATATTAACACACACAGAGTTTAGTCAACTCATAAATCAAGAGTTAAAATTAAGTCTAAGTTTATTTCAGTCCATCAGGGCTAAAATGCACTCAGATTTATAAAAATGAAAAACAAATTGAACCCCCACCTTTCCATTTTTCCATTGTGCCTCTTACCTTACACTTACCACTGCTTTTACCATTTTACACTCCACAGTCCACATAGTACTATTCTGTACTTCTGTGTGTGTGTGTGTGTGTGTGTTACAGTGGTTAAGGACATACGCTTGTAACCAAAATGTTACGGGTTTGATTCTCCAGTCCTTTAATAGTCTCATGAAAAATGATTTTGTTGAAGGAAATCACCCAAATGACAAAACAGATAAATAATTGTAAAAAAGGGCCAACCATGTTGGTCACCCAGGATGGGGCTCGGAGCCAAGGCAGGGTTGTGCACCACTTCACTAGAACCTATGTGCCAAAATTCCCAGCCTGCTTGTTTGGAATCATTTTTGACCTAGTGTTTAACATTAGCCACAGAGATGTGTTTCATCGTCTGCCTCTGGTGTTTATATTATCCTCTAAAAATAAGTGCGGCTATCGTGAAGACTCTCAGCCACAGAGTTGTACCCAGACTGCAACTTAAAGCACAGTAGCCTCGCACAGCCGGTGAGCTAACTACGAGAGATGCATCCCTTTTGGTTAAAGAAAAACCTACAAACCCCCCAGGAAAGTTGAACTGCCAGCAGAGCCAAAACTGTTTCCCCCACGACAGCTTTGCTGGTGTAAAATGATTGCCCGCGCTAGCCTCAACGGGCAGATAAATCAAATCTTAAAAAACTGTGATGGAACCCAGGCGGTGTTTTCTGTTTAGTTTCCCCGACAACGCAGTTGTGTCGGCACAAAAAGCACTTTGTGGTGGAGACACAGACGAAGGTCCTAATGGTTATTCTTGCAACGTGAAGACATGGTAGCAGAAGAAAAAAAACATTAAGGGATGCAGAACTTGTAAAGTGGTTTGCACTTATTTTTAACTCTCCTGTATCCTCCAGAACCCGCTAAAGATGTTCTTTTTGTGTGATATCTGCCTTGGCTTGCACCCAGAACAACCTGGATCATTCTCCTTCAGAGACAGAATATGCTCTCAAAGTCTGCCACTAACAGCAGAGGTTTCGGGTCATCAAGGATTACTCCTCATAAAAGGAGTCTGAGGTCACCATCCCCCCAGGCTTTGTGTCCTTGACAAAGGGCTGCTACCCTGATTTTATCAGCAGCTGCAGGAATGGCTTATAAGCGTTTCCTGGATGTAAAGCAGTCCTCGCGTTTCCCCTCTTCTCCGTCTTTGTGAAACAGCAGTGTCAGGGAAAACACTCCTGGTCAGTCCAGCCTTCTAAACAAGATAACATTGGAGACATACAGGGCTGCTGTGGAGATTTGTGAACCTAATTAAGCAGGTTCAACCACTGCCAGCAATTACCGTGAGCTACTCCTAATACCATTTGGTGTGATGTCACGCACATATATTAGCCATACCCCCCCAACCCCCGACTCGATAAATATTCCATGTAACCCCACTACTTTTTAGCCCCCCGCCACCAAGACTGTGGGGAAAATGACTGTTGATCATTTGAAGGGAAAACGTGCTTTTCTGTAAAAAAAGAAAAATGGTTGTAAATGTACCAATAGTTATTTGACATGTATAAATAAAACTTCAGCTTGAAACGAACTTGGGAGTTTTGACTTGTCAGACCTGGGGGGGGGTGGACTTGATGCGAGCATTTGGAAAATGCTTAAGTTGTACTTCTCAAACAAAGTGGGCAAGTAAACAGACCTTGTTACAGTATTTCCAACAAATAACTTTTCCTAGGTTTTATCCTCTGGGTGTCTCCTTTCGTATTCCCCCATTTTCTCCCAATTTGGAATTTCCCAGTTGTGCCTCTCAAGTTACCAGTATACCACCCGAGCCTGCATAAGAAGTACTGCAGCTAAAGCGCTTGTACTCACCTGCATTCACCTGCAGCCCAGTGACTATTTTCCCCTCTACTAATCAATCAATCAATCAAACTGTATTAGTATAGCGCATTTTACATTTGTCACAATATGTTTTACAGCAGACCCTGGACCTGAACCCCCATAAAAGAAAGCCTAAGGCGACAGTGGCAAGGAAAAACTCCCTAGGTGGAACAAATAGGAAGCTTAGGAGGAACCAGACCCAAGAGGGGGAGCCTATCCTCCTCTGGCCGATACACAGTCTGAGTTTGTAATGACCAACAGCGGTCAATGAGTCCATGTGCAAGACAACTCAATATGATACTTATTTTATTTCTAGGCAACTGGAACCAGTGGTCCTGTGCTCAGGACTTTGGGCAGATGCCCCAGCATGAGAGAGGGAGACAGAAACATTATGGCGAGTTAGAGAAAGCAATAAAGCAAAGCAAAAAGGGACAGAATACATATGGGGGCAACAGGTGACCCCGCTAGAAGTTAACTATGGCAGCACAGCTACTAGGACAGAGATAGAGAATCTAAGCAGTCATGAGAGGGGCAAGAAATAGACCCAACCCATCAAGAGTGTGCCTGAGAAAAGTGGGTCACTTGCTGTTGAAAGGTGTCAGTAAGGCTCTTTCCACCCCAGAAAACTATGGCTACATGCTTCTCTAGCTCCGTGTCTAGACTATAATTGATTGTATGCCTGACTGTAGAGGTGCATTTTTAGCCTAGACTTAAATATTGAGACTGTGTCTAATTACCTTATCAGTTTTGGTAGGTTGCTCCACAGTAGTGGGGCTCTGTATGAGAAAGCACTACGTCCATAACATTTTTTGAAATTCTCGGAACAACTTCTGAACAAAGTTACCTTGCGGGCTTGTATGGTGAAAGTAAATTATTTAAATACGCTGTGTAAGACTGTATAGGGCTTTGAAAGCCAGGAGCAGAACCTTAAAATCAGCTCTGTAGGTAATTGATAACTAGTGTAGTGTTGCTTGCACTGGGCTGATATGCTGATACTTCTTTGTTCTGGTTAAAATACTAGCAGCTGCATTCTGAAGCAGCTGGAGGCTCTTTAGAGAGGTATTAGAGCAGCCAGATAAAAGGGCATTACAATAATCTAGCCTTGACATGACAATAGCATGTATCAATTTTTCTGCATCCTCTAGTGATAAGAAGTGCCTGATTTTTGTAATATTCTGTAAGTGAAAGAAGGCCACTCTGGAGATATTTTTAATGAGTGTCTAAATTAAAATCTGTCTCAATAATGACAATAAGGTCTTTTACAGCCATATTTGGCACTACGCAGCCATCCAGATTTAAAGTGGGGTTAGATTATTTCTCCCTACAGGAGAGAGATCGCTGAAGAGGTATATTACTCACTAATTACAATTTAACCAAAGTAACCAGTGGGCTCCTAGCATTACATTGGGAGGAACCAATGCAGTGTTAACCCGGATACCCTACCGGTGCTGGGATAAAATATTTTGTAATTCAAGAAGGTAGAATCATAGGTGTCCCTAAACCTGTCCAGCTTCATTGAATAATTAGTCCCTTGGGGAGTGGGCTGGAAAGAAATTTGGACGCAAGCATTGGAGCCCCCTGTGAGCTCCAACTGAGGCCTGTGATCCACCGTGCCATTGCGATCAGGTCACAGCTGTCTGTGGATAATGTGGCTGAACACCCCTATTCATCCCGCCAGAAAAGCGGGGGAATCAGGGTTTTACTGCGGCATACTGAACTGGCTCATCCTACCTGCACGGCAGACAAATTACCGTCAGAGGACTTGAAGCTACGTGCTCAAACACGTTTTTTTTTGCTTAGTTATTAATCGAGTAGGAGATGTTTTGAAGCGTCAAGCGCCAGAGACAGAGGGTGAAACAGAGGTGGTGTAGCCCTTACACTGTACTGTGAAAAAGGTTACTGCTTCGTTTGCAAAAATACAGTTCAAATATATATACGATTACTGCTGAGTCAGTGCTGAATAAACAAGTGGAACATAAAGCGGATCCAGCCCTAAACTACAGCTGCTGACCGTCACCTCCTTAATAGTGCTTAACTACAGTACATTTAATTAATTACTAGAAAAATATAAATAATGACTCACGTTATGATGATGTGTGATTACCCTCATCTCTATGTACCTACGGTTGTTTATTGAGGAATTATCAATATTTGACCTACCCTTTATGCAATTAGTGGCACATTTCTCCAGATTATTGTATTAAGTAAAGTAAAATAATTTTTATGTAGATTACGTAGATTTTAGATGTGATACGTATTCAGCTCAGATACATGATTGGTTGGACATACCAAACACAACCCAAGTAACGGGCCATTATATAGTTGTTTGGGAAATATTTTGTTATGTGATATCTGTTGGGAAACATGGTATGGTTTAATTGTAAAATACTTACATAAGAGGAATTATTCCTCTGACAAAGAGAATATCTTCAAGTTCAGGGTCATGCAGTTTGCACAAAGCCAAGATCAATGCCTTTCCTGTAGAGAAACAAACAGAAAGAATACAGTCATTTTAAATTTGAACAGCTAATTTCCTCTGGTTTTCAAAATATTGTGCCTTTCTCAGTCTTTCACTACGGCCTCTCTGTGTGGCAGGGCTCTTCCTGCAGTGAGGAAATATTTACTCTTTAGCAGGATCCAGGTCTTACGAGCCCCACGAGAATAGCGCAAGCTGCAGTGGGTGAAAAGATTTGTTGTTGTTTGAAGAAGACGAGGAGGAGGAAGGGATGGAGAAAATTGGGGGGAGAGGAGAGGAGAAAGGTCCAGAGCACCATCTGGAATTCATCATTTACACCATCAGACCACATCTGGAGCAGCTGAAGAGGATATTAAAGTTAACAGTGATGAAATAATACGGCGATACGTTTACAAAACTCTGAGGAGTTGGCGCATATCGCGTCTGCCCCTGCAGCTTGCTTAATACATTTTTTCATCATGGCTGCCATCTTATCGGTGATGATATTTTGTTAGTGGTATAATTTAACGCTGTTTAATCTAATCCCATTTAACAATGTCAGATGTATTCATAGTATTTTAAACAAAAAAGTAAATCTGGATGGTATTTCACTTTTCCACGGGTTTTGCCATGGCTGGGGCCTAGAAGGAAGCTGCGCTAGTTTTGTCCCCACTGGATTCACAACCCATGGCGTAGTGGGAGCATGGCCCTGGTCCACCATGTCTGGCTTAGAATCCAAGACTCTAGGACCCTCTGCCTCAGGTGGGGTAACCTCACCTGGACTGAAAGCTGATGAAAGACTTGGGTCTGCTCCAGTGTGTCCCATCCTGTCCTTTCCCAGTGATATTTACCAGGCCAGTTTGGGGCTGTACAGGGCCGGTTTGGGGCTCTATGGGGCCAGTGTGGGGCCCTACAGGGCTGGTTTGGGGCCCTATGGGGCTGGTTTGGGGCCATATGGGGCTGGTTTGGGGCTCTACAGGGCTGGTTTGGGGCTCTACAGGGCTGGTTTGAGGCCCTACGGGGCCAGATTGGGGGCCTATGGGGATGCAGATTAGCGTGCCCTGCAAACACACAGTGCCAATACATCGCTGATGATGTAGGTACACTGCCAGTGGCCAAGAGCATCAAATGAACAGTTCTGACCATTAACAGTTCGGCTCTGATTTGGAAAGTGCTCTAATGACATCATCTTTCAGCACCAATCCTGCATAGATGAAACTGTCATAATACAGTGCGCTAGCATCTCACCCTGGTGCTTTTGCTAGAATTAAACAGCAAACGCTTGAAGAGAAGGGCCTTTTCTCTCTTCTACAAAGAACAGCCAGCTCCACTATATAACTATATAAGTAATGAGGTATATTTTATGCTCAACAAATTCAGAAAATTATGTTCTTTAATAATAATGTATTGGAACGAACCACAATCAAACAAATGATAATTTTTTCCCTGAATTTGTTTTACTGCAGGCTAATCAATGAGTGAACATTCAGTCATTGCCCTGTGCTAAAATAACCTAGGTACTTTTATCCACTGCTTTATTTCAAATACAGCACAGTGTTTTCTCAGTAACAGGCTCATGAAGGAGTTTCTCTTTGTGTTGCAGAATGTGGGACTCACTGTTTAACTGCAGATTTGTGCACCTGCCATAGTCTTCCATCTCCTGCAGGATACAGCGTGCCATTCTTGATAACAACTTATGATAGATCCTCCTTTTATGCTGACACACTGCATGTTGTTGTTGTGATGTAGCCTTTGCCCCACAGCTAGGGCCTGAGCCCCACTCCATTCTGAGAGTTAGACTGATTTCTGGCCTTTTTGTATTTGCATGTATTTAACAGACGCTCCTATCCTGAGCGACTTGCAACCTATTTCATACAATAAGATCAAATGATACAAGAAAAACAGTCAGGTCCATAAATATTTGGACATTGACAAAGTTATTGTTATTTTAGCTGTCTACCACAGCATTTTGGAGTTGAAATTAAATAATGAATATGATCTCAAAGTGCAGACTTTCAGCTTTAATTTGAGGGTATTTACATCCAAATCGGGTGAACGGTGTAGGAATTATTTTTATATGTGGACCCCCATGGCCAGGTGTGTGTTATTCCCTCATTATTTCATTTACAAGTAAGCAGATAAAAGGTCTAGAGTTGATTAGAGTTGATTTCAAGTGTGGCATTTGCATTTGGAATTTGTTGCTGTTAACTCTTAGTATGAAGTCCAAAGAGCTGTCACTGCCAGTGAAGCAAGCCATCATTATGCTGAAAAATCTAAACAAACCCATCAGAGAGATAGCAAAAACATTAGGTGTGGCCAAATCAACTATTTGGTACATTCTTAAAAAGAAAGAATGCAATGGTGAGCTCAGGAACACCAAAAGACCTGGAAGATCACAGAAAACAACTGTGGTGGATGACAGAACTCCTGGTGAAGAAAAAACCCTTCACAACTGTTGGCCAGATCAAGAACACCCTCCAGGAGGTAGGCGTATCTATGTCAAAGTCAACAATCAAGAGAAGACTTCACCAGAGTAAATACAGAGGGTTTACCACAAGATGTAAACTATTAGTAAGCCTCAAAAACAGGAAGACCAGATTAGAGTTTGCCAAAAAACATCTAAAAAAGCCTGTACAGTTCTGGAACAACATCCTATGGACAGATGAGACAAAGATCAACTTGTACCAGAATGATAGGAAGAGAAGAGTATGGAGAAGGGAAGGAACTGCTCATGATCCGAAGCATACCACCTCATCTGTGAAGCATGGTGGAGGTAGTGTTATGGCGTGGGCATGTATGGCTGCCAATGGAACTGGTTCCCTTGTATTTATTGATGATGTGACTGCTGACAAAAGCAGCAGGATGAATTCTATATTATCTGCTCAGATTCAGTCAAATGCTTCAAAACTCATTGGATGGCGCTTCACAGTGCAGATGGACAATGACCCGAAGCATACTGCAAAAGCAACCCAATACTTTTTTCAGGCAAAGAAGTGGAATGTTCTGCAATGTCCAAGTCAATCACCTGACCTGAATCCAATTGAGCATGCATTTCACTTGCTGAAGGCAAAATGCCCCAAGAACAAGAAGGAACTGAAGACAGTGGCAGTAAATGCCTGGCAGAGCATCACCAGGGAAGAAACCCAGCGTCTGGTGATGTCTATGGGTTCCAGACTTCAGGCAGTCATTGACTGCAAAGGATTTGCAACCAAGTATTAAAGATAACAATTTAATTTATGATTATGTTAGTTTGTCCAATTACTTTTGATCCCCTAAAATTGGGGGGGCTATGTATAAAAATGGTTGTAATTCCTACACGGTTCATACAATATTTTTTGACAAAACCCTTCAATTAAAACTGAAAGTCTACACTTAAAGCACATTTTGATTGTTTCATTTCGAATCCATTGTGAGCCAAAATGATGAAAATTGTGTCACTGTCCAAATACTTATGGACCTGACTGTAGATTATATCACAATACAATTTGTTTGAAGCAATGCTGTAATAATCATATTGTCACACATAAGTATGCCTGCACACTAATACTGTCACGGTTTTACCTTGCTCAGCCGCTGGAGGGTGCTTGACCATGTGATGGCTGGTTTTCTTTGGTTTTGTGTCAGGAATCATTGTTATAACCACCTTCCTTATATGGTCTTTCGTCGGTGTGTTTCCCTATCATGCCCAGCTGCGGATTATCAGTGCTCATTCCGCCTCCTATTTAAGGGCTGCGTTTTCATCACACAAATGCTTCTGTGTAAACCATTATTACGCTCTAGCCGGTACTTCTAACCAAGAGTTAGTTTTCCACTCTGTAGTCTCTCAGTTAAATAGAGAAGGTACTTCGCTTTATTTCTAACCAAAAGTTAGTTTTCCACTCTGTGGTCTCTCAGTTAAAGAGAGAGGATACTTCACTTTATTTCTAACCAAAAGTTAGTTTTCCACTCTGGTCTCTCAGTTAAAGAGAGAGGGTATTTTGTTTTACTTCTAACTAAAGGTTAGCTTACCACCCTGTGGTTCTCTCAGTTAAAGAGAGAGGGTATTATTTAGTTATCTTTACTCTTTGTTTGTCGGGGCTATTGTTCCCCAGAGCTAAAGTATAGCTATTTGTTTTCAACGCACCTCGTTGAGGAGCGTCAGCCCTACTAGGGTTGTTTCTGTTGGGTTTATTCCCGTGGAGTTTGTCCCGGGGTTTTCTTTTGTTTCCCCACTCCATAGTCTGTTCTCAGATTTAGTGGCTGGTCGCTTGCTGGGGGCAAATCTGTGGTACCCTTGAGCAAAGATACAGAGCCTGAATTGTGCCATTATATCGATGAACCCAGACCAAAGACCTGGGTTCTTTGGCACGTGGGGTGACAGTAGCAAAGGGGAACCCCCTATTCTTCACCAGAAGGGGTTCAGCCTTATGGCACCCCGTTCCGAGTGCCGTTCATGCCCCTTTGCCCCTGCAGGGCGCTTCATCGTGGCAGACTCGGCCTACGTGAGCTGGGCGGGGAAGGCGGTTCTGGTGAGCCCGGAGCTGAAGCTGCCAGAATGGAGCTGCCTAAGGCTGGTGTACCAGATCACTGGGTCAGGCATGCTGCAGCTCGACCTGCAACCTGAAGATGAGAACTTCGACTACATGCTGTGGACCTCCAGCAAGCCCTCCGACAGCTGGCTTATTGGCAGTGTGGACCTGCGCAACACGTCCGCCTCCTACAAGGTACCTGTCCTGCACATTTTGCTGTTCAAAATGAAACATGCCAGGAGTGTTCATAATGTCAGTAGCTTGTCTCTGTAGCAATGTGGTCAGGGTGTAAGCAATGATTTTGAAAGGCATTAGATTTTGTGTGATCTGAGGGAGTCAATCTGGGGACATAGTTGTACTCAAAGCAGCCCCTCATGGAGTCATGGAGTCATGGAGATAAGCTGTCACGTCCCGACAAAACTTGACATGACACCCATAAATACCAAACAACAAGTATTATTTCTGAAGTACAAAACACATTTTATGGCACTGCTGGCAAACTAATGGATGCTTCCTATGCACTGAAGTATGCAGCTAAATTATATCTTAACCAATGCCTTGGCAGAGCCTTCAAATGACACAGCAGGTGTTTTGAGGTCAGATGTCAGTGAAACAGAAGATACAGTAGTAACCTCCCCCTCAACGGAAACTAAGGCACACCAGGGGACTGAACTGTGTCACCAGTCATGAGGTCCAGATAACAAGAGGTGAAGACCAGAAGGCCTTTCATTATCGCATTCTCTGACCTTACCATAAAATAAACATTCACGAATTGTCACTCAATACATCCATTTGTATCGAGTGACACAGAGGTTCATACATAGGGTATGCTGTGTCACCATTCATATTATTGATGACGTTACCGTGACACCCTGATGTGGTGTATGTAACAGTATGTAACATCATTTGGCAATGTCAGCCCTCCAGAGTCCATCTCTGCCACTAAACGTTATAAAACACACACACATTTTACATAATGTTCCCTTGCTCCGGAGATGGAGAGCAATGCTGAAAGGGTCATAAATCACCATGGCGAAAGGATCTTTTCAAAGGGAGGAAAAAATGACAGGAACAGCAGTAGGAAGAAAGAGAAGGGCACGTGTAATAAGGGACTCATATAAACATGACAGGAAATTAAATTTGACACGTCCGTTAAATTATGGATGGAAAGTTAAAAAAAAAGAAACTTTTTGTTAAGATCTTGAGTTAATAAAGGTAATCTTCATTAATCAATCATGGTCATCTTCATTAATTAGTCAAGATAATCTTCATTAATGAATCAAGGTAAATTCCATTTATGTGTGACAGGAACATTTAAAGTTTTGACTGCCTTTACCTTTATTTTGTTTGAAATACTGGTATACAGTAATATTAATTTCCCCAAACCCAAAGGACTGGGTTGTGTTGTATAACGAAAGCCTAGTCGCAGCTCAAGTGAACAGCAGTGGGAAACAGACTGTGTTTCTAAGGGCATATTTAGATGCACGTGATCTAATTATATACACTATTAGTTTAGCGGTCTAATGAATAGTTTAGTTGAGCAGCTAATTAATAGAAGGATTCCAGGGGTGATTATTTCAGGGTTGCAGTCTGGGAGCCTTTTACTGCAGGTAGAGCTGGTTTCTGAGCAGAGGCCCGCGCAACCTTTTTTATTTTTTCAGGGTCACGTTTCCGGAGGATTTCCACGTCTTTGATTTACAGCATTTTTCTGTCTTTCTTTCTTGTTTTCCTATCCCTCTTTCCCTAATCCCCCAGATTTTAATGGAAGGCAGGCCAGGCAAGGGAGTGGGAAACAGCGTGGCCATATTTGAAATCCACATCGTACCTGGGTACTGCGTAGGTCAGTTTCCCCAGGGGAGTTAGTATGTTGAGAGCACAGATGTGATTTATACTGACATGTATTTATTTAGCAGACATCTGTAGTCCAAGCGATTTAACATACAACATGAACCACCACATAATGCATGAAGAACTCAAATAAATATTAGTAACACTGCTGTAAAATCTATTGTGAAGCATTGTCTCAGAAGAATGTTTAGATGACACTCACTACAAGCTGTTGTTGTATACAGCACTACAACAGTTAGGTTTGATGTTGTTATGGTTGATCAAAACGACAGCAGTGTGTGTGTGTGCCTGACTTACGCAGTAGCCTGTGGTGTGTGTATCAGAGTGTAACTTCGAAGAGCACCACCTTTGTGGGTACAGTAATCAGTGGAACCCCAATGTGAACTGGTACGTGGGAGGAAGCATCGCCCGGGACCCTCAGTCCAACCTGCCCGATGACCACACCATGAACAATGAGAGAGGTAACAGTTTTTACCTCCCTCTTTCTCCCTCCCCTCCCTCCATCTCCCCTTTCCTCTCTACTTCTCTTCTCCTCCCACCCTTAGTTCCCTCCTTTGTCAGTTTGCGATGAAGTGTTTATCATTACAATTCCTTTTTGTGTCTTTGGATCTTTGCTTTGCTCTCCCCCTATCTCACCCAAAATCAGGTCACTACATGTATGTGGATTCAGTTTACGTCAAGAAGTTCCAGGAAGTGGCCAAGCTGTCATCACCCATGACAACCACTCCACTGGCAGGGTGCTTGTCATTTTACTACCAGAGGGACCAGGAACGTGGGAACATCTTCTCCGTCTTCACCAAGGACCAGCTGGGCCACTATGAGGAGCTGTGGAGGCCAGAAGTGTATGCCACCTCTACCTGGAAACAGGTGCAGGTGGACATCAAGGCTGCCCACCCTATTGAGGTCAGAAGGGCATTGTTTTGGGGTGGGCTGTATCCAGTTGTTTAGACATGGAGTCTGACATGCGATCTCACACAGAGGTCACCACCAAAATGTAAATTTTACAGACCTTTTTTTTTTGTGAGTGCAGTGGCACTGCTGGTATGACTATGATAACCAATCAAAATATCAGGAACTTGTCAAGATGCTGTCTTTTTTAATAAACTGCCTTTCCAATTCAATTTAATGGCAACACTTAATAATTGTATTATACACCGTACATTTTTAGTCCAACTTAAATAAATATCTGTAAATATGGTCATTACATTATGTCATTAGAAGGCCAAGGTTTCCAAATCGAGAAATCCCAAACAAGGTAGTAATATCCTCCATTGCCATGTTATAGTCCTATGTCAACACCGGATATTGTAAACCTTTGTGGACTTTTACCAATCTGATCACGCTGGCCACCATCATAATAGCACATACACCTAGGCTAATATTTAGTCATGTCAACTAGCCTTTGTCAATACATTTTTTTATGATGATATAATGTATTTATTAATGATTTATTAAGCATTTACGACTGCACCATAATCAAAAATGTCAAAATTTTGTGTCCTCAACATTGTGACTGTGTAAAAACGACCCCTCCTTGACTTTGTGCCACCACATATGAATCACATTTTTGTTTTTCTCCCACACTGTTCTCTAACCAGCTCATACAGAATGATCTTGCAAATTATGTTACTCTCGTTTCATTTGAATAATTGAATTAGAGAGACCAGTCTTTCCCTGGAAGAAGGGGAGTTTTTCATGTGCACTTCCTCCATAATGAAATCCTGAGGCTGCGATCCTGGGAGCAGCAATCTAGGGCAGGAGGATCGTGGGCCAGGAGAGCACTGACATAAGAGAAACCAGATTGAGCCGTAGGTGGCCAGTACAAAGTGGCCCTTTATGACTTCCCAGCTGGAGCAGAAGGCTGACTGGTGCAACACTGTCTGCGTTGAGGGCTATTCACAGCAGAACAGATGACTATTACAATAAGGACTATAAATTGTTGTTTTGCATCCACACCAATAACTTTTTTTTATTCGTTAATGTATACACGTGAATCAACAATAAAAATGATTAGCATAATGAATTGTTCTCACTGATGAGACACGGACACTGATGAGACACAGACCTGAACACTGATGAGACACAGGTACTGACACTGACGAGACACGGACACTGATGAGACACAGACGCTGACGAGACACACACACGAACACTGATGAGACACAGACACTGCAGATAAACACCTGTTCCTTAAATGTCACCTATACATGAGAAGGTAAACACTAAAGCAGCTCATCAGTTAGCCTGGGGTGGAACCTCATTGGTGCACAAATCATACGTGGACCCATAATGTCACGTATGCAGACATCAAGAGAGGCTAATTCAGGTACTCAACAGAGAGGAGCCATACTGACCCCATGCTTTAAATCAGCTACATTCAGGACATCCATACGGTGCCTATAAATACTGTTCCTCATTTCAACACTAGCTAGTGGAAACTTGTGGCATGTGGTGGGTATCAGTCAACCATCACATGACATCTGTTTATGCCCCCGCTGACCATACAAGATTACACAGCCTATTATCTATTTATGGAATTTCGGGCTGGGCTTTGAACTAGAGCTGTGGGCTCAGCTCCTGAATGGGACCTTTCTGGGATCATCCATCATCCTTCCACTTCATCATAATTACCCCAGTAAACACTCTGCAGGAGAAATGGGTTAGCATAATATCCAAGCGTTACAATGTCATTGCAAGACCATCTGCTAAAGCTACAATGTATATAATTTTGTATTATTTATTTTATTTTTCATACTATCCATTCATAAAGCTGGATAGTTACTGCAGCAATTCAGGTTAATTACCTTGCTCAGTGGTATGACGGCACATGATTTGAACCTGCAACCCCTAGGTTACATGCCCTGTTCCTTAAGCAAGACACTACACTACACTACACTGATAATGATAAGTTATCTTAAATTTAGGGGAGATTTGAGGGGGGAATGAAGCTTCACCTTTCGATGTGCTTTGTCCCCACGCCACGTGTAGACCGCCAGACAAGAGGTCACAATCGAGTGGGAAGATTGTTCTAGCATTACCTGAAAAAAACTCACTCAACCCAGGCTGAGAGACAATGTTTAGTGCAAAACATCTGTAGAGCTAAAATTAGCCTGGTGGAGGACGCTGCAGTGATAAGACAAGCCTATGAATAGGAATCTGGAGGAAAACGTAAAAATCACATGGGCCTCATTGTTCAAACCCTTCAGATGAAATACAAAGGAGCTCTTGTGTGTATTTATCTCTATCTGTCTTCAGGTGGTGTTTGAGGTGGCTTTCAACAGCCCCAGGGGAGGGTATGTGGCTCTGGATGACATCTCCTTCTCTCCGGAGTTCTGCAATACAGAGACAGGTGAGGGCCACGTGGATCTGGGTTTTCATTCTGAAATGGGAATGAAATTTAAGCAAGGTGTATAACAGAGGCTTAATTGTGCTCAGAACTTTGAAGTAATTCCCCTCCAGTCGCTGTCCCTGGAAGGCATCAAAAAATACTGTAGAAATCCAAATCTGTGGTCCCTTTTAAACCACTTTTCTCCTTCCACATTTTTTTAATTCCATAATTTGGAAAGCCCACCCTTGATTGTAAGCTTAGGCCCAGGATTTTACTCTCATATCTTCAGTGTTGGATTAAGGGAGGGTCTGGTTTCTGAAATGGGGGTGACATTTGCATCATTGTGTGTTGCAGAGCCGACCTTTGACCCCTCCATTGCGAACTGTGACTTCGAGGACGGTTTTTGCCAGTACTACCAGGAGCGGGTGGAGGGGTCAGTGTGGAGCAGTGTGTCAGTGAAACCAAACGTTTACAGGATAGGTGATCACACCACGGGTTCAGGTGGGTTTACCGACAATGGCAGCAAGTTACACCTGTGTAATTCACCTGTACAAGGCTAAGGAGCAAATTTTACAACACCCCTGTTCCATCAGCTTCTCCAGGCAGATCTTTAATGCTAAAGCAATGGCTACGCTGGCTAACTGCCACTCAACACTGCGGGCTGCTCCTCCTTAACACTTACAAGGGATTAGTACTCAACACTCCAGGGAGCTACTGCTCAGTACTCCAAAGGGCTGCCACTCAGCCTCATAAGTGCTACTGAACACAGAACACTTCTCTAACAAGTGCATATTTAAACACCCTGTTTGTTTGAAAAACTGTAGGCACGGCCTTCATCGATGATAAATGTTAGCTTATCAATATTTCATGAGACGTCCATATTTATTAAAGAGCTCTATGGTGAGTGAGATGAGGGCTCCGTAACGCGTATATAAATCTGCTTTTCAAAGACTTTCTGTTAAAACAGAACATGGCTTATTCCATGTATCATTCCCCTCCCACACAGGGTCCTTCCTCCTGGCGAACACGCGTTTCACCTCCCGGCCAGGGTACGTGGGCCGCCTGCACGGGCCCATCCTGCCAGGGAACCTGAAGTATTGCCTGCGCTTCTACTATGCCCTCCATGGCTTCCGGAAGATTGACAATGCCCTAGCCATCTACATCTACGATGACAACAATGTGGCCCAGGAGAAGGTGTGGTCCCTTTCCGAGAGCACCCGGGATGTCTGGACTGAGGTGGAAATCACCTTCCATAAGCCCATGCCCACAAAGGTAAGGTACACCTGTACATAATGCACCCTCCAGGCCCACACTGGCCACTCGTTTTCCCCCTCCTGTGCCGTTGCCCAGCTTGGCTTGATCTCTGTCACATTTATTGGGGATCTCTACTCTGCTGGGAGCAGGAAATCCATCACTACTCCAGACCTGGTTAAAAAATCTGAAATTCTTTAATGCTTTCCATGGTGGTAACATTTTAAAACACTGCAGATCCTTGAGAATTTTCAATTAAACATGTTACGAATCAAATCGTACAATCATACCAGTGAAGAGTTTTGTTCTCAATATTGGTGAAAATAGTTGCTTCCAGTAACCTGCACAAATTTTACTGGTGTCTAAAGAGTTAAAGTATTTCAAATGATTATGTTGTTGCAACACGTTCTCATTCCCAACTCGTCAGATATTGCAGCTTCCGCAAGGGCCCCTTGTCGTCACCTGGAGACACGCCGGGAAGCCTTCGGCTTCACTTAATGACGATTTAGGTCTGATTCCCACTTTGTCAGATTTGGACGATTTAGGTCTGATTCCCACTTTTTTGTTAGATTTTGACGACCTAGGTCCGCACTTCAGCGGATTTTGCTGCCAAGGGCAGACCGTCAAACTATTGTGACTTATTTGAATTTCATTACCTAAAATCACATACACATATACCGAAATATACCAGAAATGATTTCATGTACTATACATGGAAAATTATTTTTAAAATATTGAATACCAACCAACAATATAGATGCTGGGTGACGTAATTGTGACGACCGCGGTAAGGACCCAGACGCAGATCAGGGATTAGGAAATATACAGGGAATCAGAAATGATTTCATGTACTATACATGGAAAATTATTTTTAAAATATTGAATACCGGAGAAATGAAAAACCAACAATATAGATGCTGGGTGACTGAACCAAACAAACATATAGACAATATATTTGGAGTGTTTATCAACATTGAGAGAGAAAAAAAGCAGTGTTGCCTAACGTTAGTAGATTAGTTAGTTAGGCCTTCCGTGTGGTCCAGTGGTTTCAACGTTCAACGCTAAAGCTGACAACAGAATGAAGAGACATGACAGATAATAAATACACGTACAAAAATGACAGGGTTTGATTCCTACTTTGACAGATTTTGACAGAGTCAGATCGTAAACCTCAATGGAAATATGGAGTAATTAGCTTATTTTTACACAATCAAGCTATATTAAATATTACCAATATTACCATCGATAGAGTTGATTCTTCCACCCAGACATTAAACCAACTACACCAGCTGCGCAAGACATTATATAATGATCGCTGAACCAAATGCAATAATGCAATGTGTCATACTTTTTTACATTTTTGTTTCAGATTTTTAATCCCATTTCCTCCCAATTTGGTAGCCAATTACACCTGCTATTTTTCATTTCATGTCAAATTTTTCATTTTCCTCGTACTATGAGTTCACTGCCGTAGCCCTGTCTCCGGCGGTGTGGAAGGCAAGCCGTCGACCGTAACTCCGGCACCCCAGACTCTGGCGCGACGGGGAATCTAACCCCGGTCACCGTGTATCATTTTCCGTGTATAGTACATTAAATCATTTCTGGTATATTTCGGTATATGTGTATGTGATTTTAAGTAATTCAATTTGAATAAGTCACAATAGTTTGACGGTCTGTCCTTGGCAGCAAAATCCGCCAAAGTGCGGACCTAGGTTGTCCAAATCTGACAAAGTGGGAATCAGACCTAAATCGTCATTAAGTGAAGCCAAAGGCTTCCCGGCGCGTCTCCAGGTGACGACAAGGGGCCCTTGCAGAAACTGCAATATCTGACGAGTTGGGAATCAGAACGTGTTGGATTATTTTACCCAGGTCTGCAATATGCCCCTCCGGTGTGGATGCATGGTCACTCATGGTCTTTGGAGTTTCAACTGTATGCCTGCCCCCTCCCACACTGAGTCACCAAATTCAGGGACTTTTAAGTCATGTAAAGTGCCTTACATGGGCAATGCAGTCGATAAAAATACAGCTCTGGTGTACCTGTATATAAGTACAATGCTTACTCTTTTACTTTGCCACCATAAAATGGGGGCGATGTTATGAAGTGTTTTTGCTGAGTGTATTATGTTGATTAAGATAATATAGCCTGTTCTCATTTCAAAGCACAGCTTCAGATTTAAAACAATTATAATTATGTACATTTGCATACATAGTATTTAAGGGGTTGACAAAGTGAATTTTAAACTCTACTGTTGCTACCATACCATAAGTTGAAGAGTAGGCTGTATTATCTATGCAGCAGTGTCTCTGGGTGAGTTTTGGGTGGTAAAAACTGACATTTAAAACATTTGGGCAAGGATTCCTCTGGCCCAGGTCAGTTCGAAGATACAGTTATGGACCCAAGCAGAGGTTAAGGGTAAAAAGTTAAGGAGGTGGGGATGCTGCAGCAGACAAATCTAAAAAGAGGATTACAGATTTCAGATCCAATTTCCTCTTTGGATCCTGGAAAAAGACTGAACTGTGTCCGCTGCAGGGGGTCATGGGCGATGGGCCCTCCATCTTGTGCCGAAGCTCTGAGAAGTTTCATCTCTTTTACTTTGAAAGAGGCCAAGGGAGGAGTGGTGGGGGAGGGGGGGTGGTGGACTCCAGTTTTTACAGACTCGAAACCTCATCACTGAGCAGTAAATCAGAAGTGCGAAAGGGAGGGAGGAACAAGCCATTGCTCCCGTCTTGTCCTCCTCAGATCAGGAGATGTTGGTGGTTCGCAGTGTGGTGTTGGGAATGCGTAGGCCCGACCGATTACCTCATCTGACCACTCACAAAGATAACGAGCCGCGATCCATGATTGACGGCCATATATTACTTCATGTTGAGCCTGTCTGGACGAGGAAGCGGAGACGACTTATGTTCTGTGAAAATAAGGACTCCCTCTGCACGTCAGACTGGAGTAATCCTGCAGTGACCCTTCCATAAGTCCACGGCGCTGTCTGCGTCTCCTCAAATATGTGCTGGCTACCCAGCCCTCCATCCATCTGGCCCCCAGCCAGGGCCCCTCTCCTCTGATGCCTTCCCTAGAAACAGCCAGCCCTGATAAAGTCTAATATTGCTTTCATAAACATGACAGCGTGGATTTCATGGTCATTTTTCAGGTGAGGTAATGCCACGATTGAGTATTTTTGGATGTGAAAAGCAAACAGGATCCAAAAATGGATCATGTACAATGACAGGGAATTAATGTTTGTTTGATCAATTGGATGTGAACAGGTGGAGTTTGTCAGTATTGTTCCATTCCCCCTTGGGTTGTTTTGTCAGTACTGCTCTGTCCCCCAAGCTGGTGTTGGTCAGTTCTGCTCTGTTCTACAGGTGGTGTTTGTGAGCATATGTAAGAACTTCTGGGACTGCGGACTGGTGGCCCTCGATGACATCACCATGAACCTCGGGGACTGCCGTGTCACTGCAGGTATGAATAAACCTCCCGCCATGACAGTTTGGTTTGGGGCCAGATAGCTACAGGCGGGGCCATTCACACATTTTCACATCTGCATCTCAGGTCTAATAATAATAATAATAATAATAATAATAACAATAATAATAATACATTATATTTGTTATGCGCCTTTCAAGAAACCCAAGGTCTACAGACCAACCGGTGCATCTTGGAATTTGAAGAAAATGTTAACCGCCTAACTAAATGTAGGTCAGTTTTTTTCATTAACTGCACAAACCTCCTCAAAATACAGTAAATATAAAAAACACTGTATAAGTTTATGTATGTTATATACAAATGCCCTAAACTGGGTTATAACCTGATAAATTAAGCATGATATATTACCATTATTGCCAGCTTTATAATTGTAATTATAATGAATATGTACTGAATTATTTGGTATGTACAGAATTTAAATAGTAAAATATATGTTTATTAGGAGTTTCAATGGTTCAGAGTTGATAGTAAAATTTTGTGCATCTTAAAATTTTACCATGGAATTTGAAGAAAATGTTAACTGCCTAACTAAATGTAGGTCAGTTTTTAAAAACATTAACTGCACAAACCTCCTCAAAATACTGTAAATATAAAAAACACTGTATAAGTTTACGTATGTTATATGCAAATGCCTTAAACTGGGTTATAACCTGATAAATTAAGCATGATATATTACCATTATAAGCTTGATCATTGTAATTGTAATGAATATGTACTGAATTATTTGGTATGTACAGAATTTAAATTGTAAAAGATATGTTTATTAGGAGATTCAATGGTTCAGAGTTGATGGTAGAAGAATGTTGATTAATGATGCCCCCATAAGAGCTAAACAGGGACTAATCAGTTTGAAACCCAGTACAAACATGACTGATCCACTTCAGGTCCCTACCGACAGTTGAATAACCTCTTCTTTGAAGCCCTACGCACACACACACACACACGCCTGCACACAAGCATGCATACATGCACGTGCACATGTGCACACACATGCACACACACTGCTGTGCTGTTGTATGACTCACCAGCAAACCTACAGCTGAAAACTGTGTTTTCATTAGTGTCAAAGACACTTACAATCTCCAGACCCATGCTCCACATGTGGGAAGATTAATATCCCTGACATGACTGTCCTGACCTGATCCTCATCGGCATTCCGACGGGGCTACATCGTGACATAAATTATGATTATGTATACCTTGGACCCAAAGTGTTTGGGGTCAAAAACCAAAAAAACAGGCTTTGTGGCTCTCCGGTGGTTCATCCAGCTATAGCGTCGGTTCTCAGTGCAGTATACACCTCATGAAATCCTGCCTGTTAGAATGTGTTGAATAGATTACAGCAGGGCTATTCAACTGGGGGCCCAGGGGGAAAATGCCACCCGCCATAGACATTAGCCCTTTGATCATACAGTGTCAGTGTATCTCCCACTAGTGACAGAATAATAAGTAGAAAGCATATTTTAAAAGGCATCTGCTTTGTTTACATGTACAATTAATCTGATTAACATGTTGATTTATAAATAGTATAACAAGGATCTAGCCCCCAGCAAGGAGGAGATGAAAAACCCTAGATTACGATGTGCTATCATTTTGAATCACACTTGTTTAGAAATACCAACACAGAAGTTTTTTCTTCTTCTGGTAAGCAAATATTACAGTGCATTCTCTCTTGTAATTTTCTATTAAATTTCAAATTAAAATTTGGATGTACATATTACATGCCTTGATCCAACTGCTTTATATATTTCCCAAATAATTTAGATGAGTTTTCTACCACCTTCTGTCTTAAAATGTTAAAATGTCAACATTTGACTGTCACAATCTAGCCTAGCAGTGAAGTCAGTGGCATCCGGTGCATTGTGTGCATACAACTCAAAATCACCATACAAACTGACTACCACAGTACTCCCTCGCTGTAATCCAACAATCAAATGTACATAGCATGTTTTATTGTTGGCTTATCAATGCTTTATTGGTGTATTCATTAATGTGCAGGTAAGGACAACCAGTGTTGTAGTAATCATTACAGAGGCTACCTTTATGAGCTGGTAAAAATGACCATCTCATAGATTTAGCAGAGATGCAAATGACAACTTTTATGACTAACCCAGGTGGTGTTTTTGGTGTGGGGAGCCAATGTCTTGTGATTGGTTGAAACACAACTGAGTGATTGACAGTGCAAGGTAGCCGTGGTGATTATGGGCCTGACAAAAGCCTTGCTCTCCAATCACAGGCGATTTCCTCTGCTGTAATGCAGTCCAGGGCTAAATCTGTGTACATTTGTGAGTTTGAGGATCATCATGTCCAAAATACATCACTGTTAATGACACTGCCATAGCTAAACATAGAGCAGAAATGAGCACTGAAGCCTGTTATTAGGTATAAGGACAGTTTTCTGCCCTGAAGTTGGTATGCCCATCATGAAAGTAAGGTTTTCCTTGGCATCTCTAAGAGGGTTATGAGAAGTCTGGGCAGGGCCCATTTACAGGATTAGCATAGCTACTATTTAAAAGATAGTATTCTGTGTAAAACATCAGGGTTACCACTTTCTCTCAGTAGCAACAGTACAGCTACAGCCCCAAGGGTTCCCTGGTCCATTTTTGCTATATTGATGCCCTAACTAACGCATAACACTCTTGTAATATCTCTGCTATGTCCCAGTAGCGTTATTACATTGGTACAACGTACCAGGACCATTGTAACAATGTTATGTAGTAGCCACGGGCCAGGAATCTGAACAGATAGTGATGATTTCTCCCATGAGTGAAGTCTCCCTCTGTGGTGTATGCTACAGACTGATCTGTACACAATGTAATGGAGAAAATATATGTATTTTGTAGGAACAAATTCAGTATGCTGTATTGGATGTTTTTTTCCTGTGAAGAAAACATTTGCATCTTGAAAATTACCTAAATGTGGATACATTCACATTGCAGAGTTGTTACATTGACAGCAAGGCAGACTAAGGGTCTTGCTACATGTTACTGGTGATATACTGTATCTAAGCTAATGTTGGACTCTATCTTATGAAATCATAAGAGTCCTTATAAGAACTTTTATATGAACTAAGTACATCAGCGGTCTCTTTTCTGGCAGACCGAAAACATTTGTTTAGTCTCCATGGAAACAGGCAAAGGTCACAATAATGTCGCAATAGCCCACTAGGTCATCTGGTTGGTTTTCCAGGAATGACACGGTCCCTCCCGGGGCAGTGTGACTTTGAGGTTGGCGACTGCGGGTACACTCAGGACAAGGAGGACGACATGCGTGACTGGGTGCGCATAAGAGGGCATACTCCCACCTCCTACACCGGCCCGAAAGGGGACCACACTACAGGGGTAGGTGAGTCACCAACTAATCCCATCATGCTCTGCTCTGCTGTTTCGCCGTCATTTCTGCCTTTGCTGTTGAGCCATGATGCGAGCCGGAGGAAATTGGAGCAGCTTCCTGGTCTGTTTCGTGATCACCCATCGTTTCCTAAGAGAGAGGGAGAGAGAGGTTGGACATATTGCTTCACCATATGCTAATGCAGGTGGTCACCTGTGAGGTGAGGATGGTGGATATTTTGGCTGGTGCCGTGCTGGGCAGGATGGCTAGTGAAGAGACTCCAGTATAAATCTCTCCTCACTGGCCCTGGAAGACATTCTGTTGGCTTACTTTGGCTCAACTTTCTTTTGCTTTTGAAGAATGTATTACAATTTCTTTGGGGAAGAAACTGAAAAGATTTTTTCCCCTAACAACCTTAACTGTCATAACTTCATTGTTTTTATATCTGACTGTGTTTGAAGCAGGGATCTCAAACTCCAGTCCCAGAGGGCTGCAGTGTCTGCGGCTTTTTTTTGGTTTCCTTTCAATCAGCATCCGCTTTAGGCCTTGGAAGTGTGTGGACTTTTGAGCCAATCAGTGACTGAAATTAAGCACTTATGTGCTGAAAGACACTGAATCCCAGCAGACTCTACAGCCCTCCAGGACTGGAGTTTGAGATGCTTGCTTGAACACAACATAGAATTTGCAGAAAATCAAACAAGAAAAGCCTGTTTGGTGTATGTTTTGGCTTGATGGTCTCCTCCATGCTGTCCAAACTTAAGGAAGATGTAGTAACCACTTCAAGCAAAGAGGTTTATAAGCCTTCTCATAATACAGCATTTTCCACTCACTGCACTAACCTGCTTCCAGTAAGACTGAAACTTCCTGAAACAGCTCAAATTGCTAGGCTCTGGGAGAGCTACTTTCATCCCTGGTGTTACTTTGCCTGTGCAAGCAAACACCAAACACACAAAATCCAATTTTTACCTGGAGGATTTCACTGGCCTCTACTACTACTTAGTCCTTCACATGTACTGCAAAATCATGGCAAAAAAAAAAGGCTGAAACCACTATGCACTGGGGGTGCCGTTACCTTCCTTGGCGTGTAAGGGTGCTATGAGCTGCTATATGTGGTGCTAAATAGGGAGCTATATGAGGTGCCTATATAGCATCCCAGGGCGCCATATTGGGTGGCGATGTCACTGATGGGTGTTCCTGGTTTGTTTTACCGAAGGATACTTCATGTACATTGAGGCATCCCACATGCTGCCCGGGCACAGTGCCCGGCTGCTGAGCACAGAGCTGCGGGGGTCAGGGAGCCCACTATGCCTGCTGTTCCACTACCACATGTACGGGTCTGGGACGGGCCTGCTCAGCCTATACCTGCGACGGGACGGTGGGGACCGCGATACCCTACTGTGGAGGCGGCACGGTGAGCAGAGCATCACCTGGATGAAGGCCATGGTGGACTACACCTGCGAGAACCGCCACCAGGTGAGTGTGCTATTAATACCTCTCTACATGGCTGAACTGAAGTCAGTGTGGAAGCGCCCCGTGCCATTAATAACTCTCTATTACTGATCTCAGGTCAGTGTGAATGTGCCCCAGGGCCATTGATACCCCTGACTCAGTACAGTACAAAAACGTCCTCAGTTCTAATACATCTCTACACGGCTGGCCTCAGGGCAGTGCAAACGTATGATGTGTGGTGAGTGTTCTGGTGCAAAAATGGCTGCCGTGCATCACCCAGATGGCTGCTACACATTGTTGGTGGTTGATGTGAATTTCCCCCTTCACAGTAAAGTGCTTAGGGTTCCTTGAAAGTTGATATATAAATGCATATATTTTTGTATATGACTGACTCCGGGTCAGTGTGAAAGGGTGTGGTGCCATTAATACCTCTTACAAGGCTGACCTCAGGTCAGTGCAAAAGCCCCCTCAGTATTAATGCTCCCACATATGGCCAGTTTTACTCTTACTAAACATATTATTACAGCAATCCTGAAGTTACACCCTAAAACCACATTGACTCTGCTATTTGACTCGACCTCCTGTATTTGCTGTTGCAGATTGTATTCGAAGCTATCCGAGGACCATCGATAAGAAGTGATATTGCAATTGACGACATCGTTTTTAAAAAGGGACCGTGCAAAGGTATTTTTTGGGTGGGGGGGTTTCACATTGGTTTTAGTTAGTTAATTTTGTCCATCTAAAAATATAGTAACATGGGGCCTCCGATAGCATAGCAGTCTAACGCACCCATATTGGCTGGTCCTTTACGAGTGTGAGCTGCCTATCACGGTCGTGTTTTGAAACACAACTTCACCAGATCGGCCCTGGTGGGGAGTCCCGATCAGGGGCGGCGTTTGGCCGTCCAACACCAGGGGGAGGGTCAGCCGGCATGAACTTGCCTATGTGCCGTTTTTAATCACCAAATAAACCAAACAAACAAACAAACAAAAAAGCACGTAAGGATGTCTCCAGAACGTGGTTGGGCGAATTACGTCTGGAAGGAAGCGGAGTTCACTGCCCATGGAGAATTAGCTTGCCTTGTAGACATGGGCGGCTAGTTTGTGTGGGGAGGGCAAATCTAAATAAATAGAGGGTATAATTGGGCTCTAAATTGGGAGACAAACAGGAAAAAATCTGATATAAAAAATATTTAAAAGGTAACGTAGCTAATTGATGTTACAATTATGCTGTTTGCATGCTAGCCTGTTATTAAGGTAGCTCCCCTTGAATGCTGCAAGCATAACCAAACCAAACTATCACATCTTTACCTGAACATGTTGTGTCCATTGGATTTGATATTCACTTTTACAACCTTTATTTCACAGAACTTCACATGTGCTGCAATAAGGGCAAATATGGTTTTGTAGGTTTAAAGCTTTCACTAGCTCTACAGATGGAACTACTCTTCAGCTGTTATTTGAAGACTGCATCCTTCAGTCCTTGAACCCTAGACAGAAAATGACATCTGTTTTTTACTCAGTTTGACCTGGGTTCTTTTTATGCATGAGTTTGGGTTTTTTGCGGGGGATGGGGGGGTGGTGGTAGATCATTATAATTCCAGACTTCATACACTGTCAGAGTTCGTTTTTTAGTGTACTTCTTGGGATTTTCCAAGAGTGAAAAACAGGGGGGTGACTAACACACAGGTGCAGTTTTTGGAACTTTGGGGTCTCTGTTGGTACGATTTGATTGGTGGAGGAGAAAGGAGAGTCAGGAAGTGAAGCATTGGAGCCGCAGTATCAGTGGAGGCGCAGTACCCCCCTTGGTTCTGTCCTCAGTCAGTTCAGTGCCCGGCAACAAAGGCTTCCTTTCACAGAGAGCTGTGGCTTTTTTGCACTGGTCCCAGATCAGCACCGCGGAGTTAGCGTAGCAGGGAACACAGAGGTCTCTCCAGTGCAGTGTCACAGCCAGGTCTGTAGTGCTGGCTGGCTTTTCACAGCTCATTAACAGTCTGCTGAAGTGCAGGAGTGTCAGATACATGCAGAAATGTCTCTGCTTTGACTGACAATTAAACTTCTGGTTGGACACATTTCTCACATATATACACTGTGCGTGTACATATATACACTGTACCTATATATACACACAACATAAACAAACACACACACTCCCACCATTCACGCACTACCCAATCACAGAAACGCACAGAGACAAGCTCTCAGACAAACACGCACACACACAGTCCTGTCTGAAGTATTTTATTTTTACAAAGTACATTTTTAAACAAAGACTTTTAAATTGATCTACCCCTCCCTCCCCCAACATCACTGGTCCCTGCCTTTTCAAACAGTACAATCAATGCAGATAACATTTACATGTCTTGTTCAGATATTAATGTTAATATTTCTCTGTACACAGATCCCGGGGACAGTGATCCATACTCCGGCTTCTCTGAAAACTTCAATGAAATTGAGTACTGAGTGTGCACTTGAGCATGAGTATGTGTGGGTGTATGCATGTGTGTGTGCGTGCGTATATGTGTGTGTGTGTGTGTGTGTGTGCGTGCATGTGTGTTTGTATGAATCGTGGGCAGAAAAGTGGGTTGGGTGGCAGAACAGCAAGACTTTGCATAGACGTGAGCGATAATTACAGTAAGATCCATAGGCAACACTCACCATGGGGCAGGAAAACACAAGAAACACATCATGACTCATCGTTGCTTCTTTACAAGTGGTCTCACGGTACACTGTCAGCACCAAACGTTCAAATGGGCAGAGCAGGGAGAATGTGCAGGGAAAAAATGAACTGGTTTCAGAACATTTCATGACTCTCCTGGTGTTAAAATAATTGCCCACAAACATCACACATATGGTCCTCCTCACTTTTATTTGCTGATGTATGATTTTGATACAGCCATCGTTAAACTGCTGATGGTCAGTTAGTTTGAACAGAACCATAACTAACACAACTCCACAAATCAGATGTGGAAAACAGTCAAAATATATACATTGGAAAATGTGCTTGTTTCTTTTGGGTTTTTTGGTGATGGTTACAGCGTTTCTATGAAGAAAGCAGTGAAAATGTCAATTTTGTTGAATTTGATAGCACTATTATGATCGTGCCCCATCTAGTGGCCAGAGTGCAACATTGGAGCATTGTGTGGAGGATTCAAAATAAAAGTACAGAGCTTTGAGAGCGTGATATAATTACACAATGATCCACTTAGGCTTTTTGAACAATGTGTTGAAAAACACTTTCTTATGTACACCCTTGCATTGCATCTTCAAAGACTGAATACAGACCCATCACTGAGGCTTGGGATGGGCATCCACTAAGTTACTTTTCTGGATAAATTCTCAAGTCAAACAGTGAGCAGAGTGCTTTTAAAGTGGACTGGCGTGCACATATCGATGAGGGGATGAAGGGGGTAACTGGGGGGTTGGGGGTGGGATGAGACTGAATCGTCACCAGTTGCCTGGGTACTGATCCTCTTCCCTGACGTAACTATTATCACTGCTTCAATCTCCATGGCAACGTATTTCAGCACTGAGCGCTTGTCATATTTACTTCACACAGCAAATAAAAAAATTAATATTTACTTCGCACAGCCTCAGAAAGTAGTTATTTGGCTTTACAAAAGCAAGTAACTTGGTATTGGTTTGGCATATTGGTGTTTCTTTCACTCAGCATGTTTGCTATGCAGAAGTGCTGAAGCACAGCAGATTTAGAGCTTCAGATATTGAGTGGTACTTTTCTTGGTTGGCCTACATGTTAGAGTGTAAGGCTTATTGGGAGTTCATTTCTTCAGTATCTATAACGACTTTGAGGGCCGCCTTTGGAACCAGTGTGTGACTCCTGCATTTTTTAAAAGGAAACACTTTTTAATTTGATGATTTGTAAATATATGCTTGCGCCAGACAATGCGCCCGTTCCCATGGTAACTGCTGTTAACATAAGTTGACATCATCATTTTAAACCATTTTGTGCTTTTTTCACATTTCCAAATATCCAATGTCCATTCTCAAATGTCCAAATGTTTAGAGTCGCAAAACCATATTACAATAATAAAGTTTTGAATAATGCCGAGTAAGAGAAAACGTTTGAAATTTGTCATATTGGATGGGTTTTATAAGTCATATGCTCATGATTTCATTACTTTTTAAAAATCTGAAGCTGGTCTTCCCTTTTTCAAGTGACTTGCAAGTTTTCCAAGAGGATAAAAATTGTGTCCACATATTATTCATATCAGTCAACAGCCTGCTATTCAATTCAGACACAGTACAGCCCCACCTCTCATCTTATCATTTGGGTATAGTATCAGGAATAGATATACTGTATGTGAGGGGGAAAGGTTTACAATTTAATCTAATTTGTTATCCGGATGAGTGGACTAATGCTAGTTTGTTGGATCGGATTATGGTGTGAAGAAAATGCAATGCAATTCAACCATATATCTGTCTGCGTGTCATCATAACTTTTAAAATAAGTGAAATAGAGGAATGTGTCACATCCGTTTGTCCTGGAGAGCTCTGAAACACAGACAACATGCCCTATTGCCAGAAGGCCTTTCCGGTCATAAACCAGCAGCTATTTTTATATTAATGCCACATTTATGGAATAAGTGCATTTCAGCCCACTGTGTTATAGCAGTACAGTCATGAGCCTGTGTTCTTTCCCCATCTCTGTTTCTTCAGTTGTATACTGCAATGTGTAGAATATAGTTTTTTTTCTTCCAATAAATAATTATTAAACAAAGCGTGTTTCTTCTTCATTTTGATTCAGTGGTGGGACTGGGAGAAAAGAAGATAAATCGGAACACATTGTATTCTCTGCTTATTGTGAGAATCGTGGAAAAAAGTGAGCTGATGCTCACCTAATCCACAACCTTCCTGACCTCTGACCTTTCCCAGATTCCTTTGCGCATGGTCTGCTAAGCGCTTCCAGCAGAGGTATAAATACTCTACATTGGCTGGTATAGCAACAGTCTGTCACTATAGTCATTCTATTAAATGAGGAGGATGTTATGGAGTTATAGAAGGCCCTGGGTAGATGGGAGCATTCTCCTGAACATCTGTGAGATGTTCTTGAACCCGTCTCTAATTAACATTTTTATGAGGTTACTGCTATGTCTGTTGTGCTGAGGTGCTTTGACATGTTCACCTAGTGGGCTTTACAGTTTTTTCCTACTGCTTACACACATTTTTTAAACTGTTGAAACATTATTAAAAACCAATTGTTCTAAAAAAAAAAAACTAGCTAAAACAAACAGTAAATATCACTGTCAAAAAACAGTGTCAAAACAGATTGGTAAAGCACGGTATGCATCAGATTGATGGATAGGTATGCGTCGGTGGTTTGATGTAGGCGCGTTTGCGGTTCGCTACTAAGCTAACGTTACCTGCGTAGATAACGTAACCTAGCTAGCTATGTTCACATTGAAACCCATTCAACCCAATAATAATATGATAACAATAATTTAAAATACATATTTTGGATATATTTTCGTACAAATTATAAATGAATTATCATTGATGATCATCGTTTGGAAAAGGGAAATTGATAGTACAGGGCATCTTAGTTTGTCTAATTCAATATTGTTACATAACCTTTACCCCTTCCTTGACTCAGGCCTTGTCTGCAAAACCTACATTTTACATTTTAAACATTTAGCAGACTACTGTAAGACTGTAAGACCACTGTAAGACCTGTAAGACAACCACTGTAAGACCACCATACCCAAAGCCCAAAGATGACCACTACTGTAACCCTCACCAAGAGTCAGTACAGTAACAATCCTGTTTTCAAAAACCCAGCTATTTCTCACACACAGCCTTTTGAACAATGCCAAGATGATTATCAATGATACTGATTTTCACTGCATAATTTCCACACAGATAAAACATTTATCAATAATGAAAAGTGAGTATTCCTAAACGGAGTAAGAATTTCAAGAACTGAAAAGGAGACAGACTAATGAAACTGTATTACCGGTTTTAAAAAATTGGATTTTAAAGTCAGTGTATTGTATATTATGCAAATACTTTCGAAAAATATATTCAATATTTCAAAAAATGTTCGTAAGCAATGAAGAAAAACGAATAGGCTATTCAAAATCGGAAGTCAAAAGCAGACAATGTGGTAATGCCTTGTAGATTAACTAGGAAAGTGTTAGTGTGAGGTATTGAGCGATTCAGCACAGCCAAAGTGTAGGATTGCTTCCGTTCACTAGAGGGTACTCGTAGTGCCCCTTTTTGCTTCAAGGCTGGGGTGTTAAGATCCGGGCTAAAGGGTGTGATTGTTTATTTTCACCAAATGTCAGTCTAGTTGATCTAATTCAGGGGTGTCCAATCTGATGTTCTAGCCCAGCACTAAAACACCTGATTGAATGAATCAGCTAATCATGGGCCGTGTCCGCAACCGCTCACTCGGTCCCTATTCCCTATTCCCTATATAGTATATACTATATAGTGTACTATTTAAAAGACTACAACTGAACGTCATTTTGAAAAATGATATTCAGGTCAGCGGATGTGCTCAATCATAAACAAACCGAGGTCAGGTTTAAATGTGCTAAAGTTTTGAGTTTCAAAGACGGGCAAAATTTTGTGTAAATGTAAATAAATGTTAACGTCGCTGTATTTCTTTCTTGCCATTCTTTCCCTTCTCTCCTTCACACGACCGCATTGCATTTTAGACGGGATCAATTCTAGGGTAAAGTAGGGTACAGTCGATGTACACTACAAATCACGGTGAATTGTGGGTAAAACCTATTTAGTGTACGAAATTCACCACTCACAAAATGTCCCACAAAGTAGTGTACTAAATAGGGAATAGGGAGTGGTTTGGGACACGGCCATGGTCTTCAGTCAAGACCTTGATTAGTTGAATCAGGTGTTTCAGTGCTGGGTTAGAACAAAAACCCACACCCTCACCGGCCCTTCTCTGATAATTTTGGATACCCCTGACCTCATTCATTAACTAAATATGATTATATAATGTAACTATAATATGAACTAAATTCAGACTTGCTTCAGGAATTGCCAAAGGACGATCGAGTTGCACTCTTATTTTAGGACTTCCGTAATTACTTTGTAACAACGTGAAAGTACACAATGACTACTGTGGAACTGACCCCAGCATACCCGGGGGCCTGTAGATTCAGAACCTGAATTTGACACCCGTGCCTCAACCGCTTTTGAAATTTGAAAGAACGTCTAGGGATTAGGCATATTCGACAGGACAGCAGCGCCCTCTAGCGGAAGATCAATGCAAACATTGAACTATTCTCACGCTAGAGTCCAGGGACAGCTATGGTGGATGGGCCTTCTTGAAAACACTCAGGAGACCCAATCATGGTCTGAACCATTTGGCGTCAGAATATAATGTGATTGGATCCACCTTTAGAATTTCAATCTTTTCCCCAGCTCCCTTTACCATTAGCAATCAATGTCGATACAGCATCATGGTACTCCACTCCAAATCACAATCCCTGCCATTGATAGACATAACTGGGATCAGCTTTATTACCAGATTAATGAAGTAGGCCGGACAAAAGATATACTACTAAGAAAAAATAATTAGTGAGTGAGCTAAACATAGCCTTTAGCCTATAAAACGCACGTAGGGAAAAGCTATTTTCTTAAATTCACAAATTACGGTGCAGCATTGTGACCTATGATGTATCCTGATAATAATCATCATTATTATTACTATAATAATTATCATCATCATCATAATCATCATTGTCATCACTGTAATAATCATCATAAAACAAGTTTTCCCATTCAATGTATTTTTTTCGGCAGCCTATGAGCCTGTGGGAACCTTATTGCTGCAACCGATCTGCAGCAGCAGTGCAAAGGGCTGCTGAGGCAGATCTGCTATTAGGAGCAGTGGGGAGGGCAGTTTCCTAGGATCTGAGCGTGTCATATTTTGCTCGCAGGGTTCTTCGCAGTGGGTGTGTGACTACTATGTGGGTGTCTTTCAGTATTGTGTGCGTGTATTGTGTGCTTATTGTTACAGCTCTGTGATGAATTCTCGCTTTCCAGGAAGTTTACAGGACAGCACACAAAGACAGCTGCGGGAAATTGAATACCTTACAAACCAACGGGAAGAAAAGAGTAGCACCTTCCGTAGCTCTGAGACAGTGGACATAAAATATTCCCAGTGCTCCGCAAAATGGCTCGGCCACATAAAACGAGAATTTTTCCCAGGCGTTGTGTTTCCGTCGGTCTATTCATTTATTTGAGAGTCATGCAGCGGCAATCCAGATATTTTTATGCACTCCTCTGTGTCCTGTGTCTTCATGGCCCTGCAGAGATGGATTGTAGGAAGGCATCACTTGTGAGGGTTCCATTGTTACACCGCCCTAACTAGGCTGCGCGGAACGATCCAACAGATTTGTCTCAGCTAATCAGACAAGTTTGTTTATAAAGATTTTTCTGCTAGGACATCCAAGTACATACACAGTATATATAAGATAGAAACCACAACATGCCATCCACATACAAATATATATGGCACGCTATGTGTGGTGATCAGGCCCTGTGCCTTTAAATATACATCCACCTTTTTACATCCTTTGGAACTGGTGTCTTATCACTGATTGCAACTGGGTGTTATGGCCAGATGAGTCCAAAATTGAGCCTTTTGGCCATGCACGCCAGCGGTGGCCGCAAATGGATCTTTCAGCAGGACGATGAGCCCAAGCACACCAAGCACAACCAAGAAATAGTTAACTGACCACAAAATTACTCTTCTGCAATGGCAAACCCAGTCTCCAGACTTGAATCTGATCAAAAAATCTGTGGTATAAATTGAAGAGGATAGTCCACAAGCACAGATTCTAAAAAGATTGTGTATGGAGGAATGGTCAAAGACCCCCCCCACCCCCTCCCAATATGTCACCAATCTCATAAAGCACTATAGAAGATGACCCAGAAGTGTTATCCTTGCAAGGGGAGGATACACAAAGTACTGAAAACAGGGGTGAGAATAATTGTGACATCTTTTTTGGGGAAAACTATATTACTTGCAAATAAAACAAAATAGTTTCTTCTGAGCAAAATATAATTTTCACATTTCTTTGAGCATACAATACATGCAGCTAATTAACTGTAGTTTATTTTATACAGCCCTTTTTGCTCATCTTTATCAAGAGTATTAACATGCATCTGTAGTCTTTGCGTGAATGGTTAAGATTATATCACTCCTTTTTTTTTTATGATCATGTGACCTGTCCTATCCCTGATTTTATACATTGATGACATGTCCAGTGTGTGTGTAAATGTTGTGGTGAACCTACAAAGATCCAGTCAAATTAAATCTCTCCCTTACTTTGTCCAAATATATACTAACACCAAACATGCTTACATGTACAAAGGCAGTGGCTTTTAATGTTTAGAATCATTGGATACAACCCAGTTTAAATCTGTCAAACATGTATGTACATTCACTTACACATTATACAAATGGAAATATGTATTTTGTTCATAAAAACCCCACAAAACAAAGGCAAGATTATCTTTTTTGACAAGCAAATCAAAGCATTGCATTGAAAGTTTGTTCATTTAACAGAAATAAATACAGAACATGGTTGTGCCTGGCCCCTTTTCAGAAAGGCACAATGACATTAAGAGCAAAATATATCATTCTGGCTGTCCTGGCTACATAAAACATTGCACTGTAATTTAGAAAACAAGAACAATTTTACAGCTGGGTCATATCTGCTATACCCAGTCAACCACCAAAATGTAAGATTTGAATAAAAAAATATTTGTCCATGAAAACAGTTCCCCATGGTATTGGGGAGTTCACTGGCTATGATTAGGTATTTAATACTGTCCCAGTTGATTGAATATCAGTCCGGAGAACTTGGGGCAAGAAGGAGGGCAGGACGATGCCTTAGCAGCACTGGTCCTGCAGTTCCAGAGACATTTCTGTGTTTTGATCCATACTTGCTTGATTGCAGTTTGATTGATTCTTAAAGACTCTGTGCCTGAATATTCAGAGGCTGAATAATGAATACCTCCAGCACATGATCACCTTGAATTAATTATGCCTAATAATTAATCAAATTAGGTAGTTAGGAGCTCAGACGGAGCAAAAATTCGAATCTCCAGCACTCCAGGACCAGGGTTGACTACCCTGGTTTTCGTCATCACAAAACACAAAGCCGATTCAAGACACAGCTATGCTGTGAAATGATAAACCCAATGCCACCAATGTGCCCCACATTGTCACTGAGGGGTGGGTGACCCAAGTGTTTGGACAGTTTGGTGAGCCCTGGGGTGCCACAGCCATCTCGCTGTGGTAACTAAAGATTCCAGTGTCATGGCAAAATTCCCACTCCTCCTTACTGTAAAAACTCTTTAAGATCATTGATAGGCAGGTAAAGGCTTGTATACATGCAATCCACTTTCATTATTATTGTTACAATTTACTGGGGAAGGAAATCTACCCCTTTCCCACTCCCCCCTTAACATTCAAAGCTTCTGTCCAAACGTTTTTTTGGCAGAGAATTATATTTGATCACAAATTACACCACTTACGCCACATCGTGACACTGCTACAATATGGCAATAATATAAATGAGTAATTAAAATATAATATTCATGCACAAAAATGCTGCTCTCTAGATGCTATTGCAAGCTACATTGACCATTTCTGATGAAATTGCAGATTTTACGCCACTAGGGGGCACTAGTGGTGAAAAATATATATATATTTTTAAAAATATATTAAATTTGATTAATTAAATGGAAAATGAACCATAACCAATTTGGGTTTCCTCACATTTAGCTACAGTAGAAAAATGTGCAGATGTAGAATTGTCCCAATTTAACTTTTAATAATCTAAAATGTATTATTAATCTTATGGTTATTAGGTCAAACCCAAAGATATACTGCAAAGATTTTTCATTATTCCTTAAAAATGACCCAAATGTACAAATATAATATGACATACAATATAGAATCACATGTTGGTGATGCAAGGCTGACACTTAAGGCAGAAGCATTTGCTGTGGGAATGAGTCAAATACAGGTAAGTTCCCTCCAACAGCCCCTCAACATGAGGCTTAATGGCACAGAGCAGGCAATCTCAGAAGTCAGCTCAAAGCCACAGAGTGATATCACCAATCTACCCCTCTTAAATTCAACTGAATTCTACAGCCTGTGACAGCAGGGGTACAAGCAAGTCCTGGATTCTAATTGGACCATAATCGTTGCTGTAAAACGTTCTTGCCATTTCTCCATTTCTTCCCCATCCGAAAAGAAAAACTTGATGTCATGTCACCTGCCATTATCCGTGTTTACCAGAGGTTATAAATAGCAGGCTTCTCCTTCAGCCGAGAGCAGTCATATGTCAGGCACTCTGTCTCACATCAGCTTTTTTGTGTGTACGCGTGCGTCTCAGCTGTCTCACCTCAGCATGAGTGTGTGTAAGTGTGTCTCAGCTCTGTCTCACCTCAGCATGTGTGTCTCAGCTCTGTCTCACCTCAGCTTGTGTTTGTTCATATGTGCATCTCAGCTTTGTCACACCTCAGTTTGTGTGTGTGTGTGTGTGTGTGTGTGTGTGCATATCAGGAGTCTCTCCTATGCTAGTATGTCTTAGATCTTTCTCAGTTCTGTCTCTCCACATCAGCCTTCTTTCTAACCATTCTCAGCTACACATGGGGCTATTCTGGCACACAATGATAGTGATGATCGCACTGCTGCTCAGATACCATGATGATGGAATGGCTCCAGGCCAAGCAGTTACATATTCATGACATGTTTTCAACGCGTTTCCAGCATGAGTAGTGGCAAAAATGGATTATAAACGACAAAGCAGGAACACACCCACTTATTTCTAACAGTAGATTTTCAGAATACCGACAGACCTTATATTCAAAGTATTGAATCCACCCAACAAATGTACAATGGTGTTTAATGCATCTTGCTCTTCAATGTTTTTGAGTAAAAAAAATATTAAGATAAAGGTAGATTATTAGAAAAGATTTACAAAATATTTAGATAATTTTTTTGTTGCAATATTCAAGATATAGCTGAACACTAAGACTTAGTCAGGCTTTAGCATAGTCACATTGCATTTGTAATGCTTAATATAGTTTAAAAAAACCCATTCAATTAGAAAATAACCATATGCGATAAACAATTGACTACTTCTAGAAACAATATATCCTGTTTGCTTCTTTCTTCAGGTCTGGAAAAAATGTAGTGTAGTAGGACCCTGAATGTCTTCAGCAATACATTTTATACCAAAACATTTCCCCCTCATGAAATGTGCTTCTGTACATATTTATTTACATATTGACTACATTCACCTTCACGGTTTTAGCTTTATGGGGGCTTTTCTGAAATACATTATTGTAAGATGCATGGGGAGGGAATAAAAAAACTAAAACAAAGAAACACCTCTAAAAATTCACAGGTTGGGGCCCTTGTGTGACTGCCCAGGTGAGAATAGTACTGTGAAACCAACAACATCCAAACACCTCCCAGTACCACTGCACTATTACATCTATGGGTTTGAATGGGAGACCTGTCAATCTTCAATATGGACCAAACACAATCGGAGCAGTGCCTGTGTCTAAAACCACCAACATTGCTGCAAATCTTTTAAAATATTATATATAGTGTGTTCTTGCGTGGACATTTGTGTGGCAGTTAGGGGTCAAAGGTCACAGGGTGAGGTGATATGGCACTGTTTGGGGTGGGGCCATGAGAGCGCGATGGTCCACAGCCCATGTCCTGGGAGTGGGGCCTCCAGGTGCGAAAGGGATGGTTTCAGAGTAGGGGATGGGGGCGGGGTCCTGGCGACCTCACACACTGACGGACGTCTGGTCACCTGACTCAGAGGAGGAAACGGAGGACGATGAGTGTTTCCTCCAGCCGGGCATCCTCTGGATCATGCTGGGATGGAAGTCGGCATGGCGACGGGCGTGCTTGGTCAGGTGGTCGCTCCTCATGAAGCACTTGTCACACAGTGGGCAGGTGAAGCGCTTCTCGCCAGTGTGGGTGCGGTAGTGTCGCGTCAGCTCGTCCGAGCGGGAGAACTTCTTGGGGCAGTCGGGCCAGGTACACTGGAAGGGCCTTTCGCCTGGGGGGGCAAGGGGAACAACCATCAGAGGGCAACACCGAGTTGCGCACATGAGAACACTTGTTACATATAGCCGAACTTCAGGATCTCACCAGGGAAAAAACGGGGTGTCCACAACCCTGAATGTTAAAGTGCATGCGACTGTGTGTTGATATGCTCTACTTGAAAAAAAAACCCAGTTCTCAGTAACAATAAAATAATAGTAATCAAAATGATCTAATATTATCATTTTAAATATAGTGTATGCAACCCCACCAATGCTGCGTGGAGATGGAAACCTGCTTCCTGTGATCTTGTGGAAGATATGCAAAGCATCAAATTGCTGTGACTTATATGGAAAAAAAATGTGTGCAGTCATATGAGGTTAACGTGGTGATATGCAGTACTGAGACAAGGGCCAGTCAACGTGTGTGGATATGCACGTTTATTCTACGGCGACATTACTCCTTTTCACTAAACAGCAGATTTCGACACGTTTGTAATGAGCGTGGGACTTGTCTCTCCCCCCCATTTTTTCTCTTTATATGAATCAGAATCGTCATACGCACAAAGTCTTAACATATGGTGACACGCATGTTTCGGCTCATGGCTTAAAAACCATTACAGAACTGCGCAATAGCCCAGCGAAAGCATATGTTCTTCTCGGTTCTGGACTCGCACTCCCTGTCAACAGGGCGGCACTGTACCGCCCCCTCGGAGGGCGCGCGCACCAATCTCAGCCCCCTTGGCAATGTCACACCTCCGCGTGTTAGGGGAGCAATTCCTGTGATTTCTCGTATTTCCGAACGCAGCGTGCCCTAGCGTGACCGCGACACACATGACTTATACGTAGTGTTTACTCACCAAGGGTATGATGAGTTTCTTCTGAAAGACTATTTCGCAACCTCGTGTGCGCAGGCGGTTTTTTACCACCTGGCTCGCCAGTACACACGCATTGAGAGCGGAATCAGGGACTTCGGATAATACGTTTGCTACGCATTTCAACAATATCCCCGATTATTATGACCTCATTTACGATAATTTAATCACATATAATCTCTTCTAACATTTCCACACAAACTCACTGCAATATCTTCCGCCAGGCTGACAGGGTATATTTGAAACCGAGAACGTTTATAAGTCATGTATAGTATTACACGACTGAAATTGCCTGATTTGTTTAACAAGTGATAGTTCCGCATTTCAAAAAAAGCTTACCGGTATGCACCCTGAAGTGGGCTTTGAGATGAGATGATTTCCCATACACTTTGCCACAGCCGGAGAAAGCGCAGCAATGTCTCTTTTCGGGGGGAGGGCGAAATTTCCTCGTTTTCCTCTCCCACGCCTGCATTGCCGCCACCCCGACTGGCTTCCTCCGTCCCAAATCCCTCGTTTCCCCAGTTACCCAGCTGCCACGGACACCTTGCTGGTTAGACGCATCGCTCTCACCCAAACACTTTGTTCCGCTGCCGTTGCGGCTGACCGGGTTACATTTATTCAAGTCGAGCAGAATCATTGCGACCATTAGCAAAGTCCTGTTCTCTTGGTTCTCCTTCGACACGTCTTCCGTCGGGATCATTTCAGGACAGCGGGGTCTCTCCGCTCGATTGGAAATAGAGACCAAACACTCTGCTGCAAAGTCAACGTCTGACATAGCTATTCCCGCTGGTTCAGAAAACGGAATATACAAATTCAAATTATAAGATGCGCGCGAATTTAGCAAGTCCCCTTTGAGAAACCGTATGACATTATCTCTTTTGAAAGCCAAGAGTTAGTGACCACGATAACCCTGAAAATCATGTGGTTTGTTCCTCGCACACGTGTCGTCTTCAACGTGACTTATATATACGTGAATATTAGTTTAATATTTAAAAAATCCTCACAAGTATCCAAATACGAATGGTTAACATTTAACAACTGTCGAACTTTATTTGTCTGCAGAATTTAAACAAAAAATATAATCCAGGAAGTCATCAAACAGCACATGCCTTGCTAGCCACACTTGACCAGATCACACATGCGTCAAATAGTCCACCACAGCATTTCGCTGTCCTCTTCTCTGAGTAACAATTTCGCGGAATCCCAGGGTGTCATAATAAAGACTGGCTCCAATTGGCTAAAAGTAACAGTGACGCGCCTTTTGTGTACACTGTGCTGAATCATCTGATACCGGTTGTATTGACAATTTTGAGACCCAATAGCATGTACGGGATGAAAAATGGGGCGTTGCCAAAAGCGAAACCAGGAACTAGTACTAGAAATTGTTTACACAGAGTACACGTGTTTTATTAGAAGAACTATTACCATTTGTCCTACTTGAGAGTGGTTCAAAATATATGTTTTTGTTTTTGCTGAATGTGATCTGCTTGCAAAGGGTTCTCAGAAAACCAGCTGACTAACAAAGTTGGAGTGGTCAAACCAGGTGAAATACACAAAAGTGTTCCTCACAGAAATTTCTGATTTGTCATGTGATGCTCTCTGTACAGATAAGATTAGTATTACATTAGCATAGCACATCTGAGGGGCTAAACAAACACAGAACTAATGCTGTCAGTTCAACTGACGGATATTTTATGTCCCTGTCTAATAAAATTTCATGTGTGTTTTTCTGATAAGCAAAAACAAAATGTAACTGAGTTAAGATTATACTCATTCATATCTTTAAAGCAATCCCTCCACAGGCTGATTTTGTGGGGTGGGTCACCTCATGGTGCCCGCAGTACCAGAATGAACGATCTTCACCGCGTAATGTCATTGCTTCAATTTTTATTTATTTGGTAAGTCAGGATTTAATTGGGGTGAAAGTTTTAGGAAATGTAGGGGGTGTGCCTCTGGATGTGCAGACAGGTGACAACCATTAAGGTAGGATCACACCACATTAGAAAATTCAGAGGAGGAACTGAAAACCAGAAACTGTTACCATTTACTGTGGGAAAACAAAACCATGTGACACCAGCAATGACACCCCATCCTGAGCTCAGTGATACCACTCAGTAGGGGGCTCCCAGGGGGCAGTAGCGGATTCACAGGGCCAGTAGAAGGCAGTAGGGGGCTAACAGGGGCCATGTATATTGACATTTTACATTTTAAGCAGTTTAGCAGATGCTCTTATCCAGAGCAACTTACAAGATGTGCATTAATACATGGTAGGAACAATCATAGTTCGCGCAAGAGATCAGTGCAGTAATACAGTGATAGACATCGTTGTAGGCAGCTGCATACAATGCCTGTAACACTGGGAAGGAAAAGGTTAGTAATTAAAAATCATTTTTTTTTTTTTTACAAATGAGGAGTAAGCAGGGATACATATACAAAAAGTATTGAACATGTAGGCAGTGGTAATGACAATTGGCTAGATGTACAGAACTCTGGTAGTGGAGTCTGAAAAGGTTGGTTTTGAGTCTCTTGCAGAAGATTGCAAGTGATTCCGCGGTCCTGACCGATTGCGGAAGGTCATTCCACCACCGAGGACAGAGAAGATGCGAGACCGTGAGGAGCGGCTGCCAGAAGCCCATTTCCTAGGAATTACATTTTCAAGAAAAAGTAAGAGGTAAGATTGCAGTGGGAGACCTTTCTGACAAAAAGAGACAAACATACATATGGCATATACATACCCAGGTGTTTACAGAATGGCAGCTGTTTGTGGCTAACTATCTCGAGGGAGACATTGCCATGGATGGTGCTGAATCAGGGGCAAACCTGCAAAACAGCAGCTGTGCCATGCTCTTCCCAGGTGTCTGCTAAGGTGAACCACACCAATGTTCTACACTCACATGCACAGATCATGCCCCCATCCAAATGCTATCATCCAAATGATGCCATTTCAACCAATATTGGAATATTTTCCAACCTTCCTCACTCAATTCTATAGGCTAATTGCTGAACTGGCAAAAACAGTTAACTTTTTTAACAATTAACGTGTAAATTGACCCCAGTTTGCCTTGCTGAATGAGTTTAGACCTTGACCTGTGGGTGGTGTCCTCTTAATGTCATGTGCCTCCACTGCAGGCACGGAAAATCTCGGTGCCACACTTGCGGTTTTCAAAATCTAATGGCTCATAATGGTTTAGATTAACTCAAATAAACGTTGTAAAACTCACAATAACTGTAACATATGGTTTTAAAACAATTACTTCAGTATTGTTCAATTAACTTATAGGTTTCTATAAATAAAATAAATTAAAACATGGCGTAGCAAAAAGCATTATAAACGCGTGGGCGACGACGAACGGCGAAATGAGGCACTTGGGTTGAGTGTAACACGAGCAGGTTTAAGCAGAGGCCCGCAGCACGCAGCAGTTCACTCCAGGACACAATTCTGGGAAAAAATATTTAGTCGAACCGGCCCTTTCTTGTTGCTGTTTCTAATTTGGGATTTCTCAATTGTGGTCCAAATGAAAACGAAAGTTGTGTGGGCTAAACGTTAAAGCATAATGTAATCAATAAATCGCCACTGAAATACTTAGCCTACATTATATTTAACCTTAGCACAAATTATTATCAGGGATTGCAGAATATGCTACCCAGCGAAAACAAGTGGGCCATATCCTCATTGTAAACATCACATGCTGTACAGTGGTGTCTTGACTCACAATAACAAGGTATTTACTGTCGTACCTCGCAGCTGGCCTGGAACCAATTCTGTCACGCCCCCCGCAACGTGTCTCAAAGATCACACGTGGGTGTTCCGCTGTTACAGGAAAACAATGTTATTCATTTCACAAATAGATTTCAGGCAGAAACCTATAGAGGGTGGATACTGACAACGCATTTCGCATTTCAAACAGGTTGAGGTACAATGTTATGGACGAACCTGGGTAGCAGTGCGACAGTAATTCATGTTCAGGCAAAATTGTAGCACCCTACTGACGACGAAATGTTGATCCACATTTGCTGTCGAGAGCAAAGTTTCTTTGATTACACAGAATCGATAAAGGGCAGCCTTTTGAGATTTAGCGTTTGATATTATACTGAACTGTGCTGCGTGTTATTTTCATACACCTGCATAATTATTGAACGCTATTTCGTCTCCAGTGGCGGGTGGTGGCATACACTTAATCCTTCTCTCCGCTTGTAGGCTACTGTCGCTGAGAATTATTAGCTATGCCAGTCAGTGTACTGCGCGGCGTGCTGGTTGTATCGTGATACGTCCTTCCCATTGGTATAAAATATATCGTTTTTGAGGGTGCTCCAAAGAGTCAGATCGTGCTGTTCAATTTCGGGTCACGTTGTTGACATGCCATTTCCAAAAAACCCTTCCCCCTTACCTCCTCCTCCCCTTATGTAAAGAACAGAATGTTCTCTTCCTTGAACTTAAAATGAACTTGAGCACTACAGAGAATCACACTTCCAAGGAGAGCCAGTGGATATTCTACACTTTTATATCCTATTCAAATTGACATATTATTTAGAGAGGAAAGGTCTAAAGACGCAAATCTTTTAAATGAGGTTCCGCACCCATGACGTAAGAACGTGAGTGACGTCACAGAAATGCAGTTACCACTGTCCTTTATGCTATCCTTAATGTATTGATATTGAGAACGTTCATATTCTCTAAAAATGAATATATATATCCTTCTCACTTCTAAAATTCGCCCGAACACACGCTGCATACACAAGGATCAACGTTACTTCACCTCCAACTTCTCATTTGTAAGGATTCCAAATTCAAACGGACACAGTAGCTCATCTACAGATCTGTCAAGTCCCGAAATTAATGTCCAGACCATCGATCAGAAAGCCTGTGTGGGAGTTTGCTAAAGCAACAGGACTCGTTTGTTTCGATCAAAAGATTGCAATAACTTTTGCAAGTGGAATTGTTTTCTAACTTACCCAGAAATATATCTTGCTAGTTAGCCAGCCAGCTTCTAAAATTTCTTGAATTACATTACATTACATTACAGGCATTTGGCAGACGCTCTTATCCAGAGCGACGTACAACAAAGTGTTAACCGTAGTCAAGAACAGTTTAGCTGAAAGCCACCCTAGTGGGAAGTACAATTCCTGGGTGCTAGGAGAAACCACATAGTTAAACTAGGACCCTGTAGGTAAATCTGTAGCCACAATTCAGAGGTAGCAGTAAAGCACTCAATGCAGGAAATAATGCCTAAGCCTAATACAATAATTGTATTGACACTGACTTCCACCAAATTGGCTTATGTGGTATTTATTGTTATGTTTTGAGTGTCTGTTCGGTCTGTTTTTGTTCTTAGTTTATTTACCAGTCATTCATTCTCGCTTCAGTCACGTTCTGTTCCCCGTCTGTCTTTGATCCTGTATTTCGAGTTCCACTCCTTGTCTTGTCATGCACTTCGGGAAATTCTATGTTTCGGTTTTTCCGTCTTTGTTTCTAATCTCGTTTTACTTCCTTCTTACTTTCTAATTACACTTTGTATATATTAGTTAGATGTATATAGTACTAACCTACTAACAGGGTTGGGAGGGTTACTTTGTAAATGTAATTAGTGCCTGATTACTGATTACACGGCTCTGAAAGTAATCCGATACGAATACAGTTACATGTCTCAAAAAAGTAACGTATTCAGATTACTTTTAGAATACTTTTGGATTACTTACTTTTTCCATCACAGATGGGTATGTTTTGGGGTACAGGAGACACTGGGAAGCTGTTATATAGCCAAAGGTGGTGCTACTTAGTACTAAAAGGGTGCTCAAACTTTTGCACACACCATGTTCACTTTTTTATAAAAACTTTATTAAAAACAAATTACCAGTAATGTTACAGACCTGAGAGCAGATTAACATAGTATACAGTAGGATGGCAGTCTAAGCACAATAAAGTGTTTACTAGCTACCATTAGCTCAGCCTCACTTGTTGTCAGTCACTTGCCCCCAGTATATTATGCATTCAGCAGCAGTCTATTAACTTCGATTTTATCCCGTTTTGAAATGTTATCGTTTCAACAATAAAGAAAGCAGTATAAAATTAGCAGAGCAGTTATTGCGATGCCTCAAACTGTAGTGTGGGAGAATCAGATCTCAGCCAGGGCCAGATAGACTGAGTGATCCGAAACCACATTTAACACATTTCTTCAGAGTCAGATGTAATCGGGTTTTATTGTATGCGAAATCACCTACAAGAAAACATAGTATGCTCGCCGCGCAGCCTAAGAATGCTGGCAGTAAACTTGCGGGATCTCTAATACAAAGTTAGAAGTCTAACTTAAGCATGGTGGGATTCGCTTGCTTAATTGTTAGCCCATGTCCTCTCACCCCTCGTGCTGCGGAGCTCGAACTGGGCTCATAAATCCTAGTGACAGGGTGGACCAGGCCGTGTATAACGTGGGCTGCTGCTGGCCCGGTTAGCAAACCATGCAGGAATTTGGCCATGTGCAGACACTAGGCCACACAAACTGACCCACCAGAAACACAGGGACAGAGCATGGGGCTCAAAACTTCTCAAAAAAAATCCCACAGTAGGCTAAGGTTAGGTAACAGCAAATTACTGCAGAACTGTGTTCAGTAAACTGAAGGTTAGCTAACGTTGACTTACCTCCAAGTGCTTTTTGAGATTCGACGTAGAGTCCTTTGATGCCGACAGTATCTTTACAACTGGAAGACACAAGGTACACTGGACCGACAGATTTTTCCCATGTTCTGATTTAAACTGGAAATGGTGTCGATAACGCCACAAACTAAAAGCTGCTTTTTCTTCCATCTTGCCGCTATCAATGTTTGTCTGAGTGCGGGCGCGCGCTTTTTTTTAACGCATTTTTTTAACGCAGTTTTTTGGTTCTGTGCAGCGGCTGTAGTTTTCGTGAGCTGTGTGATGATAATCATGTAGGCGTGAGAATTTCATGCTGTAGCTTTAGTAATGAATATTAGCTCATTAATGTTTGTAAGGAAAACTTTCCACCAAGAATTCCAATAAGTAATCCAAAATGTATTCACTTCAGGTTTATTAAAGTAACTGTATTCAGATTACTCGTTTTTCAAATGTAACGCGAGCTGAATACAGTTACTTGATTTTTGTATTCTGATTACGTAACGCCGTTACATGTATTCCGTTACAACCCAACCCTGCCTACTAATCTACTAACATTAGGGATTTAGATTAAGTTACTAACACTACTAATCACTAATTATCTCACGCTTCTAACTATCGCTATCATTCTCTCTCATTGTCCTATCTCTGTACGCTTCTTACTTTTCACTTCATTCACATGCAGTTTTCTATATGCGTTCCTCCCCTTCTAACTATGCACGTGTCTGCCTGCTCTTCCAGGTCATTTATTGTCTATGTGTTTGTGTTATTCCCAGTCCGTGTCTTTCGTTTCCCCTCATTATTCTATTAGCGAATCCCCTCGTTTTTTAACCTATGTTCCTGCCCTTCTCTCCTCCCAGTCACACCTGAATCCTATTGTGTTTCCCTTCCCTGCTTGTATATAAGTTCCGTGTTTATGTTCTATTCCCATCAGAGTTGATCTTCATTCCCTGAGCCGATTTATTGTAAGCCAGAGTCTGTAGCATTTCCTTAGACACCCCTTCTGTTTTTCACTCCGAGCCTGCCTTCCGATTTTGTTTGTTTACCTATCTGCTTCCCGGTTTTGACTTTTTGATTTGTTTTGTGACTTCTCTTTGCCTCGTGATTTTGTACCTCCGCTACCCTGACTACTGGTTTTTGATCCTTGCCTGAAATTAAACTATTCTTTGCCAAATCCTGATCTGCGTCTGGGTCCTTATCCCGTACCTCACAATTTATAATTTGAAACCTTACAATAGTTTATAGCAAATGTTTTCAGCATAGCTGTTGTAAAAGAAGAACAAACCACCCTAAGCAGTGCAGTCTCAGGATATATGTACAGTGACTTTGGAAAGTATTCAGACCCCTTCATTTGTTCAACACTTTGTTGTGTTATAGACGTAATTTAAAATTGATAAAATATATATTTTTAAAGGAAATTTTGTTCCCAATTTGGTAGCCAATTACACCTGCTATTTTCACATCAATCCCCCCCTCATACTATGAGTTCACTGCCGTAGCCCTGTGACCAGCGGTGTCGAAGGCGAAGCATCGTCTCTTCCGAGACGGCACTCGCCAAGCCGTCGACCGTAACTCCGGCACCCCAGAGCCACTCCTGTGCACAGCGAACATCCTGTCGGCTTCCCTCCCCCCTCCCTGGGGTGGACAGCCAATTGCCGCCCCCGATGGCACTCCTGGCCAGAGCTGACTCTGGCGTGGCCAGGGAATGGAACCCCAGTCACTGTGGCCAGCGTCGAACGTTGTAACCACTGGACCACGCAGGAGGCCAAATATATATTTTTGACATCAATCTACACACACTACCCCATAATGACAGCGTGTGGGTGGATCATGCCAAAATGGGGCGAATTATTAGTCGAAGACAGTCACTTATGTGTCGATGGAGGTCAATGATATGGCTAATTATAACATGAAGGAGGCGACTAATGAAATGACGAATGATGCACCTCACTGACAATCCTTGAAGCGAAAACTCATTTTTAGAAATTGTTGAAAATGTATTGAAAAACCCCCCCAGAAATATCTCATTTACATAAGTATTCAGACCCTTTATTCAGTACTTTGTAGAAGTGCCTTTGGCAGTGATTACAGCATCGAGTCTTCTTGGGTATGCCTCTACCTTGAACATCCTCTCAAGCTCTGTCAGATTGGATGGAGAGCGTGGGTGAACTGTGATCTTCAGGTCTCTCCACAGATTTTCAATGGGGTTCAAGTCCGGGCTTTGGCTGGGCCAAACAAGGACATTCAGAGACTTGTCCTGAAGCCACTCCAGTGTTGTCTTAGCTGTGTGCTTCGGGTCTTTGTTGTGCTGAAAATCGAATCTTCGCCCCAGTCTGAGTTTGTGTGCGGTCTGGAGCAGCTTTTCTTCAAGGACCTCTCTGTATTTGGCTCCGTTCATTGTTCCCTCAATCCTGACCAGTTTCCCAGTCCCTGCACCTGAGAAGCATCCCCAGATTGCATCCCCAGATTGCATTTCTAAGGCACTTCCTGTTTCCTGTTTCCTGTTTCCATTTTGAACGCGACGCGCGCTGTAGTAACTGCTGCTCCAGGTTTTCGCTGCCCGCATTTTCTACACTTTTATACTGATTTGGATACAAAACTCTTTTCTATTTTTTTATCTTTTTCGGTTATTCCTAACTAACCAACCCATACGGGACTCGAGCACTGTGGTTTTCTGTTCGACACCCAAGAAAACATTACGGTAAGGAATTCGACCATGGCTTCCTCCCTTGTTTCCTGCTTGGAGTGCAATATGTTTAGTGTTAGTTCTGACGCCAAGTTTAACGTAACTGGTATTTGTAGGAAGTGTGAACTTAATTTAGAATTGGCGCAGAAAATAGTTGAGCTTGAGGACCGCATCCGGACGCTTCGCCAGATTCAGGAAGGAGAGAGTTACATAGAGTCTTTTCTGTTAGCGCCGGACGCACCAGGGAGTTTAAATAGCCTAGACATTAGTGCTATTCCCCCAGCAGAACCTTCGCAGCAAGGCGCTTTTGTCACGGTTCGAGGGAGGCATAGTCGCCGTCCCAAGGAGGTCATACACCTAACTCACGTTTGAATCGTTTTCCCCACTCAGTAATACACCTACTGAGAAAGCTCTGATAATTGGCGATTCCATTTTACGAGACGTGAGGATAGAGTCACCAGCGACCATAGTCCAATGTTTGCCTGGGGCCAGAGCTACCGACGTGGAGGCAAACTTAAAGGTGCTAGCTAAGAATAATCGTAAATATTCTAAAATTATTATCCACGCTGGCACCAACGATGTCCGACTTAGGCAGTCGGAGATCACTAAAAATAATTTTGTTTCGGTGTGTAAGCTCGCTAAAACACTCAGTCGGGAAGTAATTATCTCTGACCCTATCCCTACCCGTAGGAGTGACGAAGTCTACAGTAGACTCACGTTGCTAAATCGCTGGATGGCTAACTGGTGTACTGACAACGACTTGGGCTTCATAGACAATTGGCCTACTTTTTGGGGAAAGCCTGGTTTACTGAAGAGAGACGGACTCCACCCGAACTGGAGAGGTTCTCTTCTATTATCTAGAACATTATCCCGTAGTATAAATTCGCAAAATTTATGACCTCTCAGAGCGCTAGCCAGGCAGCAGACTTCTGGTCCTAAACCACTGTCTGCTAGCTTCCAAAACCCGTGACTAGCTTAGCTATTGAGACTGTGTCTGTCCTCGTTTTGGAAATGATTTTAGAAGTAAAAAGCTATCTGAGCACACTGGCTGTCGTGGCATTTGTGTACACAATCTTATTTATATTAAAACCTCTCAGCCTGCAGTAAGTGTTGCCTGTAGTAAGACGCATCTTAAATGTGGATTGTTAAATGTTAGATCACTTTCCCCCAAGGCAGTTCTTGTGAACGAACTAATCACCGACCATAGTTTTGACCTGATTAGTTTCACTGAAACCTGGCTTAGGCCTGACGAATACAGTGCACTTAATGAGGCATCTCCCGATGGTTATGCCAGCTGCCAAGCGCCGCGTCTGTCCGGTAGAGGGGGCGGTGTTGCTGTGATTTTTTCGACAAAATTTAGTTTACACCTAAATGTGGGGATAAGTTCTCCTCTTTTGAATCGCTTTTATGCTTTCTGGACGGTCAAAAGATCTAGTTACCTCAGTGCAATCCTTCCTCTTAATAACTATTTATAGACCACTTGGACCGTATACTGTTTTTCTCTCCGAGTTTGCAGAGTTTTTATCAAGCTTGGCAACTATGGCGGATAAAGTTGTGATTGTTGGAGATTTCAACATACATGTTGATAATGACAGTGACCCTTTAGGACTGGCTTTTGCAGCTATTATTGACTCTGTCGGTTTTGTTCAAAATATATCTGAACCAACCCACCGCCACAATCATACCTTAGATTTAGTTTTATCCTATGGTATCGATGTCGAGAATATCATTGTGTCTCCCCATAATCCTGTACTATCGGATCACTTTTTGATTTCTTTTGAAATTCAGGTAAATATTCCTATTAAATCGAACCTAAATACTATTCCAGCCGCTCTATAAATTCATTGACGGCTTCAAAACTTATAAACTTACTTCCCGAATCCTTAGTATCAAGTCAGGACCCAAATAGCCTTTTGTCAATTGATCATCAAACTGATGCGTTAAATCACATTTTACGGAATACACTTGATGCGGTTGCACCCCTCAAGAGAAAAAAATGCAGTGAGAAAAAACTTGCACCCTGGTTTACCGACCATACCCGTGCCCTTAAACAAGTTTCCAGAAAATTAGAACGCAGATGGCGCTCTACCAATTTAGAGGTTTTTCGCTCTGCTTGGAAGGACAGCCTCATCGAATACAAGCACGCTCTTACTTCAGCTAGGTCATCGTACTTCTCGAAACTAATTGACCAGAATAAAAACAACCCAAGATTTCTATTTAACACGGTAGCTAAACTGACAAAAACAGTCTTCAGTTTCCATCAGTTATCCTTCTAACTATAATTCAAATGACTTTATGAACTCGTTTACTGATAAGATTGAGACAATCAGAGAACAAATTATGAAAATGACTCCAATATCTAGCACTCCAACTGCCGAGATAGCACAGGGCTATCAGGAGCAGGGTTGCGTAGAGACCCTTGAGTTTTTCACTCCCTTGGATCTGGACAAATTCAGTAAACTGGTTATGTCCTCCAAATCATCTACATGTCTGTTAGACCCCATACCAACAAAGCTTATTAAAGAGCTTTTGCCTGTGCTAGGCCAGCCCATGTTAGATATCATAAATACATCCCTATTATTGGGTTGTGTACCTAGGTCTTTAAAAGTAGCAGTAATCAAGCCTCTTCTAAAGAAACCAAATCTTGATCCTGTTAATCTGAAGAACTATAGGCCCATTTCAAATCTGCCCTTTTTGTCAAAAATTTTAGAGAAATCTGTAGCTCAACAATTAACTGCTTTCCTAAAAACGAATAATCTATATGAAACATTACAATCAGGTTTTAGACCAAACCATAGCACTGAGACAGCACTTATTAAAGTTGTAAATGACTTACTGTTAGCATTGGACACTGGCTGTGTTTCTATTCTAGTGCTCCTTGACATAAGTGCTGCTTTTGACACTATTGACCACCAGATTCTCCTTCATAGGCTAGAAAACCTGGTTGGTTTGCGTGGACGGGCACTCCAATGGTTTAAATCATACTTATTAGACCGGTTTCAATTTGTGCAATTAGATCAAGAGTTCTCTGACTACTCTCAGGTTAAATATGGTATTCCACAAGGCTCAGTGCTGGGACCATTACTGTTCTCATTATACTTGCTACCACGGGTAATGTTATTCGTAAACATGGTATACATTTCCATTGCTATGCCGATGATACACAGCTGTACATATCAATGAAACCAGGTGAAACACTTAAACTCACTCAATTAGAGGCTTGTATCTCTGATATAAAGAACTGGATGACAGTAAATTTCCTGCTTTTAAATTCAGATAAAACAGAGATGATGGTTTTGGGCCCCAAAAATTAAGGAACAAGTTGGATCTGCAGTTAAATGCAGGTGATTGCATAGTTACATCAAGTATTATGGTTAAGAACCTTGGTTTTATTATTGATCAGGACCTTACATTTGACACTCATATTAAAAACACTTCCAGAGTAGCTTTCTTTCACCTAAGAAACATAGCTAAAATTCGGCACTTTCTGTCATTAGAGGATGCTAAAACCTTGATGCATGCTTTTGTTGCATCGAGGCTAGACTATTGTAATGCCTTATTATCCGGCTCCTCTAGTAGCTCTCTAAAGAGTCTTCAACTAGTACAGAATACAGCGGCACGTATTTTGACTAGATCCAAAAAGTATGAGCACATTACTCCAGTGTTAGCATCACTACATTGGCTTCAGATTAAATATCGGGCTGATTATAAAGTACTGTTGCTAACTTTTAAAGCAGTAAACGGACTTGCACCTTTATATCTGACCGAAATGATTGCCCCCTATAAGCCAAACCACGACTGCTTCGTTCACAAGAAGCCGGCCATCTATTACTCCCTAGAATTTTGAAGAGCACAGCTGGTGGTAGAGCCTTCTCTTTTAGAGCTCCTCTGTTGTGGAACGGTTTACCAAGGCATGTTAGGGATTCGGACACAGTTTCAATTTTTAAGTGTAGATTAAAAACATATCTTTTCAGCCTAGCTTACTGCCAAACATAGTCTAGGTGGAGAGATGGAGAAGGCCGTGCCTTAGTGTCTTATGGAGTGAGAAACTTTCCATACTGTCACCTCCTCAATGTGTTACCACCACTGTTATGCTGGTTATCCTTGATCAGGTGTGGATTGTTTGGAACTCTCACATGGCTGCGTGTTTTCTCTGTCCCTCTCCTAATAGGTATGCTGCCATAGCTTACACCTGTTGGGGCTAACTGTATATTTCCTATGCTTGTGCTCCCCTGCTCTTACATAATGCTACTGGCTATAGCACTGCTTTTTTCTGACTGCATGTTCTCTTCTCTGCCTCGGCCTCTGACTCGGGGGCACCTGCCCGAGCCCTAGATCCTGCGAGAAGTGTGAGCTGCCCCATCAACCCTCACCCCACGCCAACCCCAGTTCCTGGATCTGGACCCTCTCCGCGTGGTTTAGCCCCCCTAACCTTGGACTGACCATGACATGGTCTTTTTGGACATACCCTGTGCCGGCCAGAAGAGGATGGGCTCCCCCTTTTTAGTCTGGTTCCTCCCAAGGTTTCTCCTACCTAGGAGTTTTTCCTTGCCACTGTTGCCGTTAGGCTTGCTTTTGGGGGTCTAGGCCTGGGTTCCCCCTCTGTTAAGCGTTTTGTGACAATTCTGTTGTGAAAAGCGCTATACAAATAAACTTGATTTGATTTGATTTGATAGCACAATGCTGCTACCACCATGCTGCACCGTATGGTTTTCCCCAGATGTAGCACTTGGCATTTAGGCCAAAGAGTTACATTTTTGTCTCATCAGACCAGAGAAACGGTTTCCTCATGCTCTGCCCATTGGCAAACTCCTTGGAGTGCTGCAGAGATGGTTGTCCTTCTGGCAGGTTCTCCTATCTCTGCAGAGGAACTCTGAAGCTCTGTTAGAGTGGCCATTGGGTTTTTGGTCACCTCCCTGACCAAGGCCCTTCTTGCCCAGTTACTGAGTTTGGCCGGGATGGCCAGCTCTAGGAAGAGTCTTGGTGGTTCCAAACTTATTCCATTTCACAATAATGGAGCCCACTGTGGTCCTGGAAACTTTAAATGCTTTAGCAACATTTTTATGCCCTTCCCCAGATCTATGCCTCATCACAATTCTATCCTATGGAGAGTTCCTTGGTCTTCATGGCTTCTTTTTTACTCTGATATGCACTGTGAACTGTGGGACCGGTGTCTGCCTTTCTCATGTCCAAATCATGTCCAATCAATTGATTTTGCCACAGGTGGACTACAATCAAGTTCTAGAGGCATTTCAAGGATGAACAAAGGAAACAGGATGCATCTAAGCTCAATTTGGAGTGTCATAGCAAAGGGTCTGAATACTTATGTAAATGAAATATTTCTGTTTTTTATTTTTAATAAATTTGCAACAATTTCTAAAAACATGTTTTTGCTTTGTCATTATGGGGTATTGTGTGTATATTTAGGGCAAAAAAATAATTTCTGAAGGGTTCTGAATACTTTCTGAAGCGACTGTACGTATATGCACGCCTAGGGTGGTGATGTGAAAGCACAAAAGCACATATACATCCTGGGAATGCATGGCTTGTTGTGGTTTATTCATTACGTGTATATATATATATATGTATATATAATATATATATATATATATATATATATAGTATATACAGTGCCCAACCCCCTTGGTGAAGATGAGCAAAAAAAGCTATGAAAAAATGTCTTTGTTGTTCACATCAGCTTCATCTTGCACTCAACATATAAAATAAATCTAACCTTTAATTGAATCAAAATGATTCAAAGAAAAAAATATCCATATAAAACAAATAAACATTTTCCTCAAAAATATGTCACAATTATTGGCACCCCTGCATTTAGTACTTTGTGCACCCTCTCATTGCCAAGATAACAGCACTGAGTCTTCTGCTATAATATTTGATGAGGTGGGAGAACACAGAGTCCTTAGTCCTTGCGTGTGGACTCTCCTCTTCAGCTCACCCCACAGGTTTTCAATGGGGTTTAGGTCAGGGGACTGGGATGGCCATTGCAAAACCTTGATTCTGTGGTCAGTGAACCATTTTTGGGTGGATTTGGGGGTATGCTTTGGATCATAGTCCTGCTGGAAGATCCAACTATTAACTATTTTAGCCTCCTGACAGAAGCAATCTGATTTTGATCTAAAATCTCCTGGTACTTCATGGAGTCCATGATGCCATGTATCCTAACAAAGTTCCCAAGGTCTTTGGAAGTAAAACAGCCCCATAACATCACACATCCACCACCATTCTTCACAGTGGGGATTAGGTTATTTTCTGGCCAATTTGGTGTTCGGTTCCACTCAAAGTTCCAGTGAAGTTTAGCAAACTCCAGGTGCTTACGTTTGTAGCTTGATGACAGCAGAGGCTTCCTTCTGGTAAGCCTTCCAAATAGCTTGTTGGTATGGATGTGGCATCTACTTGTAGTTTTGGAGACTTGGTGACCCCAAGATGCAACCAATTTCTGCAATTCTAAACTGTGATCCTTGGAGAAATATTTGCCTCTCGAACCATCCTCCTCACTGTGCATGGGGGCAGAATACACTTGCGTCCTATTCCAGACAGGTTCCTCACAGCTCAAGTTGTTTGAAATATTTATACCCCAGTGAAACAGGAAGTCATGGATGACTACTTAAGTGTTCCTAAAGACTGAGGTGAAAATTGTAAATGAGAATAAAATGAATTTAGATTTTGTTAATCTATGTCAATGTTCTTAATTGACGTTGCTCATTTGTTTTGGAGACAACCCTATTCAGGGCAGCATGGTTTGCATTTGTTACATAAGCTTGCAGAAACTTTGGTGGGTGAATTCACAACGCCAGTAGCCTCTTTTATATGGAGTCTGGATTGTCGCCTCCGCTAGCTTTGCCAGTCGCTTCTCACAGTAACCTGCACAGGCATATTGGTGACTTTCCAAGGAATCCCAGTGGGTGACTAGACAAGGATTGTCAGTGAGGTGTATCATTCGTCATTTCATCAGTCGCCTCCTTCTTGTTATAATTGGCCATATCATTGACCTCCATTGACACATAAGTGACTGCCTTTGACTAATAATTCACCCCATTTTTGGCATGATCCACCCACACATACTGCGTGAGACAGTCATTTAATTCAAAGCTCCAAACTAGGGTTGTCAGGTCCTTTTAATAAAACCAGCCCAATGTATCAAAATGGCCACATTTCCACAACCCAAACCTCAAACACTGCTATTAAATGCAACAGAATTACAGCCATTGTCAAATATATTGTAAAACTATAAATTAGATTGTTTGATACTATCATAAAAACATACACTCTGAATGTGTTTTTCTGTTTTGAGCTGGTTATGAAGATCAATATGATGAGCGTGCTAGCTAGTTTGTTAGTGTTACTGTTGGCAGGGAGAAAAAGGCTGGCAGCAGTCTGTTGGACGGGTTTGTGGCTATAGTTGAGTGTGCACTCCTGTGCAAATCAGCATGTCCTGTCGGTATAGGTGGAAGTTGACTAGTGCTGATTTAAAGTCAGTTTAGCTTGTTTCAACAAAATGGTTAAGATTAGGTTTCGTGTAAAATTATCTGATTTTATATCAGTGTTTAGGGGCAATGGCTGCCGTGAACTATCATATGACTGAGCCAATGCTCACTCTGCTGACTCTGCTACAATGATGAGTGAAATTATGTTTTTAATGATTAATTGATTAAAAACTGAACCCGCAGACAAAAAAATAAACCATTTCCATTACAATCACTTCCATAAATCCGCTATGCATCACAGAGTCAGGGGTCTTAACATTTGCCTTTATTAGCTCCGCTAGTATCAACATTTCCCCCACTACTGCTACAAACAATCTCACAGACTTCCAGCGCGGGGGCGCCATATTCAAAACACCTCAGTGTGTGAAGTTCAACCACCAATTGAATGTTAGATCCCACCCACTGGCTTTGATGGATGATGTTGACAGATTTCATTATTTCCCATTTCACACCACAGACGAAATGTAACAATATTAACTAATTAATGAAATATAGAAATAAACATTGAAATAATGAAGAGTGAAAATAAATAATCGAATGTGAAAATAAATAAATAGATGTGGAAATATATAATGACGTGTTGATAAATAAATATTTGACATTTAATTATTTATGTTGAGATTTACTTTTTGTTGTTGTTGTTAATTAATTAATATTGGCAAATTGAAGTATGACAAACAGAAACATATTTATAAATATAATAAAGCATTATGTGCAATAATGCAAATTTAATAAAACAGTGATAAAAGAAAACTGTAAAACAAAAACAAGAGATTCTAATTTCATTTGCGAGTTCCATAAGATATTTTTTTATTTGAAATAAACCCTTATCAGTTTCCACGGAACCTGATGATATTCCAGAAATTTAATTGAATGGAATTCTGTAGCGACGTCGTCTCCTGACATTCATGGTAAGCTTGTTTTCCTTATGGCGTTCCTATGGCATCTGAAAATTATATTTCCTTCACGGTGCTGCTATTTTATTTGTCCTTAGCCGATAAGCTGTGCGAAATAACTGTTCTTATGAAAGGCCATTAAATAAATAAATAAATAAGAATGAATTACAATCACCTTTGCATTTCCATGCAATACTAAGGACCACGCGATTTATAGAATCTGATAGAAAGAGAGCGCCCTCTGATGGTGAAATAATATACATCTATTTTGTGATATTTGTTGAAATACTTTATAATATGATTTAAAACATGTAAAATGTATTTACAACTATTCTCTCTTGCCAACAACGAATATTATATTGTGAAAATTCATTTATTTTGATAACGGTTCATTTAAGAACGGGAATATAAATAAGATGAAAAGGATCACTGCATTCTCCCTGGCTCACTAGGGAATAATAGAGGCAGTGTAAAACACGCGTGTTTGTGTCGAATTACTGCATTTGTGTGTATAGTATGCAAATCAAAGAGAAAACGTGTTAAATAGGGGACGGTGGTCTTTTATCTTGTTAATATTAGGTCCAACTTTGAAGTAATCTTTTCTCAACATTTGTAAACGAAAAGCCTTGCATCGACTGTATTTACATTCCGACTGAGAATCTGCGTTATTTCTGGAATTATATATTTTTTTAACTTGAGTTAACTTGAAAATGTAATTTATAGGAAAGGTCTTTGTCAAATAGACCCCAACGATTATTATAATAATTGTGATGATGATTATTTTTATTATTAGTATTATATTTATGTATCGTTTTTTACAGAAGTGTGAATCACAGGCAATAACACACTCAGACCCCACATTGGTGTGTCCTTTGTGTTTGTTAACTACCGTTTGACATTTCTTAACCGCGTACTCATTTAAGAAGACGTGGCATTCAACATGTTTACGTTGTCATTGACGACAGTTTTCTTAAGTTACGAGCGTTTGCTGAATCTGACGTGGAACACTCGTAGAAGCCACCTCACGAAAAAAAAATACGAGAAAGATACGATAAAAATACGAAAATGTTCTTGCATGAGGCCCATTGGCTTCAATTCCCCAGACATCAAAGGATACACTGCTATAATGTGGGACATGTAATGGATGAAAACACTGCTCACTTATTCATTTGCTTATGTATTTATTTAAAAATGCATGCCAAAACAATAGCCTATTCACATTAAGGAATACATATTTGCATTTGTCTTCAAATACTACCATGATCATTTCTGAATTACATTTCTTGTCCCCCTCTTTCTCTCTATCCCTCTCTCTCTCATTTTCTCATTGTTGTACAGAATGCATTACATTGCATGCATTGATAGACACAAAATAAACTTCTGGGACTCCTGGAAGATAATTTGCTTTAAGGTAAACTACACTATTCTTATTGCAAAAAACGTGTGCTTCAACTCCTTGTTAGTATACAAGTGCTCACCGACAAAAAAATGAACCAAAAATGACAATAGTGGTATATAATTCACAAAACTTTATACTATAGTATAGGAAAATATTTATAAAATACTGTACAGTAAGTATCATCAATGGTATTGGCACACAATTCTACAGGGGGTAGGTCAGTACTATGGACCTCAAGATAGAAGTTAAACGAAAGGTGACCCGATAGACTCTGCTCACCTGTCATACCTTCTTTGTGTTTGCGCACGCACACACACACACACACGCACACACACACGCACGCACGCACACACACATGCACGCAGGCAGGCACAGTGACTTTTAACATATTTTATGGCAGACCTGGCCTTGTTTACAAAATAATGTACAGGTTAGAGGTGAGGAGGAAGTGCTGTGGAAACACATTTCATATTCCTTTCCAACAGAGCGAGGGAAATAGAACAAGCCATACTGAAGTCTCCTGGGCGAGACAAAAAACACGGACTACTGGGCATGGACTCAGAGATGTTTCCATGAGAAGAAGACATTAAAAAGTATTTTTGATCGGATTCCAGTGAGGGCCAGTGTTGTATAGTGGAGTATTCTACCCAAGGCTCCAAGCCTTCATAAACTGCTAACATATTGTATACCCCCAGCTGCAGTGAGAGTTATGCTCCACGCAAATCTGAATACATGGAGGAGAACTCCTGCCACCAGTGTGGCTGTTTCCCTGTTGTTTGGTTATCTTGACCTCTGACACCTTTGTGTTGATTCCCCCTCCCCCGCAAAAGATGTAAAAATAAATAAAAAGGAGGGGTCAGTAAGTCAAATATGAATGATATTCCGTTTCCAATCTATGACAGACTCACATTTACATTTAAAAATTCCCCAAAACCCAACAAAATATGCTCACAAATGTTTTTACGGTGTGTGCCATCTTGCCTGCTTCCACATAATATTTCCATCTGTAAAAAAATATAATTTGATTTTAATTGTCAAGGGAATAACCCGGAGGCTATACTATTGTTATGAACTATTAGCCAATTGTAACATGTTTCCTTTTGTCTCCAGATAATTAAACACCTAATATGAGCATGGCAGCTAGTTAACACAATAAACCGCACCATGTCGGTCTCCAGTATTGCACATGAACAAATCAAATGAAACATTCTAGAACAGACCATGTAGAAAGCAGAAATGGGGTGTGACTAGGTAAGGTAACCAGTGGGACATTAAAATGAAAACACACCGTCCTATTTACATGGGACATGTTCACTTACCATTTGTGCAACCAGAACATATGCTTAAGTGCTGCCTGTCATCCTGGCATGTACCTTTCAATGAATAAGAGGGCAAAAATCAAAGTGCAGAGTGGTTTAGCCATAAATTGCAATAGTAACTTTTTATATATACGTCTGTTGTTTTAAAGCTACTTACAATGACTCTTTTTGTGTTAATTTCAGAATCTGTTAAAATGTCACAATGCTGTATGTGTAATGGAGATACGTAATGTTCATGGTTCATGAGAAACCTCAGAGTGGGAGGTCTAACAATGACACAATTGTAGTTCTCCCAAAGTCTTGTTTTAATTTTCAGAACTGAATTTCAACACTACCTTCAATTCTGAATATGAAGTACTGCCATCTTTGTGCTTTGATTGAATAGCTCCATCTTTGTGGATAATGCATGCAAAACAGCTACTGTGGGGTCTAGAAGTCTGAGTCCACTAGATTGTTTGTTTTCATCATTCATCAAAGACTAACACAAAATCTTTACTCAGGAGCATGGCCGTATCTACCATGGAGGATTCTTTCTAAGTCTGAGTTGTATTTTTTTACATATTGATTCAGTGTAATACTGAATAAAAGTGGTGAACTACTGTACATAAAATGACTTCACTACGGTATAGCAAAGATTTTGTACAAAACCAAGATTATCGCTTGCTGGCCTGATCGTCATCATTACTTCTGTGTGTGTGTGGTGGTGAAGTGGACCCATCCCGAGCAGGCGGATCTCGTCGTTACTACAAAATCTTTGCTCAGAAAAGATGACACAGTGACGCTTGGGACGACTTTGCTGCACAGCGGGAGTTGTAACTCAGACTGCTGATCTGAAGCCAAGGGAAGCCTAATGTAGGTGTAGGGATCTCTCACATTATAACTCCACTACCACTGAACTCTGTCCATCTAGCTTATTTGTCGTCACCCATGTTTAGTTGTTCTACACCATACAACACTATACTCCAAAACATTTTTCCTTCCCAGTGTTACAGGTATGGTACGCAGATGCCTGCAATGATGTCTATTGCTGTATTACTGCACTGATCTTGTGCGCTAACTATGATTGTTCCTACCATGTATTAATGCACATCTTGTAAGTCACTCTGGATAAGAGCGTCTGCTAAATGCTTAAAATGTAAAAATGTAATGTAATGTAAAAAAGTTGACTGCTTGTATTATAACCAGATTAATGCTATTCATCTCCAGAGATCATCTATCAACAGCTACTTTGTGTGTAGTTTTGTGAAGTCGCTAGCCAAATGTAGCTGTCTCTGTCTAGCAGACTGTTACATAAACCACTTTAGTCAGACTTTACAGTGGTGATAGGCTAATTTAAACTAACGTTAGCAAACGTAGCACACATTGACAGTGGTGATAGGCACAAAGCTACATTTTAGTGTACATTAATCTTGACTTCTGGATATGGCACTGCTCAGGAGAACAATTTGACCTCTAACTACTTCACTAAGCTCTGCTGACATAATTACAAACAGCTGCAAAAACTTTTCCAAAGGAAGTGTCCTTTTTCAAGATTAAACCACCTGCAGTAGCAACATGAACACATAGAGGACCATATTAACTACGTCAATATCCGTTATTAATTGTTACAAGACCAAAACAACTCACACTGATTTATTAGGAGTGTATTAGGAGTGTCCATGTTTTAAAACTTAAATTAAAAATAAGGTGTCACAACATTTTGAGGAAATGAAAGGCAATGGTGTGCAAACAAAATATTTATAGATATTTCAATTTCATACCATCCTTTCTCAAACCACCTTTTAAAAAACATTTGTATCAGTGTTTTATGACATTGTTGAATAACCACATGAGTAAAACCTTTGTGTTAGTTTTCGATGAACGATGAAAACAAACTTTAAACTTTTCAAACTCTTGGTAGTGGACTCAAATTTGTGGACCCCAATGTATGTATTGCAGAATGAACAGAATTGCATAAGTACATAAAACATACTATTTGTGTGGTTCAAATATACAATATATCTTTGAAATAAATTCTATAATACATAGATATGTGTTTTAAATGTTTATAACTGCCGTGTTTTATTTATCTTTAAAACTTTCCATCATAAATAATGACTAAAATATTGCTAAATAAAGAAAATAGTACATGTTATAGAGTTAAAATATTATTCACTCTTGCAAAAAAATAAAAAAGGTAATTATGGTAATAATTTCAAGTTAATGTAGAGCTCTAATCAATCATAGCATTTTTCAAGATGGAAATAATCAATTTATTCAAAAAAGTATAGAGTATAGATTTTTTTATCAAGACAATACATTTAAAAAATAAATTCGTAAATAAGTAAGCCCTGTGTAAAATATAAGCCATCAACATTATATTAAATTATCCCATATCATATCTTTAAAGCAAAGGATTCCATTCAACAAATTATTTTCCCCAAATAAAAATGTGCATCCTGATTAAATTAAATCATATTCTCCAGATGCTCACGTGAATAAAATATGAAGTAAATATTAAGCAAAAATATATTAAAGGTATTTTAAAGACCCTTTAGTTAATGACAGCAGGGGTTTTGCTCTATTTGCACATCTCTCGACCCCATCTCGCAATGTCTTCGCCAGGTCTACACCAGAATCAAAACATTGACCCATCTAAGCAGCAGAGAAATCAAGTATGGACTGCTGGCGGCTCTGTGATTGGTCAAAAGCTGATCTGTGCTTCCTTAAGCCGCTATGCCATTGGCTGTTGCTGATGAGTTAAATATGTGTTTTTTTGTTGGTCTTTGTTCAAGAGCTCCCTGTGAGGTGGAGCTATGACCATAACTTGACCACAGTGACCACACAATTGCAGCAGGACTCTGAAGAGACCATAATCACAACATTGGTGACATCCAATCATGAACCAGAGAATGGTATGCTCCAAACATTTTATCACTCCTGTATGGTCCTACTGGTGTTGTGGCATGGGCAAAACTCAAACCTGACACGAGATTCAATGGCTCCAACAGTAAGGACATTACAGGAAACTACATTTTCCAGAGGCCCTCTTTGGAACTAAAATCAAATCCTTCTCTGCCAACCTGCCAAGAGGTCTGGAGAAAAGGGTAGTGCTTTGCCTATGGAACTTGACCTGGTCTCCTTTTTTTTTTTCTCTACAAATACATGAATCCCACTTTCACATTCATCGGCCCTTGAGGGCTGTGCACAAACTCCCTGCAGATGAGTTCATGAAACTATTAAATAATCCTTGACATCAAATGTGCATATTTTAAAGCATTCCTTGTTTTAAAGTGCATGATTCCTCATATTCAACATCTCCCCTCCCTAAAACTTGCATAGCAAGTGTTATTACATTTTTGAAACACTATACAGAGCGTCTGGTGGAATCGTTTGCACACCTGAAGGCAACGGAAAAAAACGATTCCTCGTTATTGTTTTTTCTCTTGTTTTTTTTTTTTTTTCTCTTTTTCTCACAAGTAGCTGAGCTTGTATCTGTATTCCTAACTGATCTCAGAGAAGGAAACCCCAGCATAAACAGATATTTGTACTAACTGACAAATCAAAACAATAAAAATGAGAAATATGATGCAAAATCATGTCTCACTCTTACATATTGAACCAAACCCTCAGAAATATACTTCAATCCTGGGTTACGGTGTAGAATGAGGACTTTAATTCTGTAAGAGTAGCTTTTAGATCTATTTCAGATCTGTAATTTAGAGGGGCAAAAGTTGGTGCATGCTGGAGGGGTAAGAAAAGCGTGGTTAAACAGATGGGTCTGTCCTCCCTTGCTGTCTTCAATAAAAAGATGACAATGCAGCAGGTAATATAGCATTATGGCTCCAGTTTGTCTCCACTAAATATGAACTACTTTCATGAAAGCTGTCATTTTAGGAATAAGGTTTGGTCACATGACCCCTGATGCTGCTTCAAAAATAGGAAAGTAAAGCATTTCAGATAGATGGCTCACAGAAGGGGGGGTACTCCAGTTCACAACCCACTGTACTGATCTAATGTTTCACTGTGACCAGAAGCATATCATGCTAAAGCTGTCAGTGTCAAATCTGCCCATGTCAGTACCCTTAAGATAGAATCACAGCACCTCCAGCAGACACGTCATGGGATTGCAGTGATGCAAAATAAAAGTACCAGTGGTGATAAAAAAAAGGAGGAAAATCCCCCCCAAAAACCTTTCCAACCCCACCCCCACTTCGCCGCTCAAATCTGATCATTAAAGAAATAAAAATATTTAAACATATATGGCTATTTAAGAATGAAATTCATAGCTTTTCTTCAAGAGGAACAATGCTACACACCCTATTGAACGGTTTGGTGAGTGTTTGGATGCAGGGTGTACGTTTCAGAATGCCAGGGAAATGCAGACTTACTGAAACAGCGTTGGCCTTTGTACACTGCACTATTGGAATTCAGATTCCATCCTGCCTGTTTCTTTATTAATAAAAAGTTGTGCCATGTTATGTGTTATGAGAAGTCACTGCACTGGACTCATAATAAATATAATATTATCCTAATGAATAAACAAATAATAACAGCATTTACATTTCTCTCTGTTAAGGGAGACTAAGGTGGCATCTCTGACACAGCAATGTTTCATAAAAACACAGATTAAACTAATCCCCTTTTGGGTTGAGAGGTTTGCCAAATGTAGTTAACTGCTTTACTTCCTCAATCTCTGGATGTTTCTGCTGGATGCTTTGCAGTGTTTTGTTGAAACCGTCCATTTCTGTGTGCTGGGAGAAGCCCCAACTCCTTTCCCCCCAGAGGAATTCTGGGAAACAGGGAAGACGTTTACACAGTTTCAATTGCTTTGACATGGAGTGCTCGTTCAAACAATTTTGGTTCGTTTTTTTTAAGCGACTCTTTGTAACTCAAAGAACACCAGAGTAAAGGCAGCAGTGTGCAAGAGGTTCAGTTGGCAGAGTCAAAGGTCAAGTCATCCACATCCACAGCGTGATTATTAAAAAAAAAGACAGGATTTCAATTTAACTCGAATATATATACAACCCAATTAATCAAGCAATCAATCAGTCTAGATTTGTGTCTATAGAAAAAAAAGAAGAAAAAAGACTAGGCGCTGCAGGCAACCTTGGAGGCTTCCAAGCCCCGTGCAGCAATACAAACTTGTCAAAGACTGTGATTAAAAGGACATCACACTTAAAATGTGTTTGCAAAGTTTGGAGTGTATAAGAAACAGCTGTCTTCCACATTCAACTGTCTGCAACATCATGGCTGCCACACCATGTGAAATGACAAGTTTGATGTAATGCATCCATCGGGAGTAACATTTTGAACCTATTTGCCAAGTTCGAAGGATATGTGAGCATCAGATGAGGAGAAATGGCTTGAAACGGAAATAACGTGCATTAGCCAAAAGCAAGATGGCCACAGAGTCATGTGACCTGCCATGTTTTGTGTTAAGTGTGGAAAGGGAGTAATATGTTGAACCTCTTTGCAAAGCTTGAAGTTTATTCAAGCATCGGATCAAGCAGAATGTCCAAACATCATGTAAAATGCATAATGGAAAACATTAGGGTGCGTGGCCACCAGAATGGGCCAGCGACTATTTGCTTCTATATGTTCCCTATACGTTTCCTGGAAGCAAATGTAGAATCAAGTCCCTGCAGGATGTGCCGCGGGAGGGCTTACATGTACCAGCGACTTATGGAAAAAAAGCAATTTTTTAAGCTGTGGGAAACATTTTGGGGTGTGGCCACAAACTAGAGATACATACTATTCATTCACAAATCTAGTTGCCCGTTATAAGCGACACATGCTCAAGCAGTATAAAGCTCCTGCAAATGAAAATAATGAAATGAAAATACTCATTGTGGTGGATAGCAAACATTAGGGGACGTGGCCAGCAAAGCGTATGTGATAACGTTTATTCCAGTACCCCACTACCTACGGACTATGTGTGATGTACTTACAAAACTCTGAGATGTTTGCTGCGGGAGGCTTGCATTTTTAAAAAGGCCAAAAAACACAATTTGGAGCAAGTTGTAAGCCAAATGGCAAAGGAGATTGGACATAGCACAGAGACAAGATACGATCTAATGCTTCGCAACAGGCCCATATGTCTAATATATGTATACAAGAAATCACACCCCTGTGACTTATGCTGTAAGAGGCTTATGTTAAAACAAAGTATGCAAAACCGCTCAATTTTGGGTGGTGCACAAACATTAACGGGCGTGGCTGCCAAACATACGCACAATCGCCTATTCCTTCGTCATTTAGATACTACCCTTGCTAAGGAGTAATGAAAACCTAATTATAACGTTCTGCCATGTTGGCCCTGGGAGGCTTGTTTTGACGAATATGGTGCAATAAAAGCACTTTTGTTTTGTTTTGATTGAGCAAAGTGGTGATAAAAAAAAGATATATACTGGCAAGAACAATAGGCTTCCATTCATGAGAAGAATCCTTTTTTTGTCTCAAAAACGACATGACTGAAAGGTGATCCAAGCCAATTAAGCCTAATACTCTGAACGTGACAGTTGTTTTAATACCGAATATGAGAGCGCTGTGATGAAACGATCAAATTGAGAAACGAAAAATAGCTCCATATAATCAATGATTGACACTTGACATTCTATAGGCTGTCTGAACAGCATGTGTGTGAAAGGAACCGTGTAAACACCAGAATGATTGTTCTTGTCTTCTTCTGTCCAGTAAAATAATTGTATTCTTTCTTTTCTTTTCTTTTTTGGTTTGGCAATGGCACCTTCTCTTCCAGTTCAAGAACTCTGTAATACATTGTACTTTCTCTCTTTCTTTTTTTTCTTTAAAAATCAAAGAAATTAACATGATCTCAGAAACATTTCCCCTCACGATGACAGGCAGGAAACCAGAATGGCTTTGTTTGTGTTAAAAAGGTACCGCATGGACCAAACTGAGGGAGCTGGGATGTCGAATAATATACCTCTGGTCCCTGGAGTGGGACAGAGGTCACCCGAGTTTGTTAGCCTTTGGACGTGTATCTCAGGGAGGGGGTGTGGGGGGGAGGGCCCATTACGTGAAGTTCTGCCGGCTGTCGAAGCTGCGGAAGGTGGAGGGTTTGGCCAGCTTCCTCATGGACAGGCTGTCCATCTTGGCCTCGGGCTTAGTGGTGGACTTGCTCCGCTGGAACGGGTTCCGTGCATTGCGCTGCCTGTCCATCTTCTCGCTGATGGAGAAACTTTTGCGGGCGTGGGCGTTGGTGGCGTGTGAATCCTCCGATGAGCAGCTGTTGGCCCGCTCCAACCTGGCCAGTGGGGTGCAGTAGGCTCCACCCCCAGCCCCACCCCCTGCCCCGCCCAGGTAGGACCCACCCCCTGACCCACCTGGGTAGGCCCCTCCCCTCCGCGTCTCTGGCAGTGCCTCTGGGTCCTCTGGGTCAGACTCGGCGTGGCTCAGCTCCGCCTCCCGTTCGGGGTGCGAGGCGCCCAGGTCCGGGGCCTTCTCGAAGAACGAGCCGCCAGGAGAGTCGGAGCGCTCGGGCGCGGGCTGCGGCGTGGAGACGCAGCGTGTGTCAATGCAGTCCGTGATGCTGGTGTACTCGGCCGCCTTCACCTGAACGCCCAGGCCGCCGTAGTAGCTGCGTGGCGTGAACATCAGGCTGTGCGACTTCACCATGGGCGGGTCCTCCATGAACAGCGGCCCGGTGGCAGACAGAAAGCGGCTGCTCTTGGAGCGCTCCAGGGCCTGCGGCGGCTCCAGGTCCCACGGCGGGAGGCTGTCGGGCAGCAGGGAGACGGGACACAGCATCAGGTCCGCCCCCGTCGCCGCGCTGTCCTCGAATGTGGCCGCCGCCTCTGAGAGCCCTGCCCCTGCACCGCCATAGGCCCCCCTGGCCAGCACCGCCTCCATGATCTCGGAGTGAAGGGAGGCGTCGCGCGGGAATGCGGGCATGGGTCCAGGCTCCAGTGGCTGGCCCTCCTCGGACGCAGACACGTAAATGTCAATGCAGGAGGAGGGGCGGTGCTGGTGGGAGACGGACAGTGTGTTGATGGGGAGGGGCCTGGGCTCCCGGGGCATGGCTGAGGCCACAGACTGCGAGCTGTTGGCCCGGTGCAGGCTCAGCGAGCGCTCTTTGAAGAAGCCCTCGATCCTCTCCGCGCCTCCCCCACAGCCACCACCCCCCCGGTCCCGCGTCCCTCCCACATAGAAGGAGTGGCTGCGGGCACGTGGGGCAGCGATGGTGGGCGAGGTGGGCGAGATGGAGCCCTCGCCTGTCTGCTCCAGGGTTTCGTGGATCCGGTAGGCATTGCCATCCTGACTGTTGAAACTGCTCTGCCGCAGAATGTAGGCAGCGTCGGTGCAGTCCGAGGAGGTGCGTGACCGCGCCTTGTTGACCTCGCCCCGCTCCACGCCCGTCACCCGCTCCAGTGCCACGGCAACGCGCCCGATCAGCTCCTCCATCTGGGCCAGGCGGATGTCCACCGTCTGCAGCGATGCCTTCATGAAATGCTCCCTTTCGTTCACTTCCTCCAACCGCATTGCCATGTTCTCCACTCTAAGGGAGGGAGGGGCAGAGAGAGAGAGACAGAGGGTGAAAGAGGCAGACAGGGAGAGGAGGAGAGAGAGGAGGAAGGGCCAGAGAGAGGGAGAGGATGAGTGAGGAGAGAGGGTGGAGAGGGAGAAAGAGAGGCAGATAGGGTGAGAGGAGTAAAGGAGGGAGAGAGAGAGAGAGAGGAAGAGTGAGGAGAGAGAAGGATAGGGGGAAAGAGGCAAATAGGGAGAGGAGGACAGAGAGAGGTCAGAGAGGTAGGGAGAAAGGAAAGGAGAGAGGTGGTAGAGATAAAGAGAAATGGGGAAAGATAAAGAGGAAAGGAGGGGAAGGAGAGCGTAAGTGAGAGAGTAAAAGGGAATAAATTAATTTCACAGAGTCACTCCACTTCTCTCTGTATATAAGTTATTACTGTAGACCAGTGATCTCCAGTGCCTTTGGAGAACTGCAGGGTCTGCTATTTTTTTTCACCTTAAAATCATCAATTCAGACATAAGAGGCCAGGTGATGTGAGATTACTGTGTAATCAACTGCTTTAATTTATCCATTTAGTGCTGAGCAACTATGGAAACCAGCACATTCTGTGGCCTCCCAAGGGCAAGAGTGAACACCACTGCTGTACAGAATATTGCCCTGGCTCTCTGTCTGAGAACAACAGGCCTCTGGGAAATGTAGTACTCCAAGCATATCCCACCTCTCAGACGTCACTCGGATCCTCTCGTCATTGGAGGAGATGAAGCGGTCGTCTTTCTCCCTGAAGTACTCCTCGATGCACTGCTCCTCGAAGTCGTGCACCTTCTTCAGCTCGTCCTCTGTGATGAACAGCTCTGTGATACACGCCAGGGAGAAGGCCATTCTTTAGGACGGTGTACGTAGTTAATTCAGCGCAATGTTCATTACAGAACTGTCTTTTTAAATGCTGCTTTATGGTTGTGTTACAGTTCATTTTTGTATCTATACTGGTGTTCATCTCACCTTATTGTATGCATTAAGTCACCCCTTTGGATGAGAGCATCTGCTAAATAACTAAATGTATTTGCAATGCTGTGTGCAGAGGCAAAAAGGCAATGAACACCATTTTCCATGACTAAAACTTAATTTTTAATTTAAAAATATTTAAATTGACTTTTTTCACAATAAAAAAATGCAGTGGGCTGCTGGGTGGCTCATCTTGTTAAGGTACTGTTCTAGTGTGTGGATGGGCCCCATGGTCTGCATGCTGTTAAGGCACCGTTCTAGTGTGTGGTGAGCCCCAAAGTATGGTATTTTATCCAAGTCATGCCAGTGCGGATTGTGGCCATCAGCCCCATAGATTACACATAATTGGTGGTAGTGTCACCCAGAGAGGGAAGGATTCAATTGGCCAGGTTGTCCGTATCTTATCGCACACCAGCGACCACCGTTGGTCAATCGGGTGCCCACAGTCTGCCGGTATAAAGCTGTACTTGAAGAGTCTTCCTATGACTCATGTCCATGCAAGCTTAACTTGTAGACTGTGGTGTGAAAAGAAGTGGCAGCTAACATCACATGTTTCGTAGGAGAGCACATGCTCTCCCGAAATGACAGCAATGAGCACGGCTTAAGAAACGATTGGGCTTTCCAAATTGGGAGAAAAAAAGAAAAAGCATTAAAAAAAAGCCTGAACACAAAATTGGAGGCAGGAGTGTAAAGACTGGCAGAAGTGGAGAGACTAATTTATTTATTTATTGGCATGTTCCCTGGCCTCTGATTGGCTGTTATCCTGAGGTCCAGTCATGGTCATGTTGCGTTCCAGTCATGATCATATTGCGCTCCAGTCACGATTGCACTGCGGTCACTCACTGAGACCGTAGTCATGCTCGTCGTCGTCGTGTTTCCGCCAGCGGCAGCAGAGGTGCTTCAGGACCATGGTCATATGACTGAAGATGATGAGGGGGGGCGGGAGGACAGGGCGTTCGTGAAATGTCATGATCAGCTGGTACCGCTGGAACTTCCACACCTGGTTGGAGATTGACTTCACCTCGAAGAACGTGTTACTGCGGGGATGAGAGAGAAAGTGAGAAAGAGAGAGAGAGATGGCAGAAGAGAGACAAAGGGGAATTCTTAATTGTCGCCAGAGAATGGATTCTTCATATCTTCATTGTTCTTCTGTACTTTTTCTACATATCACTGATTTATAAGTGTCTAGTGTGGTACATCCAACCAAACCTTTTGCACCATGGCAAATTATATTTCTGTATACATATTTAAGGTATTAGGGCTGTGACGGTATTACATTTTCATGATATGATAATCATACTGGTCAATATCATGGTTTTCTGTATATCACTGTATCAGTTTTTAAGCAAAGAAAAGTCATATAAACTCAATCTGTTTATTGTATGGCTCAGATTAATATACAATTGAAATAGAAAAATAAAACAAAAAATGCAACTGAATATAGTTCATCCTTGTAATTGTATGATTAAATCAATTTAAATAACTCACATTTTGCTTTATCGCGTTATCAGCTTTTCGGATCTAGTACTATATTTAGCTACTCACTTTTTCCATTGTGGCATAACGTGAAGGATGATGCTCACGCAGGTGGAATGCAAGATTTGACTTGTTCTCTCCTCTGGCCATTACATATTTCCCACATTCTCTACAGATGGGAGATCCGTTCTCATCAACAACACCATCTTTTTTTCTGAATCGAAAGTGTGAGTCCACATGGATAAACGAGTTCCCTTTTTGGGGGGCATATAATTCATCATCACAGACCGCCCCGGCATTGGGATCAGCGTCAGACATCGCAAGTTTTATAAGGGACTGCAAACTGATATTTATGCTGTGTAGCTGGCTAGCTAATAGCTACCGACCAGGGTTGGGAAATGCGAGGGTGTTGTCTGCAAGTGCACCGCCCCTCCTGCATCACATTGTAAACAAAACAAAATGTAAGAACAGCCAAAGAGGGGTTCAGCGCAAGGTGACATTAGCAGACACACCAGGTCCAGAATCGTATTATTTAATATGAGTTATTTAGACATTTTAATAGGGTAACGCTTGAAAAAATTTTTTCCCTGCATGAAAATAGCTTTTGCCACGTGATTTACTATCATGGTATTACCTTAAGTTTATGATAGTACTATTTCATATTTTAATATTGTGGTATACCGTCATACCGATATACCGTCACACCCCTTATATGCATAGTCCTATATGTTTAATTAATTTAAGTGACATCAGGAGTTTCCATGTTGCATTCATTCTTTATCTTTGGATTCCTAATGACTGACTGATGGTCAGCTGCAGGTTATGTAGAGTTGTAAAGGTGTCTTTCTAAACCCAGTGTAGAAAGTTAATTTAAATGTACTGTAAGTTCAGTTAAATTCTCACACCCCACCAACCCCTACTCAGGACTACTATTTTATGTTATGAAGACAATAAATCAAATGTATGCTCAAGAGTCAAAATCAAGTATAACCGTAAATTGAGAAAACTACATTTTCATTGCTGCCTGATATTTTACAGTGAAATCATGGCAACTGTTTATTCCTTTAATACAAACCCAAGGCATTACTGTCTCAAAAGGGTATTTCCTGTATGCTTGAGGGTAATATTAATAGTACCTAATCCTGTATGAGCTAGATATCGCTGACACAAGAGTAAATACAATAATAAGCAAACAAGCTGAGTAAATAATTACATAATTCATTCATGAATTAAATCATTCAGTCATTCCTTTGAAAGAAGCAAAATGGTTAGACATCACTGGACATCACTGGAAGTGATGGATTAATTGGATACAAATGATTCACTGGACTCATTCATTTGTTCATTCATTTGGACTCATTCAGAGCGTAAAGAGCACGGCTTACTTGAATACTGCTATCAGCAGGTTGACCAGGAGGATGTTAGCGACTAAGAGGTAGCAGGCCATGATGGCGGGAACAATCCAGGCCCCAATCTTACAGGGCGGGAGTACCACGACGCTCCCGTCATCTGCCGTGATGTTCTGACCACACGGAGCTACAGGACAGGACAGGGAACAGCGTGAGACCTGAAACGCCCCCTGACCATTCCCACAATCATCAGAGGAAAGCCATGTCCAGAAAATGGGAAGAGCATATGCGCTGAAATGTAGTCTCAAGAAATATATTAAAAAATATATTTATCATGTAATAACTTGCATCCCCAATATATTTAAACATGTGACCATATGTTTAAAATATATTGATGCCACACGTGCCAAAAGTGAACCCTTGCCAAAAATGTTTGTATTCTGCATACGCAATGTAAAATTAAATAAATAAAGAAAAATGTACTGAGGATACATCATACGTGTTTTTCATCTTAGATGGTTCAGTTGCTGCGGTTTGCAGGGACATAATGTTATGGTAATATCAGGTTTGGAAGAATGCATTACATATTTACGCTTATATTACATTTTTATATTTAATTACTTCGTATTTTTGTCACTGTACCGAGACACACTAGGAAACCCAAAGTCAGAGAACTGAAACAACGTGAGTTCTTATTGGATCATTTTATTCTTTTGTTTCTGGATTTTGAGAATGCTTTAGTCAATCCAACTCTGACAACTGAACCAGGTGAAAAAACATGTTATCACGGTTATGGAAGGGGAGGGGGGGATGCTGGCAGTGGGATGCTGGTTGTAAGGGGTGGGGTCGAGGGGGAGGGGGTGGCAACCCACGCAAAGTATTTTTTTCCCCTCCAAGCTGGTGTTGGGGGGTAATGTTGCAGCAACGTTGCATGGACGTTCTAATGTAACGGTGGGGGGGTGGGGGGTGGGGGATGACAATGGCTGTCAATGCAGGCTTGGAGTTTCCAATGCAGAGCTTATGATTTGAGTAATACCCCATGGGGGGGTGCAAAAGGGGGTAATTGTACCGATAATACCATGCGTCAGGTCCTTAAACCAGGGTCACTGCACTTTGGCCCCAAGGGCCACAGTCGAGTGGGATATTCTGCTCTCTTTAAATCACTGACACTTAGAGGTGTAGTGGCCTGACAGGGGCAGCAGGGATAAAACCCCTTTACTTCAGAGATGCGTCTCCACGCTGGAAACTCCACCCCTGGCGGGCTCATTGATGTGTCGTGCAAGGTGCCTGCTCGTAACTCTGTAGTGACCCCCAGCGGTGGGTGCGAGATGACATGGGGTGAGTGAGTTGGAGATGGGCGGGATCGGCGTGCTGTAATCGCAATGTGGGATGGACCATTGTTACGCCAGGTTCCATGAGTTCGAAAGTAATTTTCGACCAGCCAGAGTTTCTCATTCAGCCTGTGCTGTAGCTTCCTACTATTCACATCTGAAACAAAGAACGACAAGCGTTATTTCAGTTCTCTTTCTTTTGGGCCTCCTTCAAAGCGTACGCACACACAGACAGGCACGCACACGCCTAGCAACAGTTCCTTTAACATCAGCGGGATATCTCAGAGCCCCCAACCCCCATTCCAAAACGCAGCGTTCCAATCAGAACATAAAGCACAAAGGGCTTTGAATTCAGTCCGACAGCCAGTTCTGGACAATGACACTTTTCATTATACCTCACACAGCATTTACTTAAATTTTTTATTTTTTATTTTTTACCCCAAACAATAATAAACCTTTAAAATGCTGTGAAAGATCTCCAGATAACCTAATAACCAAAGAACGCCATAACCTAATCTCATATTCGGACAGAGATCGCAAGCACATGAGATTTGGGCTTCAGTCAGGGGGAAACCAGAAGCTGTAAATCCTCCTAAATCCTCCTAAAAGAGGAGCCGCCCAAAACAGTGATAGGTTTGTCTTTATTGGTAGATGTGGATTGGAAGGGGTGGGGCTTGAGTCAGGGGGGCTGGCTTGGTGGTGGGGGTTGCTGCAGTGCGCGATACTGTCCCTAGGTGGCGGCTTACGGTCGATCTGGTCAGCAAACACCTCTCCGTAGATCATCCAGTAGGGCATGAAAAAGATGTTGCGGGCCAGCATCCAGGAAGGGTCCTCGTTGGGGTTCAGGATGGCCTGTCGCGCCACCCCGAAACTCATCAGCACCACCAGCATGATGATGACGAAGTACATCATGTCTATCATCTGTGGAGGGGGCGGGGAAAGGGGTGGGTCAGGAGAGAGGGTGGGAGGGGTCAGCTTGTCTCCCTAATGTTTCAGATACAGTCAGCCAGGCCCTTAAAGCAGAGGGGATGGTCAGAAAATATGGGCTGGGAAAACCGTATGCTAAAAAAAAAAAACATGTGCTCCTATTACTCCTATTGTCTAGTGGCTGTAATTATTTGGGGAAGGGGAAATTACCATGCAGGTTGTTGCAGTTAAAGTAAAATCTTTGAACATTTATCAAATTTTAGTTCAAAATTCATAATTGCTGTGGTGTAAAATGTTAAAAAAACTAAAAATATTTTTTTTTAAATGTTCTCCATTTGGTGGCCAAATGTACCCTCTTCTAATTGAACTACCCATTCGCCTTGTACTGTGAGTTCACTGCTGCAATTCTGGGACCGCCTCCTCCGAGACGGAACTCGTCAAGTCATTGACCATAACCCCAACACACTCAGAGCCGCATTTGCACATGGCAAACTCATTCCAGCTTCCCTCCCCCTCCCCCTCCCCCTGTGGCTGGACAGCCAATTGCCACCCCAGAATGGGACTAAAGGCTTAAACCCAGGCCACTAAAAAAATAGGTACATTTTGATTACATTTTGAAAGTGCAGCCAACAATATTTACAGATTCAAACAAAAAACGTACAAAAAACAAGACGATAGCTTCAGCTAAAAAACTGCACAAGAACCGACTCGATCCTATCTGGTCCATACGAAGGTGAGGCAGACTGTCACGCACACTGATGCGGCTTGCGGTCACTCACCATCTTGCCGATCATCATGACGTAGGGCCCCAGGTACTTGTTGACACCGAAGATGTCGAGCAGCCGAATGTACCAGTAGATGATGTTGACGCAGTAGATGACGCGGCCGTAGCTCATGAAGGGTGGTTCCTGGAGGCGGAGCACCATCCCCACGGAGAAGATGAGGATGGCCATCAGGTCTGTGATGTTCCAGTACTCCTGCAGCCACACCTTCACCTTCTGCAACAACTTCCCAGGCTCGGACATCAGGATCTGCAAGAGGGAAACAAGGGGGAGAGAGAGAGAGAGAGAGAGAGAGAGAGAGAGAGAGAGAGAGAGAGAGAGAGAGAGAGAGAGAGAGAGAGAGAGAGAGAGCTTTTGTTGGGGGGTGCTTTTTTTAGATCAGGAAGTGGAATGGCCACAAATTCTATAGACTAATCTTCTGTCTCCCTTCTGTTGATGCTGAAATATTCATATCTGATGGATTCTTCATAAATATTCATAACCTGTAACGTATAGTCCTATTACCAATCGGAACGTCCTAGAGTAAGGAAATAGAGAAAACGTAACAAAAGCAGGAGCGGAAGTTTCCGCTTTCCCAGTGTATTCTTCAATCAGGAGCATTCCTTGCAGGAGCAACTGAAATGCAAGTCCTGTTTGATGGAATTACTGTAGGACCCGCCCCTTCAATGCTGTAGGCAGAGCAAGGAAAGGAACTGAGAAAGACACCAGCTGTTCTTACCTTTAAATTCATGTTAACTGCTAAAAAAATTAACTAACTGAAAGATAAAACTGAAAAGAAAGAAAACAGACGCAAAGGACGGGAAAGGGGTGTGGAAGTTTGGATGGTGGGACATGATTAAGGAAATTGCACAGTGAGAAACAAACAGGAATTTGAATACAGTAGTAAAAGCAAATAACAGGGGGAGTGTGAGGCTATGCCAAATTCTACCAGCAGAGAGCAGTGCAAGGCTGTTAAACAGGGAGCTGGAGAGTCTGTCATGATCGACATAATGCACAGCACAGAGCGTAGTTCAGGAGCATTCAACTAGGGGCAAAATTCTGCCTACCACAGATTTACTCTTGGCACTTTGATTATTGAGAAGAGCATTTCAATGCAAAACAAAATGCTTGCATCTACACAGTGTCAGCTGATAACTCCCACTAGTGACAGGATAATAAGTAATAGCTTATTAAAATGCATATTTTCAGGAGGCATCTACTTTGTTTACGCACCTGTACAACACATTTTCTCCATGCATTGTTTTATAAATAGTACGTGGAAACGCTTGGCCCGCATGCACAATATGTGAAAAGAACCTGACACTCAGGAAGAAGTAGTCGAATAAATCTGCCATAGATGATCCTACCTCATGCACATGATTGTAGAGGACCCTAACATAGAGGAGAGATGTATAGTGTGTATTTCCCATCTGGGTTGTGTGATGCCAAGCCCCCTGTCCCCTCCTCAAACCTACAGTCGCACCATGTTGCATAGCCATCCTGTCACATGTAATGAACGTGTTTGATTAACTTGCTCCAAAGCAATAGCACAAGCCTACATTGCTCTGGCGGTGCTGTTTACAAAACAGAAGCTGTGTTTGGCTCTGTCCGTCGAGGTTTCGATTTGGGCTTCTAATCCCAAGGGTATGTCTCTGAGGATTATGGGTAATCAACATGTTGAATGAGGAAGACGAAATGCACTGCACATGTTTCTATGTTTCACGTAGCCTGCTACATTTCTCACAATTTGACGCACAATGAATCATAACTAAATTCAAATTTTTCCCTCATAAAAACATGTTGTGGTCACAGGCTGATGTCTTATGTAGCCAGTGCATCGCCACTTTTCTCTTTTATCAGTGAGAGAGGAGGACGCTTTCACCACTGTGGGGTCCCAGGCATAGGCGCCGATTTATGTTTAGGTATGCTAGGTGGAGTTTGCTATCAAATCAATGTAAATTTGGCTCCGTGCATAATTTTCCCCGTGGGTGCTCGGCCTTCTCCGTGGGTGCTCGGGCCCCGGAGCACCCACGGGATCGGGGCCTATGGTCCCAGGTGTCATGGAAGCTGGAATATGTCGCTCATGCCAGCCAGCTGTGTGTGTGTGTGTGTGCGCCTGTGTGTGTGTGTCTGCATCTTTGTGTGTGTGCGTCTGCATGTGTGTCTGCGTGCTTGTGTGTGTGTGCATCTTTGTGCATGTGTGAGAGTGTGTGCATGCAACCCACCTCTCTCATTTTCTCAATGCCGTTGGTGAAGATGTAGGCAATAACGATCCACTCCTGGTTAGAGGGCCACAGGTCCATCTTCACCAGAACGATGTAGTTAAAGAGCATCAGGTACCCCACGTATGCCATCTGCAGAACACACACACACACACACACACACACCCTGAGACTGTAACCCTCGTCATCCAATAAGAACACACACGCACTCTAAGACTCTAACCCTCATGTTTGGAGGGTCTCTCCTATCACTAGAAGGTTGTGGGTTCAAACACAGATTCTAAGGACTAACCAATTGGTCAGCTCCATACTCCTACCATCACAAGTTCTGTCTCTCCACCGTTGCATCCTATGCATATTCACAAAGGGGTGTGAAAAGAACAATACCATTGCAAGGAAATCCTTGACTGATCTACCCACCCCTATACTGCATTCTGGGTAATTGTCAGAAAATGAAACAGCCTTGATTCTAACCCAAGTCGTAAAGGTCAGCTTGTACTCAAGCGAGTGTCTTGATGACTGAGCCAATTGGAGGCAAAGAGGAGTTTTTAGATGTGGTAAATGGCTATTTTATGGTGTAGTTTTTTACTCAGCCGACCAGAGGAAAATTCATTATGTATCTGGTTTTGTGTAATAATCCTGACAGAATTTGCAGCTCAGAGCAGTAACTTTTGATATTTTTTTGTAAGTTAAGACCACCTCCTCTAACTCTCAAACTCTTCATTTCAGGTGAGCTGGCTTTGAATAAAAAATGGTGTAAATGTAATAGGATCATTTATGATTTACCGACTATTCAACTGATTATTTCAACAAATGCAAAAAAATGATCAACTAATATATATATTAATATTTATATACAGTTGCAAAATGAATGTGACATTTATGCTTCATATTCATTATGACAAAAAATGATGACTGACACATAACTGACAGTATTCTTATTAAACACATTCACAGATGTTTCTGCTTTATAATGCAGGTGGAACTGAATCACTCACAGTGTGGAACCAAAACTTGACTATGGGTGCGTTGTAAAACTCATAGATCTTCCGACCGAACGGGATCAGCCGGTGCCGGCTCTGCACCTCCTCCACGTCTTTCTTCCGTGACGTTTCCGTAGTTACCTTCCCCAGCATGGCCTGGGAAGAGCACAAAGATGAAAAAAAGAAAAGGAAGAGAGGGGAAAGAGAGAAAAAAAAGATGTGTGTGAGGCCTTTTCAGTTTGGGCTTCCTTAGACACCACCATGAAAGCGCCATCGCGGTGCGGTGTGGAGACGTGAAAACGCCGACACGCGTCATAGGCTCTGCTGCTTCTGCTTTTGTTCAATTTCTGGGGCGAGCTGTCACCGCCTCCAATTCATTCCAAGCATTGGCGGGACAGGGGGCAGCCAATCAGAACAGAGCCTGATCTACGACGCGGCTCGGCGGCTTCAGCATGTAAACCATGGAACGGAGTGTCAAATCCTGTGTGATGGACATTAGTGGCGCACTCCAGGGATATTGGCTAATTGTATTGCAATGACCAGGCTCTGCTTGGGACCAGAATGGGGCGGGGGAGAGGAGCCGGAATGGAGCTGAAAAACTGTTCTCTGACGTGAAAGGTGTACTTTTTGTTATATTTCAAGGTCTTGCCCCCATCCTTGCTGCACCCTGGCAGAAAAGGCTTTCCGATGTTCAATGGGTGAAAAGTGAACTTCATGCGGTATATTCATTTTGAAAAAACACATGCACACACAATATACAGTATACTACTATACAGCACAGCACACCTGTTTAAAAATTATATACAGAAAAAGCAAATCTGAGAGAGACAGAGATGAGATGGAGAGAGAGAGACAGACAGAGGCAAGAGAGAGAGATAGAATAGATGAAGAGAGAGAGAGAGACAGAGGGAGGCAAGAGAGAGAGAGCGAGAAGGCAGGATTCCCACAATGCATTTATGAGCAATGGACAAATAATTATTATATAAATTATTTAGCAGATTCATCATTACAAATTGTGTAATATATTCATATACACACAGAGGCTGATATTTCACTCACAGACGCCAGCTCAGCTCAAGGTGCAGCACGGCATGTTTAACTTTAGGGTTCCCAGCCTCATAAATGCACTGACCGACGCTCGTGTGCACGGTTCGCGGATGACTTCTCAATAACCTTTCTCTCAAATACAGTTTTCTCTTTCAGTTACTCTTCTTTCTTTTCTTTTTTCACGGTTTGGTGAGTTACATGATGAAAAAACAGAAAAACCAGACAATCTACCCTGAAACTCGCCTGTGAGCCAAAGAGACCTGATCACCGTGGACATGCAAATATGACTGCAAACGTGAACATGACCGTCAATGCGAACATGAACGCAAAGGTGACTTTCCTGGCTTGCCCCATACCAGTCTCCTTTAGGACACACTGTTGGGGGGGTTAATTTAATCTCCCAGCTGGTTCACTGTTTAGATCTGTAATCATCTCATGGTGCCCAGTAAGAACACAGAGTAGACAGATATCCAAACGAAGTCCAGTTTTACTTTAAAACACTGCATCTTCTGTTGGATGACTGATTCGACTTGTCTGACAACGATCAGGCCCCTCCACAGTCCTTGGCAGCCTTGGGAAGGGTCTGGTTTTTCCATGCACACACCCATTGTCACAAAGCCCCCCGGTCTCAAAAGCCCCCTTCTCTCATTGGCGCACAGAGGGCTTGACACTGATCCAGGGTCAGATCGAGCCCCCCCCACCCTTTGGGATCGATTATGTGGAAACTTGTCTTAATCAGATCTGAGGTCAGTACTAAGAACTGACCAGATTCAATTTAGCCTCTTTGAAGTGAAGAGGGATTCCCATGTGTGTATATTATAAGCTGTTTGACAAAGACAGAAGGGAGAGAGAGAGAGAGAGAGAGAGAGAGAGAGAGTAAGAGAAAGAGAGAGAGGGGGCAATGAGAGAGTGAGACAGGGGAGTGGAGGAGAGCGAGGAAGAGGGAAACAAAAAAGAGAAAGAAATTTAAAACTGAGAGAAATATTTCACAATTTCAGAGGCAGTTTCCTTTTTTATTGCCTTTTATAAATGCTTTGACAATACAAGATGTCTTTTGTCATGCAAAAAAAGCATGAATTGAATTGTAATTTGAATTTGAGAGACAGACAGAACAAGAGAAATAGCAAAAAAGATAAGTGGCAAGAGAGAGAGGGACAGAGAGACAGTGGGGGGTTGTAAGAGGGGGGAGAGTGCAGAAGAGGGAAAGTTGAAATTGAAATTGAAAACTGAAATTGAGGGAGAGAAAGAGAGGGAGAGAGAGAGAAAGAGAAAAACAGACTGGTTGGCTGCATTTCAGAGCTCAGAGTGGAACTGCAATACAATTTCCCCCAGGTATAGCAATGAATGAATCCCTTTCAGATTCATGTATGACCGTTTTGGGCTGCACAGGTGGAAGCATGAATGATCGGTTTGGGCTGCACAGTTGGAAGCATGTATGACCAATTTGGGCTGCGCATTTTGAAGCATATATGACTGGTTTGGGCTGTGTAGGTGGCCAGTGTTGACTGCGTAGGGATGCACTTGCTACACACGCGTTACCGTACCTCTGTTGAAACTGCTCTCGCTAGAAAAGGTTGTGAGACAGAGACAGAGAGACAAACAGACAGACAGATGGACCGAACCGAGAGCAAACAGACAGAGATGTTACGATTCCATTGATCACACCTTAGCTGAGACCACAACACGGGGGAAAACGGAGGGGGGGAGGGGTTGCTGGGGGGCACTACTTATGTTGGAGGGATAAAAGGAGTATTCTGGGGTTACCATAGTCTGTGTAGATCAAGGGAACCTGGTGTAAATATGTACATTATTTCAGGAGATATCTATATGTTTCGTCTACAGGTGGATGTGGATCATGTTTGGGTCGTATCTGACAAAGGGCTTGGGGAGTGCAGTCACGCAGGGATAAGACCTCTGCCTTTCCTTATTTACATAAATGATCTTGATGTTAGTAGCAAAATAGTTACATTTGAAGATGATACAAAACTTGGGGGTTTAGCAAACAGTGTGGAATCAACTAAGGTAATCCAAAATTATTTCAACAAAATCCAGATATGGGCAGAAACATGGCAGATGACATTCAATATTACTAAATGTAAAGTTATGCATGTGGGAAATACAAATATAAGATAATATGATTAAATAAGTATTTTATAGGAGGAGATAAACTACAATGTGTGCAAAAAGTCTTAGAAGCTATAGTTGATCAGAGTCTATCCGTATCTAAGCTGTGTGCTGTAGCAGTGAAAAAAGCCAACAGGATGCTGGGATATATAGTAAAATGTATTGACTTTAAATCAAAGAAGGTTATATTAATGTTATATAATGCCTTTGTCAGACCTCCTGGGCACCACACTACAAGAAGGATATAGAAGCTCTTGAAAAACTTCAAAGAAGGGCAACTAAATTGGTACCTGGTATGAAAGGTAAAAATACCTTAGGGAGGATAGACTTAAGGCACTCAGTCTATTCAAGCTTAGCAAAGTGAAACAAAACAAAGTCAACTACCAAAGATTTTTTTAGATAAGTCTGGTTAGCAGAACAAGAGAGCACAGTGGAAATTAGTTAAAGGCAATTTTGCAAAGATATCAGGAACTTTTTTTTACACAAAGAGTTGTCAATGCCTGGATCAGCTTTCCAGGTCAGATAGTTAAGGCAGAAACACTTGGGATATTCAAGTCCAGGTTAGATGCAGTATTAGATACTCTTTAGATTAGGACATAATGAGCCTAGATGTTCTCGTGATTATATATTCTTTTGTTCATATGTTCTTAATCTACAGGTACATGGTGATAACTTCCTGTAGGCAGTAGGCAGTGTGTGAGTGTGTGGTTCTGGAGGGTGGGCAGGGGGCTGATGTGGGTTTGTGGGTCTGGGGTAATAGAGGGCTGAAGACATGGCTGAGCAGGGATTATCCTCTCAGTTTGGGGTAGGGCAGGGTGGGGATGTGGGGAATTTGGGGGGAGGGGAGTATCCTGTCGGTTTTTGGTGGGGTGGGAAGGTTCGGGAAGGGGGATATCCTGTCGGTTTGGGGTGGGGTGTGGAGGGGGCGCAGGTGCAGGAAGGGGGGCTGATGTGGATGCTCTCACCACGGAGTTGTACTGCGTTCCACAGTAGGACCTTACTGTGAACTCCATGTCCTCGTCGTCCTTATCCTTGGCCGGTTTCTCAGGTTCCTCCAGCTCCTTCTCCTGCAGGTAGGTTTCCTGGTCCTGAGGCATGTAGGACATCTCGTCTTTATTCTTAAACTCTAGGCTCAGGATGGACGGAGGTAACAGCAAGCCCAGGATCACCTGCACAGAGAGCATGGTTACGCACCATCATACTTACACATACTCTCTTACACAATCTTGCACACTTATATACACATCCTCACACCCTTATATGCACACACTAACACAAATCCACACCCTCACACACTAATACACACACTTACACACATACTCACTTAAAGACCCTTACACACACACACACACACACACACACACACACACACACTCACTTACACAATGATTACAAACACACCCTCACACACATATGTTACAGTAAATGTGGAAAAACTGTGAATCTATAGATTCCCCAGGGAATTTATACAGTACATTCACCAACAGGACGGGGAATGTATACATTCATCTATAGATTCCCCAGTGAATGTGGATAGAAACACAAGTTGACGCAGGCCTACCAGAAAGCTGCATCGTCACAGGTGCAGTATCCCAGCCACACAATGGCATAGCCTAATTTCTCAATGCAAGCACAACGTTAGTGGCTCTCCATTCCAAAGGCATAATCCTTTGACGCTAACGTTACTGTAGTCGTCACACATTGCAGTATTAAACTGAGACTTGTAAACATTGCTAACGTTGTCATTTAGGTGATAGACCTATGCACACATTTTTTATCAGTGGCAGTGTTGCCTACTGAATGGAAATGTTTGCTGATCTTTGGCTACTTATCAGAATATGTGTGTAGTAGTCTGATCACAGAAAAAAACATCGGTTGGGCGAATGAGACACACATTATTGCTAAAATGTTAAAAGAATATTGCAATTGCCATGCAAGTTTTGAATGCAATGTTTATTCAGTTCCTCCTGGGGAGAAAGGCCTTCTATAACCTACAGACTTGGAGTCGTTTCTTCAGATGAGCTCAATTAGCAAGCTAGCTAGAAATCAAATCTCTGATCTCTCAACTTTATGATGTTAAATCACTTGCTCTTTTTGCCTTGTAGTTGCCAAAATAGCATCATCAGTAACTAGCTGGCTGATCTGGCTGGGGCCTGTCTCATGAAGAAAGTTCAACATAGTCAGCGTTAGCGGGCTACACAAAGCCTAACAAAGACTATTACGGCTAACCTGTCCCATGGCGGTGGTTATCAACTCCCTCTGTCAACCCTGGTTTTTCCGAACGAGCTATGAGCGCGTGCACACAAAAAGGGTGGCGTTTGTAACACAGCCAATCGCATGTAACATGGACAGATCCAGAGCACTGTTTCACGAAGCAGGATTGGTGGGTTAACGAGCTAACTTTGGGCTCACCCAGGGCTGAGGTGATGGGAATGTGAGTGCAATCTATTGCACCAATCAGTCTCAGGAATGCTATGAAAAAATTACATCACACCACAACAGGCATCAACAGTAAATTTGATTAATTATTGATAACTATATATATATATATATATATATATATATATATATAACTATATGCACTGTATATTTGCTCAGGCTCTCCGCACCACCAACAGAATACGTATATGTACCAGTGGCTAGAAAACTTAGGGCAATACATACAGTTTGGTGCACAGTGATCACATGACTTCGACGAGTGGCATTTGTGAAGCTGGGAAAGATACAATATTCCCTCTGCGGAGAATCTGTATCTCTGATATAAAAAAAATCTGATTACACAGTTCTCGAGAATTGGTGAAGTCATTTTCCAGAGAGCTGATTGGTGAGGGGGCTGCCTTTTTTATAGGATTGGATCTGTTAGCCTGAACATAACCTACTCCGGAGCAAGTTTGTGGCATAAGTTACCATGGCGATGGAGCCCAGTTAAAAGTGAGCCACAGTCGTGAAACCGAAAACCCTGGGTTAAGCCCAAAGTTAGCTTGCTAACCCACTAATCCTGCTTCGTGAGACAGGCCCCTGATCTCACACGCTTGACTGAGTGACAGAAACATGATTGCTGATTATAATGGATCATACCATTACTCTTAGTAGCGAGGGGTGATTGTATTGCATTTGTATTACATGATTACAAAAGGTAGACTCAAGTTTTTGTTTTTCCACAACCCAAAGATGTTTACAGGTATAATTTAGTAGGTATTGGTAACTAAATGTCCGTGAGGGGAGGTGGAGGGGATATATTGTTGCCACCCCCTCCTCCTCCCACCACCCAATTCAAAAGCATTATGGTTGCCCTGTGGGTTAGGCATGAGTTTCATTCACTGCGGCTTTCATTCACTGCCTGTGACAGCTAATTTACATTGTTAATGAACTAACTATCTAAGTCGAAACATGACTAATGTTAGGAATAAGAGAGATATATTTAAGGAGAAGCTAGAGATGGCTCATAATGGGAAAAGTGGAAACACAGTGACTATCAATTGTGAGACATACGGTGTGATAGTACATTCCTCATTCCTGTGCTACTGTATTGCAAGCAGGATTTGTTCAAGTTTGCAAACATACAGATTCTTATCTGCTAACTACCTAAACATTGTAAACTTAAGTTAACATTTTGCTATGTTATTTTGACATTTTAGACCGATGTGTTTTTTTAATTCTCTCTACTACCACCCACCACAAACGTGTGGTTCATATGCAGCGTTCTTTGACCTAACCAGAATACCACGAATACTTTGAAGTAGCCCAAGATCAACAAACATTAGTAGGCAACACTGCTGCTTATTAAAAAAAGAAAATGTGTGCATAGCTCTATCTAGCTAGCTAGCTGTCTATCCTAGCTTACTGTCAGGTGCTCAAAGAAATGACAACATAACGAAGTGTCAGTTTAATACTGCAACATGTGACAACCATGGGAACATCAAAGTATTGAGAAATTATGGCATTTTGTGGCTGGGATACTGCACTCGTGATGATGCAGCTTTCTGGTAGGCGTCAACTTGTGTTTCTATCCACATTCACCGGGGAATCTGTAGATAAACTGCAGGGAATGTATACATTCACCATCGAACTGGGAAATCTTTAGATTCCCCGGGGAATCTATATATTCCCTGTCCTGTTGGGGAATGCATACATTCCCCAGGGAATCTATAGATTCCCTGTTTTTCCACATTTACAGTACACACACACTCCCTCACACACTTATATATTGTCGGAACAGGGAAGTGGTACTACCTATCACAAGTGGTATTACGTATTAAAACCCCTAACTTATCCTACATGTAAACTGTATTTATTTGATGTAATATAATCATTACTACACAGGACACCAATGATCAATTAAATCACAGCATTAATTGATAGGCAGAGTAAACTTTCATCAAAATATACAACTCAAAAGTCAATTAAAATGAACAGCTAGATTATTAAGTTAAAACAGTTAGACAAAGACAAAATACTCAACATCCAACCTACAGACATAGGTTCAACTACCTTAATAAATAGTCAATCCTAGACATAAAAATGTACATGTAACAATCATGAAAACTATGAAAATTATACCAAACCAAGTTTGTCTCTCTCCAGATGTAAACACATGCAGCCAAGGTTTGGCTCCCTCCTTCTTTAGCCCATGCATGATTAATTTATGATTTGGGGGAAAGTCCTGCACAAGCCAGGTTCAGACCCATTTTTATATTTTTATTTTGGGTCACTTCCTACCACAAGATATCTTTTCAAGGTATCCGTTGAAATTATCCTCTTTTGATAAGAATAGTTGTGATACCAAACATTGATAGGGCCTGGAGAAGCCAGCTTGGTTTATACAGAGATGTTGGTTGAGCTGATATCTGGAAAGACATAATATGCTCAGACAAAGAATACTGCCACCATGTGACAAGGCCAATCATACAATGTTGACCTCTGCTAATTTCTGGCACATAATTATTTTCTTCCTGACCCATAATTTCCAGCTCATAGATATAACCCCAAAATTGTGGTGTGTGACATAGGCTTGTAAGTTTGGTGTGTTGATCTAACTGCGCTGGCTGCCGAAGCTACATACCTTAGTGCCCCGGTTTCATTCACAGAGTAATAAACCTGTCAATGATGGAACCATGGTTGTTTATGAGCATTTACGTTAGGCTGGGCAATATTCTGTTTGCGCAGGATGACGAAAATGCACTTCCCCGACAATATACACACAAACGCTTACATACACACACAAACACCCTCATGCACTTATATACACACACTCTCACACACACATACATGTGAGCATACAGATTAAACTGTTACACACTCATACGCATTCATAAAATCGCACACACGGACACATACAGGTGTGCACAAACAAACACACACTTACATACACACACACACACCCTCACACACTTATACACTATCGGTCAAAGGTTTTAGAACACCCCCATTTTCCAGTTTTTACTGAAATTTAAGCAGTTCAAGTCCAGTGAATAACCTGAAATGGTACAAAGGTAAGTGGTAAACTGCCAGAGGTTAAAAAAAGTTTAGGTTAGTGTATACACACACACACACACACACACACACATACACATACACGTACATGCACACACACAGATACAAGTGAGCATACAGATAAAACTGTTACACACTCACACGTACATGTACACACACACACACACACACACATACTGAACATGTATATGTGTCACACGTGCGTATGACATCATGCATGGACTCTGTGCACACACATGTGGGAACCACACACCAACAAGCACATTCACAAATAATCTTTTGTATGGTTCAATTCCAATAAAATATTCAATTTGGCAGTCCATTACTAAGGCTCCCATATTGAGACCCTCTTTATTAAATCAAATAAAAGAGTGCAGCTGTTTCTACTCCTCTGTCCTGGAGATACAGTCCTAACACCCAGAGCTGCAAGTACATGATGAGAGCGTGGACATAATATTTAATCAAATAAATCCCAAAGGCACTACAGCCATATTATACACAGGGGCACTAGCCATCAAAGATCACAGCAAACTGTGAGAGACTGCCAGTTAGTATACCCATTCTCCAGCATCTTTCATTCAGTTAATGAAGTTTGGGTGAATCCTTCAAGAGAACCAATTAAAAAAACGATTAGTCCACAAGAGTGTAAAACAACACAAATTACGCAGCGCTGCCGGGGTAATAATGTCACGTTTGGCTAAAAGGGAAGCTCGTGATCACCTCCGACCTGCAATCTTAGGGGAGCAGTTATTTACACAGATAACAATCTATGCCAAGAGCACGTTCTTCCAACAACACCAGTATGTTTCCCAGTGGATATAACCGCAGAGAGTGACTGGAGCTGCTGATAAAAAAATGCTTAAAGAATAAAATGCGGTGTAGGCTCTGCAGGGGGTCGAAAACATGCTTTCCAGGCACCACACTGCACTGGTTCTGGACTCGGCCCTCAGCAAATGTTACTTGGGTTTATTAATAAATGGGTCAGCTGTTGTTTGCTGGGCTGAATGTGTCTCCATGGTAAGGCTTAATTCTCCATATTAAACAATTTCTGTAACACCAAGAGTTGTATATCGTTATTTTGCTTTTAAACAAAAGCCTCAAACACTCGACCTGAAGAAAAGAAAATCTGTCAGGATAATAATAATAATATATAAATAAATAACAATAATAAAATACATCAATCACGTTAGGCTAATAACTTGTTTAGTTACACCAATAACAAATACTTAACTCGTGCCAGCAAGTGACCATTAAAACGCTGAAAGAGTTATTGGGGCTGTTCTTTGAATTATTTTCTGTTAATCAACCCCTTTCATTAAGGAATCGTGCTGACAAACCTACAAGCAACTGGAGAAGAAACTCCCTGAGAACCTTATTACTTTTCAATCTTTTCTTTCTACTTTCTCATCCTCTCTATCTGCTGCTAAAGTCTCATTCTACCACTCAAAAATTCAAGCCTCTGCCTCTAACTCTAAACAATTGTTTGCTACCCTCTCCTCTCTCCTTGTCCCCTCTCCCCCTCTTCCCTATAGCCAGATTAGTTTGTCACCTACTTTGAAAAGAAGGTCAAAGACATCTGCTCCTCCTTCCCCCACCCACCTGTTGAGACTACCGATTCGCGGACGTTAAGTCCTTGAAACCCGTGCTGGCATTCACAGAGAATCCGTTTGCTTGTGATGTACAGGCTACTTCAGTCTCAGTCACACCTGCGCAATTTGGAGTCGAAAGGGCTGCGTTTGAGGAGCAACTCATAGAGCTGCAGCACAACAACATTCTCAAAGAAAGACACAAGGAGGAGAGCATTGACACATTCTGGATATCCTGTGTTCTGAAGGACACATACCCTGCATTAATCCAGTGTGCTCAGAAAATCCTGACCTGCTTTGGATCCACTTATGTGTGTGAAAGCTCCTTCTCTGCCATGGGAATAATACAATCAAAGCAATGTTCCCGTCTAACTGACAGACATTTGGCAGACTGTCTCAGAGCAGCTACAACTGAGCAACAACCAGATCTGAAAGTACTTGTGAAAAGAATGCAGACTCAGATTTCTCACTAGGAATAATTAAGTTATTTTCCACCATGGCTTGCAAAGTTTATTTACCCACATAGGCTAACTGTGGTTTTTCTTTACTCAAATTGAGAATATTTTTTTCCATATTCAATGATGCTTTGCGATGCATTAAAAAAGAATAGCAAGACAAACTTTACTTACCCACATAACTGTTTTGGTACTCAAATTGAGAATATTTTTTAATATTCCATGATGCTTTGGGATGCATTAAAAAAGACTAGCAAGACAAACTATTTACCTCCCAAAAAAGTATTTTTTTACTCAAATGGAGAATATTTTTTTCATATTTCATGATGCTTTGGAATGCATAAAAAATGACTAGCAAGACTATGCAGCATATTAAACAGCAGTATTAAATACAGTGAATAAAATTGTACAAATATCTTAATAATAAGTTGTGGCCCTTTGCATCTGTTGTGGTTTAAATGTGGCCCTCTTGGCCTCTGAAGTTGAGTACCCCTGTCCTTGAATGACCTCCTGCACCCACATCAGTCAGGCTTCAAGATGGGTCATTCAACTGAGACATCCTTCCTCACAGTTACAGAAGCACTCCACACCGCCAGAGCTGACTCCCTCTCCTCTGTCCTCATTCTCCTGGACCTGTCTGCTGCTTTTGACACTGTTCATCACCAGATCCTCCTCTCTAACCTTGAGGGGCTGGGTGTGTCAGGCACTGCACTCTCTCTATTTAAATCCTACCTGACGGGTCGCTCCTACCAGGTGGCATGCAAAGTGTCAGTGTCTGAGCCATGCAGCCTCACAACCAGTGTCCCCCAGGGCTCAGTACTAGGTCCTCTTCTCTTCTCCCTTTACACTAAGTCTCTTGGATCTGTTATACTCTCACATGGCCCCAACTGTTTCTCTCTTTCCCCCCTTCTTGTATTGTATCACCGTAAAAGTAAAGTGCCTATATTAATATTGAACTACAACTCCCCTGATAGTGTAATGTTGCATAGTGGGACTATAGTGGGACCTCTAGTTGCAGTTTAATTTTGTAGCCTACTTTTTACGTTCATCACCTGATTTCTGAATAAAAGTGAAAATGAAAATAATTCAATGAACATTCCCAATGACATTTTTGTCAATGTTTTAATCGTTATTTCCTTCAATAAGTTTGCACCTCATTGGAAATGAAAGACTTCTGGAAATTATTCCCGGAAATTCCTGTTAATAGGCCTGTTGATAAGGATTCGCCAGCTTGACTGTCTATAGATATAGATTATTATTATTTATTTTGTATTTATTTTGTTTAGGATTTTATCCAGTTTTTCTCCCAATTTGGTAGCCAATTACACCTGCTATTTTTCAAGTCAATCCCTCCCTCGTAGTTCACTGCTGTAGCCCTGTGACTGGCGGCAACAAAGGTGAGGTATTGTTTCCTCCGAGACCGCACTCGCCAAGCCAACGACCGTAACTCCGGCACCCCAGAGCCACTCCTGTGCGCAGCGAACGTCTTGTCGGCTTCCCTCCCCCCTCCCTGGGGCGGACAGCCAATTGCCGCCCCCCGGTGGCACTCCCAGCCAGAGCAGACTCTGGCGCGGCCGGGGAATCGAACCGCCATGGCCATTGTTGGAAGTTGAAACCACTAGACCAGGGGTCACCAACCTTTTTGAAACTGAGAGCTACTTCATGGGTACTGAGTCATACGAAGGGCTACCAGTTTGATACACTCTTCTGAAATAACAAATTTGCTCAGTTTGCCTTTAGTTATATATTATTATTAATGATAAATGATACTCATCTATGTGAAGACACTGATCACGTTAATGATTTCTCACAATAATTATCAACAATGACTTAACAAGGTGGGAAACAGATAATATCAATATTCAACACTTTATTTCTATTAATCTCAGCAATTGTTAAAATTTTCAGATGATCACTTCTACTACATTTCATAGGAAAAATGTCCCATTTTCACTAGCCACTGACAAGCCCTTTTAACAAAATTTTTAGAACAGGCCTGCGGGCGACTCATGTGGTCCTTGGGGGCAGCCTGGTGCCCGCGGGCACCGTGTTGGTGACCCCTGCACTAGACCATGCGGGAGGCAGATTTGTTCTAATATATTGCTATAGACTTGCAAAAAATATATTCCTTATAATTACCTTTATAACTCCTTATAATAGATACCTTTAGGGCAAAACAGCAATAAAACACCACAAAACATTAAACTGTTCATTAAACTCTGAATATCTCTTTTCCATGCTTCATAATACACAAGACTGCTTTGCTGCACCTCACATGAAGACCCACAAATCTAATCTCAGAATTTTTCCAGCGTAAAAGGTCTGTAGTTCAGTGATGGGCTTTAGAGCTGAAGCTGAGTGAATGAATGTTGAATTAATGGAGTACTGTACTGAGCACTGTGGGAGCACTGAGTGAGAGAGAGGGAGAGAGCTTTGAATTTGAGAAGAGGTAGGAAAGGGTCAAAGATGAGAGGTCAAAGGGCCTACCTGGAACTGAAATCAATTTCAGAATCTGAAGAGTGAAGATTTCATCTTTCTCTCTCTGTCTCACTCTCTCTCAGGTTACATTTTTTATCAGTTTGAATGTATTTTGTTGGCATGACATTATAGGATCAATTCTGGGGGTTAGTGGTGAATTTCTCTAGCTATCTCCCTCAATAACAAATAATGTATGTATTAACAGCAGTTATGTACCAGATCTGAGCCTGGAGCAAAGTGCCAAATCAAAATGAAATGCCTGCAGGCACTGGCTCCTAATCTTTCTCTTCCAGACAGAAACAGCTCTCATGCTTCGGAAGTAAAGAAAAAACTCAACCCCCCCCCAACAAAAAAACCGACACAACAAAGAATCCTCTGATTAGTCCTCCTGAAATGTTTTAATGGTTTACTGTGTTCACCGGAACATCATGATTTAATGGATAGAAGCCAGAACAAAGTCTGTTCCAGCACAGAAAATCTGTTTCAGTGATAAGGAATGGGCAAAGTGGTATCGATCAGAGCCGTGTGAAATACAGTGTGAATGAGATGGCCAAGTAAACATGGCCATAGGTGGGTGGGTCGGGCATGGGGATGGGGGTGGGCAATGACCTCTGACCTTCAGTCCGGAGTTCTTGCGCATGCGCAGTCGACCCATCCACATGTCTGTCAGCAGCATCTGGCTGCAGGTGTGTGCGATGAAGTCGCGGTGTTTGGCCGCTACCGCCAGCTGCAGGCAGGTGGCGTTACTCCAGTTCTTCAGCTCGTATGTTAGCAGCTTCATGGCCATCTGCTCATCCTGCTTATAAGACTGATCCAACAGCTCCACCGCCAGTTGTGCAAACTCCCTGCAGGACAACACAACAACATATACCCACATATACACACACACACACACACACACACACACACACACACACACACACACACACACACACACACACACACACACACACACACACACACACACACACACACACACACACACACACACACACACACACAAATACACATACACACACACAACAAACAACAACAACAAATAACAAGTACAACATACACAACAACCATAAGTACACACACACACATACATAATCACACACACACACACACACACACACACATAACAGCAAACACACCGCACACCCAAAACCATGCACATATACAAGCATGCAAGTGTTAACATCACTACCACCAAACAGTGTCACCATATATACAAGAAGTTTAAAAAAAATTAATTTACAAAATGCATGCACTATTCTAAATGCATTTCCTGTAGCAGATCTGAATCTTCTGATTTCTGAATATATGAATTCTAAACTAGACCCAAAGGGTCAAGTGGAGGGGGAAAGGATGGGGTGGTGGGGTGAGAATGGGAAGAAGAGATGGATAACGGGATGGAAATGGGAAGGGGAAATGGATAGGGGGATGGGAAGGAGAAGGGGGGGTGGTGGAGGGGCAAGGGGAAGGGGGTGTGGGGATGGATAGAGGTGATGGGAAGGGGATGGGGGAAATAGGACCGACCTGGAGTTGTGGTTGAGTTCCTGCGAGATGTCGTCGACCATGTCGTTCTCCGAGGCCTCGTGGGCCATGGCCTTGCACAGCTTGCAGGCCACCAGTGCCTTGGCCATGGCCTCCTCTCCGTGCTGCCAGAAGAACAGTGCCATCTTCTGGCGTTTCATTAGCACTGCCCACACCATCAGCTCGTGGAATGGGAAGGAGAAATGGTTGATCTCGGGATCGTCCAGGTCAATGTCCACCTCTTCCTCCCTCTTCCTGGTGGTCTTCTGCCGGCCCCTCCTGATCGGCATGTCGTCCTGAGGCAGGGAAGACAAGTCGAGATAAGAGACCATCAATTTCAACTGGTTTCCTGAATTGGCTGAATTTAAAAGGAATGGACTTGGGGTCATGGTGTCCACAAAACGATGAAAAATCAGCAGATCCTGATTTTTAATACAATGCTGTAGGTACATTGGTCCTAATTTGATACAAGGATGTTGTAAAACACCGTTAAACTTGTAAAATAATAAGTGTCCTTTTTGAATATCGAGCTTTGATCTCCAAGGTTAAACTAAACCTTTTAGTATTGTAACTATATTTGTGTATTATTGTAACCTGCGTATTTTACTATTAACTATGTGAACTTTTACTTTTATTGTAACTTGAGTATCTTTACTGTTGTAACTTGAATATTTTATAAGGACCCCAGGAAGACTAGCCTGTCGTTTGCGCGTCGGCTAATGGGGATCCTGAATAAACAATAAACAATAAACCCAGTATGCATGCGGTGAAGTAGAGCCCTACGGCTTAAATATACTTCACTTTCAATACGCGCAAGCAAGAAGGCTGCCACTATATCCTGCAGTTGTGGGGGGGCGTCCTTTGTGCACGTCCTCAACATTGTTATGCTGTTGTGCAGAATCGGAAGTAGTTGTCAACGTAAACAAGCCAGAGACCATTTGTTTAGGCTCTGACCTGCCCCCCAGTGAATATAGCTTTTAAACATCCAGACAGACAAAAGGTATGCAGTGGAGTATGTGTGGGCCTTAAGGCCTAAATATACTTAATTTTGCATGCGTACGCATTCGCGTATGCATACCCAACGCGAGCAGCATTTTTCAAATACTCACTGCATACTTTATGTCTGTCTGGAGGTTTAAAAGCCATACCCACTAGGTGGCAGAGAAATTGCGTAGGTAACGTACTGCTGGTTTGCCAGTTTATTTACCATGTGGATTGAATGACAAACACAGATATGCTTCATTAACGTACGTTACAAATGTGGTTTAGCTGCTAACTTTATCAGAATGACCACACATGCTAACTATTTAGCTTGTTATAGACATGAGTGTAATAGCTGAGTAGATAGATAGATAGCCGTCTTATTGCACGTCAGAATAACTTCATGGGAGCGTATGCAATGTAAAGCTACATATAATCCTTAACTTTGATTAACATTAACAAGTGTACCTACCATTATATTTTTATCGATACATCATAACCAGTTCTATGATCACTGTGGAGCTGGAAAATCAAATAATTTCGTAGATTCTTTACATTAAGTTCACAACTGAAAAGGGGTAAGAGTCAGTTAATGCCACTATAACGCACTCCCAAACTACTAACGTTAACTTTAATAAACGTTGTATTTGGAATGCGGACTAAAGAGGAAAATCAATATTAGGTATTGCCTTAAATACATTATTTTTCCCCCACTTTTTAAGACAAATGCTGCATTTCTTTATAAGCGTCAGCCTCATAAATCTAACATTAGTTGACAAGTAAATGATGGCAATTGTGTCATCCTTCATTCATTCATTATCTAACCCGCTTATTCCTGTTCAGGGTCACGGGGGGACTGGAGCCTATCCCAGCATGCATTAGCAAGAGGCAGGAATACATCCTGGACAGGTCACAAATCCATCGCACCATTCACTCACACACTCATACCTACGGGCAATTGACACTCTCCAATTAGCCTAACGTGCATGTCTTTTGACTGGGGGAGGAAACCGGAGTACCCAGAGGAAACCCACGCGGGTTTCCAAGTACACTCAAAAGAATGCTCTACCGAGAGTGCAAGAACGCAGAACGCTTAAAATAAGAAAAAGAGGCTTGCCTGGGCCATGAAGCACCACCAGTGGACTACTGAAGACTGGAAGAAGGTGGACTGATGAATAAAAATGTGAAATTTTGACATTTTGAAAGGTTTTTGTAGACCGTCGAGTAGGCGAAAAGATGGTTCCTCAGTGTGTGACACTGTCAAACAGAGGAGGAAGTGTGATGGTCTGGGGCTCTTTTGCTGGATCCAGAGTCGGCGACTTGCACAGAGTGACTGTTAACCCACGTTAACTCATTACTTGTTCACTGAAAAGGCCCTTTTTTTATAACTCTGAAATTGACATTATTTTTCCGTTTTTGGTAACCTAAACTTAAAAAAAAAAACTTTTGGCAGTTTACCACTTACCTTTTTACCATTTCAGGTTATTCACTGGATTGAACTGCTTAAATGTCAGTAAAAACTGGAAAATGGGGGTGTTCTAAATCTTTTGACCGGTAGTGTATGTATTTTCAATTTAAGATGCGATTAAACGTGGCGTTCGTGGCTAACGATAAGCGATAAGTCAGTAACATATGTTCGTAGTTTTATGCCATTTTATGCCCTTTTTATTTATAGCTAACTTATAGTTACGTTTTCAAGCACTTGGTTGATGTTACAGTAACGTTTTTAATTTTAAGTTGGGCTAATATAGTTTACAAGTTGCAAAGTAGCTTTGTTCGTATTACCTGAGTAGTCTACATACTACACAGCAATAATACTTCATTTGCTTCAAATATTACTCTGTACGTTACCTTTTGTTGTTCATGACCCAATGTCAACAATAAAGTCAATGATATTTACAACATGTACTGAGTTTTACTTATTTGTGGTAAGTAACTCCTTGCTCATGACACTTGTTGGCTTCGGTCAACTGTCATTGCCAGAACATCGAAGAACATGTCATGATCGGTCCCTAAAACAGTAAATCAGTAAAGCTAACTAGATAACTGTTGCTAGCTAGATAGATAGCCATTTAGTCAATGTTACATCTGATACATAGCTATGTTGCTGTAGTAACGTCAGAATTTCTATGTTAGATAAGTTACTACAGTCAGCTAACTAGCAGGCTAGTTCGTTATTTTGTGACAAAAATAATGTTAAATCACTAGCTAGCTACGTTCATATATGATTGTAGTAAATTAGCAAGCAGTTGAGTAAATCTGTGTAGTTATCACGCTATTTAACTCAGCTGTTTGATCCCTCATTTGCTTTGTCAGAGCGACGCTCCCTCCTAGTATGTGCCTGCACCCCATAACAGTCTGCTCTATCCCTTTCAGAAGGCGCTTCCATCGACGCACCCCCTCATGACAACGGAATCCTTCCAACCTCTGCTACCCCCCCTGACCCTTTGTGAGAACTTCACAATCTCAGGGGGGCTATGGAACTGTCAGTCTGCCACACGGAAGGCTGACTTCATTTCTACTTATGCTTCCCTCTTGTCCCTCCAGTTTCTCGCCCTCACCGAGACCTGGATAAACCCTGATAACTCCGCTACCCCTGCTGCCCTCTCGTCCGGCTACTCCTTCTCCCACACCTCCCGGCCATCCGGCTGTGGTGGTGGTACAGGTTTGCTTATGTCTCCCACATGGAAGTTCTCAGTTCTTCCCCTCTCCAACCTGTCTATATCCTCTTTTGAATACCACCCTGTCTCCATAACCTATCCTACTAACCTCTTTATTGTTGTTGTTTATCATCCTCCAGGGCCCCTGGGATGCTTCCTCGACGAGCTAGACACCCTGCTCAGCTCCTTTCCTGAGGACGGCACCCCACTGATCCTCCTGGGAGACTTCAACATCCACCTAGAGACCCCCCAGTCTGCTGCCTTCCTACCACTACTCCACTCCTTCAACCTCTCCCTGCAACACTCTCCCCCAACCCACAAGGCAGGCAACCTCCTAGACCAGATCTTCCTGAGGAACTGCCCCTGCTCCAATCTCACGGTTACCCCCCTGCATACATCTGATCACCGTTTCATTTCCTTCTCCCTTGCCCCCCATCCTCCCTCTCCTCCTCCAACACCCACTATCACTGCCCATCGTAACCTTTGGTCAGTCTCACCCTCTTCCCTCGCTCCCATTGTCACTGCTTCCCCCCCTAAAGCATTCTCTAGACTCCCCACTGACACTGCTTCCTCCACCCTAATCTCATCTCTGTCCTCAGCACTTGACTCTCTCTGTCCTCTTCTCCCTAGACCTGCACGCTCATCCCCTCCTAGTCCCTGTACGTCCGACACCCTTCGCACCTCCAGGGCCAGCCTCCGTGCTGCTGAGAGGAAGTGGACGAAATCCAGGGACCCATCTGACCTTTCATCCTATCAGTCTCTCCTGTCTGTGTTTTCCTCTGCCGTCACTGCCGCTAAGGCAAATTTCTATCAAACTAAAATTCAGAACTCAATCTCTAAACCTTGTCAACTGTTCTCTATTTTCTCCTCTCTCCTCAGCACACCTCCTCCCCCACCTCAGTCCCCCTTCACTGCAGATGACTTTGCTGTTTTTTTTAGGAGAAAATCACAGACAGCCGCAGCTCCTTTGTGCCCTCCCATCCCTCTGTGCCCTCCACCCCCTCCCCTCCCTCTGTGCCTTCCCCTCCCGCTGTGCCCCCCACTCCCTCCCCTTCCACTGCCCCCTCCACTCCCTCTGTGCCCTCCCCCTGCTTCCCCTCTTTTTCTCCCCTCTCAGACTCTGATATTTCCCACCTCCTCCTCTTCCACTGCCCTACCACTTGTGCCCTCGACCCTATCCCTTCATCCCTCCTCCAGGCTATCACACCTGACATCTTCCCATTTGTCACCTCACTTGTGAACTCCTCCCTGTCTTCTGGTTGTTTCCCCTCACCCTTCAAAAGGGCCCACATCACCCCTCTGCTGAAAAAACCCACTCTAGACCCCTCAGTCATCCAGAATAGTATCTCTCCTCCCCTTCCTGTCTAAAACCCTTCAAAGAGCTGTATCTAACCAACTCTCTGCTTTCTTCACAGAAAATAACTTGCTGGACCCCCACCAGTCCGGCTTCAGACCTGGCCACTCGACAGAAACCGCTCTCCTCTCGGTCAATGAGGCACTTCACACCGCATGAGCAGCCTCCTTCTCCTCCATTCTGATCCTGCTGGATCTCTCGGCTGCCTTCAACACTGTGGAGCACTCCATCCTCCTGTCCCCCCTGGCAGCAATGGGGATCTGCGGTACAGCCCTCGCCTGGATTGAATCCTACCTCTCCGCCGTTCCTTCCAGGTCGCCTGGGCTGGTAAAGTATCACTGCCTCGCTCCCTCCCCACCGGGGTTCCACAGGGCTCAGTCCTTGGTCCCCTTCTCTTCTCTCTGTACACCTGATCCCTTGGCTCTGTAATTTCTGCCCATGGTCTATCCTACCATTGTTATGCTGATGACACTCAACTCTTTCTCTCCTTCTCCCCATCAGACACTCAGGTCTCGACCCGCATCTCTGCTTGCCTGAGGGACATTCAGAGCTGGATGGACAGTCACCATCTAAAGCTCAACCCAGGTAAAACAGAACTAATCTTCATTCCTGCTCTAAACTCTCCCCACCTTGATTTCTCAATTTCTCTAGGTGACACCTTGGTAACATCATCACCCTGCGCGAAGAATCTCGGTGTGGTGATGGACAACAGGCTGCCCCTGTCAAAGAACATCGCAGCGGTAAGCCGGGTGTGCAGATGCTCACTACCCTCAAAACATTGGTCCTAGCATACCAGGCAGTCAAGGGATCAGCTCCAACATACCTCCTCAAGATCTTCAAACCCTACACATCTGCCAGACCACTCCGTTCTGCTACCTCAGGACGCCTGGCGCCTCCCCCCCTCCGCACCTGTGCTTCCCGGTAACGTCTCCTGTCGGTTCTAGCTCCTCAATGGTGGAATGACCTTTCCGTGGAAGTCAGAACAGCTGAGACCCTGGCCACCTTCAAGCGATGACTAAAGACTCAGCTCTTCAGGGTGCACCTCTCCCTGTAGTCCGGTTTTGTAACTTAGGGACATAGCTGTTTAGTATTGCACTCATGTTTACTTGTTTATGTATTATATTAGGTTTTAGGCATTATTTCTCTGATATTTTCCGCACTAATTGTTTTATTGCTGCCTTTGAATTGTGGCTACAGATTTACCTACAGGGTCCTAGTTTAACTATGTGGTTGCTCCTAGCACCTGGAATTGTACTTCCCTCTAGGGTGGCTTTCAGCGAAACTGTTCTTGACTACGGTTAACACTTTGTTGTACGTCGGTCTGGATAAGAGTACATTTACATTTTACATTTTAAGCATTTAGCAGACGCTCTTATCCAGAGCGACTTACAAGATGTGCATTAATACAAGGTAAGAACAATCATAGTTAGCGCACAAGATCAGTGCGGTAAAACGGCAATAGACATCATTGCAGGCATCTGCATATCATACCTGTAACATTGGGAAAGAAAAGGTTAGTGGGTGATTATTATTATTATTATTATTTTATTTTTTTGTAGAACAAGTAAACAGTGGTGACGACAGATTGACTAGATGGTCAGTGTTCAGTGGTAGTGGAGTCTGAAGAGGTGGGTTTTGAGTCTCTTGCGGAAGATTGGAAGTGATTCCGCAGTCCTGACCCCGGTGCGGGAGGTCGTTCCACCAACGAGGGACCAGGACAGAGAAGAGGCGAGACCGCGGGAGAGCTGCCAGGCGCCCGGAGGGATGGGGCAGTCAGTTTGCCAGCGGAGGCGGAGCGGAGGGGTCTGGGCGGGGTGTAGGGGGTGATGAGTGACTGGAGGTATGGGGGAGCAGTACCTCTGGCCGCTTGAAAAGCAAGCACCAGTGACTTGAATCTGATGCGTGCTGCGATGGGGAGCCAGTGCAGAGAGGAGAGTAGAGGGGTGACGTGGGTGAACTTCGGCTGGTTGAACACCAGGCGAGCAGCAGCATTCTGGACTAGTTGCAGTGGCTTAATGCCTGTAGAGTGTCTGCCAAATGCCTGTAATGTAATGTAATGTACATAATCAAGTAAACGGTCATGTGATCAAGTGCGTCCCAAACTCAAGTATGCAACTTTGCAAGTACACAACGAATTTCCCGGAAGTTCCCTGGGTGTACTTGGGGGGACATAAAATTGTAGTATGCATGGATGTACACTTGTATGTACTTAATGTTCCCAGAAGTCATTGCGGTTCTATGCTAAAGGCAAAGAAGAAGGGGATTTATTTATCAGTCAGCAAGAAAATGGAAGGCGGGAGGACTATTTATGTATTTTTATAGTTTCATACAATTAGTCAATATTATTCGCGATTAGATATTTCGCTATGCACAACTTATGCATATTACATTACATTACATTACATTACAGGCATTTGGCAGACACTCTTATCCAGAGCGACGTACAACAAAGTGTTAACCGTAGTCAAGAACAGTTTCGCTGAAAGCCACCCTAGAGGGAAGTACAATTCCAGGTGCTAGGAGCAACCACATAGTTAAACTAGGACCCTGTAGGTAAATCTGTAGCCACAATTCAAAGGCAGCAATAAAACAATTAGTGCGGAAAATATAGGAGAAATAATGCCTAAAACCTAATACAATACATAAACAAGTAAACATGAGTGCAATACTAAACAGCTATGTCCCTAAGGTAAAAATACCCCTCAAATAAATGTATCAGATCAAAATACAAAATACTGGTGCCAGAAAATCTATCAGATAAAATACATGTATTTTGTATTTTCAAAATACAGGAAAAAAAACTTGTCTCCAATTGGCTATCGTAGGCCAACATATGAATAGGTGGCTGCCTTTCTCTATGAATATGAGCAAAAATCCAAAATCACATAGGCTATCGCCGTGTGTTAAGTGTTAGAGGCACAATCACATCTTTAGCATCTCCTAATTAGTTTGCCCACATTACTCCCTCCATTTTGGTTGTTTGGGCTATTGACAAACAATTTCTTATCTTTGATGCTATTTGTATATAAAATAAAAATACTGAAAATAGTACAGTACAAACTTACAAACAAATCAGCATGCATTGTACATGCTAGCTAGTGTTTCTGGAGTCACAAAGTGGCGTTTTGAGAAATCGTCTTTTCTAACTTTTCACGTCACGTCACGATTTCTCAAAACGCCACTTACAATACTGTGAGTAGGCTTGTGTGAAAACAAGCGCCGAATTCTCAATAGCTTCCTGCGACCAGATACATGCATGCATCCACGTGTGCATGCATTCACTGCCTTGTCCAACCGACAGAGAGCGGGTCTAAAAATCACTGTGTGAGTGTGTCTAAGTGTACTATTGTTCTTTTTTTATGTTCTTTGAATCATGGATAAAGTATTTTGAGTATTTTGAAAATACAAAATTACTCTATCCTAAAGTATCTTGTTACAAATTACATTTGAATTTTTTCAGCCCTGTCAAATACAAATTACAAAATACTCAAAAGTAATTGAAATACGTATTTCAAATACAAGTAACAGAAATACTGCCCATCTCTGCGTATGCGTATGCATAAATTAAGTATATTTAAGCCTTGATTATAGTCCAAAACAGACACGCATGTTGACAGCAGCGGACATGTATGTGGACAGCGGACGTGTACGCGGTTGTGTACATACTACATTTGGATGTCTGCATACGCGAACGCATTCCACACGTGCACTAGTAAGTTGGATTCTGTGTCCCGGTGTTTAATGAAGCCAGAGAGCCAGCTGAACATCAAAACAATAGGGGGTACGCACACACTCCCTCCGGCAACTTTCCCTTTAGTTTTTTCTTGGGATTCATAAATCTGTCTCGCAGACACTTCCACTTCCTCTTACATGCGCTTGTAGGTGCAGCTGACGAAATTTACGGACTTTGCGGACGCGGAAAGTATAATTTGACTTTTAGGCCCTTAGGCTCCAACGGCACCCGAGGGACAGTACACAATTATTGTAGGAGCGGGTCGTCAGAGATCGGGATAATTCTATTCAAAATTGCATTTATGAATACAGCAAATTTCTACCAATTTTAAATGAACTTGTTCATGCACAGAAAAACGGAATCCATCAACTCAAGAACAGCATTTATCACAAACCCAGGATTTTTCCAATCACATACATTGTAATCAGTCTACCTGATGGACAGGATAAAATATTATCTGTCATCATTATGTTTTTCTATTAATCTTATAGTCGCACTCGTGATAGTTTCTCATTTAAATGTGATCTTTATTTGGATTAATTTGGCACCCATGAGCCTATCGATTGGCATTCATTTTTGCCATTTCTCGAGCATAAAGAGGTAGCATTTCAGCTAAAAGGTTCTCCACAACATTCCATTTCTTTCATAAACATGTTTTGCTTCTGACTGCACACGCCACATAGGCTACGAACTCTTAAGCATTGTCATTGGTTACAATTTTCTTGTCCGCCAAAATTCTATTCCATCAAAGCATCTGCAATACGGTAAACAATGGGCCTGCATTTATAGGTATTTCAAATGTTCGTCCCTGTAGGCTATTAAAAGTTCAAAGAGGGCAGGCGGGAGCGGTAGAAAAATCTGAAAATATTGTGGGTGTTAGCGGGAGAGGGACTGATAAAATTGTACGGTTGCGGGTTGGAGTGGTTGGAACACTCTACGATGAAGTTCCTCAGACGCAGTCCTTACATGACCTCTTCTCCTTGGGTTTTGCAACACACTCTTCTTTAGCCTGTACGATTTCAGTCAAACTGTTTTCTGCCAGGGAAAGCTTTCACAACATAGAGGCTTTCACGGATCTCTGCAATTTTATTTTCTCTGCGGCAAATGATCCCACACTTCAGGGAACCCCTCACATGATTAGCATAATCCCACCCCTCAAAAAAGTAGTTATGGGAAAAGCCATCTGGGTGTACAGTGATTTCTCCCTAAATACAAGGATGTTAGAGGACAATTGTCCCAAGTTAACCTTCCACAGTTATGTGTGGTTTGCACTGAAAAACTGAAATGGCACTATGGATAAAAACATTTTGAAGGAGATTAGGTTAGACATCTGCATGTTGGTAACTAGCTTTTTTTGAGATATGGGAACCCAAACCTGCATGCAGTGCAGTGACATTATGACATCACTAAGAGGTCAGTACCGTTGCGGAGGCAGAATGTCCAGCTTAAACGCTCTTCCTAGTGATGTCACCCTGCTTGACATGCTGTTTGCTGCACAATTTATACTTTCAAAGGTCAAATTCAATGCTTAGAGCTTTGTTGCCTCCAAGAATCTAACATTTCAGTCAAGTCCACAAGGTAATTAACATTAAACAGAAAGGGTTCTTCTTCATCGGGACTTCTTTGAATCTCCGGAGAGACACTGAGGCACGTGTTTCCACAAGGAAGCCTTTTGCACACCTCGTAATTTAATTCTAAACAATATCAGTTAGCACATTCATTGGTAATAACAAGCTTGAAGTCGTGGGGGAACGGACGTGGTCTCTCGGCGATGGAGACGCAGCTGTTTTGTGTTGCATTTATTGACACTCCTGAGATGCCCAGGGTATTATTCTGAACTGAGGAAGAATCTCTGCTCTGCGTGCGATCAATACGTGCACAGCGCGTGTCCCGCGAACACCAAACAGGATGGTAATGTTGAATTTAGATGTGGAGCGTTTCACAAACAGCTATACCATTACACGGTTTATGATTGTTAAATTAAGCGAGTCATTTTCAGAAGCTGTGCTTCTCTAAGTTTCCGCTCCTTGTTTTCATAGTTATTGGTGGTGTGCTGTGCCAAACTAGCCAGAAACAGTACCTCCACTTTCCAATGTACTAAGAGGGTTGAGATTGCAAGCGTCTAGCCTCACTTGTCAGGGTCATAACACTAGGGTACCATGAGCTTGACCAGGTTCACCCTTTGATGCCAGATAAGTCCTCCCAACTTCCGGGAGTGTACTTTGCTAATTAACTAAGGGTCCGTTATTTTGACGAATCATGATTACCTGTAGGTGACGCTAGAAAATAGGGGTAGATTCAAGCTACCTCAACCATTGGCGTATGACTGGGTAAAGTTTGGTAACCAAATTGGCTGATAACCAATCAGAATGCAGGAAACCAATCTCACAATCTGCTTCTTCCCTTTGCAGATGCTCTGGAGCAGGGTTCGTCAAATCACGGTCTTTTTCCACCCTTCCTTTGACTGGGTGTCAGGTGTGAAGACACTCTGGCCAATCAATTGCATTAATTGTTCAATTTACTACCTGAGAGAAAGGAAAACCAGGACCAAATTTGGATTCGTGGGCCAGATTTGATTCCTATTCACTCTTGCCCTTGGAGAGCCACAGAGTGTGCAGATTGTTGTTATTCATCACCTAATTGATCAATTAAAGCAGTTTAACTCACCTCACTTGGTTTCTTGTATCTGAATTAATCACTGTGGCCCAACAAGGGCAAGAGAGAATGCCACCAGTCTGAGTGTGTCTGGCGCTGAGACTAGGAAGCATCATACATGATAGTGTGTTCAGGACCTACCTCCATTCCTAATAGCTTGAGGGCCTTTGGCTGTCAAAAGAAAAGAGAAGAGAACACTAAAAATCTGGTTCAAAGTTATCCACAGTGCACATGCTTTTGCAATTCAATATTTCAGTAATAATATGTTTAGAAAATATATAGCGATTAACAATATCCTTTGTATACTTTGGGCTAGGAATAAGGGGAAATTCAAAGCATTAAAGAGAGTGAATAAGAATGAATCTCAGGTTTCCTATGAAAATGAAAGTTTTTTATTTTCATTGAATTAAAAATAAATCATCCATTATGTATTTATTAAGTCAGCTCTTACGAGTGCGAAGATGCCATGTGCATGAGATATACATAGAATATGTTTCTTCCTGAACACAATTAAATGTGGAATCTATTTCAGGGTTTGTTCCTGACAGAACTAGTATGTGTCAGAGCTTTTGTTTGTTTCTCATCTGATGAAAAACTGTCAGGAGCCTGAGTCTTGTCAGATAATCTTGTAAGTGGTAGGAAACAGCAGAAGAGAATCTTGTCAGTTTGACACAGGCAGCTCGCAATCTTCCCAGTTTGCGCATAACGATCTAATGATGTTCCTGCAATAGCTGCTGTGATTACATGTAATATGTTGACTGGTACTATTTTTCCACCACATCTCCAGACTTTTTCAACAGTATCACATCACTGAATCTGTTGTCTGTCAAAAAATAGCATGCTAAAGATGGCAGTTATCTTAATCATCAGACTGAATAACAAGGGTGAACAATATACAGTAATAGACCTGAATGTTGAAAATGTAGTCTCTGTCTAGCAAGTTTGAAGAAGAAACAGAAGAAAACGTTCTGCTATGTGTAAGATGTCATTTTCAGTCTCTCTTCTTCTGGCTGTCCTTCAATGCCTCTGCAATTTTTGCATCTGTGCTAAAATACCTTTGGCTTGATCAACACAGCTTATGTGTTTGTCCTACTACTGATCAATTTCATTAAATAGATAAACAAATAAATAAATAAAGACAATTTTACAGAAGTAATGACAGTTACAGTCAGTCACAGCCAAATAATTGATGCTGTAATTGTCATGGTGAATTGTTTGATTGTCATGATGCAAATTTTTATATTTCAACATTTGGATTTACTGTATCTGTCATGTGAGGCATGTCAAATGTGGGAGGATAACATTATAATTCTATCACAATCTACAGAGTTATTTTTAATGATGAGTACCATGCCCCTAACCCTGATTGACTCTGCCAGCCCCCCCCCGAAACATAAAATGTGGAGCCCACTCACTCTCTTGGGGCCGAAGAGATTGTGGTAAAGGGTTCGAAACCTTTTCCTGGTGTAATTGCAACGGTAGGCCCCACCCATCAAGTACTCAATCACCAGGCCGATGTCAATCAGACTGATCCTGTAGTCTGGCGGGAGGTTGCCCTGGAAACAAAGAGTTCTTTCAGACACGTGGGAAGCTCACAGAAATTGAATGCGTAAATAGATAGGATAGAGTAGATAGAGGAAAATGCTATAAAAATTACACACACTCACATACACACACACAAACACATTCATTCGTTGATTCACCTTGAAATAGATCCAGCTGAACCCTGGATATTCTTGCTTGGAAAGAACACACAAGGTCAGTGAGAAACAACACATGAGGAAAGGAGACTGAAGACACCGAAATCCCACTAAGATCCTGCTAGTGAGGTTGACGTTAACTGAGATAGACGTCTCAGAGGAGTCCCATGGCATAGCTTCTGCTGTGAGCATGCTCATCTGCATTTTAAAAATATATATATTTTTCCGATTTTACCCCATTTTTCTCCCAATTTGGTAGCCAATTACTCCCGCTTAGTTCAATCCCCTCCCTCGTAGTTCGCTGCCGTAGTCCTGTGACCGGCAGTGACAAAGGCGAAGCGCTGCCTCCTCCGAGACAACACTCGCTGAGCTGTCGACTGTCATTCCGAACTGTGTCGGCTTCCCTTCCCCCTCCCTGGGGCGGACAGCCAATTGCCGCCCCGATGGCACTCCCTGCCAGAGCCGACTCTGGCGCGACGGGGAATCGAACCCCGGTCGCCGTGGCCAGCGCTGGACGTTGAAACCACTAGACGGGAGGCCCGCTCATCTGCATTTTTAATTTAGAATCTGAACTTATCGGGATTTTCAGTGTTCTGGCATCAGGAAGATAGGAGAATGTACGAGACAAGAGAGATATTTTTCACTGACTCAGAATCTGAGCTGATCAGGAGTTTCCTGCTGGGCTGGAATTGAATTTAAAAGCCTGAATTTAATCAGAAATGACAAGTCTGATACTATCAATGATGGTAGTCAGATGAATTAATCAGCAGGTTGTTGGCTCTAAAGTTTAGAGCCAACAACCTGCTGATTAACCCAGTTCAACGCGTTTAAGGGTTTAGAGTCTAAACCCTTAAACGCGTTGAACTGGGTTAATCAGCAGATTGTTGGCTCTAAACCCTTAAATGCGTTGAACTGGGTGTTATGTTTTGCCACGTTTGTTCTGTTTGTTTTTGTATTCTTTTATTTTTTTCACTCATCATTCACGTTCTGTTCCCCGTCTGTCTGTGTTCCTTGTTGTTTGAGATCCACTCCTTGTCTTTGTTACTGCACTATTCGGGTGATTTTGACTACGGGTTTTCTGTCTTATTTTCTTATCTCGAACTTCTTTCTTTCTAACAGCATATTAGTTGTGTATATATTACTAACCAACTAATCTACTAACAGTAGGGATTTAGATTTCATTACTAACATTACTTATTACTAATTATCTCACGTTTCTATCTACTGCTATCATTCTCTCTCTCGTTGTCCTATCCCTGTACGCTTCACTCTTTTCGCTTTATCTGCACGCAGATTCTTTCTATGTGCTCCTCCCCTTCGAACTGTGCACGTGTCTGCCTGCTATTCCAGGTCATTTATTTTCAGTGTGTTTATGTGCTTCCCAGTCTGTGTCTTTTTTCTCCCCTCGTTATTGTATTAGTGATCCCTATCGTTCTCACCTGTGTTCTTGCCCTTCTCTCCTCCCAGTCACACCTGATTCCTATTGTGTTTCCCTTCCCACTTGTATTTAAGTTCCGTGTTTGCTTTCATTCATTGTCAGAACGTTGATCGTCATTTTTCATTTTCATTTCATTTAATTGTTTATTTCGGTCATGTTTCACAATACACAAATATAGACATCATTTATCATATGTATCATTCACTGTTCCGATTGTGTGTAAGCCAGAGTGTGTTTGTATTTTCCGAGACACCCCTTCTGTTTGAGTTTTGCCTTCCGATTTTGTTTGTTTGCCTTTCTGATTATTTGGTTTTTACTTTAGTATTGCCTTTTTGACTACTCTTTTGGATTTCGATTTTGTACTTTTCTTAACTCTGACTATCAGCTTTTGAACCTTGCCTGATCATTAAACGTTCCTTTACTGCCTTATCCTGGTCTGCATCTGGGAACCTGTTCAGTACCTCACACTGGGCTAATCAGCATATTTTTGGCTGTAAACCCTTAAATGTTTTGAGCTGGGGTAATCAGCAGGTTGTTGGCTCTACACACTTTAACGCTTTCAGGTGGGTTAATCAGCAGGTTGTTGGCTCTAAATGCTTAAATGCTTTGAGCTGGGTTAATCAGCAGATTGTTAGCTCTAAACCTTTAAATGCTTTGAGCTGGGTCAATCAGCAGGTTGTTGGCTCTATACCCTTAAACACTTTAAGCTGGGTTAATCAGCAGATTGTTGGTTCTAAACCCTTAAACCCTTTTGTCACGGTTCCATGTTATTCATGCTACGTTTTATGTTTATGTTTCATTCATGTCACGTTTTATTTCATGCGTTTCTGTTCATGTTTAAAGCATACACTTTTTCATGCTTTTTCTCTCTCTCTAGCTGTCGCTCACGTTTCCTCATTGTTTCTAACCCCATGTCTGATTTACTAATTTACTAACGATTAGATAGGTTTATTGTTTCTGCTAGCATGATGGGCAATTTAGTAATTCTAATTGCCGACGTGCTGGAGATTTACTAATTACTAACTCGCTAACCATGTGTATTCATGTTTCCTTTCGTTTCTAGTTCATGTCGATTTACTAATCTACTAACGCTAGGTCAGGATAGGATAATTACTAACTGACTAATTATCTTGTTACCTTGTTACGCTCTCCTCAGCTGTTTTCTGTTTCACTCTGTTCTCAAGCTAAGTGTCTGCACCTGTCTACACCTCCATATAAGCTCAGTGTTTTTGTCACGTCCTTGCGAAATTGTTGCCTAGTTTACTATTGCACTCTTGAACATTTTCATTGTCTGATTCATTGTTACGATCCAAGCCTTTTTTTTCTGACCATTGTTTATGCCTACCGTTTTATTACCACTGCCTGTTTAGACCACAAGTTTTTGCCTGCTGTCTTTTGTGCCTTTGCCCCGTGGAGCAGACTTCGGTCTTGACTCTTGCACCTTCCCTCACTACGAGCCTGCCTACCGTCCTCCTGTACCTCTGCCCCGCTGACAGCTACTCTGGTTTGTTTTGGATTTTGCATGGTTTACCGAGTTCAAGACTGCCTTCTCCCTCGGTACTGTACTTTGGTTATTGGCTTGATTTTTTGGTTATCGGACTTTGCTTTTGTTTTGACTACGTCTCCTGAACATTCCTCTAATAAAGCCCTTGTGGGTCTTTATTTTATGTAATTCTTTCTGTGTCGTGCATTTCGGGTCCAACCCTCACGTAACCGTCTCACCTTTGAGCTGGGTTACTCAGCAGATTGTTGACTCTTAAACGCTTTAAACTGGGTTAATCAGCAGGTTGTTGGCTCTAAACCCTTAAACACTGAGCTAGGTTAATAATCTATTCACAGCATGTGCTTTATTATTTTGTTTTCCCCTATTCCTGTAAAAATAGGGATAATGCCTGTGGGTGCCTTTTGTGTCATTGGGTGGAATTCATGCAGCGGTAACCAGAGGAACTCTGACTGACTTAGGCATGGTACAATTGTGTCCCACTGCAGTGAACTCTTGGTGGAAGTTGGCTGAGGAAATGCAGAGGCTGGAACATATGGATGCTACACTTGTGGTGAGACCTTTTGCCACCCAAGCCAACTGGGAAGCCCATTAGTACTGGCGTTTTAAATTCAATCTTCCTCTGTTGCCCCTCAGCAAGGTCAAATCAATATAGTGCAGAAAAAACAAGTTTATTCTTAACCCATTACTGCCTGTCCTAATAGAAAAAACTGTGCACAAAAAAATGTCATATTTTTTAGTATTGGGGATATTGATCAGTTCTAATTTTTTCATCTCAGGCTTGGGTACTCTGAGGTATTATGAAGCACCCGTGATTATATGCTATTTTATATTATTACAATAAAAAACAACTACTCCATTGTCCAGTGTTAAAATGAGACACTGACAAAACATTACTTGTATCAGTCTGAAAAAAAAAAAAAAAAAAAGAATTCTTTATTAGTAAGTCAGCTCATACACATTTTGAAGGAAATACTATATAGTAATAATACCAAATAGTAATGGGTTCAGCAAGATCCGAAGGCACAAATAATCAAGCAAATGGCATCCAAAATGGAGACCCTTGTCAGACTACACCACATCCCTGTTCCTACATGTATTTATGTGTGTGTGTGGTGGGGCTATGCCCAAAATATATCCAAGAAAGTGACAGAAAGGCTACAACCAGCTGGGGAGAGAAACCAGTGTTACCGTGGATGCACACAGATCAAGCATGCTTCTGACCCATTGAGGAGCTTCACTCTGCAGTGCAAATGGGTTTCGCTCTTCACTTTGGTTACTTTTGAGCTTGGGTACAGCTCCTCTATTGACTAAATCCTTCTGCCCATAGCAACACCCTGGTCTTGGGAATGGGAAGCCTGACTACAAATCCATCTGGCTAGGCTAAGCAGAAATGCTTAATAATGCTATTAGTCATACAAAACTGTACTATTTTTCTGTTCATTTTTCTGTTCATCTGATATTTTTTTTGAAGGACTAATAAACCCCACATACTGTATATCTGCTACCCTTAGGAGATAGATTACAATGCATTGCTGTACAGCAAGTCAGACATTTGCAAAAAAATGACCAGGGCCCGTATTAATAAAGCGTCTTTGGAGTGCTGATCTGGAATCAGGTCTCCCCTGTCCATATGTTATTAACATTATGAGCTAAAAGGTAAAGCTGGTCCTAGATCAGCACTCTTATTTTTAGATGCTTCATGACTACAGGCCGTGGTGCGGCTATTATCTAAGATGCCAGGCCACACTCAGTGTGACGTCAAAAACCACATGCAGCAGTGCCAAGTGCCCAGTCGTTCAGCCACCACCAACGGACAGAAGGACAGACAGACGGGCAGACAGGCAGTCTCTAAAAAGCCTCTACAAACCCATTCTATCATTCTACACACCCTGGCCACAGCATGCAGCCACACAAGGCAACAAATCAAAAAACATAACAGTGGAAACTCGGCAGACTGATATACACAAGAGCACTTTAGCATCTGACAGCTAAACTAAACAAAAAAGCGTTTTTCTCTCAGAAGTTTCCAGAAGCAGTTGTCTGTCAGAGAATGGCTGTGATAGACATGGTGAGGGAGTTAGGGTTATGAGGTTATTTAGACTAGTGAGGGGTGAGAAGGGTGATGAGAAGGGCATTGATGAAACCTTGAAAACCCTGGAGCCCCTTTGCTGCAGTTTAAAGAAAGGCAAGCCAGGCAGCACAGGTAGCCCCTCCTGTGTGTGTGAGTGTGTATATGTGCACGTATATATGCGTGTGCGAATGTATATGTGTATGTGTGCATGCATGTGTGTATGCAGGTCCCTGTGTGTATGTGTTTGTGCATGCGTGTGCATGTGTGTGTGCATACACATTTCTGTGCTTGCATGCATACCTGCATACATGTGAGCATATGCAAGTGTGTGTGGATGTGCATGTAAGTACACATGTGTGTTTGTTTGTGTGTGTGTGTGTGTGTGTACATTTGTGTCTGTATGTGCCTGTGTGTGTGTGGGGGCATGTTAAAGCACTGACAGTGCAAATATTTCGGATCCTCATAGACAAGCTTTACATCACTTAAAGTAGGCATATTTAACTGTCAATTATACCACTTAAATTAGTTCACTGTGTAAATTTGTACTTTTACTGTGACTGCAGGTAGGTAATTTATAACTACAGTGGAAGTAAACCTTATGACAGGTGTAATTACATTAGAATCAGGTCTGATGCTTGAGGTATGGGTAAGGGCATACACCTGTTCCATTAAGTAACCCTGTCACAAGGTGAAAATATGTAGTAGTTACACAGGAGATGTGCATTTGTTACAATGTACTGTAACTGCACAGCTAATGACCATTTATATAGGTTAATAAGAGTTATGCTGGGCTTGGTCTCATATAACTCTCTAAATCTAAACTCATGCCTGTAGAAATGCTTCAGGCCATGTAGAGGCTCCAAGGTCTTGCTTAAGTCAGGAACAACAGTCTCAAATAAATCTACGTTTCACTCAGACTGGGGTAAATGTTACAATGTGATCAGGATGCATTCCTTGCAATGACCTGAACACCTGTCACTATAGGAGGAAGCGGTAAGCAGCATCTACCATGTACTAACTAAAATATATTCCACACAGAAGCAGCAGGAACAAAAAAAAGACTAACCTTCCAACGCGCACAAAAAACAATCATACCTTTTTGACGTCTCTGACCAGATGGTACAATGTGTTGGATGGTCCATGTCTCTGGAAAGACAAAGACCAAAAGAAAATCATGATTCATGGTTTCTGAGGGAATATCAGTAGAATTCTGTTTCTCGAAACTAAGAAGAAATGGGAGACAGGGACACCAGGCCTCAAAGGCTGGTAATAATGCTATAATGACATCTAGATTCATTTATTATATTATAATTGTAATAATTCTTATGATATTATTGATGGTATAAATAATAATAGTAATTATGCAATAATTATAACAATGAAATCAGTGCTATAATTATAATGGATAAACATAAATATGCATTGATTTAGATAGTTACATCCCAGGGTTGAATGATAGAAGAACTGGATTTATTAATACATGCAACAGAGCGTTCAGACAAAATAATGTTTTAAAATTGTTAAGTGGTTTTAAATGTTTTTTTATAGCTTTTTATAAGTATCTATGGTTCCTTTCATTTTATAATTTACAGTTGCTTGTGTTTTGTTTTATTATGTGCTATTTTGCTGTATAATGTGTATGTACTTTTTGTAATGTTTTTGTGCATGTTTTCTTGTTTTTATTTTTTGAAACATCCTTTTATTTTTCTGTAGTTCGCTGGGGACAGGTGTTGGAAATTAGCCTTTAGCTATAAACACAACACAATGCATCTGATGCTTGTTTTTTTTAACAATGCTTTTTGCTATGTCCCTGTCAAATAAACAAATAAACAAAGAAATGTTGAATGAAAAAAATGGGGGGTTGCGTATCTTATGAAGATCTTTTCTGATCACGAGTCAGTTAGTTAAAACAAACCAAACCAAAAACAATAATATTTTTATATTGATATGAATGTTATATTGATTCTCACAAAACAATATATTTCAGAAAGCATTTGTACAGTGAGGTGCTAACTGAGGTGCTTGAGGTCAATATTTATGCATACAGTATGACTAATGATAGTACTACTTCGGCAAATTCTACTAATGCTAATGCAACTATTACTGCTATTGTTACCAGTACTATTACTGCAACTCCAACTACTTATCCAACCAGCTGAAAGTGTGTGCCTGCCTTATTCTGGTTGGGGTGCATTATGGAACATATAGTGTAGTGATCACACTGCCTATAAGAACATAAGAATATAAGAATACATAATGATGAGAACGGGCCGTTCGGCCCATCTAGGCTCATCATGTCCTAATCTAAAGAGTATCTAGTACTACATCTAGCCTGGACTTGAATAGCCCAAGCGTTTCTGCCTCTACTACCTGACCTGGCAAGCTGTTCCAGGCATTGACAACTCTCTGTGTAAAGAAAAACTTCCTAATATCTATGTGGAATTTGCCTTTAACTAATTTCCACCTGTGGCCTCTTGTTCTGCTGACCCCACTTATCTTAAAAAATCTTTGCTATTTTACTTTGTTAATCCCTTTTAGGAATTTAAAAACCTCAATCAAATCCCCCCTAAGTCTCCGTTTGCTAAATTTAAATAGATTGAGTGCCTTAAGTCTATCATCATAACTTTTACCTTTCATACCAGGTATCAGTTTAGTTGCCCTTCTTTGGACTTTTTCAAGAGCTTCTATATCTTTCTTGTAGTGCGGTGCCCAGAACTGCACACAGTATTCTAAGTGCGGTCTGACAAAAGCATTATATAACATTAATATAACCTCCTTTGATTTATACTCAATACTTTTTGCTATGTATCCCAGCATCCTGTTGGCTTTTTTCACTGCTGTAGCACACTGCTTTGATGCAGATAGGCTTTGATCAACTACAATTCCTAAGTCCTTTTCAAATTGAACACCTACTAACTTTTCTCCTCCCATAAAATACTCCTGTCTAATGTTTTTATTTCCCACATGCATAACTTTACATTTAGCAATATTGAACGTCATCTGCCATGTATCTGCCCATTTTTGGATTTTGTTTAAATCATCTTGGATTACTTTAGTCAATTCCAAACTGTTTGCCAAACCCCCAAGTTTAGTATCATCTGCAAATTTAACTATTTGGCTACTAATGTCCATATCAAGATCATTTATGTAAATAAGGAAGAGCAGAGGTCCCAGCACCGATACCTGCGAGACACCACTGCCCACAGCACCGAGGTCAGATTCGGCCCCACCTACTGTTACTCTTTGTATTCGCCCTTGCAGCCAATTTTTAACCCACTGTACTCCTGCAATTCCTACTGAATTCATTTTAGCAATGAGCCTCTCATGTGGTACCTTGTCAAATGCTTTCTGAAAGTCCAAATATATAATATCATAAGCCTGGTTCAGGTCAACACACTTTGTAGCCTCTAGTCCAGGAGGTTTGTTAGGCATGATCTCCCTTTGAGAAATCCATGTTGGCTCTCCCTTAAAATACTATTATTTTTCAAGAATGATTCCAACTTATCGCTAATAATACATTCCAGCATTTTACATGCGATGCAAGTTAAACTGACAGGCCTATAGTTCCCTGGGTCAGTACGGTCCCCCTTCTTATATATTGGAATTATACTACCCTGCTTCCAGTCATCTGGTATTTCTCCAGTGATTATGGATTGAATGAAAATATCTGTCAACAGGGCTGGACTGGCTATGTAGTCTACCGGGCAGATGCCCGGTGGGCCGGTCTAGTTTTGGGCCGGTAGGGCCGGTAGGGCCGGTAGAATTATTTTATATAGCCTATATATATATATTATACCACGGACCGGGTATTCCGAGGGGCGCAATTATTTTTTCGCGTAGCACCCCCGGTCCGCGAAATAAACGAACTGGTCTCAGCTTTTTCGCGTAGCACCCCCCGTCGACAGAAAATGGGGCGCCACTGGATGGGCCGGTCTGAGCCAAATGGCAGGGCCTATTTTTTGTCCCAGTCCAGCCCTGTCTGTCAATGGTTTATATATAATTTCCCCAAGTTCTTTGAGTACTCTGGGATATATGCCATTGGGGCCTGCTGCCTTATTTGTCTTAAGTTTTTGTAGTTTTTGTAGTACTTCTACGTCCCTTATTTAAAAGTCCTCCAAAACATTCTGTACCTTGTCTATACATTTAGGGATATTTATAACCTCTTCTCTAGTAAAGCTCTCCAGAAAGTAACTGTTTAGTGTGTTTGCAATGTCCTTATTATTATAAACCAAAGTTCCTTCCTTATTCTTAATGCACTTAACCTCACTAACCTCATTAACTTTCCTTTTTCTACTACAATATTGAAAAAACTTCTTAGGATTACTTTTTGCATCTTGGGAAATTTTTATTTAAAACCGCCTTTTAGCTGATCTTATTTCCTTTTTAGCCTTAGCCCGCATATTACAATAATCTAATCTCTGAGTTATCCTTTTTATATACTCTGTATAGTCGTTTCTTTTGCCTCAAAATCTCCCGTAAAGATTTAGTCATCCACTGCGGAGACTGTTTTTTCATCCTATTTTTCCTTACTTTGGGGATGAAACTCAATATATATCATCAATGTATATAATATACTGTATATATATATACTTTTGAGAGAGAGATTCTGAATATGACTTAATTCTCAATTGTTTATTTGATTCATTGACTATACATATATATATATATATATACAGTAGGCCTATATATTCTAAAATGCTGTTGTATATTGTATTATGTATTGTAGTTTAATTTGTAGTGTTTCTCTTTTACTGTATGTGACTGCTTTGGCAATACAATTGAATTAATATCATTGAGTTGAAAATGAGTGAGAGAGAGAGATGGAGAGAGAGATTAGTCTCTTTAATTAATTTACAGAGCTCCTGTGCTGTGACAGAGCGAGAGAGACAAGCATATGGGATGAATTACTGTGTTGTAGAGTTCCTCCAGTCTGGAGAGGG